>OY987255.1:143397907-144144926 GCA_963920725.1 Rhamphomyia laevipes
CATGGAACAAAATTCAAATTCATTATACCAGATTCCAATAGCTAAATTAAAAGGTTCGTTTAGAAGCCCTCAATCAGAAATAACACTTAAACCAAAAAAAGTGAAAAGTGGACATGGTGCAAAACAATAATCAGCCGACGAATTGTAATTTACTTTAAATAATCAAATTGAATATAAAATATAAAAATATCAAAGCTTGTCTAGCATTGGAGGTTTTTAAGTATTCAAAATTCAATTTAAAAAGACCGGTTTTTTAATTTCACTTAAGTGTTTTTCATTGCGTACTTTTTCTCAATAAAATTTCCCTATTTTCCTAAACTTTTGTCTTTGTCACCCCGAAATTTCTTATTTTTAACGTGGACTAAGCTACGTAGAAAGAAGTTGCATTTTAACCCCATATTTCATAAATATACACTAACGCCATGTAAAGAATTTTATGGAGTTTCGGATTCTTCACTACTTGCACAAAAAACAATAATCTCAAAAGTTATCCATAAAATTAAGAATATTTCGGATAGGATTGTGAATTGTACCTTGTAGTTGGTATTAATTTCGAATTATTTTCTTTCGTAATCTCGCCATATTTGACCTCATTTAAAGGATCGTGTAAAATTTTATAAATATTCCTCAAACAATCACACATTAACCAAATTGAATCCATTAAGTAATTTTAACTCTGGTGATATCTAATCTGTTTAAATTCATTGAGAAAAAAATACCTAATGAAAATATTTACTCAAGGATAAATTAAATTTTTTTTCCAAATCAAATTATCCGGTAAAGTTTACTTCAATATTGAAAATAAATAAATTAATTAATTGCAATCGGAAATTGAAGCATCAACAAATAAAATAATTCTCTTAAAATATATGTGAAAATAAATTTAATTAAAAAAATTAAAATAAAATAAAATTAAAATAATAATAAATAAAAATGAAAAGTTGGATTGTGTTAACTTGTTTCCTTATAATATTAATAGTCCTCTTAATCAATATTGATTACAACACGACCGGTATTAACGAAGTATGTGAAAAAAAAACAAATCTTTGTGATCTTGACTATTTTGCAAAAGAAAAAATAGAACCTGTGCCCCCCACGAGGGCAACTCGAAAAGTAAAACCAACGACAACAACAACAACGACCTCGAGCACGACTACGAGTACGACCACGACCACCACAACGTCCACCACCACGACCACGACCACCACAACGTCCACCACCACAACGTCTACCACCACAACGTCCAGCACCACAACGTCCAGCACCACAACGTCCACCACCACATCGACCACGACCACCACAACGTCCACCACCACAACGTCCACCACCACAACGTCTACCACCACAACGTCCACCACCACAACGTCCACCACCACAACGTCCACAACGACCACGACCACGACCACCACCACGACCACGACCACCACCACGACTACCACCACGACCACAACAACAAAAAATCCATTATTGGTTGTGATTGCATTTGATGGTTTTGGATATAATTATTTAAATTTTGGCGTCACACCAGAAATTAATAAATTTGCTGCAAATGGTGTGAAAGGTAAAATAAGGGCATGGTGTCGTGAAAATAATGCTTTTATAGGTTTGCATGCAATTGGTAAGTAAAATAAAAATAAAAATATATACATACCTATACATATATATAATTATATTTCTATAATTTAGCTACAGGCAAGAGATCTGAAAATAACGGACTACTGGGTCTGGGTAACAGAATTTTAAGAAGAGTCAACAATAGATTTATTATAATTAACAATCTCGCAGAAATATACAATATTAGTAGATATACATATAAAGCCTATCCGATATGGGTAAGCTTATATTTCCGATTTATTATAATTTATTTTACAGAAAATTCTGAATCGCATTGTAACTTAACTTAATTTTGTTAAGAAAAATGGACGGAGTTTTAAATTTCATTTGTGGTCCTAATCCGTAGTTATAGAATTATAGAATTTGTAACAGTTACTGAAATATTCTATGTTTACATACTAAATAAATATATTTTTTTAAACCATAATGTAATTTTCATTTAAAATCAAGTCGCTCAATGAGGAAATGGGAGGTAAATCATTAGTGTCCATGTGGCCCGGTTCAGATTTCCCATATGGAACTAATGGCAAAAATTTTGGAGCATCAATAAGAATACCCTATGAAAGAAGTATTTCTATAGAAAATAATTTTAAAGAAGTTCTAAATGAAATAGAATCAGATATTCAAATAAATTTAGCAATGCTATATTTTCCAAACCCGGACAAGTTCGCACACGTATTTGGTCCAGATAGTAGATTAGTAAGTTTTATTAATATAATCCTAATTTACAAACTTATTTCATTTTATATTTAAGGTTACAGTTAAACTGAAAGAAATAGATGAACAATTTGGAGTATTTCAAAAAAAATTGAAAGAAATTCGTCCCGATGCTAATATAATTCTTGTAGCTGATCACGCGATGACTCCAATTAGATTTAAAAACTTTCAAACATTTAAAAATTGCTCGAATGCTTTGGGAAATTCTAGATACATCGGCTCATTCCAGTGGATAATAATTTATCGCGACGCGGGAATTATAGGTGACAGGTGTGTTCGTACCCAAAGTATTAGAGTTTTAAAAGGAGACGATATAGCTTACTGTCTCTTACGGGATTACTCATCTATTCCAAACAATACGTAAGTTTTTAAGTTTATATATTAACAAAATATTAAATTAAAATACTTTTTTTTTGTCAAATGGTATAATCTCTTAGGTATCTTATACTTTCAACCGAACATGATGTTACTGAAGCATTTCTCGATCCTGTCATGTACAGAATTAGAAAATGGGAAAATGAATTCGGTTTAAGTCGTAAATATCAATTATTTTTATTATAAAATAACCTTATTTAATGATTTCCTGTATTTTTATATTAAGTAACTAATAATCCGGAGAGGATTATTGGAAGTCATGCATACAATAGCAGACCAACACTTCCACTTTTCATAGCAAGTGGCCCGGACATAAAAATAGTTACACAAGAAATGGATATATTTAATTATAATCTCTATGAAGTTTTCAAAATATTATTAGACATAGATTCTACACAAAGCTATGATTTCCTTAAACCTAAGGCAAAAAAAGCAACACTGACGGAATTGATTGTTAAAAAACCGAAGTGCATTTACCGAAAGCCCATCGACTGGACTTGTAAGCTAATATTATTTTAGTATTTTTAAATATATTAAATAACAATTTTTTTCTTGTACATTTAGTTCATATCACACTTATAGCGACTATGGCGTGTATTACCTGCACATGTTTATATATTGCGGGTAATATGTACGAAAAGAAATTGCTGCGAGAAGCTGCTTCGTCATCTAGAAGAAAAAGATATTTAACATAATTAAAATGTAAAAATAATGGAATAAATATATATATATATACATTGATTATTGCTTGTACTCTTATTCATTTTCCGCAACTATAAAGCTTCGGAAAAAATTTGTATGAAATTACGATCCGATTATAATTTAGAATACTAAATTTTACATTAACAAATTCTGCGTTTTATATTATAAAAAAGATATAATATTAATAGATGCACTAAAACGTTATGTGAGCAATATTCACAGATCCATTGTCATTGACTAGCCTAAATATTAATTTCAGAACCTCACTAATCCAAATAACTACGTTCGTTCAAATACGACAAATCTTAGACCAATATTTAGGTCAGGTGGTGGTTACTATGTAATGCGATCCGTTTGTATTTTTGTTCGAAAACGAACACTTCCCACTACAGAATCCGTAATCGAATATTTTGAAATACGTAAATTAAATATCAGTGATGCCATTTTGAAAACAGTTTAAATCGAATATTTGGTACTAGTGAATTCCTTTATTCGAATTTTTCTATTCGGTTATTAGAATATTTTGTTCGGTAACTATTTTAATTGTGAAAAATTATTCGATTTAAAAAAAAAAATTATTGTTTTTTTGAAAAATGTAAGTGTTTTAAACTATTAATCGTACTTAAAAATATAAAATTTATAATACATAATTAGGTTTTTTTTAATTACATAATGGTAAAATTTAAAAAAAAAGTTTTATCCTTTTTTGTTTAGGGATAAGCTAAAAAATTAAATACAAAGCAACAACAATTTGCTATAATGGTGGAGTACATGGAGGATGGAGCAACATACTGATTTAGCGAAGGGATTTTTAAAAAGTTACGAATGTAGAAATAAGTCTAATAACATATGGAAGCATGCTAATCTTGCCCAATTTGATGTTGATGAGCAAGGAATTTTAAAGTAGCTGCCAGTTTAATAATTTTAGGAATAGATGTTGTTCGATATGAATCTTTTAATTTATCATTTATTTCATCCAAAACATATAGAAATGCTTCTTTAGAAAATCGAAATTTTTTAATAAAACTAAAATAAAAAATAAACTTTGATCTTAATTTTCATTCTACTCTTGAAATTTAAATTTACCCTTGATTTCCTAATTCTAAAATATTTGAATTATCTCTAATCCACTATTCCTTTTAATTTGTTCATTATTTTCTTCTTCGTCCTGAAACCATAATGCGAATGCGACGGTATATGTTCTGGAATATTCTAGAGTATCTTATATTTTAGAAGGACCAGAAAAGTTATATCAAATAATAGCTTCACTTTTAAAATTTAATAAATCTTTATTTAATAAATTGTTTATTTATTTTAATTGATATAATTGACAAAAGTTTATTTTAAGTTTAACTTTAATTTTAATTTTATATGAGACAAGAATTTAACAATAAGTTAACTAGAAATATGCACGCGCACACAAATTGATTTATTGAATTTAGTAACAATTCTTTAATTGTTACATTTTTGTTAATAATACTCGAATAATTTTTTGGCGGGAATTACTAATACGAAATAATTAATTAAATTTCAATGAATCAATTTGTCGTGGGTACACAATAAAATTTTGAGAATTTATATTTTAGATTATATTTTTAGAGTCATTTCAAAACAATATCCATTTTTAAAAAATAATTATTTTATTTTGTAGATTTTAAAATGAACTACTCAACTTTTTAACAAAAAAAAAAAAAAAAAAATAATACACAAAAAAAATATTTATTTTCTACCTGACATAAATTTCAACGTATGTGGAATAAGTAGATTATCAGTTATAAATGGCAGCACTTTTGTTCGGTCCGAAAATGTTACATAGTACCAATTTTCAATCGAAACGGATCTCACGTTCGAAAAATTTTCCTGTTCGAACCGGATTACATTGTTACGTTCCAGTTTATTTGATTATTACATATACACGTCTATTCCGAAAAACGACGGTACGTTAAAAGTTACAAATTCGTATTCGTAGTATATTAGTATTCTGGAATACGTGTGGGGAAAATAATAGAATTAATAAGTATCGGGAAAATCGTGAAACTGCATTACCAACATGAAAGTTTATAGGTTTTCTGTAAAACGATCGAATCGAAGCAGTGAGTCTTTTTTCATATATTTGAAATTCACAACTATTTAAGAAAATCTAAAATGTAAGTAAACTTAACTTTTATGTGTTTTTTTTTTTTTGTGATTTTACAAAAGTATTTAAAATCCAGGAAGCAATTTATTTCAATATTTATTTGAATTACTAGAAACCAAAGAAGATATACGTAGCAACAGGATACATAAAGTGTTCATCGGTTGAATTAAAAGAAGTTTGGGACAATAAAGAAAAGGAATTAAATAAATTTGGTCCACTTATTAGAGATACATCCGAATGGTAAAATTTTAATTAATGAATATTTTTATCTATGATGGAAAAAAATATTTTTATGTTATGTATTTTATATTAGGCTTGGACCGACTATAAATCGAATTTAAAATTAAAAAAAAAATTTGTAACAGAAAGGAATTGAATGCGACCGGTGGAGCACCAAATAAACAATGCAATAGTCTTCTATCTAGACATCTAGTCTAGGCTATAAACATCAATGCAATATAATTCATTTTTAAACACAATTTTATTAATTTATCACAATTCAATGACATTACTCCCATCAAAATTAATAAAAATATATGTAATTAATATTTATTTGACATAAAACACCTGTTTTAAATTATATTGATAATGTAGTGTTCGATCGTTTTCCAGCATACTGCAATCACTACAATAAAGTGAAAGTGAAACGTAATAGCGAAGGGAATGTCAAATACAACGTTTTTCAGAATAGGGGTGAATATTTATTTGACTACAATAAAGTCGTAATAGCGAAGGGAATGTCAAATACGACGTTTTTCAGAATAGAGGTGAATATCTTTGTTTGACAATTATGAAAAATGTGTAAATGTAAATATAATCGATCTAAATGTTAAATATAATCTATAAGATCTACAATAATTTACACTAGAAAAACCTTTTAAAATAATTAAAAGTGTACAAAATTTATATGTTAACAAAAAAAAAAAAAACCATTAAACCTTAAAGTAGCCAGTACAATAATTGACACCTTCGATTTTCGACACAGATATTGAAGCACACACTTTGCATAGTATTTTAATAATTATTAAGTTTTTCTTTCTAAACTATATTAATCTCTCTTTCTCTTCATATATTACAATTTGACCGGTAAATTTCGTTTAAATTTCGTTATATTTAGTTCAAAATTCTTAAGACGCCGTTTTAATTACGGTAATTTTCTTAACAAATCCAACAATTTTATATTTTATTTAATATCATTTAAAGGATTCTTAATAATTTGTGTAATTTAAAATGCATTAGAAAGAAAGAGATAAGTATATACAAAACTTGTTTGTGAACTCTATCCTTTACGATGGCAGAGATCCTGGTGACTATTGCATAAAGCAAATAATATTAAAAGCTGTATGTCAATAGCTTTACAGTACCACTTAATCAGTTCATCCACTTTTTAAAAATATTTCATTTTGTAGTATTAAATTGTGAGTTAACATAATTTACGATTATTTATATTAAAATATATGCAAATATCTAAACCATGATTTGCATATATCTACAGTAGTAAAACAAAGCTTTTAATTTAGATAAACCTATGTAAACTTGAATGTTGTTAAGGGTATCAATAATTGTACCGATTAAACTAAATAACAATTAAAACGCCTGCCCCTTTACACAATCAAATTTATTAGAGAAATAATTTAATTAATAGCCATATTACAAAAGTTATAATTTACATAAATGTTAATCCTCACCTCTTGAACTTAATTTATATTTGAGGGTCACCGCATAAATACATAAATATAAAATTATATCTTTAAAATAACATAAATTCTCAAAGCGTTTTTAATTTAATATTTATTTATTTTTTTGCTCTAAAAACAGGAATCAACAAAGCCTAAATGATAATTTGCTACTGTAATAGTGAAATAATGTAATGGAATTTATAACATTAAAAACTGAAAATTTTAAATTGTTTACAGAGTACAGGGTGATATTATTTCGATTTAAGCTTTTACTTAAAATTAAAGAAGCTTCCTTGCCAAGGAAGGAATCACGAGAATAAGTAATATAAAAAATGTACTTAAGTGCTAATTCGAGTATGCTGAAAAGCGTACCATTTTAACAAACCAATTTGTTAGTTAGTTTGTTAGTTTTTTTTTTTAAGGATTCATCAATCGAATATCTACTAAAAATTTAATGATCATAAATGAGTTTAATTCGATAAAAATGTTATTGTTGTTGTTGATTTGCAAAAGGATCAAAACGTATACGGTATATATTTGTATATATTTTAATAAGCATATTAATTTTATGGAAATAAAAATATTTTGAACTATGGAGAAAAAAAAAATATAAACTTAAATGATGTAAAAAAGGATTATTTAAGGAAAGTTTTCATTTTAGAGAAGTATATTTTGTTGGATGACTGACAGAGCCAATAAAATGGAAAATAATATCTAGAAAAATGTTGCCGATGAAATGTTATCAAGAAAATATATCATATACATATAATTATTATTTAATTGTTATGTAAGGACACTTTGTTTTGTACACAAAATGTGTTTATCCTTCTCGTATTTCTTTTGGGTTACTAATAGAAAATGACGAGTAAAAAATATTATGTTTTATATACGTAAAAATTTTTTTTATATATAATTTAATTTTTCTAGAAAATTGGCTTTCCTTTAAAAATTAATTTTCTGTCAACTTAAAATTTAATTACTTTTTTCATTTTCCAACTAATTATTTATTAAACATGAAATGACAAGAAAAATGGATCAAGAATTATGGAAAAACGGCAGAAATTTGATATTCCCAATCAAGATTTTCAATCATAGATAATTTTACAATCCTTGAATGGTATTAAAAATGGAATTCCTAAGTACATAGCAAAACCATAGAAGATTTTGATGAATAAAATCAACGGCAATCACTTCTGATTTATCAATTTCAATTATTTAACGCTATTAAATTAACTCATCTAAAATCTGATTTAGCTTCTTTCAGTAGAGGAAAACTATTTACCACATGATTACTCAAATGATTGTAGAAGATTCGGAATTAAGTTGGACAGCAACAGGATTATTAATTCCCAGCTTTATTCCATTTTATGACTGGTTTTTATGAGTCAGCAATTTTTGAATGGTGTATTATTTTTGTGATATTTAAGAAGCACCTGTTCAAATAATGTTGGAAGTATTGATTTTGGTCCAAGAATTTTTATTGAAATATGATATAAATTGTAAATAATTATGTATAAAATATATTTAAATATTAAATTATTTGAAAGTTATTTGTTTTAGTGCTCGATAATTGTAATTTATTTAAAATAATCAAATTGAATGTAAAATATAAAAATATCAAAGCTTGTCTAGCATTGGAGGTTTTTAAGTATTCAAAATTCAATTTAAAAACACCGGTTTTTTAATTCCACTTAAGTGTTTTTCATTGCGTACTTTTTCTCAATAAAATTTCCCTATTTTCCTAAACTTATCTTTTTGTCATCCCGAATTTACTTATTTTTAACATGGACAAAACTACCTCGAAAGAAGTTGCATTTTAACCCCATATTTCATAAATATATACACTAACGGCATGCAAAGAATTTTATGGAGATTTTATGTAGTTTCGGATTCTTGACACTTGACTACTTGCACAGAAAAAACAATCTCAAAAGTTATCCATTAAATTTAGAATATTTCGGATAGGATTTGTAAATTGTACCTTGTAGTTGGTATTAATTGCGAATTATTTTCTTTCGTAATTTCGCCATATTTGGCCTCATTTTAAGGATCGTATAAAATTTTATAAGTATTCCTCAAACAATCACACATTAACCAAATTGAATCCATTAAGTAATTTTAACTCTGGTGATATCTAATCTGTTTAAATTCATTGAGAAAAAAATACCTAATGAAAATATTAACTCAAGGATAAATTCAATTTTTTTTTCAAATCAAATTATCCTGTAAAGTTTACTTCAATATTGAAAATAAATAAATAAATTAATTACAATCGGAAATTGAAGCATCAACAAATAAAATAATTCTCTTAAAATATATTTTTTGAGAAAATAAATTTAATTAAAAAAATTAAAATAATAATAAATAAAAATGAAAAGTTGGATTGTGTTAACTTGTTTCCTTATAATATTAATAGTCCTCTTAATCAATATTGATTACAACACGACCGGTATTAACGAAGTATGTGAAAAAAAAACAAATCTTTGTGATCTTGACTATTTTGCAAAAGAAAAAATAGAACCTGTGCCCCCCACGAGGGCAACTCGAAAAGTAAAACCAACGACAACAACAACAACGACCACGAGCACGACTACCACAACGACCACGAGCACGACCACAACCACAACGTCCACCACCTCAACGTCCACGACCACGACCACGACCACAACGTCCACGACCACAACGTCCACGACCACAACGTCCACGTCCACGACCACAACGTCCACCACTACAACGTCCACGACCACGACGACGACAACGACCACGACTACCACGGCATCGACCACGACCACAACAACAAAAAGTCCTTTATTGGTTGTAATTGGATTTGACGGTTTTGGAAATAATTATTTAAATTTTGGCGTTACACCAAACATTAATAAATTTGCTGCAGGTGGTGTGAAAGCACAACGTTGGGGCACAAATTGTTTGAAGGGTGCAGCTTTTACTAATTTCCATACAATTGGTAAGTAAAAAAAAATATTAAATATATTTATAATTATATTTCTATATTTTAGCTACAGGCAAAAGAGTTCAATACCACGGAGTAATTGGTAGGGAAATTGTAAGACGAGTCAACAATAAATATATTATAATTGATGATCTCGTTGAAATATTCAATATTAGTAGATATGAATATGGAGCCTATCCGATATGGGTAAGCTTATATTTCCGATTTATTATAATTTATTTTACAGAAAATTCTGAATCGCATTGTAACTTTTGTTAAGAAAAATGGACGGAGTTTTAAAATTCATTTCTGGTCCTAATCTGTAGTTATAATTTGCAATTTTATAGAATTTGTAACAGTTACTGAAATATTTTACGTTTACTTACTATGTAAATAAATATATTTTTTTAAACCATAATGTAATTTTCATTTAATATCAAGTCGCTCAATGAGGAAATGGGAGGTAAATCATTAGTGTCCATGTGGCTCGGTTCAGATTTCGCATATGGAACCGGGGGCAAAAATTTTGCAGCATCAATAAGAATACCCTATGAAAGAGGAATTTCTATACGAGCTAGATATGAAGAAGTTCTAAATGAAACAGAATCAGATAGCCAAATAAATTTAGCAATGATATATTTTCCAAACCCGGACAAAATAGCACACGCATTTGGTCCAGATAGTGCAGAAGTAAGTTTATTCATTTAATTCATATTTCACAAACTTCTCTTAAATTGAAATATTAAAGGTTACAGCAATGCTTAAAGAAATAGATACGAATTTGGAAATTTTCAAGAAAAATTGAAACAAATTCGTCCCGATGCTAATATAATTCTTGTAGCTGATCACCCGATGACTGGAATTAGATTTAAAAACTTTAAAACAATTACAACAATAAGTGATTTGAAATGTCAATACGGCTTGACAAACACTTTGTATATCGGTTCATTCCAGTGGATGACAATATTGACAAAAGATGGTACCTATTTAGATAAAACCTGTATTGGTAAACAAGGGTTTTATATTAATCCTATGTTTGGTCACTATTGTGGTCCGTACCCATATTTAGAATCCTTTCCATATCATACGTAAGTTTATAAATTTATATATTACCAAATGAATTAAATATAAAGTTAATATTAAAATACTTTTTTTTTGTGCAATTGTATAATCCTTTAGGTTATTATATTTGGAAGAAAATAGTTACAATACTAATTTCCAGAAAGCATTTCTCAATCCTGTCATGTACAGAATTAGAAAATGGGAAAGCGAATTCGATTTAAATCGTAGATACTAATTATTTTTATTATAAAATAATCTTATTTAATGATTTTCTGTATTTTTATTAGTAACTAATGATCCGGAGAGGATTATTGGAGCCCATACATACTACCATACCGCATTTGAAAAACTTTTTATTGCAGGTGGGCCGGCCTTTTTTAATCAACAAATTATAGAATTGTTACTTGATTACAGTATCTATGAAGTTTTCAAAATATTATTAAACATAAATTCTACAGAGAACTTTGGATTCCTTAAACCAAGGGCATAAAAATCAACACTAACGGAATTAATTGTTAAAAAACCGAAGTGCATTTACCGAAAGCCCATCGACTGGACTTGTAAGCTAATATTATTTTAGTATTTTTAAATATATTAAATAACAATTTTTTTCTTGTACTTTCAGTTCATATCACACTTATAGCGACTATGGCGTGTATCACCTGCACATGTTTATATATTACGGGTAATATGTACGAAAAGAAATTGCTGCGAGAAGCTGCTTCGTCATCTAGAAGAAAAAGATATTTAACATAATTAAAATGTAAAAATAATGGAATAAATATATATATATATATACATTGATTATTGCTTGTACTCTTATTCATTTTCCGCAACTATAAAGCTTCGGAAAAAATTTGTATGAAATTACGTTCCGATTATAATTTAGAATACTAAATTTTACAATAACAAATTCTCCGTCGGAACGGAACTGAAATCGAGTATTTCTCATAATAGATGTAATATTTATAGATGCAACATCCATTATCATTGACTAGCCCGAATATTAACCTCACTAATCCAAATAACCCTTTCGTTCAAATGCGACAAAGCTTAGATTAAATATTTTAGGTAAGCATATAAAAGCAGATTTGGCGTATTACAATATAAGTCGTTACAACCAATATTTAGGTCCAGTTAATGACATTCGTTTAAATTGTTTGTTCTTCCAGTGTATTTGATTATTACATGTTTGACAATTATGAAAAATGTGTAAATTAATATAACGATCTAAACGTTAAATATAATTTTAGAAAATCTATAAGATCTACAATAATTTACACTAGAAAAACCTTTTAAAATAATTAAAAGTGTACAAAATTTATATGTTAACAAAAAAAAAAAAAAAAACATTACACCTTAGGGTAGCCAGTACAATAATTGACACCTTCGATTTTCGACACAGATATTGAAGCACACACTTTGCATAGTATTTTAATAATTATTAAGTTTTTCTTTCTAAATTATATTAAACTCTCTTTCGCTTCATATATTAAAATTTGACCGGTAAATTTCGTTATATATTTAGTTCAAAATTCTTAAGACGCCGTTTTAATTACGGTAATTTTCTTAACAAATCCAACAATTTTATATTTTATTTAATATCATTTAAAGGATTCTTAATAATTTGTGTAATTTAAAATGCATTAGAAAGAAAGAGATAAGTATTGTTTCGTAATGTATTACGAACATAAAAATAATTATTTGTAGATATGAAATAAAAAAAAACACCAAACTTTTAAACTTTAATACAAATATATATTTATTTTCAGGTTTATTGTAATATTTGTTGTAATTTATTGAATTTTATGTAATGTTTTTGTGGACTGTATAGGTTTTAATTTATTTAACTTATTAGCAATTAATTATACGTTAATTTATTTATTATTTATATTTAGTTTTAATTTTACAAAGTTATTTAGTTTTAATTAGGATTTGTTAAAATATATAAATTGTTACCACTTGACGTGACTGTACTTTTATCTTAATCTAATAACATTTTAATTTTAACTTTATTTCAAAATTTTAATATAACTAACTATTATAAATTTACGTTATTTTAATCTATATGTTTATTAATTTTAATTTTAATTTTAATTTTAAGGCAAAACAATTTAAATTTTTTAATAATAATTTTTAACCACGACACTTGACCTTTTTTACAACCGCTTTACTTGGGAACTCAATCGAAAGTATTTAATTAATTTTTGTAAGAAATTAATTAGAGTATATAAATCTGCTAAAGAGAGATTTATTACAATTGCATTAAAATTGTAAGCAACAATTTTGGCGGGAAGCACCTATACCAAATAATAATTAGAATTATATAGTGTAATTAGCAATTTATTACAATTAAAGAGCTACATTACATTTAAGTATATGTTTAAAAAATATTGTATGTCTTATTGTAAAGGGGTTGTAAAAAAAGTCAAGTGGTTTACGATGAGTGTTGTGATCGGTATAATATTTTTTGTAGAATATTTAAAAAAAAATGTTCATTTCTGAACATCCCGGACCACCCTGAAAGATCACTTTCAGCAGACAGGTAAAACGGCTAATTTTGTGATGGGTCGTTCGTAAACTCCTTTCTCTGTTTTGACATGTGCGATTCGAACACGACCATCATTTCCGACAATAACCTTTACAACTTTTCCCATCACCCATTTTGTAGCTGAAAGGTTGGCATCGTGAAGCAACACCACATCATCAACGGCAACGTTCCGCTCTGATGTACGCCATTTCGGACGTTGTTGAAGGGATGTAATATATTCTTGATGCCACCGCTTCCAAAACCCCTGGCTCAGATGACGAAGTAATAGCCAATTAGAACGAAGTGATATTTCATGAGGGGCTACGTCGGGTTCCGGAATCGCTGTATACGGTTCCCCATTTAGAAAGTGAGCTGGAGTTAACACATCAACATCTGTATCAGAAGTCGCGACTAGCGGACGAGAATTGAGGATAGCTTCAATACGAGTCAGAAGCGTGTACATTTCTTCGTACGTTAAAATATGTGTCCCAATGACACGTTTCAGATGAGATTTCACTGATTTCACACCAGCCTCCCACAAGCCACCAAAGTGTGGTGAGGCTGGAGGAATAAATTTCCAAATAATGTTGTCTGGCGCGAGGTGATCGATAACTGTCGCATTGTGGTTTTGCGATGTAACTAATTGCAGCATTTCATCTAATTTACGACGTGCGCCGTGAAAATTGGTACCATTATCGCTGAACATTTCGCTTGGTTTGCCGCGGCGAGCACAAAACCTATCTAGAGCGGCGAGAAACGTATCGGTTGTCAGATCGCTGGCAAGTTCTAGATGTATGGCCTTGGTAGTGAAGCATACAAATAAACATATATATCCCTTAGAATACCTGGGATTTCGACCACGAAACGTGCGTAGAGTGATCGGTCCAGCATAATCAACACCAACGCGATTGAATGGTTTTGCATATCTTATTCTTTCTGCCGGTAGTTCGCCCATCAGCTGTGTTATAGTGGCTTTCCGTTGTTTAAAGCAAATAACGCAGTCGTGTACCAATTTTCGCGATAGATTTCGGCATCCGAATATCCAATACTGTTGCCGTAAAATAGCAAAGAGACCTGACGCTCCGACGTGAAGATGAACGCGATGCGTATATTGAATAATAAGCTGGGTGATATTATTATCTTTTGGAAGTATTATCGGGTGTTTAGCTGAATACGATAACGTTGAGTTTGTTATTCGTCCACCAACGCGTAATATCTTGTCCGAGTCGAGGAATGGTGTGAGTGATAGAAGTTTACTATTAACTGGCAACTCTTTCTGAGCGGCCAACTTGTTGATTTCATTGTTGTATGTTGAATGTTGAGCAAATTGTAGCAATATTGTTTTAGCTTTGATGAGCTCGTACGTAGTGAGCGATTGCATCATACGATCTGATTTGTTGCGTTGTTTTGTGTTGTAACTAAACCGATTACAATAAGCGACTATTCGATACAGGGTTGACCAAGATGATATTTTCTCGATAAGTCTGGTTAACACATTATAATCATCAACAATCGCATGATGGGAATGAATTTCAAGATTTGTTTTACGTTCTTCAAGTTGCTGTTCGTCTAGCGACGGTGTTGTGGCTGCAACCGGCCAATCTTCACGATCTTTTTGTAGCCAAGTTGGCCCATCCCACCATAACTTGAAGTGAACCAAATCGCTTGGTAATATGCCACGTGATGCACAGTCAGCTGGATTATGGGCTGACCTAACATGTGACCAACTAGACCGTGGAACTATGTTGAGTACTTCAGATGTGCGGTTGGCGATGAACGTAGACCAACGACGTGGCGGTGATGATAGCCAATGCAAAACTAATTGAGAGTCTGTCCAAGCAAAAAAAGATTTGTGTTTCATCTGAAACGAGAGAAAAACTTTGTTAATTAATCTTGATAATAAAACAGCACCACATAATTCGAGTCGTGGTAACGTAATTTGTTTCAGCGGCGCAGCTTTGGTTTTCGCCGTAACCAAGACCGTTTGAACCTTTCCGAATTCATCGCGACTGCGACAATATATTACGGCCGCGTAGGCTTTTTCAGACGCGTCGCAGAACCCGTGAAACTCGATATCTTCACCAGCGACCCAAATTCGACGCGTTATTGTAATGTTTTCACAATGGTGTATTTGCGATCGTAATAACTCCCATCGATGTGCCAGATCTTCTGGAAGCAAGTCGTCCCAATCTAGTTTCCTACACCAAAGTTCTTGAAACAGAATTTTTATTAAAATAACCGCGGGTGCTAAAAACCCTAGCGGATCGAATACGCGTGCAGCTTCCGACAACAGGCTGCGTTTTGTGAACGGCTTCGGATCTGGTAAAGATATTTTATATGAAAATGAATCATTGGTGGGACACCAGCGTAATCCTAATATTTTTATTGACGATGCATCTTGCAGCGCTAGTGGTGATAGTTCGCGTTGTTCCTCTGGTATTGATAACAATAAAGGTAGACAATTGGTGCTCCATTTGCGTAGATTGAACCCAGCTGATGATAGTACCTTCATTAGAGCATGGTGTAGGTTTGTGACGTTGGCAATCGTATCGGCGCCTGACAATATATCATCCACATAAAAATCTTTTGAAATTATGTTGGCTATCTCAGGCTGCGTAGTTTCATTATCTGTAGCGAGTTGCATGAGAGTGCGCACTGATAAATATGGCGCTGGTGACGTACCATACGTCACGGTATTTAACCGATAGTGTGTAAATGGCTGTGATGGATCGTCTCTCCATACAATCCTCTGATAATCTCGGTGCTTTTCAGCCACCCAAATTTGACGAAACATCTGCTGAATATCAGCTGAAAAGCAGTATTTGTGACGCCTAAATCTTGTGCAGACGCCAAATAAATCACGTTGAATAGGAGGACCTATAGAGAGGGACTCGTTGAGTGAGATTCCATTTGAACATTTTGCCGAGCCATCGAATACGACGCGTAATTTCGTGGTGCTACTCTCTTCTTTCAGTACAGCATGGTGGGGAAGATAGTAGCACGCACCAGGCTGGGTATGGATCTCATTTAAATGAATTGGCGACATATGGCCCAGATTCAGATATTCAGCCATGAAATCTGAGTATCTTTGTTTCAGTGTTGAATTTTGAATAAATTTCCTTTCCATTGACCTTTGGCGCGCGATTGCCGCTGCCAATGAATTTCCGAATTTCCACTCTCCTTCCTTAAATGGTAATTCAACCATATATTTACCATCTATTGATCTAGAATGAGTGTTAATAAAGTGAGAATCGACGCGTTGTTCGTCGTTTGACAAAAGAGACTGTGGTGTGACTTCTTCTAGTTCCCAAAACTGTTTCAAGTCAAAATCGGAATTAAGTGTGGTGTGGAGCGTAATGTACGCAGAGCAATTTTCTTGGGTAACTGTCTGAGAAGCCGTTTCACCAGCAATCACCCACCCAAACATGGTGAGCAGTGCACTGGGCGCGCCTGAAGCGCCCTTCAGAATTTGATTCTCGAAAATCAAAAATGTTTTATCAGCACCAATTATCATGTCAATTGGGCCTGGTTGCGCGTAGTCAGGATCGGCGAGTTTTATCATTGGCTCTTGATTGTAATGACTGCTGGTTCCGATAAAGTTTGGCAACAAACTAGTCAAATGTGGCATAACGTAAGCAATTAAGTTAATTGATTTTTCACTGAATCGTGACTTCAGTATAAGCGAAACTGTACCACGCGTGGTACCAGCTCCTGTTGATGACAACCCTGATACGGCAAGTTTTGCATGTGAGCGAGAAAGACCTAATCTTTGGACGCAAGCCTCAGTGATAAATGAGCATTGTGAGCCTGTGTCGAGTAGAATTCGAATAGAATGGGTTGCGCCAAATTGGTCTTGTGTATATACTACCGCAGTAGGTAAATATACTTTAAGTTGTGGTGAATTGGTTGAATGAACGGAATGAGCACTTACGATTGAAGTATCAGAACTAATAAGCGAGTGATTCGATTGCATAGGAGATGCTATCTCCACGGGCCCATCTGGGCGTACATGTGATGTGCGTGGCGTTCCGTTTGAGCGAGGCGTACCTGGTGTACGTGGATAAGTTGTGCCAGTATGCAGTAACGTATGGTGCCGACTATGGCACTTTCTACAAGAATTGTTTGAGCTACAATTTGTAGATCGATGACCTGCTCGCAAGCAATTGAAGCACAAAGTATGTGAAGTAACAAATGTGCGCCGCAGCTGTGGCGACATCGCGGTAAAGTGCGAACACTGGTATAATTCATGAGTGGCATTACATTTGAGACATGTTGTGACAGTTGTATGAAAGCTCGTAAATTTCGATGTTGACTGTCTAATTGGAGTGGAATTCGGCCTTCGAACCCTTTCAGTTGAATATCTAGGAGCTAACATATCACAACGTTTTTCTAGAAATGAAATTAATTGAGTCAGCGACGGAAATTGTACGTCGGTGATTGATTTAGACCATGCAGTTTGTGTGTCAATGTCAAGCTTGTTCATAATAATGTAAATTAACCAAATATCCCGGGTTTCGGCGTCTGGGCCTAATGCCCTTAAACCACGTAGGATTTCATCAGCGGTATCGACAAATTTTCGTAGACTTTCGTAATTGGATTGTGAACCGCTTGACAAATTTATGAATTTCTTGACAAGTGCATTCGCTATATGACCCTTTTTGTCATATCTGTTATTTAATTTTTCCCATGCCTCAGTATAATTCGTATCCGTCACCGATATATGTGTCAATAAATTAGCTGGTTCGTTTATTAGAAAACTTTTCAAATAATAAAATTTTTGACACAACGATAGATTTTGATTATTATGAACTGTACTTTCATACAGATCACGAAACGTGTCCCATTCAGTATAATCACCCCCAAAGGGTTTAATTTGAATTTTAGGCAGCTGTGTTTCGGTACGAATACTAGCGGTTGTGTTAAAGGTTGCTTCGGCAATAGAAGTATTTTGTGGCGCGTTGTCGGGTTGAGAAATTTCTTGAAGTTTCTGTTCTAAAATTTCCATTACCGTATAATAATTATCTTGGAACTCGGTTAACTCAAGGTCGGAAAGTGTAGTCGGATCTTCGGCCTCTTCGATCATTTTATCTTCGAGTTGATGAAACTTTTCCCATAATTCTAATAATTTTGCACGCTTCTGATCAATAGCTGTTATAGTAATATTTGCTGGTAACGCAGTAGCAAAAGTCATTATGCGTGTTAAGGTACCCTTAACACGGCCACGTTGTACGGTAAGGCGTTCCATTGCTAGCAAAATTGAATGAGAATTACAACGAGTTTCAAAATAATTATTATTGTTGTGTCGGTATTTATTAGATATTTAAATTATTATCTAATACTATATTTAATTATACTCAATTCAAAATATTTAATTCGTGAAATATTTTGTATAAAATAAAACCTTTCTTTCTTTCAGTGTGAATGTATACAATGTTGTTGAAGAATTTAGAATTGTTTCAGATGTATCGTAAAAATACCATAAATAACGAACTATAAATAATATCTACCAAATATATTTTTCACAGTGTATTTAAGCAAATCACACTGGAATATCAAACAACATATGTAGGTAATATTGACGAAAAATATTGAATTTTTACCAAAGAATTTTGTTCAGTGTAATCTAAATTTTATTTATTATAACTGGAATACCAACTATGGTATATCTATGGTAATAAATATTGACCGATGTAATATTGAATATATATCAGCCAAACCTTTTTCTCTCCGTGTAAGAAATTTTTTATTTTGTCTATATGTATATATTATATTCAACCAAATACAAAAAAATATATTTTTATATATTAGAATTTGCGTTGAATATATTTATAAAAAATTTTTAGCAGTGTAGCTTTAATTATTTTTTGGTGTATTAGTGTACCAACTTTAACACAAGGATTAATTAATATTTTGGTATAATAATATTACGATAATTTATTTTTATATATTTGTATGACAAAATTTTTATTAAACGATATTTTTTTTGTATATCGTTGATGACATATTTGTATGTGTTATTTAAATTTAACCATTGATATATATAAATATGAAATATATAAAAAATATAATTTAATATAATATAATTCTGAATAATTATTTAATAAATATCATTGAATATTATTATCGATAAATTTACCGCAATCCCACGACGTGTAACTAATGTTGATTCTCTAAGATGATTTCTTTTTACAGCACAATGTTTTTATAAAAGTTTATAAAAAATTGTATTATTTTATACGTTTAAAAAGGTTTATATTACTTGACGATTTTTTACCGATAATCGTATGATAAACTTTGACCTGTTACTATGCAATTTTTATACACTATTTTTGCCTTTTGTTTTTGCAGATGTTTAAAATTTGGTCAACACAATTAACTTTTTACACTGTATAAACTTTGCACTGTATGACAATTATATTTTTTCTGAATAAATTTACTTTTAATAAGAACTTTATAATTAGATTTTTCAATAAATTAATATTTTTTAAGAATGATTTTATGTTTTTTTTCTTCGTCACTTTTTTCACCGATCCGGTTCGAATTTGGACCAAACTGTTTCGTAATGTATTACGAACATAAAAATAATTATTTGTAGATATGAAATAAAAAAAAACACCAAACTTTTAAACTTTAATACAAATATATATTTATTTTCAGGTTTATTGTAATATTTGTTGTAATTTATTGAATTTTATGTAATGTTTTTGTGGACTGTATAGGTTTTAATTTATTTAACTTATTAGCAATTAATTATACGTTAATTTATTTATTATTTATATTTAGTTTTAATTTTACAAAGTTATTTAGTTTTAATTAGGATTTGTTAAAATATATAAATTGTTACCACTTGACGTGACTGTACTTTTATCTTAATCTAATAACATTTTAATTTTAACTTTATTTCAAAATTTTAATATAACTAACTATTATAAATTTACGTTATTTTAATCTATATGTTTATTAATTTTAATTTTAATTTTAATTTTAAGGCAAAACAATTTAAATTTTTTAATAATAATTTTTAACCACGACACTTGACCTTTTTTACAACCGCTTTACTTGGGAACTCAATCGAAAGTATTTAATTAATTTTTGTAAGAAATTAATTAGAGTATATAAATCTGCTAAAGAGAGATTTATTACAATTGCATTAAAATTGTAAGCAACAATTTTGGCGGGAAGCACCTATACCAAATAATAATTAGAATTATATAGTGTAATTAGCAATTTATTACAATTAAAGAGCTACATTACATTTAAGTATATGTTTAAAAAATATTGTATGTCTTATTGTAAAGGGGTTGTAAAAAAAGTCAAGTGGTTTACGATGAGTGTTGTGATCGGTATAATATTTTTTGTAGAATATTTAAAAAAAAATGTTCATTTCTGAACAAGTATATACAAAACTTGTTTGTGAACTCTATCCTTTACGATGGCAGAGATCCTGGTGACTATTGCATAAAGCAAATAATATTAAAAGCTGTATGTCAATAGCTTTACAGTACCACTTAATCAGTTCATCCACTTTTTAAAAATATTTCATTTTGTAGTATTAAATTGTGAGTTAACATAATTTACGATTATTTATATTAAAATATATGCAAATATCTAAACCATGATTTGCATTATCTACAGTAGTAAAACAAAGCTTTTAATTTATATAAACCTATGTAAACTTGAATTTTCTTAAGGGTATCAATAATTGTACCGATTAAACTTAATAACAATTAAATCGCCTGCCCCCTTAGACAATCAAAATTTATTAGAGAAATAATTTAATTAATAGCCTATTACAAAAGTTATAATTTACATAAATGTTAATCCCAACAAATCCTCACCTCTTGAACTTAATTTATTTTTGAAATACATAAATATAAAATTATATCTTTAAAATAACATAAATTCTCAAAGCGTTTTTAATTTAATATTTATTTATTTTTTTGCTCTAAAAACAGGAATCAACAAAGCCTAAATGATAATTTGCTACTGTAATAGTGAAATAATGTAATGGAATTTATAACATTAAAAACTGAAAATTTTAAATTGTTTACACTTACAGAGTACAGGGTGATATTATTTCGATTTAAGCTTTTACTTAAAATTAAAGAACCTTCCTTGCCAAGGAAGGAATCACGAGAATAAGTAATATAAAAAATGTACTTAAGTGCTAATTCGAGTAGGTATGCTGAAAAGCGTACCATTTTAACAAAAGAATTTGTTAGTATTGATAATTATTAGTTTTTATTTGACAAAATTTTGACATATGTCAAAAACTACAATATTTACATTTGTCAGAAGGTGTTTAGTCCTTAATTTTAATATTTTAATTAATTTAATAAAACAAACAAAAATATTTCGTATTTATTTATGTAATTACTTGGACTGACTAATACCTCAGTAATTAAATAAAATAAAAAAGTTTGATTTAAGGAAGTTTTGGAGTTTGATTGAATATTAACAGTTTAATTACTTAATTATGTTAATGGATATTAATATACGATTAAGATTTCGACTTTAACTTTAATAAGATTAAGCTAGTTTGCAGCATAATTCACGTAAAGATTATTGTAAATATTACTGTTTTTTGTTTTTACTTTATCTTTTTGACAATTAGCTTCTGCATGCTTAAGATTAACAACTATTTTACAATATTTAGTTTGTATGTTTATGTTTTTCTCATTTAATTTGACAATTCTACCATGCATGATTAAAGAATTTAATTTTACATTCAGATAGCCAACTGAACAGATGACGTTGAAGGAATAAGCAGTAACGTACTTTTTAGAACTTTACAGTCCGAAGCAAGAGGTAATCTACTGATCCAGTAATTGTACAATAATTAATGCATATTTTTTACATTAAAATTACTAATTTGAGTTCTTTCCAATCTTATGTTTCAATTGTTATTTTTATTTATTAATTTGTATAAACTGTTTTTGCTTGGACATCTATTTAGTGCCCTACTCTATTATTACATCAACAATTTAGTTTTTTTCTTTGTTTCAAATAATGTCTACTGTTTATACTAAACAGATGGTTGCTAATCATTAATTAATCTGTATGTCTATTTGTATTGAGCTTAATCCATTGCGGATAGTAAATCTTAGCATGTAGAGAAAGTGTGTTGAAGGCGTTCTTATATTAACACTCATTATATCATATCTATCTTCGTGCATCTGTTTAGGATTAACTTTGGATTATTATAAACCCACACTATTACTAATATGTATGGTTTGTACAAAGTGCTTTTATCGAAAATTGTGTAACAAAAAACGTAATAAATTATTTGTGTTATTGTTACGTTTTCAATTATTCTAATATTAAAACGTTATGTAAAGTTATTTTAATAAATAACACTAATACATTTCGTTATTTCGTTTAAGCGTTACTTTTTCATAAAGTTTTCCAACTCTTATTAAATTTATTTATTGTCAAATTGTATGCTTTGGTGACATTTTAATTGAAAATATATTTATTTTATTGTTGATAATCTTCTTATAATTTAAAATAAACAACCCTGTACATGTACATAATATATAACTACAATATAATTATGTATAATAAGTTTAAGATTTATATTTATCAACATAGTTGTTGAATGTTGTATATACGAATTCTCTATGGTGGATTATATACAAAATATTGTACGTATTTACATACATTTTGTGTTTGTGGTAAATGTTAACTTTTAATATAAAACAACTTAATCCAAACAATTATGGGTCATTAGAGGTTAAATATATAATTTCAAACCATAAAGAGACCAGCCTACAATTTACTACAAGTGTTATATACTAAATATAATATCATTATTTTAAATCGTCTCCTCTAATATAAAAGGATTATTGTGTAGGATAAATATTTAAACTATATATTAAAATTAAAAAAAAAATAAAAAAAAAAGAAAGGTTTCATTTCTGGGATGATTTTGGTGTAGAAATATTATTATTTACAATAAAAAAAAATATAGTAGACCATAAAACCATAAACCAAACATTTGAATATATAATTAAGAAACTAAAAAAAAAAAAAAAAATGGAAAATACCAAGGGGGAACCAACTAACTTAAAATGTGCACAATAATATTATATTGTCATAAAGTGTTGATGTCATCCCTAGCGAACTTTAGTGAAAACCATCAATCTTGAATTGTTAAGAATATAATCCGGTAGGTAAAGAGTTGACAAGTAAGCATTGACAAATTATCATGGAAAGACTCACGATGCAACAAAACGTTTACAAATTGTTAAAATTTACACTTCGTGAAATTTATGGTTTACATAATCGTCCATCAGAGCAGATTATTCGTCGAATTGCAACAAGAACAATAAGACAAAGAATTCTACGTACAGAAGAAAATATCGGTACTGTAAGAGGTAGTGTTGATAAAGATCCAAATTTGTCTATTTCTCAACGGTCACAACAAGTTGGACTGTCTACAAGCATCATGGAAATTTTGCGTGAATGATCTTGGTATACACCCATACAAGATTCAACTGGTTCAAGAACTAAAGCCACTTGATCATAATAAGCGTTGTTTGTTTGCTGATTGGGTCCTAGAACAGCTTAAACTTGATCCACTTTTTTATCGAAAAATTATATTTAATGATGAAGCTTATTTTTGGTTGAACGGCTACGTAAACTAACAAAATTGCCATAGAAATTCTGGAGGTTTCATTGCTGGAGGTATAATCGTTGCTGGAGCTAATGTTACGGTGAATAGTGCTCGCTACAGATCGATGATTTTTTTGTTTCAAAATTTGAATTGTATCGACCCGAAAGTGTTTTCGTGCTACATCTCATACTGCTATCGCAACAATTGATTTATTGACAGAACGATTTGATGATAACATTATTTCGAGAAATGATTCAATTAATTGGCCTCCAAGATTATGCGACATAACGTTACTGGAATATTTTCTTTGGGATTAAGTGCGAAGTCATTGATTTATGCAGATAAAGCAGAAACAAAAGACGCTTTTTGGAAGCCAACATAACTTGAATTATTCGAAAAAGTGGTCCAAAATTAGTCTGATCGAATGTGGATCCTCAGAGCTAGTCGTGTATTTTTCATTGTTTTGAGAAATTATCGAGGATTTGTCTTCTCAATTTTTAAATAATAACATATTAAATTCTGGAAGTTTTATAATTTAAGTTTGATTCCCCTCATATATATATATATATATACAGTTATACTTAAGCACTTTATAACTATGACATAATATTTTACTATATTTAGAGGTTAATTGAAATTAATTAAGATTTTCCTTGTGGTTCTTAAGAGCATGACAAAAATAAAATGATTTTTTAATATAATAGGATATTTTCTTGCAAGGTTTTTTTACTATTATAATATTGAGTGAATTTAAATTATATTTATAAGGATATTTATTTGACATAAAATTTCTTATAAATTAATTAATTAATTAAATTTTCATAAAGTTGAGCTACTAAAAATCGGAATGTATAATAGATTAATAATAGTGATTGGAAATGTTATAAATCAACCTATGGTACGCGTACCACCAGTGGTACGTAGACAATTTCCTAGTGGTACGCGCAATTATATTAAATTTTGAGATATGCAGCCAATAATTTATCTCCTGAAGGTAAAGAATCATTGATTGAACTTTCTTATGATAGTAGTCTCCAAACAGAGTTCAAAAATACAATATTGTTGTGAATTCTGGGAATTCTGGTTGAATAGGGAGAGTGAATATAACTCTTTATTCACGAAAGCTATTAGATTTTTGCTTCCATTCACATCATCATAGCAATTAAAAATAAATATAGAACCAAGTTAAATCTTGGCCATAAACTTCGTTTAAAATTAAACAAAATGATACCAGATATAAAAATGTTGATTTCTGAAATGCAGATGCAACCATTTCATAAAATATATAATAATTAAAAAAAAGGTTTTCAATATTATATAACAATAATATTTTATATGAATTTATGTTAATTTTAGTTTTTAATAATAATTAACAAAAAAAGTGGACTAAATGAATTTCTGATAATTTGTAATAAAAAGTAATATTTGTTTTAATAAATAAAATGAATTATAATAAAATCCCCTTTATTTAATTTAATATTTATCACCCATAATCTGAAATTTGGGGTATATACTTTTTTGAACTTGATTTACCACGGTAGTATGGTACTTGATCACCATTCGATTGTATCAGGTGGTATACGCCGAAAAAAAAGGTTGAGATCCCTTGTTATATAAATATTAACGAGTATATATACAGAATTCAATTAAAATAGCTATAATAATTGTAAGATTTTATAATATGAGATTAGCTGATTTTTAGTTACAGTAAATGTCTGACAACGACAACATAACTCCTATAAATATTCATGTCATTGGTTAATCTATTTAATAATTAATTAATATTAAATAGATTAACCAATTAACATTTAAATTTAACAAATAATATATATAAAGAGTCTAATGACACATTAAAAAACGCTATTAATTAATTTCTAAGATTTGAATTGTCATGTTTGAATTCATCATTCAGATATTTAGTACTTCGATTAGCTAAACAAATGGTTTCCCAAATATTTAAATTATATAAAGGAGGATAATAAAATACAGAGTAATGTTTGAAACGTTCACAATTATTGTTTTAAAAATTGCAGAATTCTTTGTTATTTATAATTGCTATTTTATTACAGATTTTCATCATTTAGTGTCATCTAAAATGGTTATCGTTTCCAACAAATTCCGATTTTTTTTTTTTTTTTTTTGAGATGCTCCAACAGTTTTTAATCAGTTGTATCTATTTTTTTCTGATAGTAATCTGTCTAACATTTAATTAATATATTTATATAAGCAAAGTGATATTTAAATATGATCATTTTGAGTATGATAATGATATTTTTATAATTATTCATGTTATTGTGAGATAATATTGATAATTTTGGTCTAAAACTATTAAATAAATTTTAACATTATTTTTTAATTAAAACAATAATAATTAACAAATAAACATGCATATTTAAATTTAGTATAGGAATTATCGTAATTATTATTTCACCTAAAATATGTGACAATTAGTTTTATTATTAGCTTTGAAAATTATTATATTATTTTGAAAATATGAAAATTATATAATATTAATTTTCATCTCTACTCACCATTTGAAATATTGAAATCCTCTATAATTTAAAATGTTCCGAATCAAAATTCATATAATTAACCCAATAAAGAAATTTAACGGTCCAGTGAATAGTTTACGTATACGTAACGAAATATATTTAACATTATAACAACTAAATATTGTTGCTAGATCAACGAAATATTAGAAATCTATTAAAAAGTACAATAATGACAATAGCCTCGACTCGACTTTATCCTCATCTCGATCTTTACAGTTCGGTATTATTGAAGTGGACAAAATACTCGTAGGCGAGAATTTTAGCAAATCGTCGAATATATTCGGTAATGATTGAATCCAACTCGATTTCTTTCGACAACACTTGCCAATTTATTCGTCCATAAATTTCTGGGCGAGAGTAACAATTTTATTTTTAAAAAATAAGTAAAAGTTTTAAAGTTTTATAGTTTTTATAAAACATTTAGTGTTAAAAATAAAATATTATTTTTAAAGTGAAATTTGATGTTTTTTATAATTAATTTGGTCTTAAAAAAAATGTTTTTATAATTATTTTAATTTGAGTTTAACTTTTTCAAAATAAAAAACAAATATTTAAAACGTCAAAATTTATGTCAAAAAGAGCTGAACTGGGTTGCCATTGAAACAAAATTATAAGCAACGTGTTGCCATTTTTTTTAACATTCGATTCGCCTAATAGCAAATCAACTTCAATCATCCCAAGATTTTTAGTCCGTCGACTCGAGAGGCAAGAGACAAGTCACGATGCGAATGGCGAGTCGACTTTAATCTTAAGGATGAATAATTCAATTTTAAGTATTGTTCTCTATGTGGTGCTACAGTTTCAAAATATTTATTATATTTATTAAGGACAATATTTTAGAATAATTATTGAATACAATTTTTGTTGAAGATAATTTTTTTATGAATAGGATCGCTTGGTCATTTTTGACATCATAACTCAAGCTGGAACTTAAAATAAATACAAACAATTGATCCATCATATTAGAACGTTTATATAAATTTCAAATCAAACTTTAATATTCCTTTTTCCATTATATTTTATAATTCATTTAATAAATTTCATTATATTTAAGAATTAATTTAACATAATTTAACAATTAATTTATAAAGTACTTTAATATAATTACAGTTTTATAAATATATTATTAATTATTAGTAATAAATAATTTTTGTTAACAATTTCCCATCTTCATTAGTTAACGTAAGCCTGAATTCCTTCCCAATTGCTCTATCCGACGCTTTCCTTTCCCAGCTCTCATCAATAACATTTCGGTTATCTCTCCATCTTTTTGCTGGACGACCAACTCTTCTTAAACCATCTCTAGGTATTTTATCCATTCAGTAGTAATTTTGGTCTATCTGTTGTCTTGTAACCTTGCTACATGACCAGTCCATTTCCATTTTAAAGCTTTAGTTTTTTATGTTGCATCTCGGAAACCTGTTCTACTTTTAATTTCATTAAGATATGGGGAGGTTTTGGCCTTGCACTCCTACGATGGCCAACCGTACTGAGAACATTTTTTCAAATATTTAATTTCTCATAGTCCATTTAACGTTCGCAGTATCAATATCTTTGGTACAATATAAAGAACATTAATATAAAACTACTGTATAATTAGTTTGTACTGTAGTGTAGCCTTATTCATATATACATACGTTATATATTTATGTAACATAAATCTAACTACCAAAAAAAAAACTCGAAAAAGTAGAATATATACAAAAAGAAAAAAAAAGAAAAATAATTTTACAATCTCAAATATAAAAATACCAAGCTTTCCAAAAAGGATATATGAAATACTTGGTCATAGATTTTTCAAGAGTTTTATCTTTTAAACATAAATCATTTATGTTGTTATAAAGCTAATGTTATACGTATATATATAAAATGCATGTTTATGTAGATATCATAGACTAATCTAATGTTTAGGTAGAAAAAATATACTTCTTGTCTGCGGTTGTTGATGGCTTCTTCTATACTCTTCTATCTATCTATACCTATGTATTATTTTTTATGTGGAAGACCATAAAATACTATAGGTATTAGAATATAATATTTACATATATATATATATGTGGTCGTATTGCGGTTTATTTCAACCTGATTATCAGAATCACCATAATTTTTTTTTTTATCATAGTATTTTTTTGTCGTATTTTTTTGGCCCATAACAAAATGAGGTATTCAGATAAAATTTGAAATACAATATTTGAAGTTTCGAAGATAACATATGCATAAGAAGTTCAAAAATCTTGATATTTCCTTGGAATTCACTCAAAAATTCATATCTATTTAGAAGCTATATCACGCGCAAGCAATAGTTAAATATTTTAATTTTGAACTAGCGATCTAATGCATATAAGAAGTATACAACGATATTGAGATTAAATATTTGTTTCCGAATCCAATTAATCGTTCCTAGAATTCGTTGAAAAAAAAATCATATTCATTAAAAGCTATTGACATAAAATCGATAGATAGAGAGTTTCTTGTACCCGAAGCAGTTTAACAAATACAAATTTTAATTACAATCTTCAGACAATCAAATCTTATAGATATAATACATTTATAATTAACTTAGTACATCATTTTAATATGTGTACCTATATAAATAATTTATGTACTAAAAAAATGCCTTATCATTTCAAATAGTCTCAGTGATCTCAGGTCAAAAACACCATCGGAAAGATAGAAATATAATATATAACAGAAAAAGAAAAAAAATATTCGCATTTCAAAAATGATTTATCCTCTTAGAACATTTATTATTAATGGAAATATTTTACCACAAAATATACATACATTTTTATGGTAAAGATTTTCTTTAATAATATTTAATAAAATATAATATAAATAACGATAAATTTTGTGATTTTACTAACTAAATATTAATATACGTTAAAAACTTAGTTTGGCAATTTCATACGCAAAAACTTAAAAAATAAATAGTAAGAATTGATTTTATAGTTATGACTACTTATTTGTTGAGAAATGGTTTCTTACAACCGATTTACATAGTCTTGACAATTTATTTGTTGAAAAGTAAACTATATACAACAACCGATTTACAGTCTTGAATACTTAAATGTTTAAAAAAAAGTTTGGCATATCAATCAAATTACAGTCGAAACAACTTTTTTATTTTAAAATAGTTTGCTACAACTGATTTACAATATTGAATACTTAAATATTTAAAAATAGTTAGGCACATCAATGAAATTACAGTCGGTACAACTTTTTTATTTTAAAATAGTTTACTACAACCGATTTACAATCTTGAATACTTAAATGTTTAAAAAAAAGTTTGGCATATCAATCAAATTACAGTCGAAACAACTTTTTTATTTTAAAATAGTTTGCTACAACTGATTTACAATATTGAATACTTAAATATTTAAAAATAGTTAGGCACATCAATGAAATTACAGTCGGAACAACTTTTTTATTTACAAATATATTTGACTATACAATATTTTGGCGTAGCAAGATCGTTGACCGGCAAACAGTGTATTTTATAATAGCCTATTATAATTGTATTTCTGAATCTGTTAAGCAATTAAAAAATTAAATACGTTTATGGTATTATTCATAAACGTGATACGTTTATCATAATCATTTGATGAGCATATTTGTATTTTAAAGCAATACAAAATTTGTTAACGCAATAATAAATTTTGTAATTATAAATTGAAATATTTTCATCCTAAATTCGAAAAATAAATTTCAATATTATTTTATATTTATTTATATGTATTAATATTTATAGTGGAGTTAAACTCGACGGACGCAACGGACGGACGAATGATTGAAATGATTTAATTTTAATATTTTTATTTTACAACGGACTAAAATGTCATAAGCAGCTCAGATGTGATAAATGTTTTTTTTTAGTAATTTTTGTGCGTATTTGTGAAATAAAATTATGTAACACGTAACCAGGGTACAATAAATTAGCTCTAATGTTTCCAACTCCATAATTAGATACAAAAAAATCGATTTTTTTTTTTTTAAAACTTCGAAAAAGTTAGGTTAGCAAACAGTTCAAAATAAATAGCAACGACGGAAGAACGTATTCAGTTTACCACCCTCATTTTGGGATTCTACGTTTTTGACATTTCAATCAGTCGTCCGTCCGTCGAGTTTCGAGTTTAACTCCACTATTAAACTAAGAAATGAAATAAACTTCAAATTATATTTAAAAAATATTTATTATTTATTAGATTGTTATAAAAAAAGCAGCTTTTAATCTATAAATATTAAAGGTTGTTTTACATATCCGCCGATTTTTGTCTGCGCCGAGATTTTTTTAATTTCAACGAATCAAAACAAAGAGCTGCGACGATTTTTCGGCACAACGAAGAGTTGAACCAAATTTATCTTTTTCGGGGCGGCGGATACGCATACAAACACATTGTATGTAAAGATAAATTTTAAATTTTGACACATAAAGTGATTGTTTATAAAAAAACATAATTGTGTGTATAAACCGCTGAAGACAAAATGCGGCGCAAATGTAAATCAGCATGCGGAAAAATAAGTCTCCGGCAAACAAAATTTGCCTGCCGCAAATTTACAAAAATCACAATCGGCGGATATGTAAAACAATCTTAATGCTCGCTCATCATGAATTTAATTAAAAGTTGAACTAAAAAAGTTTCAATTCTACAACTAAAAACGAACTCATTTAAATTTAACTACGGTTGGTTCACCTTGCGTGAAACATTTTCTATAGAAAATGACAAAAATAAAAACTATTAATTTTATTCCAATATTTATGGATAAAAAATAATAGTGAAAATAAAAATATAGAATATTTTCAATCAGATTATAAAATTATTATGGACACGACTTCAATAATATTTTCATAGTTTTTATGCAATTTTCATATATTTTCATATAACATTATTGAATATATAGAAAGAGCTATTATTGTTAGCTCAATAAAATGTTGTTAACGAAATTCATAATTATTTTTGTCGAACAGTCAAGCAGCTCTCAACGTTCTAGATTCGTACGCCATTAAATCTAAACTAGTATGGGAATATAAGTTTATATTCAGTAATTGGACTATTCAGTCTTATGTGCACAGTGTTTATACATATTTGCAATCTGTATAATTTGTTCTAACCGATTGAGGCTAACTAACTGTATACAATTAAGTTTGGATTAAAATGGCACTGATGCCAATGAGAAAATCATAAATTTAAAGCAAAGTCATCTAAGTTAAACGTAAAACTATGATTTAATGGGTAGAAAAATAATGTAAGATTTAATTTAACTTGACTGTAAATTAGGATTTGTCAAAAATATTTTTGTATTGATTAAGGTCAGAATGTAATAAATCAAATAATCATTTTTCAAATCCTCCCAAAAATTGAAATTATTTGATTCAATCAATCAATAATTTTACACAGAATTGTAGGCAATGGAAATTATTACTTTATTAGATTTTACTCTATATACGTTAGAGAGTATATAACGTTAGAGCCCTAATCGAACCTTGACCTGCTCAAAGGCGTTTCGTGATATTTTATTGCAATTTGGTCCTATATACTAATTTTATGTGCGGTAACCGAATTATAAGTTTTTTTTTATAGTGGCGTAATATTGAATTGCAACAAGCTAATGGCATTTAATAATGAAGCAATTGTTGTCAGAGCAAATGGAATCAACTGTGTTAGCATTATTCTCAGTCTTAAAATCATAATGACATACATATTCTAAATTAAATACTATCACTACACTACTGCATCCCTTCTTTTACTATATTCCGTGTTCTTCAACCTGTGTTCCGTGCAAGCCTTGGGTTCCATAAAAAGTTTAGGTTGCGCGAGAAAATATAATGAAATCCAATATGTCAAAATGTGAGTCAGAATTGCGAATAAATTGTGTGTTAAATTTAAATCCCTTAAAATACTTTTGCCGAACATTGTGTCACCATATTGAAAATAATTTTTTTTTTTTATGTTAAGTAGATCCTTAATTTTTGAACTTACAACTTTTAACCCTTACAAATTTGTTGCGATACAGTAACCAGGTATTAAAATTGGAGATCTAATACGAATTATTTTGTACCTCCTGGAAATTTTTCTTAAAATATGGTTTCTCAAATAATACGAACGGCTTGAATGGTTCCAAACGCCACCAAATGTGTAATAGTGGATTCATAATAGAAAGTTAGCACAGCGCAACGCTACGTTCAAAAGTTAAACTATATGAAAATAGTACTATCAATTCATAATGGAAATTTCTTAGCGCAGCGCACAGCAAAGTTCAAGTTGATCAACTTTTAACTTTTTCACAAAGCAACGCTGATAGATGTCAAAATTTATTATTTGACAACATATAGTTGGTTGTCAAAAAGTTTGTAAAATAAAATAAAATAAAAAAATTAATTTTAATATTTACCTCTAAATAATTTTTTGAAAATTTTGTAATTTTTTAATTTTGACTTTTGGTAAACAAATTAGAAATGTCATTTAACGCTGTAAATAAATATGTATTGTGAATTGAAAAAATATTAAACCGTTGTGTTAACTTGCGCTAATTTTGCTGTGCGTTGCGTTGATAACATTATGAATCCACTATAATAGCACTGTTCTATACTATAATATGTAACAAATAAAATAATCTGTCATGGTCTCAAGTTACATTTATTTGTATGTAATTGAAATGATTCATTATATTTGATTAACAATTTTTTAAGCTTAATAGCTATTTCGATTAAATAAGGCATGTCAAAACCAGATAATTTCATAATTTATGAAAAATATCTATACAAATTTTTTTTATTATTATTATTTCATTGAAAATATCAATTATTATGTAAAGGAAAATTAAAATTATACAAAAAAAAATTAACATAATAAATAATTTACAAATTTAGTGAATTTGGGACTAAATAATATAAAATTTGTATATTTTAATAAAAAAAAAATCAAATTATAAATAATATTGTAAATATATTTTAATATAACCCTAATATAAAGTGGAAATAAAATCAATTTCATCCCCCACTCGTAACTCGTAACCATCTTTCTTTATTTCAGGTTAACTATCTATATATCAAATTTCATAAGTTTCTAATCAAAATGAATCTTACTTTAGATTTTAAAATAGCCGGATAAGATAATAGAAGTTGCATGAAAAGTGGAAAATGAAAATACATATGAAATAACTGCAGAAAAGAACGATACTACATCATTTAGCTGTCATTTATTAACTCAGTATAAATGCTTAAATTAAGATCAATAATAAGTGCCACGAATCAAAAATATTACCACCTGCTTCAGGCTTCACAGTTCTGAAAATAACGTTATTGCTTCCTTCAACGCCATCTGTTAAGTTCGCTATTTCAATGTAAAATTAAATTCTGCCGTGAAAATTAATTTTATTACAACTAATAGCACACTAATATCTAAACAACTAAAGCAACTAGTAATAAAATAATACTATAAGTTCTTATGCAATTGGAAGTGGGATTGCTTGCTATTTGTTTTACATATCCAGATTTTTCATGAATTTATTTTTTCCTCGTATATCTTCTTCGCTGTGATTTTTGAGTTAATGAACGCTAACTGCGTTTTTAATATCGCTCTTTTGGAACAATATCTTACTATGCACTGTATTTATTCTACTTTCTTCAGTTATGTTATGTTTCCAAGTAACCCAAGATAGCTTATTCTCCCATGTGATTGTCTTTTTCGAAATGTCTTTCATTCCAAGCTAAAATTTCAATCAAGATGTTTTGAGAAGCAACTAATATGGATTTATATTCGGCTTTCAATATATTTAATATGTTCCCTTTGAAATCAGTGATATAACCACGAACGACATCTGGATTTAAAACAACTGCTTCAGACTGGTTGTAAGTTTTAAGATTATGAAAGCGTCTTAATGTTTTGCGTAGCTCGCGATCACTATTCGATGAACGTTCTGCAAATTGGCGATTAAATTAAAATGGATCAGTTGTAACTATTTCTTTATATATTCACCATAATTTTTGAACTTTTCTACTTTATTATTAAATTTTATTGTATTGTTTTTATACTTTAATTTAAGATAAAATTTTAATTTTCAATTTTCCAACTTTTTTATATAAAATTTAATATATTTTCCTTTTGTATGTACTCCAACTTATATGAATTTTTTTTTTTTTTACTTTTTTTACCTTATATTTTTGTAGCGAGTATTAAATTTTATTTTTCCCAGAAAAAAAAATTTTTAAAAGAATTTTCTTTTGTGATATACAATACATAAAACAGAAAACAAGGAAAATAATTTGATTTTTCTTTCATCAAAAGTGTTGAAAATAAGCAAAAAAAAATTAATTTAATTTTAATTTTTAATTTCTCGTCGTCCCTCTTTGTTAAATTGTTGTTGGTAAACCAGTTGAAATTTACCAAAAATTCTTTTGGTAAAATTTGTTACAGGATGATACTTAATATTCTTAAGATGGGATAATGGCCATTTATCAGCTATCTATGCATCAAGAATTATATCCGATAATGCATTATTGGGTGCTTAAGGACTACTTTTATGCGATCTTGTAACATGGATCATGCTATTCTATTTAGAAGTACTTAATTCTTTAAATTAAAATCATGAAGTTTCTACATCAAAAATGAGCCATTAACGAAGGAATATAAGCTTCAAACAAAAAAAAACTATATAGAAAACTTTAAAATGTATGGAAATTTTAAAAACATTTGAATTTACCAAGTACGAAGACTTACAATAAACAAAGCTAAAAATTGACCGAAAAAACACAACGAAAAATTCTGAATATAAACCAATTATTTTATCAAAGATGGACATATATTTCAATTTCAATGGTGGAAGATAAGATCGAAAAAAAAATTATTCTTGGAATAGAAAATAATATGGTGAGGTGCAGAAAGGCTGGAAATTTACGTAATGCAGTTTATATGTGACTATTCTATGAGCAAATTTTAAATTAAATTAACCTTATCTTTACTTTATTTCTTAGTCTGCTAGTGTACAAATCAAAGATGGAATCGCTCTAATTTGATTTGTTTTTAACACTGTAGAAATGGATTAGCAATTGAAACACTTTTACTAACAATAAATCACTATTGAAAAATCCAATTTTTTCATTAGAAATACGAATCTAAATCTTCTTTTCGAATCCATACAAAATTGGTAAGTAATATCTATCATTATTAAGCTGAACATTAGACTTACATTTGAACTATTGCGCCATAGACAATTAGATGTCAGCTTCTATTATATTCAAAATTTAATTTTAAATATATTCTCTTAATTGATTTTAACAGCTAAAAGTTATTTATTCATTCATTCAATTTTTAAAAGTAAATTTCGGATCGAAATTAATTTTTAAATAGCTACATTACATGAATATTTTATATGAAATTTAATTTTTTCCAATCATTTAGAAAACTTTCATAAAATCATAAGCTTTTATGGCAAAATAAAAAACGAAAAAACGAAAAAACGAAAAACAAAACAAGAAAACTTGTAAACATAATAAAATTATATATGAAAAGTTTTTTTTTTGGGAAAAACAATATTATATATACGAACAAAACAACAACAACAAAAGAAACTATTAAAGAAAATTCACGGAAAGTAGATTTTCCTTAATATTAAAAATGTATAAAACGCAGAGATTTTTTTTTGTTGTTGTTAGCTTTTTGGATATCCATTCGAAAATTCTTCATCTATCCTCCAGTTTGTCTGTGTGCATGATGATGGTAATATTTCTTTTATTCAACAAAACTTTAATCAAGATTAGGCTTATCTGGATGTACTGTTCTGTAAAACGACCAAAAAAATATATAAACAAGAGAAAATTAAAAAAAAAACTTCCATATTTGCAAAATAAAATTACAAATATGTGGTAACCAGATAAATTGGTTAAGGAACACGAACAACAATATTAAAATGGTAGCCAATTTTTTTTTTTTTTAAACTTTTAAAAAGGTCTGACTAAAAATATAAACTGAAAAGACTTGGAGTGTTGAATTGCATCAGAAAAGATAAATTATGAATAATTTTTGTTTGGCATTTACTTGCCAAAAATTATGTGTAACCACAAATTCTATGTGTGAACATCTATTCTCACCAAAATGTCATTATAAATCATGATTTGGGAAATAATACAATAATTTATTTCAATTATAGTATCATCAGCTTAACAGTTTTAAGGGTCTTCATAAGTCTCCTCCATTAAAATTGAATTGAAAAAAATTACAATAGAGAATTGTCAAAATGTTTGTCATTGTCATTACAAACATTACGAGAAATGAAATGTTCAGAACAGAATTTATTCAGCAAAAGCGATTTTACTATACTTTTAGTAATGTTAAGTAACTTTTTTATCATAATGTTATCGTAAGCCGATTTAAATATTTTATGGTAATTTTGTCTAACCTGAATTAACGAATTCCTTAAGCTATTGGTAATTATGAGACTAATACACACATAGGCCACATAGCACTTATCCTGTTGTACCATCCAGTTAAACACGGGATCATTGTTACCACATGTCGATCCATCAAAATTCTTTAATTAATGATATCATCTTGGCCGGCATCAGTTTATCCGCGTCTTTAAGGTTTCAGTAGCAATGACATAACAAATGTTCCATTCATTTCCTCTTCCTCCATCCATCCACGACACATAGTGGATTTATTAAGATCTAATCTCATTGCATATGCAAATGAATCGTATATGTCCCGTGACAATGCCGAATATAAATTAATATCAATACATTGTCCTTGGATGCCACAATCTTGATTTGTTGTACATTCATCAGAATATTGACAACGTTTACCATAATAATTTTTATTACATTTACATCTAGATGGAAAATATTTACCATTACCCATGCAGATGCATGTTTCTTTAAATTCTTTACGATCTTTAATATCAATGTCTGCACATGACCAAAATCGATAACCGCTTGACCATTCATCAGCCTGACGTAATAAACGTAATGTACAATTTTGACATGTGAAATCATTTGGTATTGAAACAAAAATGATTTGTTCATTTATAAAATTGTCTTGAACTGTTTTGTGATTAGGAATATCCAAGAACGTTTTGTATACGTTGAAAGCTAGAAAATTACTTCAATTAATCATAAAACAACAAAACTTACAGAATAAAAGATAACTGAAAGCTAAATCATGAAAATTCAGTTATTATTTTATGTGATTTTCTTAAATTTTGAAGTAGGATTAGCCAATGTGAATAATTGAAAATATATTAATACATATTTCAGTTCTAACCAATAATCTGTAGCTTCTACCCATTATATAGCAGCGTCCAGCTATAAAATATTTATATATAAATTCAGGAAATGGTAACACTTTTTATAATTATAATCCCTATTTGTAAAATTTACCATCAGCTGACTAATTATTCTGCTTACGCTACTGTAACAATAAAAAAATACATAGAAAAGTTTTCTTTCGCAGTTTTTAAAATTGTATATAAAAACTTATCAACATTTCTAACTCAATCCGGTAATATTTGATGGTTTTTTCTGTTCTTTTAATATGTAGATGTATAGACTACAGAATTTATGTTTTTTTTGAAAATTTTAATCATATCATAATATTTGGAATATACGGTAAAAGTGAAAAATGTTTCATCAAGAATAATAAAGTTTTTCATCCAAGATCAATGACTTAATCCTTAATGGATCAAATATAGAGAACTTTAATATCAAAAAATAATTCTTCTTCAATTGCTTCAATAAATAAAAATTTTATTTCTTAGAAATTTATGAATATTTTATATACGAAACTATAATTTTCATTTAAATGGAATCGTAATGTCAATATTATAATAAGGTTTTCCAGTTTACTGGTGTAAATTAATTGAATCATAAATTTAATTTTATTGAACCATAAAATCGTTTTTATAATCAATTGTATTTGTACAGGTACCAATAAACTAAACTAAATTTCATAGAGTTTTATTTTTCGGTTTACGGAGTTACGTATAAATTAATTGAAAATATATACAGCTCAAATTATGAATCATATATTAAGTTTATCAAAGTACCGGACAGAACTATAGTAATATCGAAGCTTTTCAAAATAAATTATTTGACTCAAAATTGATTGATAATTGCGTTTAAAAGTTAATAAATATCTGATCAATTTTTAATGAAAACTAATTGGCCAACCGCCAATAAAACAAAAATTTGCCCGGTAATTATAATATATAATAAATTTCCTGTTTTAGCAAAGTTTGATTGTTTTATTAAATAACAATGTATTAATTGAGAAAGCGGATGAATCGGCTAGAAGTGGCGCCATGGATAGCAGCGTCCCAATCTGACAGATTGGTTACCCAGTCAGCTCGATCAAAAGACTGTTTAAACTATGGCTTGTAGAACAAAACACACAAACGCACAAAACTGTTCTGGAGTAACCCCAACGCTAAACAATCGAGAAGAATTCTGAAACCCCATGCTCAGGCTATACCCATGCTCAGGCTATATACAGGAACTGTCACGGTGCATTTACTATTACATAAACATGCCGGGCGACTCAGAATGACAACGGAAATAGCTTGAAGAGCCTGTTTTGAAGATGACGAGACAATCGTTTATGTCACTGTCCTTATCTATGTTAAAAAAGGTTTAAATTTTTCGGTTCTTATTTTATAGGAGATTTAATAGAATTAAGCAGTGTTAAACCTGCGAAGTTGACAAACTTTATAAAGGAAGTGGGATGGCACGATTCGTGGTGAAAATGATCAACGTTTCATAAGGGGCTACAACGGACTGTACGGTCTAGGTACGTGGTTTGGTCGCTTCCATTCTTCGCTTGCAAACCAATCAACCAAAACCATAACCAAATAATTTCTAAATTTGATTATATAAATTGTCAATAAACTTTTAATTCATTCGTACTCGAAATCTTAAAAATCGGTCATATTCCATCGATACTGTGTTAATAATATGGTAATTAATATAATTCGTATAAATATTTATTTTATTGGTTAATACTAAGTCAAATATATTAACACAGCTCAAATAAACCAAAATATATAATTAAAAATATAATTCTGTAAATAATCTACTTTAAGAAATTCGAAATATATATAAATAATAAAATAAATCTCTTTATTTATTATACATTTTTAGGTTTTAAGAATAATTTAAAAAGTTTTCACATAAAATATATACTTACAAATCAAATTTACAAAACTTTGATGATGATATTTTTTGTTTTTTATCCTCTATGTACTTTTAAAATTTCAAATATTTTTCTGTCATAGACTTATGTATATGAAAAATACCGAATGATTAAAGGAAATTCTGTAAACCACCAGGTCCTATTAATATTTCAGCATCATGAAACTTCGTCATACATGATACAGCAGATATAAGTTTAGCATTTGATAATATTTTAATCATATTTGCCGACACGTTAACTAAAAAATGGTCCATTACAAACCCTACATTCAAATGATGTATTCTTTTTCTTTATTTGCTTGTCAGAAATTTCTAGAACCAGGGCATTTTATTTATACGGACCTTGAAAGATATTCTTAAATTCATTAATTAACTATAAAATTTGTAGAAGAATTGTAAGATAAACGGTAGGTTAACAATAAGAAATTACTTCTTCCCCAGCCCTATTATTTATCTAATCTAATCTTATCATATTTAGACTTAATTCTTATATTTGGTTCCATCTAAAATCCAAGAGGCTTCGAATATTTATTCAATAATCGTATTACTATTCTGAAAACTGCGGCAACTATAATTCATCGTCGTACATATCATGGATACCAGCTGTCACTGAAACGATTATGTTATGGAGTTCCCTAATCGGTGACATAACTTTCCACTTTTTCTATAGGGAACGACTAACTTAATCAATTCCGACTAACACGCAATCATTTATTTCATCATTTATTTGCTTTTATCAAAGCGGATAGATATTTTAATAAAGTTCAAATCAATTTTAGAAATTTAGACAGTATACAAATCACTCAGTTATCTCATATATGTATATTAAAATTTGACACTGTCGATTTTAACAAAATGTAATAATAAAACGGAATTTATATTTGGCTTTCTTGATGTTCAGAAAACTTTTCCTATATATCTAAAAGTCTTTTCAATTTTTCGTTTAACCAAAAATGACTTTTGATTATATTTTCTTTAAAACAGAAAATTTCCCATAAAATTCGTTACTTTCTTTAAAGCTTTGTACCTACTTGATTGTTGTACTCAAGAAAGAAAAAAAAACATAAATAACAAATTTATTATATAAGTAAAAAAAATATGTATAATAAAATAAGCATAAAATGATTGAAGGAAAACTTTTTTTATTCAAAAGGAACATGATTTTTCCCCTCACAAAAAAAAAAAAAACAAAAAAATTTGTTTTATTATATTTCTTCTACTCTTTTATTACTCTATGTTCCTTATTTCTTACCGAAAGGACGCGAATATTTGAAACGTTTAGGAAAAGGTATAAGAAAAACACTTAAAAAAAATAATAATAATGAAAACAGAAAAATGAAAAAAAAAAATCGTATCAGGACTTATTAAATTTAGTGTTCGTGAATAAATATTATTATGTATAGTAAAAAAAAAAAAATTGAAAAAGAAATTATTTTAGTAAAAGAAAAAAAAAGTTTTACTATTTAAATATATTTATTACTGATGCGATACTGTTTCAAAATTATGAACTTGGGGCATATCGGCATATCAATATATGTCCCATATCAAACTGTCAAATATGCTCTTCTGCAAAATTTAAATATTCATGCACAAAATGTAATATTTTATATTGTTCTGTAGAGTGTTACAAGTGCACTAAAACACTAACAATGTTCGGAAGAATTTTACCGGAAATGTATTCAGGATGAAATGGCTTGTTCATTTAAATCTGATACAATTAGTAGTGATGTTCAAAATTCACAACATTTTAAAAAGAGAACTGGTAATGAACTATTAATATATGAAAAACTTGATCCCAATAATATTACTGAAAGAAGAAAAAGAAATTGATTCCGATGAAGAAGATGATTTAGATATCTCTGATCGCCTTCAAGTTGTAAATATCAAATGATTCTAATGAAATTTGGTCTCGTTTAACAACTGAAGAAAAACACGAATTTGAATCACTAATTGAAACTGGAAATATCATAACATTAGTGCGACAATTTGACCTATGGTATAGAATGTGGAATACAAAAACCAAATTAATTGAAGAGATTTCAGATAATAAAAATATATTAAAATCGAATTTTCATCCAGAAATATTAAAAAATATAATAAAAATAATCCAATTAAAAATTTGTTTCTGACAATCAAAATGAAAAACCGATAATTGTTAAGATTCATTTAATATTTCTATTGTAATTTGTAATCAATTATCTGAAATGGTTAATATCTCAATGAATATCAGAGAAACAATCTCGATTCCATTATTAATCATACCTTAACTAAATTTTATTATAGTTCCACTATTTTACCTTCAATTTCTCACTATATATTTCTACTATTTTATCTATGCAGATGCACATTAAAACTAGTCTAACTTAATACGATTATTTTAAAACATTTACCGATCTTTCACTGTAATAAATCTGAAATTTGATATTATCATAAATATTTGATCGTTAATGAAATAGAAACTTAAATAGAAATAAATTTCAAATTGAATAATTACTGGGTTTCCAGCAAACCCTCTCCATATTGTTAGAAAGATATTCTCCAATGCGTTCATTGTCTTCGTGATGCCTGCCCTCGAATAGTTTTATGGCTATAAATTGTTATAATCATAAAAAAAAATTGTTTTGGTATAGCTTTTTAAAGTAAAATGCGCTGCTCCTCACGTACAAAATTTATTAAGCGAACATTTTTTTTTGTGGAAATAAATTAGAGAAAAACTGTTCTACTCTTCTACATAAATTTTTTGAAAACTTTTCAGTATATAACAAAAAAAAATGAATTTAAAGTATAAATATGCAAATCATTTTCATTTTTAAACAACTTTTGAATTAAAGCGTTTAAAATATGGTCTACAGGAAAATTATTTATTATATTTCATCTTTAGTGTCATTTTAAGGATACATTAGTAGCTCCATATAAGATATAAAGTTTAAAAGTTTTAAATAATATTGTTAATCAAGTTTACATCAATTTAGTTACAGAATCACATTGAACATAATGGAATCAATGACGGTGTATTGTCCGTTTCGACTCTTTAATATCCTTTCGATACGGGATGGTACATATATGTAACGTAGTACACTCATGTGAAAAAAATTGTGTACTGAACGGCAGAGTTGTTAAATAATGAATTATTTTTGTAATGCATTATTTTTAATAATTAATAATTCAAAATAACGCATTCATTTTTATGTAATTCAAATTCATAATTATTTTTGAATTAATTATTTAAAATAATGCATTAAAAATAATGCATTACTTAAAATTAATCGAATTATATGAATTAAATAAGAATTATTTGAATTATTTTTGAATTAACAAGAATAATTCAAAAATAATTCAAGTAATTCAATGAATTACTTTTCTTAATTAAAAAATAATTCAAATAATTCTTATTTAATTCATATAATTCATAATTTATTTCGGTTGGTTCCTATGGTCGGTAGATAGTACTACTTTTGATCAGTTTGCCGGTACTCTTAGATTTTACTGAACTTCTGTTATACTTTGTCCAAGGCGGTTAGTTATTTTAATAAAGTTTTCATCAACTTGGTCAGGCTCGGAGTGATGAATAAATCTTTCAATTTTAATTACTTAACCATAACTTTGTTCAAATTACTTTCTTCTTGATTGTAAAACTTTTTAAAAGGTTTCAATTAAAATCTTCTACAAATTTTCTTTTCCAGTACATAATATTTATTTATAAAATTTCATCTAAAATAATTAAAATTGCAATATATATATAAAAAAAAATCGATTATTCTCATTAAAATTTTATCAAATTAAAATTCTTTTACCAAAAGAAAAATTTTCTTTTTCTTTTTCTTTTATTAAATCATTAATTTAACGAATTTATTGTATTATTTAGTATATAAAACCATAACGAAAAATCTTTATTATAAATTTAACTATAAAATTTAAAAAGTTTACAAACAAAAAGCAAAATTATCAGTGAAGTGACAAAACTAGGATAAAATTGAAAGAATATTTTCAATTAGATCATTTTTTTTTCTATCATATTTAGGTCAAAAATGGAATCTGGGTGTGGTATACATGAATTTAGAACTACCCATAAGTTTTAGGTTGAACATTGAAGTAAAACATACCTCAATTTTCCAAGCGGAGATCGCTGCTATAAACAAAACAGCCATAATATTATCAGAAGTATGGTTAATAAACAAATATTTAATTATAAATACTCAGGAAGTCAAGCTGCAATAAAGACAATGGTATTTATCGAGTCAAAGATAGTTAAAGAATGTAGGTCGAATCTTAATGCACTTAGCTAATAGTAATTATCTGGAAATCCTTTGATCACCCAGGAAATTATTTGATCGAATATAAATGAGATAGCTGATGAATTGGTAAGAAACAGATTTGTTAACAACTCTTTGGAATCTTGGAATTTTACATGTCTCGGCATATAGAGTCTGTGGATAAGGTCAAAGAATCTGCGGAATATCTTCTATATCACATCCAGCAGTGCAATAACGAAGATTAAAATATTTAGAATAGTGAAAAGAAACCTGTCAACGTAATCAAGTTCATTAAGGAAGTGGGTTTAGTTAATTTGATTTATTTTTTACATAATATAAAATTTATTTATTTGAGACTCTTGGTAATCTTGTTTAATTTAAAGCATAGCTTATAGGTTTTTTATGTGTCCAATAAATCCATACTTAATGTACCAGAATTTTTTGGAAAAACATAATAAATCAATTTTATTATTGTAATTACTATGGGATCCCGCTTTATTTTTTGGGAACACAAAAAGTGTCCCTTAATAAAATGCTGTTAAATTTTTCTCATAGCTTTCAAAATAACTTATTCTTATTCCTTATTAACTAACTATATACAATTTCTCTAACATTTTCTACAGACTGACTGAATTCAAATTGAGACGACAGACACAAAAATTACAATCCTTTGGCTATATATAAATGGAAAAAAAATATATATCCTTTTTTTTACATTATCCTTTTTATTGGCAGTAGCAATATTCTATCCATATAGTTTCTCTGGAACACGTATTCTTGTTGTACAATTTAATAATCGCAGTTTGTTTTTTTTTTGTTTTTGTTTTTTTTTTTTTGATAAAGGATATTAAGTGAAAGGATATCATCTGTACGATATGATATTATCGGGTTGCATATAAAATCCTAAAGACTACAAAAAATATAAAATTGTCACAACAACAAAAAATGAAGTTTAATACGCGAAACGCATATACAAGTCACGTAATATCAACTAAACTACAGAAAGGATTCTATTAAATTGTCACAAATAAAAAAAAAACTACACTGTACGTACGTATATTGCTGTGCTAACTGGTTAATATAAATAGATATTTTTATAGATTAAGTGGAAAAAGGACATCTGTTCTATGGCTAGAAATGATTGAAAGAAAATAAATTTATATATAAGAAAACTCAAATTGGTAGCTATAGAACAAAACAAATCCTTATGCCCAGGATAATAATCTCTTCACAGTATATTATATTATGTCATGGAATTTTTATTCTTTGTGAATAAAATAAAGTTTTTTTTTTTTTATTTTTCGTTACAGAGTATAAAACGGATATAAAAAAGGATATTAAGTTAAACTAGTTAAGTAGCCAAATGAGATACAATTTATTATTTTGTACTATATTATCGTTTATTTGATTTCAAAGATTTTTTTAAGGCTTTTTGATAATTAAAAAATCCTTTATGTTAACAATTTGGTTTGGCAGTCCCGCTTTCAAAACGTTGTGAAATCATTATTTAACGAATAAAATAAAAAAATCCTTTAGTTAACAATTTGGTCTGGTAGTCCCGCTTTCAAAACGTTGTGAAATTATTACTTAACGAATAAAATAAAAAATCCTTTAGTTAACAATTTGGTATGGCAGGTCCCTTTCAAAACGTTGTGAAATCATTATTAAACGAATAAAATAAAAAATCCTTTAGTTAACAATTTGGTCTGGCAGGTCCCTTTCAAAACGTTGTGAAATCATTCTTAAACGAATAAAATAAAAAATCCTTTAGTTAACAATTTGGTCTGGCAGGTCCCTTACTTTATTAATATTATCAATATTAAGATTGCTCATAGATCCGATTTCTTGATTAGTAAATATAGTAATCGAGTATCTAATCCTAATCAGTCTTAGACATAAGCACCACCTTCTCGTTGCACCACCTTCTGTTTAAGCGAAACCAAGCTTAAACAAAGATATTAGTTAGTAGGTCTATTTACATAATAGAAGAAAAAGTACTTTATGGTATCTATCCAAATCAAAAGCTCAGATTTCCGCATTCATTGATTTTTTCAATTTAGATTAATTTTATCATCATCAGTTCCATTCATATTGTTATTAATATATTTTTCATTTATACTTTTATGATTGTGTTCATCAGCAACCGCAATATTCTTAATAATTTGATTAGTATCAGATATTACCTCAGTTGATAGATTAAAATTTACCCAAACAAATTTACTAAGTTGATTAACTAAAAGGAAACTTATAAAATAAATTAATATTTTTATATCTGATATTCAAAATATTTATTTAATCAACTTACAGATTCTCCAATTACCGTGAAAGTAATTAATATTTTAAACATTTTTATTAAAACTTTCTTACTTAGAATGAAATTTTCTAGTGAAAACCGTCGATTAATCTCTGATCACACAAAAAACTGATTAAAAAAAAATGTTGTTAAAATTTTGAAGGTTTTATTTTGTGCATCACTCGCATGCAATATATATGACGTCATGTTGCATGCGACAATATTTCTAAATATGTAATAATAGAAAATAAAACAAAAATGATCTAATAATTAAGATAAATTTATCTTTGTAGTCTTCAAAACTAAATAAAAATTAACAGATAATTTTGATATAGTAATTATTTTATTTTTATTAATGGAATTTTTATAGTATAATCCGAAATTAGCTATTCAATATTACTGAAAAAAAACTATCCGACGGTTAAAAATCTAATCTTCATTGTTATTTTTTTGTTTTCTCATAGAATTTTCGTTAAATTGTTTAAGTTTTTGTCCAATTCTTTCAAATATTTTTCTCGTATTTTCACTAATTTTCTGTATAATATTACTAGGTTTCTGTTCTAAAGTTTCTGTATCAGTTTGACGTTTCTCACGTTCTTTTTCTAATTCATCGTCGAGATTTAATACTGTCAATTTTTCATTAATATCATCACTTCTTTTACGACGACCAAAACCAGTGTCTACTAAACCATAATCAACTCCAACTTGTTCAAATGATTTTTTATGACAATCATTATATCCAATTATTCCTCCGTCAATCATTTCCTTGGCAGTCTTTGCGTTCTGGTGAGTATAACATAAAGTTAATAAATTGATTTAAAATGAAACAAAATTTTGGTGGAAATAACTTACTGGTGATTGTCCAAGTATTAAAGGAATTAAAATTCCCAAAATAGTTAAAGCAGAAACTTTAAAAAACATTATTGAAGTTATTATTAATTAAATTAAATGTTGATTTTTAGACAGTTTCTAACAATTTGTAATTTTTATTAAAAAAATTCTCATTTTTATAGTAAATTGTAAAATTTTTTTGTTGTTGTAACTATATTCATTTAACATAATAAATTCACTAATCGTACAAATAAAAATTGACCGGAAATTATAGCTAAATAATAAAATACATTTTACGATTTTAATTAAATCCATCAGCAATTCGTTTACGGGACCGTTGAGAGTATATGTCAAAATAGACTGTGACTAAATTATATATAACATTCCTAAAAAATGTCTATAATAAATGACATGAAATGTTTGTCATTCTCTACAAAATAATAAAATTTATAGTGCGAGTATATTCGAATCATAGAATATTAAAGAGGATAACCGGATCAGTAATGTTCAGAGTGTTTTCTTAAAAGGATTTTGAAACATGCAAAGCAAACTAAAATTTTATGAATATGAATATCAATTTGATCAGTTTCGAGAATTGGAAACTAAACAGTAATTAAAAATAAATCATATAATTAAAATAATAATTATGAATAATTAATTATATTTTATTAATATCAATTTAAATATCAAATTACATAAAATTATTTAACATAAAAATTATTTCTATATAATCGAAACTTTTGAACATCAAACAAAGTGTCAGACATTAATTAACTAAAGGAAAAATTATTAACAATTTAAAACGAAATTATTAATTTCTTAAATAATATCAATTTAAGACAGAAATCGAAATAATATTTTTACATTTTAATTATGTTAAATTTCTTCTGTTTCTAGAATATCTTTTTCTTCTAGATGACGAAGCAGCTTCTCGCAGCAATTTCTTTTCGTACATATTACCCGCAATATATAAACATGTGCAGGTGATACACGCCATAGTCGCTATAAGTGTGATATGAACTGAAAGTACGAGAAAAAAAAATGTTATTTAATATATTTAAAAATAATATTAGCTTACAAGTCCAGTCGATGGGCTTTCGGTAAATGCACTTTGGTTTTTTAACAATTAATTCCGTTAGTGTTGATTTTCTTGCCCTTGGTTTAAGGAATCCAAACTTCTCTCTAGAATTTATGTTTAATAATATTTTGAATAATTCATACAATTCGTGATCATATATTTTGTAAATATATCGATTATGAAAAGCCGGGCCACCTGCAATAAAAAATTTTTCAAATACGTTATGTCTGTATGTATGGGCTCCAATAATCCTCTCCGGATCATTAGTTACTAAATATAAAAATACAGAAAATCATTAAATAAGATTATTTTATAATAAAAATAGTTTGTATCTACGATTTAAACCGAATTCGCTTTCCCATTTTCTAATTCTGTACATGACAGGATCGAGAAATGCTTCCTGATTAAAAGTATTTCTACTACTTTCTTCCATATATAATAACCTAAAGGATTATACAATTGCACAAAAAAAAAGTATTTTAATATTAACTTTATATTCAATGAGTTATTTTTCATTTATTTGTTAATATATAAACTTACGTATGTTGTGGAAAGCTACCATAATGCCCATAGACCGAACACCACGAACCAAAATTAGGAATTCGGTCAAAACCTGGACTAGCAATACAGCTTTTATCTAAACTGCTGCCATCGTATTTAAATATTGTCATCCATATGAATCCACCGATATAGAAAGAATTTGTCAAGGCGTTCTGACATCTCGCTTCATTTTTTGTTTTGAAAAATGTTTTAAACTTTCTAAATCTAATTCCAGTCATCTCGTGATCAGCTACAAGAATTATATTAGCATCGGGACGAATTTCTTTCAATTTTTCTTGAAAATTTCCAAATTCGTCATCTATTTCTTTAAGTATTGCTGTAACCTTTAATGTTTCAATTTAAGAGAAATTTGTGAAATATGAATTAAATGAATAAACTTACTTCTGCACTATCTGGACCAAATGCGTGTGCTAGTTTGTCCGGGTTTGGAAAATATATCATTGCTAAATTTATTTGGCTATCTGATGCTATTTCACTTAGAACATCTTCATATCTAGCTCGTATAGAAATTCCTCTTTCATAGGGTATTCTTATTGATGCTGCAAAATTTTTGCCCCCGGTTCCATATGCGAAATCTGAACCGAGCCACATGGACACTAATGATTTACCTCCCATTTCCTCATTGAGCGACTTGATTTTAAATGAAAATTACATTATGGTTTAAAAAAATATTTTTATTTAGTATGTAAAAGTAGAATATTTCAGTAACTGTTACAAATTCTATAATATTGCAAATTGTAACTACGCGTTAGGACCAGAAATGAAATTTAAAACTCTTAACAAAATTAAGCTAAGTTACAATGCCATTCAGAATTTTCTGTTAAATAAATTATAATAAATGGGAAATATAAGCTTACCCATATCGGATAGGCTCTATATGTATTTCTACTAATATTGAATATTTCAACGAGATCATCAATTAGAATATATTTATTGTTGGCTCGTCTTACAATTTTCCTATCAATTACTCCGTGTTCTGAAACTTTCTTGCCTGTAGCTAAAGTATAGAAATATAATTATAAATATAATTTTTATTTTTATTTTACTTACCAATTGTATGGAAATTAGGAAAAGCATCACCTTGCCAACACCATGTGTCAACTAATCCAGATCTCACACCATCTGCAGCAAATTTATTAATGTTTGGTGTAACGCCAAACTCTAAATAATTATTTCCAAACCCGTCAAATCCAATTATAACCAATAAAGGACTTTTGGTTGTTGTGGTCGTGGTGGTAGTCGTGGTCGTGGTAGTCGTGGTCGTGGTAGTCGTGGTCGTGGTAGTCGTGGTCGTGGTGGTGGTCGTGGTTGTGCTCGTAGTGGTGGTCGTGGTCGTGGTAGTGCTTGTGGTCGTTGTGCTCGTGGTCGTTGTGGTTGTGGACGTTGTGGTGGTGGACGTTGTGGTGGTGGACGTTGTGGTGGTGGACGTTGTGGTGGTCGTGGTCGTGGTGGTGGACGTTGTGGTGGTCGTGGTCGTTGTGGTAGTCGTGCTCGTGGTCGTTGTTGTTGTTGTGGTTGGTTTTGCTTTTCGAGTTGCCCTCGTGGGGGGCACAGGTTCAATTTTTTCTTTTGCAAAATAGTCAAGATCACAAAGATTTGTTTTTCTTTCACATACTTCATTAATACCGGTCGTGTTGTAATCAATATTGATTAAGAGGACGATTAATATTATAAGGAAACAAGTTAACACAATCCAACTTTTCATTTTTATTTATTATTATTTTTATTTTATTTTATTTTAATTTTTTTAATTAAATTTATTTTCGCAAAAAATATATTTTAAGAGAATTATTTTATTTGTTGATGCTTCAATTTCCGATTGTAATTAATTTATTTATTTATTTTCAATATTGAAGTAAACTTTACAGGATAATTTGATTTGGAAAAAATATTGAATTTATCCTTGAGTTAATATTTTCATTAGGTATTTTTTTCTCAATGAATTTAAACAGATTAGATATCACCAGAGTTAAAATTACTTAATGGATTCAATTTGGTTAATGTATGATTGTTTGAAGAATATTTATAAAATTTTATACGATCCTTAAAATGAGGTCAAATATGGCGAGATTACGAAAGAAAATAATTCGAAATTAATACCAACTACAAGGTACAATTTACAAATCCTATCCGAAATATTCTAAATTTTATGGATAACTTTTGAGATAATTGTTTTTTCTGTGCAAGTAGTCAAGAATCCGAAACTCTATAAAATTCTTTGCATGGCGTTAGTGTATATTTATGAAATATGGTGTTAAAATGCAACTTCATTTCGACCTAACTTTGACCACGTTAAAAATAAGTAATTGCGGTGATACAAAGAGAAAAGTTTGGGAAAATAGGGATATTTTATTTAGAAAAAGTGATAGTTGGCATCCATTCGAAGTGGTTTCGCTATGGATTTATTACATCAATTATAACAACGTACGCAATGAAAAACACTTTAGTGGGATTAAAAAACCGGTGTTTTTAAATTGAATTTTGAATACTTAAAAACCTATCAGATATTACCTCAGTTGATAGATTAAAATTTACCCAAACAAATTTACTAAGTTGATTAACTAAAAGGAAACTTATAAAATAAATTAATACATATTTTTATATCTGATATTCAAAATATTTATTTAATCAACTTACAGATTCTCCAATTACCGTGAAAGTAATAAATATTTTAAACATTTTTATTAAAACTTTCTTACTTAGAATGAAATTTTCTAGTGAAAACCGTCGATTAATCTCTGATCACACAAAAAACTGATTAAAAAAAAATGTTGTTAAAATTTTGAAGGTTTTATTTTGTGCATCACTCGCATGCAATATATATGACGTCATGTTGCATGCGACAATATTTCTAAATATGTAATAATAGAAAATAAAACAAAAATGATCTAATAATTAAGATAAATTTATCTTTGTAGTCTTCAAAACTAAATAAAAATTAACAGATAATTTTGATATAGTAATTATTTTATTTTTATTAATGGAATTTTTATAGTATAATCCGAAATTAGCTATTCAATATTACTGAAAAAAAACTATCCGACGGTTAAAAATCTAATCTTCATTGTTATTTTTTTGTTTTCTCATAGAATTTTCGTTAAATTGTTTAAGTTTTTGTCCAATTCTTTCAAATATTTTTCTCGTATTTTCACTAATTTTCTGTATAATATTACTAGGTTTCTGTTCTAAAGTTTCTGTATCAGTTTGACGTTTCTCACGTTCTTTTTCTAATTCATCGTCGAGATTTAATACTGTCAATTTTTCATTAATATCATCACTTCTTTTACGACGACCAAAACCAGTGTCTACTAAACCATAATCAACTCCAACTTGTTCAAATGATTTTTTATGACAATCATTATATCCAATTATTCCTCCGTCAATCATTTCCTTGGCAGTCTTTGCGTTCTGGTGAGTATAACATAAAGTTAATAAATTGATTTAAAATGAAACAAAATTTTGGTGGAAATAACTTACTGGTGATTGTCCAAGTATTAAAGGAATTAAAATTCCCAAAATAGTTAAAGCAGAAACTTTAAAAAACATTATTAAAGTTATTATTAATTAAATTAAATGTTGATTTTTAGACAGTTTCTAACAATTTGTAATTTTTATTAAAAAAATTCTCATTTTTATAGTAAATTGTAAAATTTTTTTGTTGTTGTAACTATATTCATTTAACATAATAAATTCACTAATCGTACAAATAAAAATTGACCGGAAATTATAGCTAAATAATAAAATACATTTTACGATTTTAATTAAATCCATCAGCAATTCGTTTACGGGACCGTTGAGAGTATATGTCAAAATAGACTGTGACTAAATTATATATAACATTCCTAAAAAATGTCTATAATAAATGACATGAAATGTTTGTCATTCTCTACAAAATAATAAAATTTATAGTGCGAGTATATTCGAATCATAGAATATTAAAGAGGATAACCGGATCAGTGATGTTCAGAGTGTTTTCTTAAAAGGATTTTGAAACATGTAATGCAAAGCAAACTAAAATTTTGTGAATATAAATATCAATTTGATCAGTTTCGAGAATTGGAAACTAAACAGTAATTAAAAATAAATCATATAATTAAAATAATAATTATGAATAATTAATTATATTTTATTAATATCAATTTAAATATCAAATTACATAAAATGATTTAACATAAAAATTATTTCTAGATAATCGAAACTTTTGAACATCAAACAAAGTGTCAGACATTAATTAACTAAAGGAAAAATTATTAACAATTTAAAACGAAATTATTAATTTCTTAAATAATATCAATTTAAGACAGAAATCGAAATAATATTTTTACATTTTAATTATGTTAAATTTCTTCTGTTTCTAGAATATCTTTTTCTTCTAGATGACGAAGCAGCTTCTCGCAGCAATTTCTTTTCGTACATATTACCCGCAATATATAAACATGTGCAGGTGATACACGCCATAGTCGCTATAAGTGTGATATGAACTGAAAGTACGAGAAAAAAAATGTTATTTAATATATTTAAAAATAATATTAGCTTACAAGTCCAGTCGATGGGCTTTCGGTAAATGCACTTTGGTTTTTTAACAATTAATTCCGTTAGTGTTGATTTTCTTGCAAGGAATGCAAAGTTCTCTGTAGAATCTATGTTTAATAGTATTTTGAATAATTCATACATATCGTGATCAAATATCTTGTCTATAGTATGTTGTTTATGAAAGGCCGGACCACCTGCCATAAAAAGTTTGTCAAATGTGCTACGGTAGAATCCATGGGCTCCAATAATCCTCTCCGGATCATTAGTTACTAATATATAAATACAGAAAATCATTAAATAAGATTATTTTATAATAAAAATAATTGGTATCTACGATTTAAACCGAATTCGTTTTCCCATTTTCTAATTCTGTACATGATAGGTTCGAGAAATGCTCGGTGATAAAAAACATCAGAGTTCATTTCTTCCATATATAAATACCTAAAAGATTATACCATTTCACAAAAAAAAAATATTTTAGTATAAACTTTATATTTAATGAGTTATTTTTCATTCATTTGTTAATATATAAACTTATAAACCTACGTATTTTTTGGAAATCCTGCTAAACGTCCTTGGTACCCACACCACCCACCAAAATCATAATGTGGAGTAAAGTGTTGGGTATCAATACAGTTTTTATCTAAATTGTTGCCATCGTTTTTAAATATTACAATCCACATGAATGCACCGATATAGATAGAATTTGTCAAGGCGTTCTGACATCTCGCTTCATTTTTTGTTTTTAAAACTCTTGTAAAGTTTTTAAATTTAACTGGAGTCATCGTGTGATCAGCTACAAGAATTATATTAGCATCGGGACGAATTTCTTTCAATTTTTCTTGAAAATTTCCAAATTCGTCATCTATTTCTTTAAGTATTGCTGTAACCTTTAATGTTTCAATTTAAGAGAAGTTGTGTAATATGAATTAAATGAATAAACTTACTTCTGCACTATCTGGACCAAATGCGTGTGCGATTTTGTCCGGATTTGGAAAATATATAATTGCCAAATTTATAAATTTATCTGATTCTATTTCATTTAGAACATCTTCATATCTCTTTCGTATACTAATATTTCTTTCATAGGGTATTCTTATTGATGCTGCAAAATTTTTGCCGTCAGTTCCATATGCGAAATCTGAGCCGGGCCACATGGACACTAATGATTTACCTCCCATTTCCTCATTGAGCGACTTGATTTTAAATGAAAATTACATTATGGTTTAAAAAAATATTTTTATTTAGTATGTAAACGTAGAATATTTCAGTAACTGTTACAAATTCTATAATATTGCAAATTGTAACTAAGGATTAGGACCAGAAATGAAATTTAAAACTCCGTTCATTTTTCTTAACAAAATTAAGTTAAGTTACAATGCGATTCAGAATTTTCTGTAAAATAAATTATAATAAATAGTAAATAGCTTACCCATATCGGATAGGCTTCATATGTATTTCTACTATATTTGTATATTTCTGCGAGATCATCAATTATAATATATTTATTGTTGATTCGTCTTACAATTTTCCTACCAATTACACCGTGAAGTCCAACTCGCCTGCCTGTAGCTAAAATATAGAAATATAATTATAAATATAATTTTTATTTTTATTTTTATTTTACTTACCAATTGTATGGAAAGCAGGAAAAGCATCAGTTTGAAAACACCATGTGTTAAGATTACTTGATTTCACACCATCTGCACCAAATTTATTAATTTCTGGTGTAGCTCCAAAATTTAAATAATTATTCCCAAAACCGTCAAATGCAATTATAACCAATAAAGGACTTTTTGTTGTTGTGGTCGTGGTGGTAGTCGTGGTCGTGGTAGTCGTGGTCGTGGTGGTGGTTGTGGTCGTGGTCGTGGTCGTGGTCGTGGTTGTGGTCGTTGTCGTGGTCGTGGTGGTGGTTGTGGTCGTGGTCGTGGTCGTGGTCGTGGTTGTGGTCGTGGTCGTGGACGTTGTGGTCGTGGACGTTGTGGTCGTAGACGTTGTGGTGGTGGACGTTGTGGTCGTAGACGTTGTGGTGGTGGACGTTGTGGTGGTTGTGGTCGTGGTGGTGGACGTTGTGGTGGTCGTGGTCGTGGTCGTGCTCGTGGTCGTTGTTGTTGTTGTGGTTGGTTTTACTTTTCGCGTTGCCCTCGTGGGGGGCACAGGTTCAATTTTTTCTTTTGCAAAATAGTCAAGATCACACAGATTTGTTTTTCTTTCACATACTTCATTAATACCGGTCGTGTTGTAATCAATATTGATTAAGAGGACGATTAATATTATAAGGAAACAAGTTAACACAATCCAACTTTTCATTTTTATTTATTATTATTTTTATTTTATTTTATTTTAATTTTTTTAATTTAATTTATTTTCACAAAAAATATATTTTAAGAGAATTATTTTATTTGTTGATGCTTCAATTTCCGATTGTAATTTATTTATTTATTTATTTTCAATATTGAAGTAAACTTTACAGGATAATTTGATTCGAAAAAAAAAATTGAATTTATTCTTGAGTTAATATTTTCATTAGGTATTTTTTTCTCAATGAATTTAAACAGATTAGATATCACCAGAGTTAAAATTACTTAATGGATTCAATTTGGTTAATGTCTGATTGTTTGAGGAATACTTATAAAATTTTATACGATCCTTAAAATGAGGCCAAATATGGCGTGATTACGAAAGAAAATAATTTGCAATTAATACCAACGTACAAGGTACAATTTACAAATCCTATCCGAAAGAATTTAAATTGTATGGATAACTTTTGAGATTTTTGTTTTTTGTGTAGTGAAGAATCCGAAACTCCATAGAATCTCCATAAAATTCTTTACATGGCGTTAGTGTATATTTATGAAATATGGTGTTAAAATGCAACTTCTTTCGACCTAACTTTGACCACGTTAAAAATAAGTAATTGCGGTGATACAAAGAGAAAAGTTTGGGAAAATAGAGAAATTTTATTGAGAAAAAGTGATAGTTGCCATCCATTCGAAGTGGTTTCGCTATGGATTTATTAAATCAATTATAACAACGTACGCAATGAAAAACATTTAAATGGAATTAAAAAACCGGTGTTTTGTTTAATTGGATTTTGAATACTTTAAAAAACATCCAATGCTAGACATAGACAAGCTTGATATTTTTATATTTTACATTCAATTTGATTATTATTATTTTAAATAAATTACAATTATCGAGCACAAAAACAAATAACTTTCAAATAATTTAATATTTAAATATATTTTATACATAATTATTTACAATTTATATCATATTTCAATAAAAATTCTTGCACCAAAATCAATACTGCCAACATTATTTGAACAGCTGCTTCTTAAATACCACAAAAATAATGCATCATTCAAAAATTACTGACTCATAAAAACCAGTCATAAAATGGAATAAAGCTGGGAATTGGTACACATAAAATTAATAATCCTGTTGATTTCCAACTTAATTCCGAATCTTCTTCCATCATTTGAGTAATCATGTGGTAAATAGTTTTCCTGTACAGGAAGAAGCTAAATCAGATTTTAGATGAGTTCATTTAATAGCGTTAAATAATTGAAATTGATAAATTTGCAGTGATTTCCGTTGATTTTATTCATCAAAATCTTCTATGGTTTTGCTATGTACTTAGGAATTGCATTTTTAATAAATTTACCATTCAAGGATTGAAAATCTTGATGGGGAATATCAAATTTCTGCCGTTTTTCCATAATTCTTGATCCATTTTCTTTTTTAATTTTTAATAAATAATTAGTTAGAAATTATAAGAAAAAAAATTAAATGACAGAAAATTAATTTTAAAGAAAAGTCAACTAATTAAAAGAAAGATTAAATTATAAAATTAGTATTTTTTTTTTTTTTTTGTTAGAGTAGTTTTTGAAAGATTTTCTTTTATCACTTATACAAAATCACTTTGAAATTTTGATTTATTAACTTTAAAATATTAAAATTACATTTTTAATTTTGACATTTTATAACCATTTTTATATACCATTGGTAAATCAACTTGTATTTTGTACCATTGTTAGGGGAATTAATGATTGTTAATTTTTTCCAGAAATTCTGGGGTCACAAAGCTGGATTTTTTTGTAAATTTAATAGTTTTGGTTCCATATTTATTTTAGAATTCCTGAAAAAAAAGTAGTTTAATAAAATGAATTTACATAAACTAAAATTAAATTTCGGAACGAATTTAAAGTTTTTATCATCCGTTTTTTAAGTTTAACATGTTATACATTATCCTTTTGTCGATTCAATTGGCATATAAATAAACTATATAAATTATAATAATTCACAATGAATTTAGCAAAAAATTAGATTTGTCGTTTTTAGCTTTTTAATTCACACCCAAAATAAGTTAATTAATTAAAATTCACATATTAAAAATATATTTTTTTTTTTTTTTAATAATGGGAAGGCTCCAAATTATTTAATGATCTTAATCTTAAAGCTGATTTACACTATGAGATATATATGCAATTTTATGTTGTATAAATGTCAAAAATATTGATATTTCTGTCATAAAACATAATTTTCGTGAAATCTCACAAAAAAATTATATTTTAAAAAAATAATAAATTTGGTTATTATTTGGTCCATTTAGTAATTGCATTGAGTGCAACAGTAATTGCTATAATTAATTTTTAAAAAAAAAAATCTGAAACTCCAGAAAAAATGATGAAGTACAAGAGCTAGACAAGAAAGTATCTTCAAAAATGAAATTTAATTGCACTAGATTTCCATGAATTTAAAATTGGTTATGGATGGATGGATGGATTTAAAGAGGGCAGTCCGTGAAGGACTCAAGCACTCAGGCCAGAACTAGGCCCATTGTACCCCTCGGTGCGAAGAACCTTAGTGTAACTCCCGCTGTGGCGGTTGTGAGACACCCGCTATATTTACCGAATTAAAAGATTTGCTGCCATCCATGAACCACCGCTTCGTTCAGGAGATTGGCGCCAAAGCATCTATAACGTAGGTTCAAGAGGCTGGTACAGTGACACAGGAAGTGTTCAATGGTCTCTCTATCCTCACCGCACCCCTTACAGACGTACACTTCAGAGCACCGAATTTTGTAGACATGGTCCCGCAACATAGAGTGAATTGTGAATATCGCAGTGCCCAGGTATACCGAGCTCTTATTGAGCAGCAGGTATTTCTTGGTTACTTTCTCCTTCGGGATGCTCCAAAGACACAAATTTGTTTATGAAAATTAAATTATAAATTTAATTTTAATTTAATTATACATATTTTTAAGAGGCTTGCAATTTTTTTTGTTATTTTTGTTTAGCTGTCAAAAATATTGCATTTAGGTATTATGAAAATTGCAATTTGCAACCCTACATAATTTTCATGCAACCAAATTTTTATCACAACTAGACTAACTGATAGCCAAGCAACAAATGTTGTACAATATATATTACGCATGTATAGAACTCATATAGTGTAAATGAGCTTTTAGATGGGATCGATGCCAGCCAAATATAAATATACATAAATACATACACGAATTATAATTAGATGAAATGAGTGAATTTTTTCATGTTTAGTGAAAATCCTATAAAGAAAATATGTTTTTTTTTTCTTTTTTACGTGTTCAATGTGGAGTGTGGGTGCAGTGTATCGTGATCCTGTATAACGATCAGTTCGTCGAAAATTATTTAGCGGATACAATCGGTTTTTTTTTTTTTTTGGAAGAAAATCTAAATTTATTTTTAAACATTTTTATTTTTTAGTTAATTTTCTGCATAATTTCTTTTAAATTATGGTGCGAAGTGAAAATATTATAATAATGTATAAGTAATTAAATAAATAAATCTTTAAGTAATTAACAAAAAGCAAAAAAAAAAATGGAATAAAAATGTTTAGGATTTTTTTTTTTTTTTTAATTTTAAAATAAAATTAATATTAAAAATACAGAGGTAAGAATTATTTAATTATGTTACTGAGATTTATTAAATTTTCTATATTAAATGAAAATTATATTTGGTAATATATAATTCAAAATTAAATGATTTTCATTTATAATTGAAAATTTTATTCAAAAATTTATATTAATAATTATTTTACAGTCAACAATCGATATATAAAATGACTTGTAATTAAAAATTAGTTATGCGAAAATCTTTATTACTTCTTTTATGAACAGTACTTAATTGACTTAAAAGTTAATTAATTAATTCACAATAAACTTTAAATTATATACTGTGTGATCAGGAGGAATGATGTAAAAATAATATGCCATTAAACTGAGCTTGGTATTTTACCATTTTGAAGCCAGCCAATGGATAATTAGTGTTAATATTGGTGTTATATATTTTATGAACAACACTACTGACTTAATTAGTACATACTTATTTATTTAATTCACAATATGATGAAAACTGTTGGTTAACGCTTTGACGGACACAATTTTGTTCACGTAATTAGCTAATAGCTGAAACAATAGATCACATGATCAGCTCACTGCAATTGCAATTGGTGTCCGTGAACGTGTTAATCTTATTAATTTTTCTTTTTTCTCTGTATATTTCGAATATTAATAATCGAGAAATTTTGTTCGAAGAAAATTTTCAAAATAGTTTGTTTTATGATTAAGTTAATTGGAGAATTTACTGTAGAATTAGTTCTCAACATATATACATACAATCAAACTGTAAATATATTTGCAAATTCTATTTTTTAAATATATATATATTTATATCGAAATCATATTTTAAAACACATCTGCTTTAAATAATATTTTGAAAAATTAAAATTTTTTTTTTGACGTCAGCACTAAAGAAAATTCTATAGAAAATTTTTCATTAAAATGTTGAAAATTGCGTTTCGTCAGATCTTTAGCTAATTTAAAAAAAAAAAAAAAAAACTAATGGATTTTTTTTTTTTTTTGAGAAAAATCTATTTTTTTTGAAGAAATTTATGTTTCCGTCAAAATAAGAAATAGAAAATTGTGTTAATATTGATAATTTTGAAAATAATTATCATCAGTAACAAAAATTTTTTTAATATAATTTAATATTTAAGAAATCTAATTAAATTAAACAACAAATACTTACTAAAATTTTATGAAATTACGAGAAAAACTAATGTTTAACATACAATTATTTAACAGTCAAACAATATTATTTAACATTACTTACTTAAAGATGTTAAATTAAGAGTTATTTAACAGTGCTAATATCCCCAATGCAAATATAATTATTGAATATGCGTCTATTCACAAATAATTTGAAAATAATAGCTTTATTATCATGACTTTCCAAACCTTGAATCGACCAATTTGTATTCCTTTTAATAATGATAATCATTTCAAAAACTAACAGCCTTCGTTCCCGCTGTAACGATTTACAGAAGGAAAAAATGCAATCATATTCAAGCTGGACAAAGCAAACGCATAAACTTAAAATTTTGAGGAACCATAGTATAATTTGACCTGGAAGTAATGAGTCAACTATTATTCTTGATTATTACACTTTTCTTATTTGACAAATCAAATTTAAACCTGTTAATATTAAAGCTTTCACATTTTTAAAATTAGGCAACACTTAAATTTACATATTTTATGATATGATTTCGGTGCATTGTAAAGATGCTATAGAATTTCAAAATATATGAAAGTCTGTTAATTTATTTACTCTCTGGTATTAGAAATTTCAGTCATTTTCAGTCTTTCTCGGGATATTATTTTTCATGCTTCCACAAAAATCTGTCAAAATTAAGGATGAAATTTAGACCTGTTTTTATTGATTTTTTTTTTCTTCAACTCAATATTCTGAATATTACGAACTTTCAATAATTCTCTGACGTATATTTATTGCTTTGTATATTTAAGATTTATACAAATTATATTTTTAGAATAGAAAAGGTTCTATTTCAATATTAGAGTCATATTAAATCGAGGGGTGATTGGAGTTCTATAAAAAAAATCATTAGAACAAAACAAAAAAATATTCTAGGATTTAATGTTTGTATTATCCCAACAGAGTTCAATGCTTCCTTAAAATAAATTCCAAATGTTTTATAAAACAATTTGACATGTAAATATTTTCGTATCTTTTTTTTTTTTTTTTGTTTCGGAATTGTTAGGTATTGCAGGTATAACAAAAAAAACATTGAATTTCAATAAAAATGAAAAGATTCATTACTAACATTCGTAACGTTCTTATATGGGCTGTTGCTAAGCTTGAATTTCAAATGCCAGAACAAAAAAAAAAATATTTAATTTTAGAAGTAGTTATTTACTTCGGTATAGAAAATCAAAATAAATCACCATTTTCTATATATAAATTGTCGGTTTTATTTAAAGGGCTCACCAGAATTTCAAAGATTTGTGTAAGGACAGTCAGTTTTGCTTAACATTTGGAATTTTCCGGTCCGCCTGATAATTGCAAATTAGTTAAATAATTCATATTTTCAGAGCTATGCTTAATATTTTAGAAAATAGTCCGAAATCTTTCTCCAGGTATTTCCGTCTGGGAGAAAACTCTTCGACACCGGTATAATCGTATCGAAATAGAAATTTGAAAGAAATAACTCTCAACTCAAATGGAGTATCTGTCTCTCGGAGGTCTCTCTCTTTTTGGAGAACAAAAAAATTATATTCGTTACGAATCGAAAAGAAACTCTCGACGTACACTATATCGCAAATCTCTCTAGAATCAAACAATTGACCAAGAAATATTAGTGGAATATAATCAAATTGGTAGCAAGAAAGCGATAATTTCATGTTCTATAAGGATTGAAAGATACCAAATTTGATAGTATATGCCATTATTTGAAGTGTAGACAATGAATATTTACGAGTTATAGAAAAATTTTTGCTGATGTAATGTGATGCATCTAACTGAGAGCAACAAAATCAGTCTATCAAGTCCATAACTTCCCAGTATTGCTAAAAGATTTATATCGCTCGAAAAGAAAGCTTTATAGTTAGTACTTCGTTATATTTCATAATTAATATTATTTTTTACTTTCACGTGGCTGCATCACGCATCACCTTCAGCTCAGATATGACAATACACTTCCTCTTTCTAATGTCACATTCGATATACGTTTCTTGCTATCAATTTGATTCTGTTCCAAACATATTTATAATATTTCGATTCGATAACTATTACCGTATACGTTACGAGTCGAGTTTCATTCTATGAATACATGAATTTTTCATTCTATCTCTTAAATTTATTATTTTTATTTATAATTTAGTTTTCTTTATGAAAATTTTTCAAAAATAACAATTGTTTATGTTAAATGATATGAAACAGAAACCCCCTAATTTATTTATAATATTAAAAATATAAAAATTACAAAATATAAAATAAAAAAGATTTTCATTTTTCCATCATCACAAAAATTGAAATGATCACACATGAAATGGTACCAAAAAAAAATTTCATAAACAAACAAGATTGAAAAATTGTTAGTATTTTTGGAAGGTGTAAACAATTTAAATAAAACCAATAAACTTATAAACAAAATTCCTGTAAACATTTAAAATTGTGGTTTTTCCAAGAATAAATTTAAAAATACTTTAAAATAATTAACTAAAATTTAAATCATTTATAAATTTAAAATTAAGAAAAATCAAAATCAATGTAAAAGAAATCCGATTAACTTTCCGAAATTTCATTTATATATTTATATACCAAAACTATATAAATTAATTGAGCCAGTGGAGTAGTTGCCAGTAGGTTCAAATTGAATCTACCGAGAATGTAGTCACTTGATATTAATTGATCGTGTACACTGTACACTGTGACACTATGAGCATAGTTCTGACCCTGTGCTATACTACCAGTCTTTTTATTCGTACCGGCATAGTACAACGTCAAGCAGCGATAATAACTGACACGCGTCATTTGATTTGCTTATAACAAATATCACACAATTAATGCCCAATTCATAAGCATACTATTTAGTGCAGAATTTTTGAAATTTTAATTTTTAATGTATTTTCATAACTACATTATGACGCTTTGCGTTATAGTAACATTCTGAATCCGTCATAAAATTTGTTAATAACAGCTTCACACTATAAAGAAACAAGTTCAACATTCAAATAAGTTTAGTAGATTCAAATATCAAGAAATAATGGAATATGTGTAACCTCTGTTATTAGAATGAAGTAAGGTATGGTCACATCTGAGCTGAAGATGATACGGCTTCTAGAAAATAAGAAAGAAAATAACAATAACAATTTCTATTCGGACAATTTAATTCTTTTCGTAATATGTAGGTTGGGAAGGCACAGACTTGGTACACTGATTTTATAGATGTATACGCCATACGTACAAAAATTGTCAAAAACCATATTGTTCCTTTACTCATAAAGTCGTAAGTGTTCCATTGTCTACACTTAAAATGATAGCATACAGAAACCATAGTTTACGCGTTTACGGTGTACATAATGTAGACATCGTCGAATATTTAATTTACAATGTCGACATTGTAAGCTAGTAAAAGTAATTAATGAAAAAGTAGCGTATGTAATAATTACTATTAAAAAATATAGTTTTATTTAATTTAAGGAAAATGTAATTTTTATGTAGTCATTTTGTATTCTCTACAATTACATTGATTACTCGTAAATAATAAATTAATTAGCCTACTTCGCACAGTAACAACTGATAAAAAGGTTGTCAAAAGATCCTATAACATAAAAATTGTTTACACATTTCTTTTATTCGGGAATTCGGAAAGTAGAAAAATAAAAACTCTTGAATTTCAATTTTCTATATTTGTAAATTTTGAAAATTTACCATGTTAACTAAAATTTAATGGCACATGATTTTTGTAATATTTTTAATTGTTTATACTTTAATGACGTTAAAAGTATTTAATTAAAATTTATGATAATTATATGTATATTTTTAAAAATGAATTTTCTTTTAAATTTTTCATTCGCTTTATATATACAAAAAATTAATATTATTATATAAATAATTTTATTTATGTATTTTCATTTAATTTTCATTCAATGGAAATTCTATTTAAATTTTAATGATTTTCAAAAAAAAAAAAAAAATACATGAAAATAAAAATATTTTCACAATTTGTCATCGTTTGTCGAAAAAAAAATATTTTGTGGTATTTCTTTTCATTTTTGGAAAACTATATAGAGTGTGAAAAATATGAAATAGGAAAATCATTTACCATTTAATAATTCTCAAATATCAAAAAAGTCTAAATCTAACAAATTAGCAGATAATAGAAGTAAAAAAAAGATTTTAATTAACAAAAATTGAATTGAATTTTTGTAAATTATTATTGGTTCATAATAAGGAAATTATTTATCGTTTCAATTGTATTCTAAACGTAATGTAACGTAACGTAACGTAACTCGATAAACATTATTTTTTAAGTGAAAGTAAAAACAAAAATTTAGAATTTTTTTATTATTTTGACATGCAAGATGCAAGCAACTTTGCACATTAAAATAGCATTTTCTTGAACCAAAATTTCAGTAAGTATTAATTGTCACAGAACATATTTTTAACGAATTGGCTAGCCTTGTACTATATCTAAGTAAGAATTTTCTATTAACCCCTAGTGAGATAAGATATTTTACTACATTAAATAATACTATTTAGATCTCGGTATGGTGAGTCAAATTTATACCTTAACAAACCCTTTGTTAATCGTATTTAAATTTTTATAATTTCTCTTAAATAACGTAAACTTATGACAAATTTTGTCACCACTTTGGACAAAATGACTCATAGATCATGTGATCATCGATACATAATGTCTCATCCTGTATTGAAAAGGTTAAACCGATAATATTATTGCTATATTTTAGCTATAAAGTGCTACAATCCTATAAAAAATTATATTTACAAAGATTTTGTACCGAATTAGCGAATTTTTTACATTTATCAGTGTTCGCCACAACAACTCTGCAGTGTTCGCAAGAAGTTAATGGACACAACGCACAACGTTAGCCAGAATTTTACAAAGTACTTTTTTTTTCTCAAATCATAATTTTACTTTAACCATAAATCAATTTTTTTATAGTTAAAAGATTCGATATCAGTCTGACAACTGACACATGAACCTTTAATGCACGTTCAGAGCAACGCTATATGTGACGCTGTATTGTATCTTCATATGAAGATTTCAGCTTAGCACCGTACATAGCATCATTCTGTCGTAGCCTTAGATAAATTTAATGCATTTTTTAATAAAACAAAAATTTATGTACTGGGGTGGGCCGTGGGCGTAAATTAAATGTTCGCTAAATTTATAGTTACTCCATTAATTATTAATAACTCATTTATTATGGTAAAAATATTATGACTAATTAAAGTAAATTAAATTAAGTTTTTAAAACAATCAATACCAAAAATAAAATGTATATTTATATATAAATTTTAATTATTTTGAACTCATTTTCATATTGAAATTTTCTTTTTAAAGATTTTCTTGTTAATGTTATAACCAGCCAAATGGTAATAAATAAATTGAATATTTTAAAAAAATAAAACAATATGTAATTAATAAATGGAAGTGCGGAAACATCAAATTCAAAACACCTACAAAACATAAAATCTTTAGTAAAATTTGTATATTTATGTATAACGAACTATAAACTTTTAATTTATATGGACTAAATAACATAAAAAAAATTAATAGTAAAAATTTTCATATCTTTCTCCAAAAAGATATAATAAAAAATCACATATTAATATATATACATAAATAATGAGAAACAACAAAAAGAAAAATGCAATTTTCTTTTTGTAATGTAAAAAATTTATATTAAATTTAGAAAATTTATTAACTTTCCAGTGTTTGATGAATGTTGCAATAATGTTTGATGTTGAAAGTAGGAAGGTGGAAATTTAAAAAGAAAACTCATTAAAATTATTAAAAAAAGAAAAATTATTATGTTGCAATCGTAAATGCAACAAAGAAACTTAATGATACAGAAGAAAATATACAAACTCAAAACGATCATTTAAATTTATATTGGTTGATCAAACGTTTAAATCTATTAATACAGATATATTTTTTTCACAGTACGATTGGTGTATAGGTCTCTAAATATCAATTCATATAATTTCGGATTCAAAATTAAAGAAAAAAAAAATGTTTAAGTTAAAATTGAACCAAATTTTATGTTAAAATTGTAATCAGAAATTGACCAGTAACAATTGAAAAATATTCCCTGTAAATAATTGAGCTAAACGTTTTTAACTGAGTTTGTGGCTTGTGACTACAAAATGTAAGATAAAAATACGCAATTTTTTTTAATATGATTCAGCTATAGATGAAATAATAGGATACGTCTAACTATTGTGTATACCTATATTTTGTATCATTTCCTTGTCGAAAGGTTTCAAGCTAGATTTACACATCATCCGCTGCAAAACCACCGAAAACCCGATTGGTGAGAATCATTGACATAGGCCACACGTACACTATGAATTTAATTTATAAAATATTCTTGTGGTTAATCACAAGAATTTTCGGCTTCGTTTTAGTTACAAGAGTAAATTGATTTATAAAAACCATCGCAGAATTTAATAAGCTTTGCGTATTTTCCGACAAATGTGTAAATCAAATCTTAGTTAAGAAAAGTCGGAAGCGAGAAATTGTTATATACAGTATAAATTATTAAGAAATATTATAAAATTTAAAAAAAATATTATTAAAGTCTATATTTAGGTCCTTAATTAAGAAGCTCGTATAATATTTATTAAACTCTTCACGTAATACATTAAGTATGGTCAATACTACTGACGAGTTTTGTACTATATATTTTCTATTTGTATCCCAGTCATACTAAGTTTAGTTTTGTTTATAAGCCACAATTATTGCAAAGTTAATAAAAAAGTATCGAAATAAGTTCATTAAAAACTCGTAACTCGTAATTTTAGTTTGAATAATAATAAAACCATTTTTGATTAACTGGTAAATTACGAAATTGTAATTGTATGTAACTATGAAAATTATAAAATTTTCTACAAGTTAATTTTAAATTATAACAATAATTTATTTAAACAAAATTTATTTATTGGAAAATAAATTTTCCAAAAATAATTGAAAACTATAAAAATTCAATTTCTAAATATTCTTAATTTATTTACACTTCCAATTGTTTTTGTATATTTAGTAATATTTATATAAATAAAAAATGAAATACAATTTTCATTTTCCCAATAAAAATGTATCTGGATGTGTATCATAAATTAGATTTTTTTTTTTTTTTTTTTCAATTTTCCTTGTAATGCAACATTAAAGATTATTTTCCGCTTTTATTTTTGTTGTTTTTCTATGCTATTTATTGTATATAAAAAAAGTTAAGCAGAAAATTAATTCGTTATTGCTAAGATCCATTACAGCAAAATTATTTTCAATTACTAGTATTTTCAAAAATCTATAAAACATTAAAATATTTTTTGTAATTTGTACCCTGTTACCCTCAACAAGAAAAAACCAACAAACTTTTTGTTAAACATAATATTGAATATTGCGGGCGGGCTATTAAAAAATACGCTCTGAAATTATATAGATCTATTTCAGGATCATATTTATATTTATTTTTCAATTATATTTACTCTAAACTTAGGGAACGCCTATAATTTTTTTTTTCTTCCAGCTGTTAATATATATTTATCCTTTTCTTTACAAAAACGCTTCACAAAACACTGAAACGTATCATTTTTTTCAATCTATAGATCGACCATACCTCAATCACAACCCAGAAATAGCAATATGACTAAAAACAAAAAATTATCAATATATATATGTAAATATTTATATAAAAAAAAATCTGATGTAATTATTCGTTTTCTATATAATGTTTATAATTTCCAGCATACAAAAAACCATGTGCACAGATACTTTATGCTTAGAATATCTATAAGATACATAGATACATTGTATAAATATATATTGAAAAATATTGGAAATTCTTTTAAATATAATTGAATTTGAAAATAATTGTTGTTTTTATGATGGTTTTTTTTTTTTTTTTTGTATATATTTACGTGGTGTTAATTTTAGAATTTTCAAATTTAAAACATAAAAATTTATCATATATTTTTTTTTTTATAGTTTGATTTTAATTCGATTGGATTTTTTTATAAATTTTTTATAGAATGATTGGCGAGGGTGTAATGAATCTGAAATTCTGATATATTTTTAATCGACAATATGGTAAAATTTTATAGAAATGAAATTTTCTATAGTTTTTATTCAAATTGTAATTCAAATTGCAAAATCTCAAGATGAAAAATTTATTGGAAAAATATTTTTAGAATAACAAATTTTTATATAAAGTTTAAGTAATTGGCATCCCAGCGTTTTTATAGATTTTATTATTTTTATATAAGTAATTTAAAAAAATTATGTTAGTTTGGTAATTTTTTTGATAAAACCAAATATTTTTAGAATTATATAAACATTTGAAAATTGTATTTAAATATTTTAAAAATTTAAGAAAAAAACTTACATAATGACAACAGTGTTAATGTAAATAGATGCGAACCAAAATTGTGTTAAAAACTGAGTCTAATTCTTAAAGTAGATTTGATATGGTAGCTGAACAAACAACTCGCAGTTCCAACCAAAAAACGATCTTATATAAATTAATTACTATTGGGTATTCTGTTATTACCCTAAGGTGAAGATTTCATTGTGAGTGTCATTTAATTATTAATATGCTTTTACCGATTTAATTCGTTATACATTGCAGAAATATTGATTAAAATTTATGTGAATTTTCTTTAAATTATAATTAAAAAAAAAAAAGTATTAGTTAAAATCTTAAAACTTGTTGATTTATGGGTCACAATAATCTAAACACGATTATTTAGCTGTCGTGTACTGATAATAGTAAGTCGTTGTCCAGAAATAACTTTAAGTTTAACCGTTGAATATTAATGACTTCCACTGTTCCGCATCATATGTTGCACATCCGTACATCAAAACTGGTCTAATTAACATTTTATAAATTAATAGTTTTGCGGTTTCGCGCTTTTCGTTATTCAATTTCATTTGCTACCAGCTATTATTATTATATGCAACTGCTAAATATTAAACAGTTTCGAAGTTGTTTTTTCAAATGACTAAACTTTCACCTCCTGATTCACGTACAGATCTTGTTAGTCCTTATGGGAAAGAAACAATTACCGAAATGTACATAGAATTAATTATTATTGATCACTGGTGTGTAACCATAACAAAGTCTTAAAATCAAATTGGACTAATATCAAATATTATTATGTCAACAATGATGAAGAGAGGTTCAGTACCAAATTAAGTTCTAATGAACCGAAATGTTTTAGGCTCGCCAGATTCAATGTAACTTCAAAGAATTTGTATGGAAACTTATACAGTCAAATACACTATGAAAATTACTATATCCTTCTTTTAAATTTATGGATACGGTCGATACGTAAAGACCGCGATCAGAAAAAAAAAACATTGTATATCCCAGACCCAGACGTTTTTATAACTAAACTAATTGATTAGCTCTAAAAATTACTTCAGTTATGAATTCATGTTGGTTGGTTCGTAATAAGGAGGATCTGAAAAACCTCTTGCACTGGAGCAACATATAGGCCCGTTGTACACCCATGTTGATAGATCTTATAGTACATCAATCCATCCCATTTTCTTAATGAACGTGATCAGGTTGAAAGGTTTTATCTTACCCGATTCTAGCAGGTTATTTAGAAAGTGATATTCAAAATGTCATAATCTTCTTTGTTGCACTGCAGGACAATGGAACAGGAGATGCTCCACGAATTCATACTTTTCGTGGTCAATTCTAATCGTTTCCGCATGTTTCCGCAATATGATGTATCCCGTGACAATACCAGTTGCTTTAATCGTTCATATGTGTAAAGGAAGTATTTCTTAGCGTGCGAAACGGAGTGCTTCAGAAAGGTTTTATGTTAATGCAACCGTTCACCTCTATCCATCTAAGATTGTTCGTTTGTTCTGTCAATTTATCCACAAGAATTTTTATTATTGCCAAGGAGTAATCAATTTTATTCAATTCATGTTACCTAATGATCAAAATTTTGTAATCATAACTTCTTAACACGTAAATTCTGTCTCTATAAACATTTCCTTCTTTTGATATAAAATAAAATAATTTATATTTGGAATCTCCTCTTTAAATATTGCACTTATAAAATTCACATATAGAAAATTTAAAAAACATTATAATTGTAAAAATTATAATTAAGATTTTTTCAAATTTATTTTTATATATTTTATGTTGTTATGTTTTCAAATTGTATCTATACATTATAATTTGTCACTACTATAGTTTTAAGAATTTCATTCTGAAAATTATATTTAAAATATATAATTTTTTATCGTTTTCATTTATAAATGCGCCAAAAAAAAATTATAATTTTAATTGTCACCAAGGAAAATATTGTACTATAAAAATTGCATAAATAATTTTAATTCACAACATTTTTTTTTTTCGTTACAGTGTTGTTGTACATATGTTACACGTTATGTTCTCTGTTAATCTTCCCGATTTTCCTCACAAAACATATTTACATACAATGACTTTTTTCAAAAATATGAAGGAAAATGACAACATTTTTTCATTGCATTTATGTAGGAGAAAAACCACTTTTTTAAAAACATTTTATTGTACATTTTGGCGACATAATTTTATATATTTATCTTATTTATTTATTTTTTTTGAATAATTTGAAAAGGAAAGTCAAATTTGCATATTGTTTTGTGCGGACATTTATGATTAAAGATCAAAATAAAAAAAAAATGAAAAATGAAAAAGAAAAATTTATAAATTATTTTTGGAATATTTCCAAAAATAATTATAACGTAAAATTTTGTATAACTTTTAAATAGCGAAGGAGAACAGAAGAAAATTAAGTGGCGTAGATTATTACAGAAATTTATTCTTATGAAATTTGGGATTTACGGAAATTTTTTTTTTTTTGTAAATAATTTATAGAAATGATCAATTTTCGAGATATTGAACATGAGGTTCAGTATTCAGTTCGAATATTGATCACTGTCATTTTAGAAATTCAGGATTTCATCCAATTACTTCAGTTATGAACTCATGTTTTGGTTGGTTCGTAATGAGGAGGATCTGAAAAACCGTTCGCACTGGTTCAACATATAGGCCCGTTGTGTTGTACACCCATATTGATAGATCTTAGAGCACATCAATCCTGTGTACACCCAGCATTATTTTATATAACATGTTACATGTCAGATCAGATGATTATATTTCCATTTGATGCTAGGTTGTTTCACTGTTCCCATACAGTCAAAGTCATCAGCATTTATCAATAAATTGTCTGTACCACTAAGGACTATCATAGTCGGGACGAATGTACACTTTGACGATAAGAGAATTAGATTAATAATTCTGGGTATTCTGGAAATGGATAACATCGCTATCTATAGCATTATATCCACTTGGCTTAATATAATAATCCTTCCAAATTTAATATCCCAGATTAAACATATAAAAGTTCCTTTTGGTGATATTTATATTTTTATTTTGGTTTTAATGTATACGTATATAGAACTTATAGTCCAGTAAAAAGGAAGCCTGGTAATTTTCTATTTACACTTTCACTTCTTCTATCAAATATTAATATATTGTCTATAACGTTTCACGGGTTTCACCCCATAATGACATATAGAAATTCGTTCAATAGTTTACAGTAGAATAAGAATTGTTTTTGGCTAATTTGTGGTCTACTAAATCCTACACTAATATAAGAAAGCCAGTGTGTTCTTTTAATCTCTTTTCACCTACCCCCAATTTAATAAAAAGAAGGAATTTCCAAAAAACACCAGATCATTAAAGAGTTTTTTTAGTGACCCCTGACAAATAGATTAAAAATTTTTACCTTCCTCCGAAACAACAAAACATTTTTACATTCTGTAAATGTCACCTGTCAGCTCAGTTTGACTGTTTGACACTTCCTTTGTTTTTCTAAAACATAGACAACATTTTTTCAAATTTTTATACCTCGGAATCATTTGTAAATTTGTGTTAGATTTGGCAGCTTAATTGAATTCAAGTATAACCGATTCAGATCGGTATGAAAATATACTCAAACTGGATTTCAGATTCGGATATTTTTGTCGAAAACTGCAAGAATAACTTCTTCTTTTTGGGTAAAGTAAAAAAAAAATTGAATTCACTAACCGAAGTATTTTTGTTAGTATTATACGACAACAGATTTTTCGACTCAATACTCAAACTGTCAGATTTCAAATTAGCATTTTTCGACCAAAAAATAAATGGTTCAATAAAAACGTGCTAAATGACATTCGAGAAATTGGAAAAATGGTGCATTTTAAAAGAGACCAAGGCTATTGATCGGTTGTAGTATCATAGAGTAAATATTTTTCTTGTATAATTTCTGGTATTTATTATATATTTAATTTTCCACAATAATTTTAATTTTCCGTATTTCCATACGACTGTAATATACAAATGCCATTAATAATTTTCCTGTTGAATTATTTAAGTATCTCTTTATACAATAATTTTGATTTTCTTTTCCGTTTTGCATTTCTTTCCGTCGTTCTCCAGTCATTCAACATAAAAAATATCGGACTTTATTATATAAATGATTTTTGATTACATATATAGAAAATTCCTCTTTATAGCCTCCGCTTTTTTTTATATGGTTTATTTCTATAATAACGTCTTGAATATTAATGCTATATATATAACGATACTAACGTCACGCGCGTCTCAAATACATTTTATTGTAGGAGGAAGCTATATAAGACACTTGAAATATTTAAATATAGACGTGTGGCTAAAATAAAAAAAAAATGAAATGAAATGCATTTTTTCTTCTAGCTTGTCTTGCTTGTTTACAAAAAAAAAAAAAAATATTTAAATTTAGAAAGGATTTATTACTTAGCGTATATTATGATAAAATATTGAATGCACGGCGTATATATAAACCCCCATTGCGTATCGGGGGTGTAATAAAATGTTATATCTTTGTATTACATATATATAGAAAATTATACAAGAGTTTAGCATTGTGTTCCGCATTCATGTAAAAAAAAAATTAATAAAAAAAAAAAAGGATTTTACATAAATTGTGTTCTCCTTATGTCAAAATTCGCTTGCAGTTATCAACAGACATGAATTATTTATTATATATAGAATATTTTACGTTACAATAGTGAAATATGCTGTAAAAGAAACGTGGATGCATTACAATAATTATATGTATAAATGTTGTATATACAATTTTGATTTGTTTATAGTTAAACGGAAAGAACGTTTAGTGTATTTATTACGTTTTTCATTTCATAGATCTAATGATAATTCTCTTTTCATTATTAAACTAGAGTTGTTAAATAATACATTAAAAAAGTAATGCATTATTATTACTGAGTGTAATGCTAAAATATAATGCATTATTTTCTAAATAGTAATTCTGTACTTAAATTTTTCAATTATTCATTACAGTACTGGTACTGGAGTAATGCATTATCTCAACCAGTAATGAAATTTTTGAATTACTTTACTGCATTACAAATATACTTCACATTTTTATGGCTAAGTATTTTGATATACTTTTTATTTCAAGGAAGTACTTCAAAATACTTCGAAGTATTTGATACTTCAATAAAGTACCGTGCATTACTTTAAAGTACTGGGAATTATTTTGAAGTAATTTAATATTTACAGTGATGTAATAGCACAAATGCAGAATTCTTTTGTTCATTGTAAAAAATTTAAATAAAATAAAATTACTTTAAAATACTTCAAAGTACTCCACCATCAAAAGTATATTTGTAATGTAGTAAAGTAATTAAAAAATTTCATTACTTTTGAAGTAATGCATTACTCAATTACCAGTACTGTAATGAGCAATGAAAATATTTAAGTATACGCCATTACAAATAAAGTAGTAAATTAATTCAATTTCAATTATTTGGTAATACGGTAAAGCTTCGCTAATGCATTACTTACTTAACAACTCTGTTATAAACAAACTGACATGTTTGCTAATTTTATAAAATTTATATAATGAAATTGTATTTTAGCGGATTGAAATTATTATAAAATTAAATATAATTATTTTCATAATTCATAAAGGAACACAATATAAAAATTGTGCAATGAAACCAAAAAAAAAAATTTAACCATAAAAAATTATTTGTATATTTTTGGAAAATTCTTTGTTAAAAATATTTCCGGATAAATTTCATTTCAAAGAATTTTTCTATTTGTATATTTAAATATATTTCTAGAAATTGTTTAGCTAATAAATTGTTTAGCTAAAATAGACGTTGCGCTGGACTAGATTAATATATAAATGATGTCAGAAAATTTTAAAATTTATGCTGAATAATTTATGCTGAATAAAAACTCTTTAAGTTTAAAAGTATAATAAAAAAAATGCATTTCAATTTATTTAGAAGATTTATGGTTAGAATTTTGACTAATTATATTGAATTGAAATAATAAATGATTAATGTTATTTAAAAGGAATCATCCTTCCTCCTACTAAATAATGTAAATTGTAGAATTTGTAGAATTTGTCGAATTATTTTCCATATAATTACCGCCTTAAAGCGACATCTTAACTTGGATTAGCAATAAAAATAATGTATACACTTTTTGTATGGAAATGGAAATATACTATATATAGTGTAATTCTTATGATTTATGTTGGATCGCATCAACATAATTACAAAATGCTTACAGTATTTTCAGGCAAATTGTCATAATGTCATATTAAAATAATTGACACTTATTCAATACTAAGATAGTATTGAAAATTGCAATGATTTAGGAGTAATAATGTCATATCGCTGGCAATAATTCATATAACAATTCATTTTACTTGTTTTTGAATTAAACATGTTTTGTGATCCTAAATTTTCGTTTTAGGGTTCAAATATTTGGTCATAAAATATCAATTTCAATGTTCTAACTATAGATCCTTTATAAAACCATCCTTCTACATTGATTCTACAAGCCCTAATTGAATATTTTATACTTTTTAAGTTCTTAATTTTCATTAAAGATTCTGTTAACCGAAAATTCAAATAAAAATCATTTTTCTAAAAATATAATTAATATATAAATATAAAAAATTATTATTAATTACATAAAAATTTATTAACAATTCTAGATTTACTTGAGAGTGGATGGAATTGCAATATTCCCTAGATTCCTAGAAGAAATTAGTGAATTGAAAAAAACTCTAGTTACTGGAACAATTCTCATGAGGAAGCAGTTTATGAAGTTTATGAATGTAATGCTTGCACTTATCAATATTTAGCTTCGTAAGCATTTTGGAATTTCGTAGCAGAAGCCATTACTCACATAATATAGTAACAAATATTAACTGTTGATTCTGTTCAGTTAATAAAAATGAAACAGCGAAACATATTTCTTCGAATATGAAGGTATCATACGAATTTGATTGATATACTTAGGACTTCTTCAAGAAACTGGATGGATTCATAAGGAAGATCCTGAACTAGCTTAAACAACAATCGACTCCGAACTGCATACAGTATGCACAATAAAAATTTAGTCAAGGAGCCAAAAAAACAAAACCATTAAGGGAAAGTTCTGATCTAGCTTGAACAATAATTGGCTCTAAGTTAACAAACTGTACACGTAGAATAGAATATTTAGGTCATTATTTTGACATGCAGACTTGTATTTAACTTATAAATGATAATTAAAGTTAGAAATATGAGAAAGTTAAGCCGACGAATACAAAATAACTAAAATCTTTTAATACATTAGATGACCTATAATCAGATATCAAAGATTTTTATAAACATAAATTTCTACACTTAATACTCAACACTTTGATCTTTAATAATCTCCAAAAATAAAAATGAAAATTTTAATTAACACATTATATTTTTCGAATGATTTATGATCTCTTCACATCACATTTCTAAACTGCACGTTACACAAAAATCTTATCAACTCTATTAAACGAAATAATTAGTCTATGGTGAGGTTAATTAAATTTTAATGACAGCAAAACCAAGAACCTTAAAATCGTTTCTATCATATTAAATTTTCATAAAATTAAGAGTTTTCTCCAATTTTCACATCAAGATAATAATAATAATAATAATGAAAAAAATAAGTAAAAATGAAATATTTTAATAATAATTGTCATAAATTTTATAATTAAAATTTATATAAATAATTTTAAAAATACAATTTCTTCATCCTACACGATCACCTTAAGTAATGTGACCCTAAAAACAAAGTCCTAAATAACCAAAGTTATCATAAATTTTGAATACCCAAAAAAGAAAATCATTTTCAAAATTTTTAACTTGAAAAAAAAAAATTATTTCAAATTTTTCATTTCACTTTTATGTTAATTTCAGAAAAATCTAAATCTAAATTTAGAATTTACTTATATATTTTCCCCACCCTAAAAAATTTTCTAAAAAAAGAAAAAACGATATTTTATTAATCTTTTGGCGGCACATAAAATATTATAAAATTAATTTAAATTTTTTTTTTAATTTCAAGTTTCTGATATTTTTATTAAAAATTAAAAATTAAAAAAAAAAGAAAATTATTAAATAGAAAATTTAGGATATACGTCATTTTTAAATTTATATTTACAACATAATCTAAATTTTCATTTTTCATATCTTGGTTTAGAGAGATAGAAAATACCGCGACCATAATAAAATTGATGGCGAAAAACCGGAATTGGTTAAATTTAAAAACCGGTATTAGATTTTTTTAATTTAAAATCAGAATAGTATATGAGAAGAATGTAAACTGTAAACTATCTACAAGCTCTAAATAACGTTATACACTCAAAACTCTCTATACTTATTATAGCAGCAAAATCACGCCAGCTCCAAGGTAGCTTGGTATCTAGATTGTTAATTTGCTGACTGAAATAACAGCTATATAACCTGTAAAAAATACTTAACCTATATTTTTACTATGCAAAACTTACAGAACTTTTTATGAGACTTGCACTTGCACTTAAATTAGATCAAAGGCTACCAGCTACGAAAAAAAAAAAACAAATTTGAATACGGAAAAACTGGTAAAATGGTAATAAAAATTTTATTCCGGTTTTCGTAAACCTCTACATCTCTAAACAACATTGTAAGTTACGAATTATGAAAATAACGCAAATTTAGAATTGAAAATAAAATGAATATTGTATAAATATTATTTAGTACATTCTGATTTTAGATATGAATCGATCAATCTCTTAAAATAATATTTTCTTAAAAAGAAAATCTTTTTTTTTTTTAATTATTTGGGATATTTTTGTTTTGATAGTTCTACAGATTTGGGTCAATGATTATATTTTGCATAAATACTGTTTAATGTTTAAATTTAGTGTGAAATTGGAAAAATGTTTTGTTAAATATTAACGGGCTGAACGGATTCGTAATTACACCAGAAGTACGATTTAGATAACATACGACGTTTTAAGCATATCCTTAAATTGTGACTTCATGTAACTTATTCTTCAACTGATCTAGGTTGATCAGTTGAAGAATAAGTTACATGAAGTCACAATTGAAAAGTCAATTTATATCTAAAATTGTCTACTGGCAACAATTAGGGCTATTTTTACAAATTTTTAAATGGCCTGATCTTAACAAAATTTGAAACGTTTCTCAATTTCTAAACTAATTGGAAAATTGAAAAAATGAGCGGCGGTGGCGTAGTGGTACTGTGCATGCTGTAATGTATTTTAGGTTCAACTAAACTTGACTCAGCTTTAAACAAATGTTTCACTATTAAAAGCCATTAGCTTGTTGAAATTAAGAGATTCATTACTTTAAAGAAAGCTGTTCGAATCTATATAAAAATGAGTCTATTCCTATTCCCTGTCTTATGCTTCCAAATTGGATAAAAACATGGAAAATTAAAATTGTAAATCTAATTAATAACCAAAGTTTAAAATTTAAAAAAATAATCACTTTTTTTTTCAAATAAACAATTATAAAAAAAATCATGATAACCACGGGTTTTTAGGCCCATTTAGCCAAATGAATAATTAGGGTCTGGTAAAAATCGCTAGAAATAATAACAATTGTACCAGCGAGTTGCATATAGAAACTAAATTATTATCGGTACGACATCTTTAACCATAATTTAAAATATTTTAATTTTTATGATCTGTCAACAAACCCCCCATACAAAATTTACTGAAAACTATTTAAACACTTAATTACTCATACGTATTAAAATTTAAATATTTTTTTTTAATTATTTTACAAAATATTTTCAGATTTTTCATTTGGATTTAATATGTCAATTATTTGAATCGATGATGATATTATTTCTGAAGTGAACTAACCGCAGTGGTGAAGATACTAAAAAAAAAAACACTTTACAGCCTAAAAATAAAAGTTTAATAAATAATTATGTTAATAAATTTATAGTTGATTTGTCTTTTTCCGCTTACTGGCGCTAATATTTATTAAAGTCGACAGGAATCAGAAAAAGGCGCATTTACTATATATTTCAACAGTGCTCGATATATTTTCGTTATATAATTATATTATTTATAACTAAATTAATAAATTTGTTAAAAAAAATAAAATTAAATATCTAAATAAACAATTATATTATAAACAAAATTGAAAATAAATTAATTAGTTTAAGTGATTTGTAGTTTTTTTTTAGGTTATACTTTGTATTAGCTATTAGCACAATCTAGACAAATGTACACGCTTTACGATATTTTGGCTATTTAATTTTATCAACAAAACCGAGATTATCGTTATTGAAAAAAATGAAGAGAGATTCAATTGCTCGGAAGGGCGAAAAGCGGGGGATGAATGTAAAATAAATAAATAATAGGACTAGGCAAAGCACCGCGGCCATTATTAATCTATTATGGATATACCTTTATTGTTTATTGATAAAGCTGAAGATATTTTTGAAGGCCTTAAATATAAAGTCTCCTGGTTTTAGAAATCCGTGGCCAAAGGTTTTATGTTTGTTGACCAACAGACGTTTACCATAACATAAGATATGTTCGGCTGTGAGATTAATCTGTTTAACTTATTTAGGTGGTAATTAAGTTGGCAATGACCTGTTTGAAAGTCGGATAAGAGTTGATCTCAGATTGGATGAATTTTAATAAACAAGCTGGAGTTATTTCCCAATGTTTTATTCTCTGCTTGTGGAGTTGTTTTCTAATAGGCCCCACACTGAAGCATCTAGTATATACCGCCATACTTGGGACGCGCTTCTAGTACTAATACTTGCAACTTGATGTACTGTACGGTTTGCCGGATCTTTCAATACTACTTTTTTTATAGAATTGTTGTCTTCATAAGTGTAAACATAAAATTTTTAATAGGATTATCGTTAGTTTTTGAAACCTGAAATATAGAGAGATCACAATTCACAATGGACTCATCGAGATCTATCTTTAAGCGTGATACAAATCATATTCACGTACCCTATCCTTTATAAAATTACTATATCTTTATATGATAGCTTCTTTAATTATCATATTCCTATAATTAAAGACGCTAATATTACAATTGACCACAACCACAAACGATTTTATACTGATCAGACCAATAATTGAATTGCAAACGTCCGGTAGAATGTTTAAAGTACAAAATTTTACAGTACACAATAGAGAAGCTATTTCAATAAGTTGAATTAAAAAGAATTCAATATCGTTGAACTAATTACCCAAAATGTGTTTTTATAATTGTATTATTAATGCTTTGGAATCTGGTTTTTGATAGAATTATCCATAAGCTCTTAGTTTTGAAACTTGGAGCCATAACACAATAAATAGTTAAAATTTGTTAATTTCAATTTCAATCAATTTCCATCAACTTCTGGTGTACTTTAAGGTAGTCATTTAGGTCCCGCGTTTTTTATATTATTTATCAATAGATCATTATTTAAATTTTTCAAAAAAACTTAACAAATTTATTAATATGGTCAAAAATTAACAGGAACCATTCAACATACAAAAATATGATTAGGTTATTTTCAATTAAAATACGATTTAAAATAAATTGCATACCCTTAGGAGTTACGACAAATAAAAATATTCAATTATATTTTTTTTATATTAAAATTTTCAATTCCTTTTTTATCATTTTCCAATATTTCTTAGAATTCATCAACGACATTTTTTGTGAATTTAAAATTTGAAATGAAGCATGTAATTACAGACATTACATAATTTATTGTGTACTTTAAAATCTACATATAATTAGATTTTATATAGTTCTAAAAATGTATTTTATTAATTATTTTCACATAATTCACTACGAATGTCATAATTGTGTAAAACTCCCGACTTTTATTCTTTTTTCCACATTTAAATTAATCAAAACATCAATCATTTTAGTCATAATCGTACAACATTTTAAAATTAGAAATTAATTATGGTCGTCCCCTTCTACTAGTCAAAAATGTGATAAATTTTCTTAGTGTCCAAAAATATTTGAAAATCTTTTTGATCATTTCTAAGAATTTGAATTTAAAACAACACAACAAAAATCAGTAAATTACACACGATTACTAAATTGTATTTTCTTAAAAAATATATTTTGGTTTTTGTCAAATTAATTAATTTTTTTTTTTTATAAAATAAACTATTTTAATTACAAGCTAAATATAAAATAACAAAACAAAATAAATATAAATTTTAAAATTAATATAATATAAAAAGTAGAAGATTATCGATATAATCTCAATTGTTTTTTTAGCTGATTTTCATCAATTTCGGTTGTATTTAATTCAACTTCTTGTGCTTTAAGTAATTTTAAAATAGCTGCCAACTGTTCACGTTCAACACTATAATAATAATAAAAATATTGTATACTTTATAAGTCAATTAATTTTTTTTTGAAATTATCATTTTTAAATTTATTATATTTTACTTTTTTTCTTCTGCAATTTGATCCTCACTCAATGTTTGTTCAATTTCTTTATATTTAGCTAATTTCAATTTACTTAAAAGTCCATTTGTAATATTTTCTTGTACGATATCATCATTATCATCATCATCAGATTCTATATCAGAATGTTTTTTTGATTTCTTTTCATATTTTTCTTCCTTAAATAGTAAAAGAAAATAGTATTTTTCATTTTCCAATTAAAGAAAACATTTAGCCTTTATTGGCCTTCGTGCGAAAGGATGCCGAAGATCTCCTTTCAAGCCAAACCAACAATTATTAGAATAATAATTATTGAAATTATTGTAAACGTAAGCGACTTTTTAAAGAGACATTATTGAAAAATACAATTTCGATTTGAATAGTACTGAAAGGTCTTAAAATTTGTTATATTGATAAATCGTTTAAACCCCTTGAGGCCTTGCAAATTATACATAAAGAAAACTCCCAAGCCTTTAAATTAATATTAACGAAAAGAGATATCTGCAAAAAATATTTTTACAAACGAAGGTCATAATTATTATATTATCTTGTTCGCATCAAGTGAAATACTTGATCACGTGGTGCGGAGTTTAGTGTAGTGTTAACTGATGAGTGAAACTAACTGCCAATAGTCTCTCTTTTGAAGAAATTTTAGAACTACAATTGACAGTATGTTGTATATTTTTTATAAGGTTAGTGAGCTGCAGCTAAATTGTTTTGGAGTTATTAAAATAATGTTAATTTATATACAGAGAACAGAGTAGTTTCCTAAGTCTTAACTTAATGTGGCAAAAAATAAATTATTTATAAACGGGAGCAGTTTGCTATTGATCAAAACGATGATGTCAAAAATTGCTACAATACGCTATGAAAATATTACATGGCTCGTAGTTCAAAATTTATTCTACAAACTCCACACAATTTGAATGGAATACGTTATTCATCTGATGCTTTTTGAAATAAGCAACACTACACTACCTACCAAGTAAATTAAAGAATGTCAATATTTTTGTAAGTAAAAAATAATGCTTTGAATCGTTGTTGTTAAAGGTGTATTTGAGCGAGGTTTTACTGCATAAGAAATTTGAAATTTTAGAAACATAATTGTTGGCTTTAAAGTAAAGAAAATTAAATTCCAATATTATATATTTTAAAAATTTAATATCAAATAAAACTTGTTTGTAATTTGTAATTTACTTACCCGGTCATTGTTCATAAATTTTGCACAACATGTTAAAAATATACTTAAAAACATTGCAATTGTTGTAAATATATAAATATATGATAAATTATTAATAAATATTAAAAATGACTCGAATTTCTGCATTTAATAATTATTTTTCAACTTAATTCGAATGTAAAATAAATAACTCTGTACTATATTATGTTATTATTTTACTGTTTAATATACATAAATAGAAATCAGCTGATTAAATTGACGTTTGTGATTTTGATTAGAGGTAGCGTAGCCAGCCGCGATTCTCGAATAAAACGATTAAAGTCGAAAACTCAATGTGTGTGATTTGTAATGAAAAAGATATGGCGGCGTATTTAAAAACCATCTTACAGAGTATACAATCCGTTTTCAACTGATTTCACTTCCGATTCCGATTCCGAAAGAGTAGGATTTATTTATACATACTATATTATTCTAGTGTGGTGAAGTGATAATCATTTCGTATCATAAAAGACAATTTATTTCAATTATAAAATTAATTTAATATGTAATATCGCCTATATTAATATGGAAATCCCTACACGAAATATTTTTGAACAGAATTTGCTGCTGAATTCTTAAATTTAGTAAGTAAAACGATTCAAAATAATTATACGATATTTCGTGAATAATGAAATATTTATTTTTGAGAATACATAGATGATAGGTTCTAGAAGTTAAATAGAAGGCAATAGAAGAAGATGCAGAAAACAAATATCATGACTTAAATATAGAAAAATGATGCAACTTGTCGTCAATATTTAAATTCTGAGAACAGGAAAATCTAAAGATGGTTTCCAATCTCCGGTGGAACGAAGAGAAGAATAGATGTGAACAGTGAAATATTTACAATGATAAGAAGTATCAATAATCACAAGTTGCAATTCTTAATTTTATTGAAACTAATACGAGAATCGAACTAATTTTCTTTTAATGACTTATTTGTGACCAATATGTTAAACCCAATAAGCAATAATAATTTCAATGTTTAACAAATATATTAAAAATTTTATTTATTTTGAATGTAAAGAAAATATATCAAAATAGGCATTAAAGATTCTAAATAAAGATATTTAATTTTACTAGCAAATACATTTGAAATCCATTTATGATAATACATCGCATCATCTGTATATACAATAATTGTTGAATTATCAATATTTAATAATAGACTATTTCGTACAGCAAGACATATAATTTGTGTTTGTGTAAGATTACAATTTAAATTATCATCAAAAAAATTTATATTATCTAATTTGATATTTTTATTTAATAATTTATAATCATTATTGTTGAAATATGATAATGGTATAAAATTTGATATCCATGGTATATTTAAAAAATCATCAATAATATCAATATTTTTAATTGAAATAAATCCATTTATTGATTGATTTATATTATTAATTTCAAGACTTTTAACTTTTCGTGGAATTTGATAACCATTTATATAATTAATATCAAAATTTGTATTTTTAAGACATCTGTTCGTTTTAATTCCCCAACAAACATATCCAAAATTATTATTAATAATGTTATCTTTTTGGTTATGTTGAATTTGAACTGTAACAGAATATTGTTTTTATTTTAAAATAATACTTAAATATATAATATTACTTACTAGTCATATTTTCTCCAAAAGAAATTATAATTAAATATAATAAACATAATAATTTATTTCGAATTTTCATCGTAATTTTTTATATTAAATTTTGAAATAAAAATAATTTATATATTTTTAAAAAAAATAAAAATGAAATGTCAGTTATAATTTTAATAAAGAGGACCGTCACCGTAGAACAGATTTTCGCTGATTTTCGTATATCAGTTCGAACACTGGAACTGGAAATAACAGCAAACCATGAGATGCCAATTTAACCGTGTAGTAATTACAAGTAAAAAAAACGACAAAATTGGTACAGGTAATCTGGTAATCTGAATTGATCTTATTGAAAAACCTAGTAAAGAAATTACACAAATACCTTATCGTAATTTGGAAATTTAAATTAATATTAATTTAACAATAATTTTGGTTATAACAGAATACGATGACAATAAATAAAATAATTTTAATTTAAACGTTTTTTATTATTATTTTTTATGCTTTTTATCTTTTTTATGTTTTTTAGATTTTTTATTTTTATCACGTTCTTTATCCTTTTTCTTCTTTTTTCTACTATTATCATTAGACATTATAGTTAGATGTTCATCAGTTTTTTCAACCCATTCTTCAATGATTTTTGTTCTTTTGTGTTTCTTTAATATATTCGATAATTTTTCATCAACATCAATTTTTGGTTTAACATATTCCTCTTTAACTAGCTCTGATTGCATAATTTTTAAAGAACCAATTGGAATTTTTGGACCATAAATATTTTCATTATCAATAATTTTAGATTCTAGACGATCTTCTGGGTTTATATTATAATTTGTGGGTTCCACACAATCTTTAGATTTATCAGTACCAATAGATTGTTGACTCTCTTTAGATTCTACAGTCTCTTTAGATTGTGGACACTCTTTAGATTGTGGACTCTCTTTAGATTGTGCACTCTCTTTAGATTCTACAATCTCTTTAGATTGTGCTATTTCATCAGCTAATCTTTGTTTTTTAGATTTAAAAATAATTTTTTGTGGTGGTTGGACAATTTCTTCCGTTATTGATTTTGTTGCTACACTACTTATACTTGCCACAGAAGTGCATAAATTTTCATCTGGCTTCCGAAAATCTGTAATATCAGCAGACATTTTTAATGGTGCATTATTACGTAATTTATTCAATTCACTAGTAGGTTTTATTAAAATTGATAAAATATCATTTGGAATTTCAATTGATTTGGACGTATCGATTTTTTCAACTTTTTCTTGATCATTTTCATCTTCACTGGAACTATCAAATATCGATTTAAATAAATCTTTTTTCTCTGATGGATGGTAATCTTTAGTTTCTTCAATTTTTCTTTCTAAATCCGTTTTTGGTTTATCTATTTTTGATTTCTCAATAGTTGTTGACCGTTTACGTCTAGTAGTATCGTATTTAGATTGTGAATTTATAATTTCATCATTTTTTGTAATATATTTTTTATCATTATTTAATATAGAATCTTCTGATTTTTTATTATTAATTTTTAATTCATTTGTAAATAAATCTTTTGATGAAATACGTTTTTGTGATTGTTGTTGTTGAATTTTTGATTTTGGAATTTCAATTTTTTTCATTGGTATAATAACAGGTGTTATAAATGTATTTTTATCATTTATTGATGTTTCCAAATAATCAAAAACAGAATATTTTGTTTTTTTTATAATTTTCTCTTCAATCATTGTACCACCAAATGGTTCAGCAATATTAAATCTTTTACATAATTCTGAACAAGGTTTCCACATTTTTTTTGTACGTAATGTTGTTAATTTTTCATTACATTCTTTGGCAACTTGTTTTATTTCACGTTCAGCTATAATTATACTTTCGGGTACAAATCTAAAATAAGAAATTATAAAAAAATTAGATAATAAAAATATGTTAATTTATGTTTTTTTAACCTTTCTTTCATCATTCCTTTTAAAGGTTTATATATTTTTTGTGACTGTAGAAATTCTTTTTTTTCAATTTCTCTATCCCATTCAGACATATGTATTGGTTGTATTGTTAATAAGAATTTCTTGATTTCATTATCAGTTTGTAAATTTTCAGCTAAGAATTTTTCATAACGTTCTTGTTTCAGATCATCCGATAAAAATGGTTTAAATACACCAGCAGTTTTATCTACAAAAAATTAAATATTATTATATATTTCAAAATGATAAATTGAAAGAAAATTTATATATACATTTTAAATACAGATACGATTTAATCACAGATTCGCAGTTATATAAGAAACTTTGTTATTTGAAATTAAATAAATTATTTTTTTCATATTATAATATAATCAAATCCTATTCGATAAATGTCGAAACTTTTTGAATTAATCAATCACAAATTATAAGAAATTTGTTTAATTAAATATACATAAATTAAAAGTAAATCATTTAAAATTATTATTATTTAACCAATAACTATGGAAGTTACAACTTTATATAGTTATGTTACAATTGTTATGGAAATGTTTTACCAATCACGTAAAAATAATTCTGAATTATATAAATTTTATATTAACAATATTTTTATTTTTATTATATATATTCTTTAGAATATGTAGTACGTATAATTGGTGGTCGTAGTCCAGCATTAAATGAAAGTAAATATGTTGTATCATTTCAAAATAAACGACATCATTATAAAATTTATGGTTCTGGTCATTTTTGTGGTGGCATAATATTAAATTCTAATCATATATTATCAGCTGCACATTGTTTTGATAATAAACGTATTGAAAATATATTAGTATTAATTGGAATTTATAATATTTATATTGATGATGAACCAATTTTCTTTTCAAATATTAAAAAAGTTATATTACATCATGAATTTGATAGAAAATTACATACAAATGATATTGCTATAGTACATTTAGAACGTCGAATACGAGATTATAAATCACGTATAATACCATTATATTTAAATGAATTACCAATTTTGACAAAATGTCATTTATTAGGTTGGGGTCAAATTTATGATGTAAGACAAATTAATAATGAAATTTCTTTTAAACTCTTTTAAAATTTAATTTAGATATACATATATACATTTTTTTTTAAAGAGTGGACCAAGATCTGATGTTCTATATTCTGTTGATTTTATAACACGTAATATGAGATTCTGTTTTGTGGATGATGAGAAGTATTTTGTTATAGATATTTATGTTTAAAATTTATTAAAATATTTATTCATTTGTTGTAGAAAAGAGAAAATTATGATTTGTGTTGGTAGTTTTAATAATAGTTATGCATGTCATGGTGATTCTGGTGGTCCATTAATATGTAATGGTCGAATTGCTGGTATATTATCACATGGTTGGGGTTGTGAACCATTTGCATTTGTTTTTACAAAAGTAGCACCATATGAAGGCTGGATTTTAAAAGGTTTTGCTATTCAAAATCAATCATTTAATAAATATTTTATTATATTTCTAACAATTTTTTTAATAAAATATTTTTGAACAAAAGAGAAGAAATAAAAAATATATATATAAATATTTATTGATATAAAAATTAATATATAAAAAAAAAATGTTTTTAAAACTTATAAAACACAATCATTGGAAGCATTTATGTCTTGTGTGTAAGCATATTTGTCCTTGCGGACGAATTTTGAATTTCCGTTGATACAATGAATCTTTAAAGCTTTCTAATATACCTTATTGGTGAAAATATGGTATGTTCAGATAGAAAATGGGTTAAAATAAGACATTTATCGAAAATTAAAAAATAATCTGAATTGGGAAATTGGAACATTTTGTAGGGCTTCGGAAAAATATATAAAAAAATAAATAAAAAAAATCTAATCATACCTAGTTTACTCGTTATTTTGTTAGCTTCATTTTGTATTTTATCATTTTCATTTTTAACATTTTCATCAATGATTTCATCTTTCGATAAATCTGATTGTTTTTCAATTGTTCCATCCCCTTTTATAATTTCAGTTTTCGTGAATTTATCAAATTTTGATGTTAACATATCTAAAACATCATTTCTTTTTTTTATATTTATTTCTTCTCGATTTTTATATTTCTCATTGATTTTTTCTAAATAAGTTTTTTTTTGTTGTACAATTTTTACTTCATTCTCATCAATAGTTTCATATTTTTCTATTGGTTTATTTGTTGATGTTTCACCTAATATATGTCCACGTTCATTTGGTTTTAAATCATGTCGGCCGAGACCTTTATATTTATATTCTTCCATTTTTTTCAATTTTTCAGCACGATTATCATCTAATGGTTCAAAACGTGTTCTTCTTTTCAACCAATCACGTGGTGTATAACTATCCGACATTGAAATTTTAAATATTTTTTTATTATTTTTATTATTTTCAATACTACTACTATTAAATCCATCAATAACAAATGATTCTTGATTTTTAATTTGTTTATGATTTGATATTTTCATATTTTTACGGGTATTGCCCAGTGTAAAATCATATTTTGTTATATCATCATGTTGATATATATCTTCGTCTTCTTCTTCCAATGCACCAACACCAAATGCCTGACCACGTATAGATAATTTCTTATTATCTTTATCTAAGATTTCTAATGGTCCAAATAAATTGACATGTTGATTTTTTAAAACTGGATCACGACACAGTCCCGTATAACCCAAACCAAAAGTATTATCCTTAATTGCACAAACGTATGGTTGAAAATCATCCGGTGCAAATGTAATTTCCTCCGAATCGGATAAATCTGATTCAGAATCATAATCATTTTGTTTATTACTAATCGAACCAATATCACATCCATACATTTGCATAATATATTGTTCACGTGCATTACGTTTAGCAGTTGTTTTTTTTTCTTTACGTGTTTGACGTGCACCAATACCTTGACCTTGTTTCCAGCCCATTTTTTTCAATAAACGTATTGCCACCATATCTTTAGCTGGTCGTAATAATTGTTGTAGAACTGGCATACCAGGAATTGGACCATCTGTGATTTTTTGTTGTTGTACTTTACGTTTCTGCCCAATTTTATTATCCTGTGGTGTAAAATCTTCAGTAGTTTGGACACGTTGCGGAGCTATACCAAATTCACCAATATCCTCGTCATCCATAAAATCAGATGGTTTTTGTTTATGTAATTCAGCTTTTTCGGCTCGTGAACTTTTAAACTCTTTTGGATGCCATCCCTCTAAAGATCCAACTGTATTCCAAAAACCAGCACTAAAACCACCAGTAAAGGCACCATGAAAACGTCGCCGACCATTTTCATCAGTAACAATTTGATCTTCAATTTGTATTGGTTTTTTAGATGGAATTTCATCTTGTATTTATAACGAAAAAAAAATATTCATTATACAAAATTACAATTAACAAATAAGAAACTTACCTTCTTCTAAAGGTTCTAAAGGTGTACCAAAACGGCATAACAATTCTTCATCTTCTTCCATGGTCAAATTCAAAAATATTTCTTTAATTCAAAAAAACTATCTTTTTTGCTAGGTAGAAATATCATATAGAACATAGAGAACTAAAAGTCAAAAGTCGTAAAAAAACAATTTATATAAAAAAACTATCAAAACTTCAAAAAATTTATTCTGTCAAACTATTGTATATTGCCGTGACACCGTAATTAGAGTAAATTTGAGGAAAAAAGTATTTTTTTTACTATAGCCACGACATAACGACACCGGAATCAAAGATATTATTATTTTGACGTCAATTCGTTTAGACAGATAATTGCAAATACGTTTATCGAATTAATCGTTTCTTCGTTCGAGGAAGAAATAAGCTTTAAAATCGAAATACCATCACGTAACATTAATAACATACGACTGCGACTATAGCATTCAACTTTAATTTGCGATTATGATGACATACGATTTCTGAAAGAATTCTGGAATTTAATTACAAAGAAAGTTTAAAATCGAAGAATTTTCTATTAATTGTTATTGTAATGACGTAAATCTGGATATCAAATACTATGTTAAAACCTATACAAGTAATTAAAATTACTATATATAGTCAAAGAAAAGATATAGTCTATATCTAGACTATATAGTCAAAGAAAAGATATAGTATTTTCATAAGTTTTGTTGTCTAAAGCTACAAAAATTCAACAAAAAAAATATGTTTTCCATTTTTATTTGCGTGTTTATTCCATTTACGTCTTGCGTTAGTTGTTACGATTTTTCGAAAAGGAATGGAAGCGACCAAACCACGTACCTAGACCGTACAGCCCGTTATACCCCCTTACGAAACGTTGACCATTTTCACCACGAATCGTGCCATCTCACTTCCTTTAGCGTACTTGCTATTTGGGATGAAATATTGCAATTTTTTTGGTAATAAAAAATTGACATTTGATAAATTGACATTTTCAATTTCAACACACTACACAAAACTTAAAAACAATTAATTGTTATTTTACAAAGTTACATGTAATTTGGCTTGAAAAAATAAATAAATAACAATGGTAGGATTAAAAAATTATGGAGTAATAAAAATGGAGAACAATATGCAATTATTAATATATTGTTGTTTTTGTGATAAGAAATTATGCAAAATGAAAGAATTCGAACAACATATATATGAAGTGCATATGTATAAATTAGAACCACCTCAACAACAAAACATTACAACTATAGAATATCAAATTAACGATAAAAATACAACTCCGATTGAGTATGATTATGAAAATAATATAAAAATAGACACAGACGATAGTAATAATATTAGTGGAACTGAATTGAAATATCTTGAAATTACAACTTTATCACTTAAACCAGATTTGATGTCATCATCTGAAAGTTTTGCTGATAATTTCAATAATTGCAATAGCAATGTAGAAATATTACATATTTCTAATAATAATTGTGAATTGATTGAACAAACTGCATTCGATGAAGATAGCAATAATAAAACAGCAGATAATAAATCTGAAATATTTGGCGAAAATGATTTACAGCAAGAAATTTTGGAAATTGTTGGGAAAAGTATAACTTTAAGAGGGAACAAAAATCAAATTGAAATGAACAGAAAATTAATAGAATCCATACAGAATGATAAAATTGTCCGAAATGTGAATAAAAATGATAATCATCAAATTGATTCAGATTCAGATAATGAATTTTTAGAAAATAGTGAAGCAAATAAATTTGTAAATACAACTAGCAATCTAAATGATAATAATTCAGATTCCGATAATGAAATTTTACTTGGTAAAGACACAAATAATAAAACTGATATAAAAAATTATGATTTTGATATTGATACCGATTCTGATTATGAATTTTTAAAAAAAGACGAAAAAACTAATGAAATTGTCCAACATACTAACAATAAAAATGATGATTTGAATCTTGATACCGATTCTGATGATGAATTTTTAGAAAACATTAAAACAAAAAAGGAAATTGAGAATAAAACTATGAATACAAATTATAATTTTAATCTTGATACCGATTCTGATGATGAATTTTTAGAAAACATTAAAACAAATAAGGAAATTGTAAATAAAATTAAATATAAAAATGATGATTTTAATTCGGACGAGTCCAATGATGATATTTTAGAAAACAATAAAAATAATTATTATTTTGATAATGATTTAGTAGAATCAGATGAAGAATTTTTATTGAAAAATAAATCGAATAAAAATGATGCCTGTAAAAATTATAAAAAAAGTTATGATTCAGATTCGGATGATGTAAATTTAAAATTATTCTTGGAAACATTATGTTCAGATTCTGAAGAAGAAATATTTGATAAAGTAATTGATAACTATTATTGTGTAAAATGTAATAAAGTATTTAAGAAATTGTATAATTTTGAAAAACATAAACAATATCATAATACTGAATTCATTTGTCAAGAATGTGGTTTAAAATGTTCAACTAGAAAACAACTTACACTACATAAAAGATGTCATACAAAAATGGGACCATTACATTGTACAATATGTTCAAAATTATTTCGAAATACTGGAACTTTACGTAATCATATTAAAATTCATGTTGGCATTAAACCATTTTCATGCGATTGGTGTGGTGATAAAAGAAGATTCTTTTATATGCGTGAAAAATTAATACATGAACGTAACGTACATACAAAAGATTTTAAATATCAATGTGAATTATGTGGTCGTGGTTTTGCTACACAAGCATTTCTATCAAGACATAAAAGAACTGCTCATGTAACTGAACGAAATTTTAAATGTAAATTTTGTGATAAAGCATTTACAACACATGAAAGTTGTTATAGGCATGAAAAAATTCATAGTTCTGAACGACCATATGAATGTGAAACATGTAATAAGAAATTTGTGAGTAATAGTCATTTAAGGAAACATACAAAAGTTCATTTTGGTGTTAAATCATTTAAATGTGAGCTGTGTGAAAAAGGTTTTGTAAGAAAGGTAAATTTAAATGATCATTTAAAAACAGTACATGGTAAAATAAGTGATTATGAATTTAATGAAATTGTAAAAAATCAAGAATAAATTTAAATAAAATTAATTATATATATTATGTAATTTAATTTATTTTAAATGTTTGTTTTTATTATTATTAACTCTATCATTTGTTTATTAAAAATAAAATTTCATTAAAAGATTTTTATGTTGTGAGGTGCTCTGGAACCTTTTTTCGATCATTTTTGGATTGATGAATGTATATAGTAAGTATGCGAACAATATAGCGTCGAAACTAAATATTAAATGTTATATCTGCCCGCTAGGAACTTATTATAAATTAATCAATCGCCTAATACGAGGAAATGTAGTTTTACATGGAATAGTGCAGATATTTAACTGCCCTTTCAAACGAGCTATAATCAATTTCTGTACCTAAATCAATTTGCAATCTACCGGCTCTTTAATTTGAAATTTTGAAAGATAAAACCATTTTATAGAAAAATTTTACTCAACAGTTCGTTATTTCATATGAAAAAATTATAATTAATATTGTAACCATTGTAAAGCGACTGGTAAAATCACAATTAATCTGTAAATATATTTTTTAAAAGCTTTAAATATGTACATATTCAAGAATTTAAAATTAACTGTCAGTAGTCCATGTTTAGTCTACTCTTTGATAATATTATCAAAGAGTCTACTTTATATTTTTAAAGATAATAAATAACTTGATATTTGATATGTATATAAAGATCTACGCCATATATAAGTTATAATATAATTCTAAAATAAAAACCTCTTACCTTTGATGTTCTAAATTCAATTAGTTATTTAATTTATACAATTAATTAAGATGTTGTTGCTATTTTTTTTTTTAAATTAACCACACTTTTTATAATTTATTAAATTTGTATAAGAAATTTCGAACTGAACTTTTTAATAAAATATATTATTTTAGCATTAACGCATTTTTTTAAATTTAAACAATTTATTACTTAAGAGGAAATTAATCGACTCTATACAAAAATCACTTTTAAATTTTAAATTTATATTTATATAATTCATGTCAAATCAAATCAATACCTATTTGAAATTAACATAATTTAAGGGACTATAAAATAATTATTGATGGTTTTAAAATCTTGGGTTCTTGCGTTCTTCTTTAAACAATTCATAATTTGCACCTTACACTTTAATTTCGATTTGTATTTAAATTGATATACCATTAATTATTAACCGAAAATTAAATTTTTTTAGTATTTAAACTTGATAAAAGAAGCAATGAAAATTCTAAAAAAAAACCCGCAATTACTAAATTTTGCGCGCTGTCAGTTCATACAGAATGTGGATTGTGGAAGGAAAGTGAATTATTATTCCTAAAAGATATTACCCCTGCAAACGAGATATCTGAATTTTCAGTAAAACATTTTATTTTTCCGGATAAAACAAAAATAAGACTAAATTTCACTAGTTTCTATAGTTCTAGTTTGAAACCATAACTAGATTAAAACCATAATCGAACCCACATAAATGTTAAATAAATTAATTATTTTTGTTTTTCATTATATTTTTTTTTTACAAATTGAGTTTGATATTGCACCAGATAATTATCTTGGTCCGACCCTATAGGATTATCCAGAGAACCCGAAAATTTATATTAGAGTTAGTTTTATTGAATAAGGAAAGGGATTGCAAAAGTAAAATTTGTGTTTTGAGAATCTTTGCACGCTAGACAGTGGAATTCCACATTTTATTCGAATCATTCTAGCTGATGGTACTATTGTAGGAACTCTATTTTTGAAAAAAATTCGCAGCAGGAACTACAAAACGATTTTATATAATAAAATTTTATTTTAAATAAGATTATTTTTTATTACAAATCACACAAATATATTATTTTAGCATTAAAATAATATAATAAAATAATATATTACTTGAAAATACATTATTGATTGTTTTAATTGATAGCTTGACGTTTGTTCGCATTTACTACGATTTTATATCGCGTAAAACGAATCATTATATTTTAACTACTTAGCAGCTAATTAAATTACTATTGAAAATAAAGAAGAAAAGCAACACTTCAAGATCATTATTTATAAATAAGAGAACTATATAAAATTTAATTACATAAAGTCATGTGAAATTAATTCTGCTTAACCCATCGCAGCATTCGGGAACGGAGATTATTACTTCTTATTGGAGCGAATAATGTGTAATGACTATTGAGACATTTCATATATTTCACTGTTACAACGTGATTGTGTATCATGCGAAAAAATCCTTTTTTGTTAGTCAAATCATAATTCCGTTTGAGCTTTTAAAACGAGGCATTATTTCTCCTCACATGCGCATGTAAAGTATATTACTGGATAATTTAAATTTTACTTGTCGATAGTGCTATTGAAAGGATTTTTCAACAAGTCTTTCAATCTGTTAAAAGAAAATTCTTCAAATTGATAAACAAGTTGAATTGTGTGTGGTGATATTGATAAACATTTTCATAAACATGTTATTTACATGTTTAAATTACGTTGCGGTTTCAAGTTTTTTTTTATATAATAGAAAATAGAAGTAATTGGGACCACAATGGATCCATCGAGATCTCTCGTGATGCTTGTCTACTACAGATCATCACGCAACGCACCATCTTAACCTAATAATTGTAAATCATTATAAGAATTTATGTAAAATGTTGTATATGTTTAAATTTTTTCAAAAATATTTGAAAAATATAAAAAAAAATTATTTATTCCTCTTGTTCATTTATTTTTATATTATTTATTATTTTCTTTTAAATATTCACTATATTCTCTTATATATATATTAAAATAAACATTTCATCGCTAAGTCTTCTACGATAAACTTAGAAGACCTGTAAAATAACTATCGAATATTAATAAGACTTTGGTGCACTTAAAACCTAAATATTATACCGACGGATCAATGACAAACATCAACGCTGGTATTGGTGTGTATAGGAGTACATAGTAACTATTTCAATCATTAGTTTAACTTTCCAGCGAATTTAACAGTTTTTGAAGGTGAATTGATAAAATTATGTTGAAAAACTATACAATGGAAAAACTACAAACTATATTTATTCAAGCTAGCAGAATAAAACAAATAAAAACATGCTTCAACAACAGCTCCAAAGTAGAACCATGAAGTAGAACTAACAAATGAGTCAAAAAAGTTAAAATGTATGAAAATATATGAAACCGATTATAACAAACGCAGTCTACGCAGCCTCATCGTGTATTCTGCGTTGGTTCTGCTCGGGCTATAATATTAAAACAGGACATAGCTGTCAAGCAGATCATATACAAAAAATTAACAGTTTACCAAACCATCGGTTAAAATAACTATCGCATATTAATAACACGATCGGTAGGTACACTTGAAACCCAAAAATTAAAGTAGTTATCTTAAATGCGTAATGAAAATGATAATGAAGTAATGCATTCGACTTAAGTTATCGAGATTATTTTTCTCATTGGATGCGACTGTATGCCGCACATTTGTTTTTAAGAAAACATTCTCAAGACCTCTTAGATTTAGAGTGTATAGCGATTTTAATTTTGGTATAAAAATGAATTAAAGTCACTCGTATTACGCGATAATATATACTCATAAAGTGCTGATAAACGGTAAATCAAGTCTCATGAGATATGTCGCATTCATGTGTAAACATCTATGTATGACCCAACATGAAACGACAATTTTTTTATGTCTCATGAAAATATCATATCTTTATGGCTTTGTTTACACCTTTGACTATATAATATATGGACTGATAACAGCCAACTTCATAAGCGTACCTAACATCTACAGCGCATGTAATAGCAAAGCGGCAAGTTGTACAACTAAAACAAACGTCAAAACAGATAAATATATTAAAAAAACAGAATAGTGTAGCTCAATCTAGCGACAAGACAATTAAAATTTTGATTTCATTATCTTGTCGCTAGATTGAGCTAGTATTATTGTGTATTTATACTACATTTAGTTATTTTTCTGGCCGATTTGCCATCCAGTGCGCGACAGATCATGTTCCACTTTTTTAATTTGGAAATACATGAAACTGACAGATGGTTAGCAGTCCATATATTATATAATCAAAGGTATCGCCTTTTAAGACTTCCGTGTGTATATAAAAAAATAATGTATTTTGCACCCAATCAAAATATATTACTTCTAATTTTGGGGGCCTTAGGCGGACCTAATCATAAAAAGTTTTGAGTTGATAACTCAAGCGTTCGCTCCAACTCCAATACAAGGTTATGTTAGGTTGAGAATAGTGTTTGAAGCTCATCATAAAGATATAGATGGATTAATTCTCCACAAAGGTAGTGTTGAAAGGGCCGTCGAACCGTACGTCGTGTGTAGCAAGTATTGGTACCTGACGTGCGTATGCACTCCAGTTACCAGTTATATATGTTACAGTGCGGGTATATAGTTTGATCCGCATATTGCCATATTGCGACATATCACATTCATTGGAATCGTGTTTACAGATCCAATAGTAACCGTAGTAATGAGGCTGATCCAATACAAAGTTGGGGTAGCTTTGGAGAAAATGTTAACAATATCTTTTTGTAATTAGAAAACAGCGATATGGGTAGAGTATTTAACATTTACCAGATTAGAGTATAGTTAACACAGGAAAATGACTTTTTTTTTATCTTCTTATTTGATAAAAGTATTAGATAGCTAAAATAAATAACAACAAATTAACCATAAAGCCGTAACCATAATAGGATTAACAACTTAACCTAGTGTCAAATTAGACTTAAGGAAATGAGCGCTTTCATATAAATTGTATGAAGCAAACCATAATAGAATTAACCAACTTTTCGTTAAGTCATTTTTCGGTTTCGTTGACTTCAGAACACAAATTTCAAATATTTATTCAAAATTTCAAATATTTATTTGAAATTTGTCAAAATTTATAAATTTATATTTGAAATTTGAAATTTGTCAAATAAAAATATTTATAAATTTTTAAACAATAAATTGTTTTTATTTGAAATACAGTTTTCAATTATAATAGTAAAAAAATTGTGCTCATATTAATAATATGTCAATATGTATTTGATGTTAAAATTGACATAAGCAAAAGTCTATATATTATGGTTTGCTTACGTTATTCATTCCTTAATTTTTGTAAAATTTTCGTTGACTTAACAAATTTTTTTTGACACTATGTTAAGTCGTTAAATACTATTATGGTTACGGCTTAAAACTTTTTAATAACATATCTCCGCAGCTGTTGGACATATTAATAGGATAGTATTTTTACGGGGATAATTAACTTTTCTTCTGTATAAACTGACAACGCGGGAACTTTAAGTAATCGCGGGTTTTTTTAGAGTTTTTCATCGCTTCTTTTTTTATGGAGGTTATTTGAATACACAAAAAATATTTGAATTTTCGGTTATAAATAAATTGTATATTAATTTAAATGCATATCGAAGGTAAATTATGGAGAAATCTCTGTTTTCACGTTTTGTTCTGTTTGTTTCGAGTATACAATTTATTCAAGTGATGTTTTTTTATACCACATAAATATAAATTGGAAAATTGAACATTTTTATATTGCTATAAAATATAGAAAGCGCAAAGCCCACGAATAAAAAGAGTGTCTTTAATTATTTTCTGGTATTTTAAAAATATTGATGTGACTTGTAAAATAATTATGATTATAATTTTCGCATTAAGTAAATTGTTTAAAGTTAAAGTAAAAGGCGCAAATGCTATAATATATTTCATTAAAAAGTTTATTTTGTAATTTATTATATAAATTTAATACATTGTAAAAAGTGATTAATAATTAGTTAAGAAATAGAGAAAAAACATTAATTATAAATTAAATAACTTATTGGAAGTAGAACATCAAAGGTAAGAGTTTTTGTTCTATTTAATTGTATTCTTATAATATTTATATTTGGTGTAGTTTAGTTTTAAAATATTGCAATAATTTAACTATAACCATTTCAAAATTGCTTAATTTTCAAAGTAGCCACAGGGTCTAATTTTTCTAAATGCATATAATGGAGTAATAGTTATACAGTAGTAAATTAACTTAAAGAATTCCAAAATTTTATTAAAAATACGCAAACATAATTATATTTATACAAAAATTACAAAATATTTTCTTTATATATTCTAAATATATTAATATAAAAGTTTAGATGACCCGTAATACATTCTTCTTTTTACATTTTTTATAACTTCTTTTGGTCCTCTTCATTGGTTTCATTTAATTTTTTATACTAGTGTAAAAATACATGTCTAAATGCGAATGTTTTAAGAATGCGGCATTAAGTACTGTTCAATTCGTAAATTTTTGATAGTAGCACCATGAATAAGTGTAATTTCATTCAGTATATAATATAATTCTAAAACAATAATTTTTATATAATATATAAAATTTTAATATTTGAGTTAAATTCAAATTAATAAAAATTCTTTAAAGCTGTATATTATCCAATACTGTGTTTATGGTATGAATTTATAATTCATATAGTAAATTTAAAGAATGACGACATTATATTTTCAGTTCACTTAATTATTTATTTTATTTATTAAGTTTGATTTATTACTAATTCATTAATAATATTATCATTTTCATATATTTTATCATGTATTGTCTTTAAATGATCTTTTAAACTCATTTTTGTTGTAAAATATTTCTTACATATGTTACATTTAAATGGTTTAACACCAATATGTGTTAATATATGCCTTTGTAAATGACCTTTAATTAAAAATTTCTTTTTACATGTTTCACATTCAAATGAACGTTCTGAATTATGAATTTTTTCATGTCTGTAACAACTTTCATGTGTTTTAAATGCTTTATTACAATATTTACATATAAATTTTAATTCTGTTACATGAAAACATCTTTTATGTCTAGATAAATATGAATTTGTAACAAAACCTCGACCACATAATTCACATTGATATTGATAATCTTTTGTATGCATATTATGTTCATGAATATCTTTTTCACGTTTACTAAAAAATCTTCTTTTATCGCCACACCAATCACATGAAAATGGTTTATCACCAATATGAATTTTATAATGTGAATCTAAAGTGAATTTTTTTTTAAATGATTGCGAACATATTTTACAAATAAATGGTCTTATTTCGGAATGACATTTTTTATGTAAACTAAGTTTTCGTTGGGATGAACATTCTAAATTGCATTTATCACATTTAAATTTAATAGTATGATATTGTAAATGTTTTTCATAATTATATAATCTTTTAAATCCCTTATCACATTTTACACAATAATTATTTTTATTAAATATTTCTATTTCTGTCTTTAAATTTTCATCATCATCTGAATTTTGTAAATCATTAATTTTCAGATTATCATTTGTCATTCGGTCATTTTGAAAACTATCATCATTATTATTTTCATTAATTATTAATTCAATTTCATTGGTTCTATTATTTCCAACAACATTTTCATCATCTGAAATATGTGAAATTTTTGATATTAAATTTGTGAGATTATCATTATTAGCATTACCAATTCTTTTATCCGTCCTTTTATTATTTACTATATTTTTATTATTTGATGGAATATCAATTTTGAAATTACCATTTTTATGAACTCCTCTGGAATTATTTGTATTTATTTGATTAATTTTTAAATTCAAATCAATATGAATATCAACATTTTCTTTTTGTATTTGCCTGTTAATTTTTTCATTTTTTATAGTTTCTAACAATTTTTCATCCATTTTTATCAATTTCGATAAAACTAATTTTTCTTCAATACTTTCAGTTATTTCTGGTTGTGCTTCTTTAACATCTTTTACGATAAATATTCCCGATTTATTCTCTTCCATTTTAGAATTACTGTCTGTGTCTGAAGTTTGTTCAATCCATTCACAATTATCAACATTTAATATTTCTTCATTGTCATTGAAATCATCCGAATAATTTTCAGATAAAAATATTAAATCTGATTCAGAAGATGGTAATGTCGTTATTTCAAGATATTTTAAAGATGGTTTTCTAATTCTATCATCTAATGAGTCTACTGTTATAACATTATCAAAATCAAACTTATCTGAACATACAAATTCCTCTTTTATAATATTTTCCTCTTCAATTACATTTGTTGGTTCGGGACAGAAAAATGATCCAGCATTAATTTCTTCCTCAATAGGAATATTTTGTTGTTGAAATTGTTGTTCTAGTTTAAAGAAATGCTCGTCATAAATGTGTTGTATAAACTTTTTCATTTTGCATAGCTTCGTATCACAAAAACAGCAATATATTAAAAATTGCATATGGCTTTCCATTTTTATTACTCCATAATTTTTCAAGAAACTTCCTACCATTTTTATTTATTATTCATAGAATTCTAATTGTAAAATTAAAAATTGTTTATAAATTCATTGAATTGTCAAATTTAAAATGTCACAATATCAAAATTATATCAGCTGGTGCTCCTAGTGCTCTTTTGGCTTGGTTTTAATAAATAATTCAACAGTATCGATCTGTTGAGTTTCGAATCGATTCGTTTATTACCCAATCGACTGGTTACATACCTGAAGTCATATAATTATCGATTATATTTGTCTGTTTGAAGATTTTTGTCCGTTTTTTTTTTCTGGTGTTCATGTAATAATTATTCTGCTTATTATATAATTCTGGATCATTTTTAATATATTCTAAAAAAATTTACTCAGCCGTTTCTTTACACATTATTTTTTTTAAACTGTTAAACTCTGACATTTGCTTCAGTGATGAAAGTTTAATCATTCAAAACTATCCAAACCACAAATTCTTTACCAATAGAGTGCGACCTGTCGTCTCGTCGTATTGTATATGATCTAAAATTTATTTAAAACTATGTATATTTTTTGCTGGTTTCGGATTTTATTACATAACTTGGTCTGCAATTTATTGATCAATTCAGTTTCAAAACGAATCGTACAGTCTTTCGATTCAATTCGTTCCGAATTAATTTAAATCGCACTTATGTATGTGCCCAGTTAATCGATTTCCTTACAAAATTTATTAAGTTTGAACAGATTTGAACATTTACAAAACTAATCGATACTGTTCGATACATTGTAGACGGCACTTAATTTATAATTTTACATTTTGACTGCTATTGCTAATGGGCTATCTGACAACGACAAATCTATTGAAAACAGTTTTTTGGTTTTTTGTTTAAAATTACAATTTCTATAATAACATAAAAAATAACATTAAAATGGGAAGAAAAAGAGGAAAGCTGGTAAAAATTTATGGGGAAATAAGAATTGACAACCATACTCAATTTTTAATATTTTGTTGCTTTTGTGACGAGAAACTATCCAAAATGAAAGAATTTGTTCAACATTATTACGACGTGCATACCGATTGTGAATATAAACCAGAACCAGATCAAGAACAAACCACTGCAACTATACAACATCAAATTGATAATAATATGTCTCCAATTTGTAATGATTTTGAAAATAGTATAAAAGAAGATTCATATGATTTTAATACCGGAACTAAATTACAAAATCTTGAAATAATCACTTTACCAAGAACAGATTTCATTTTGTCATCTGAACATTTATCAAATGATTTCTATAATTCCGATGAAGAAGTACTTGATAATTGTGAATGGATTGAACAAACTACAATCAAAAACATTAATTATAAAATAGAAGATGAAAAATCTGAAAAAGATGAATTTATTATAACACCATCAACAGATAATTTTGTTGGAATAATTCAAAATAATAATGATAATATTCAAAATGATGATTTAGAGGAAGATTCAAATGAAGAAACGTTAAAATCGGAAATAGAATTACTGGATAAGGATAATTATTGTATAAAATGTGATAGGTTATTTGTTAAATCATATAATTTTAAAAAACATGTAGAATCTCATAATATTGAATACAAATGTGATAAATGCAACTCAAAATTTTCAACCCGGAGCAAACTTAATCAGCATTTGGATTGTCATATTGAAATAAGATTATTTAAATGTAAAATATGTTCGAAAGCATTTAAAAGTAAAAAAATTTTAAATTCACATAATCGAATTCATATTGGTAATAAGCAATTTTCATGTGATTGGTGTGGTGATACAAGAAAATTTTTTACTAAACGTGAAAAATTAATACATGAAGGTACAATGCATACAAAAAATTATCAATATCAATGTGAATTATGTGGTCGAGGTTTTGCTTTACATTCACTTTTATCTAGACATAAAAGACATTTACATGTAACTGAAAGTAAATTTATATGTAAATTTTGTAATAAAGCATTTAAAACACGTAGTGGTGTTTATAAACATGAAAAAATTCATAGTTCTGAACGACGATTTAAATGTGAAACTTGTAAAAAGAGATTTTTAAGTAATTCGAAATTAAAAAGTCATTCACAAACACATACTGGTCTTAAACCATATAAATGTAAACTATGTGAGAAATGTTTTTCAGCAAGAATAAGTTTACGACATCATTTAAAAACAATACACGATGAACTATTTGATAATAATTATATATTACTAACTTAAATTTGTAATCAATTAGGATTATATTTAAATAAATTCATTTATTTTTATTGAACTTTTATTTTTATCTATATAATATTTCGAAGAATTGATCTAACATTAAAATGATGAAAATTATGTCAGTAGTAAACGACTCCTTCAGTTTGCCTATGCAAAATCTCTTAAATTTATCCATAAAATGAACCAAAACTTGAAGCTTGTGCAAAATATTTTTGAAAATATTATAGCTGTATATTTATAAATTGGTTATATTTGAAATTCACACTTATTTAAATAGTAAACTAAGTACTATACGATTTTCTATTCATTTTATTTTTATTTTATTCCTTTTTTTTAAATTATATTTAAAATTTTCTATGTAAGTTACATACCTAATATAAGCTTGAAGTCTTTATTTTTAATTTAAAATTCACTATGCATAATTTATTAAAGTTTGTATATTTTAATTATTAATCAAAAATGTGTAACAAAAACAAAAATGGTTAAAGTAATTTTGATTTTAATCATAAATTTATTTAGTTTAAAAAAAAAAAAAATATTTTTTTTATTTTTTAAATTAATTTTCTTACATAAACATTCTATTTTCTAAACGTGGATCCATTGTTTTTGGTGGTAATGGTGTTTCAAATTCACCTAATTCAGCATCATAATAAAGTGCAGCACGATATGGTCTTAATTCCCATGGTACCTGATTTTCCATAGCAGTTAAATGTACACCTAAATCTTCTAATGTTGGTATACCAGATTCAACAATATCTGTAACACATTCTCTTTCTATACGTTGTGGATGTAATTCGCCAATTGGATGACCCGGGCATATTAAATTTGTCAATCTAGCTTTTAATAAAAATGTTGGATCAAAACGCATATCATAACGACGATAACCCCACCATTTTTCATCTTTACGCATTATACGATGAAACCAATCAACTAATTCACTTAATTGATAACGTTTTGGTCTATGGAAAAAGATGAAAAATTTAAAATTATTACAAAAATAAAATATGTTTTTCAGATATTATTTTTATTTTTTTAATTACCCAACTGCTTGATAAACTTGACCAGCTGTATCTGGATCTTTGGCACAATTAATGATTGCCTGTGCGACATCACTTACATAAACTGGTTGTTTAATTGTACGTTCGCCTTTATGCCATAATGGCATAGCACGGAATTGACGTCGCCAAATATGTGCATAATAACGTAAAAATCGATCTTCCTGACCATAAATATCAGCTGGTCGAATTATAGTTGCATCGGGAAATGCATTACGTACAGCTATTTCACCATGATATTTACTACGTAAAAAATCACTACCTTTTTTCAGTACATGACCTTCTGGTTCTGGAGAAGCATTTAAAGCAGATACATGAATTAAACGTTCAACACCAGATTGTTTACAAATTCTGGAAATAATACATTAATAGTTTTACATTAATATGTAATAAAATTATGTGTTTTTGTTTTACCTGGCAATAGTTTCTGCCCCTTTAACATGTACATCATCATATTTATAATTTTTTGTTTCAAATTCACGACCAATCAAATTTATAACAACATTTGAATATTTAACAGCTTCCCGTATTGAATTTTCATCTTTTAAATTAAAGAAATGGAATAAAACTTGTCCCAAATCACCAGTTACTTTTAACCGTATAGCTTCAAAATGATCAGCACGATATGGTAATATCATTTGTGTACCAATTTTACCTAATTTATTACAGACATAACGTCCCAAAAAACCAGTACAACCAAATACAGTTGCGACAATGCCATTAAAACTACTGCGGCCACCAGTACCTCGTTTTAATGATGCAAGATTAGTTGTTTTTAGAGGACGTGGTCCATCAGTTGAATATGAAGCACGTAAACAAATAACACTTAAAGCTCCAGTTTGCTGTCCTGCAACAAAAATAATTAAAATAATTATTGTGATCAATTTTATTGACTGCAGTCATAACCTAAATCAATTGGACAAAATTACATAATAAAAATAAATTTTTGGAATAATTTAATTATTGTTTATATATTGTATTATTGTATCTATACTTACTTGCTGCCTGTGAGCTCTTCAACAATATTAAAGAGGCCATAGCAATTTGAACTTTAAATGATCATAAATTTGATGTTAAATCGGAAATATTAAAATAAATATTTTATTTCTCTATAATTTTTTTTCATGGAACGTCAAATAGATATTTTGACAGCTCGGAAACTGACACTATACCCGGGTAGATTGTCATTTTGTCATAAAACGAGATATTTTAAAAATGGTTCAGAATAAAATTGCTTACCGGGAATTTCGTGTCATTGAGTATATACTATAGAACTAGATGATTAGATCCGTGTCGACGTAGTGCTATTGCATTGTGGTGTGATGAATGCAAAAGGTTTGGTCCCGTAAGCAATTCCATATAGAAGCATTTATAATGTAATTTGAAGAAAATGGTATAGGTTGAAACCATTTGCTTTATATAATAAATGACATTATTATATAAAGCAAATGGTTTCAACCATTCTCCATAAAATTAGTAGATTAAAATTGCAATAGAATCATAGGATTAGGTAAGCTCTATAATTACAAAAAAAGAGGCATAATTAATATGTAGATACTAATCGTTGATTAATTATTACTAGATGGGTGATTATTCAATTCTCGATTTTAAACTTCTATCTATCTAAAGAAATATGTTACGTTACCATAAAAGGAGCAACAAAATGCAAGTCAACTGCTTAAAATTAACTTTGCGCAAGATTTAATTTATTTTTATTTCATTTCAACAAAGCATTTCATTGCTTCCTTAGATAAAGGTACAAACAACTTGCCATACATTTGTAAAATATATATTTACAAATGTATGGCAACACTAAAATGAGCGCCAAATTTATTTGTTCGGCCTTTATCAGCTGATTTCTTATCTATTGTCAATTGGATTTGTCATAATATAAAATAAAAATCTTTACCTCCCGGCACCCGGCATTAAGTATAATTTTATATACGTTATTTTATTTCCAATCCAATTATAAAACAAGACATTTTATATCAAAAAAAGAAGGGGGTAAAATTTAGTATATGACTTAGTAAAAAGTGAATAAAGTGTGAAGTGTATATAAAAATTATAATAATCCAAAAATATACTCGGAATTTGTTGAATGTGTGTTCAATTTTTATTTATTAATAATTCTTTGTTGGCTATTAAATGTTTACCTGTTGCCAAACAAACTAGTTTTTAAGTCAGCACGCGAACGCTAATAAGAAATACATAAAAAAATAAGAAAAAAATTATCGAAAATTTTCCATTACATATTTTTCAGTTGATTGTGTCATACGTCTGAAACACAACAAATAAAAGCATACAAATAACGAAATACATTTTTGTACAATATTTGGTAAATCATCAACGAACAATATGGTTTTAACGAATTTTGAATCCTGGGCACATGGTGGATCTCAACCAAATAATGATAATATTGGTGCTGTTGGTGGTCGAAGAAATCATGATTTATTTAATTTAAGTGTAATACAAGCATGTCATGCTACTGGTGCTACTAATGACCTAATTCAATATAATCATAATGATATGACAACAACAGTTAATGAACAAAACCAACAACAACAAACATTACCTCTGCCACTCGTGCCACCAACAAACAATTCAATAAATATATCACATATTTCATCAAATGGTTATTATGGTTTTTCACAAATATGTCATCAACAAAATGATGAAAATGCTGCTAAAAAATTAGCTATGGAAGAAGATGATTGTAATAATATGATGGACATTGATTTAAATGGTTGTGTTGGTGGTGGTGGTACAACAAGAAAACGTTTACATGAATCAAATATTTATGAAACAAAACGATGTCGTTTTGATGATAATGACAGTCAATTTGATGGTAATTTAATTAAATATTTATAATATGTATACATAATATATAAGCTAAAGCTAATTTATAAATTTTACATAATGAAAAATTACGAAAATTATATATATATAGGTATATTTTTCTACTCTCTATTTTTTATTATTTATTTTATTGACCTAATTACTAAATAAAATCTCCCTACTAATTAAAATGTTGATAATTGCGAGTACGTTGCGTAGATTGGCTATATTTATGTTTGCCAAAAGAGTGTGAAAAAATTTTTTTAATTGTGTGTAAAATTAATTTATTTCTAAAAAATTACACTCTTTTTAAATTGAATTTTAAGTTGAATCATAAAAATCCATAAGTCCGAACGGAAATGTCAAATTTTAACGATTTTAATTTAAATATATAATTCGTTCTATTTGAAGAAAACAAAAAAATTATTCGTTTCTTCGGTCGGAGTTGAATAATAATATTCAACTGAAAATGTTACCAGAATAATAATATATTTATAATTTTAATATCTTATTGTTTTTTTTTTTAAATTAAAAGAATTAAAATTACGATTAAAAGCGAAACTTTCAATATTATTCGTTAAATTAAAACATTTTATGACAGCAAACTTGTTTAATGATAATGATTAAATTAATTATATTAAAAGTATATGTATTGGTGTAGGTAATAGTAGTTTAGATGTGTTTTAATAATAGAATAATTAATTAAAATTCTTTAACTGTTTTTACAGTAATAATTATTCTTTCTGATACGGTAACAACATAACCCAACTTTTCGAGAAACGGACCATATTAATTCAAATTCTTTGGCATAAGTTGCTGAATAAGTTTACTAGTCATATTTTATTTTTCAAACATATTTATTGTTACAATTTAAAGTGTCTCTGTTGTATATCCACTAAACTAAAATATTAGGCGTACATAAACTTCAAAGAGTAGAAAAAAATCAACAAATTCAGCTTAGGAAATAAACTACATAATTTATAACTGGAAAAAAATACGTTGAACTTCAATAAAAATTACCTACTAACAAAAAAAAAAAAAAATTCTTCTAATTTTTTCATCTTTGTAGATTTTTGTCAATCATCATTTGCACCAAATTCAATAACAGATTTAACAATGGGTCAGCAAAATCCAGTATTACAACAACAGCAACAAGCTTCTAATGAAGAGCAACATAATTTTATGATCAATAATAATAATTTACAATCGGATTTACAATCAACAATATATAAAAGTAATAATATACAAAATAATTCTTCTATTACTACTATAACTACTACTACTTCTCCTACAAGTACATATAATGATATGAGTCGTTGCATGTCATCGCATATGATCTAAATATATATATATATAAAAAAAGATTTGCGGCTAAGTGACCAAAAAGAATCAATGAACGAATTCACAATTAAAATAATAAAAACTGGCAATCGAATAAAAAAAAATAATACCGAATTACATAAAAAGAATTGCCCGAATATTAGTTTATCGAGTACAAAATTGACCGAATGCACAATTTACCGAAAGTAATTTCACTTTTACAGAATTTAATGGGATCGAAGGTAATCTTACCGGGAAAAGTAGATAAATTAGATTTATGTAATTATGATAAAGTCGTTTATTAAATGATTAAATGATAAAATATATAATTTTGATCAATTAAACATTCTGTAATGTAAATTTGCGGTTTGTCGTTAGTGCATTCTATCATTTACTATCGGTCATTTGTAATTCCGAAATTGTGAATCAGGAAAATATGCTTTAGGTCAATCAGCCAGCACTTTAAATTTTATAAATGTATTTATCTTTTTTATATATATATATATGTATGTAAAATATTGGAAATTTTAACAAAGAAACTTTTAGTTTAGTCTTATTAGTACACGTACAAGTACTAAATTATTTACAGACAGAATTATATTTTTGGAAATATAGATCTAAATAGAAATATGACGTACATATACAAATGTACATAAATAATTTAAAAAAAAAAATAGATAAATATAAAAATACTAAAAATAGAAATATATATAAAAAAAAAAAATATTACTAATTATTAATATTTTTGTATTGCACGAATTGCGCAAAATGGTTGTACTAAAAATATTTTTTTTTTGTTGTTTAGAATAGAAATTGTACCTTTATTTTCACTTTAAGAAAGTAATTTTATTTATCTTTGATAAATTATTGAAATATTTAAATGTACAAAATAAAATAATATAAATAAATAATAAAATATCATATCAAAATAAAAAAAATAAACTTTAATTTTAAAAATTAACGATAAAAAAAGCACTGCTTATAAAATTTAAAAAAAAAAAAAAAACATTTTAAATCTGTTTCATGAATTGTAAATATGCTATATAGTTATAATTATTAAAGAAGTTCTTTTTCAATTGACTATCATGAAAAATGGATTTCAATGTCAAATTGTATCTGTGCCTCTAAAAGTCCTATGTCATTCTAGTCGAGTCGGGAATTATGAGAATCGACAGGGAAAGTCGCTTAGCTAGAAATGTATTAACAAATTATTTAGTCATTTTTAAATGGGATTGGATAATATGTTCCACTGATCACGTGATTGATCAAATTTAAATATCAAGTCTGTTTACATAAATTGTATCGAAAATGTCGAAATTAATCTATTAGTTTCGAATTAAAGAAAATTCTCGAAAAAAATTTATGTGACTGTAATTTGTTTTATAATTATTTAAAATTTAACAGACAATATTTTTGTAAATTTAATTTTATTAGCTGAATTTAATAATTTTATTAGCTGAATATTTACTTATCCTTATTAGTAAATAAAAATTAATTTTATTAGAAAAATATGACAATTTTGAAATCGTCAACAATTCACATTTCTTCATATAATGTACTTTCAATTTAACAGTTTAACAATAATTAACAATAATAATGATTTACAATATTTACATTTAAATGAAACAGATTTAAAATTTAATTTATTTGTAAAATATTTGAAATTATGAAATTTAAATAAAACTTTTACATTAAACTGGATAAAAATCCCATCGGTCCATATTTTTGCTATGACGAAATCTAAAAGTTATATTTAATTTTTTTTTTTTTTTTTTTATTTGATATTCTACACAAAATAAAACTATTTAAATTTAAATATTTTAATATTTTATATACTCAATTCTTTTTTTCCAGGAAAATTATTATCGGAATATGTTGTATCGAATAATAAAAATAACAATATTTCGTATGAACCAAAACTAAAATTGAATAATGAAAATGTTAATATAATATTTAATAATATAAATAATAATAAAATAACTGACAAATTACAAATTAATGAAAATACTATTAATAATAATAACAATATTAATTCTAATTCTAATTTAAATAATGATGAATTATTAAATAATTGCAAAACTGATGAAGATGATAAATTATTGATGGAAAATTTATATTTTAATATACATGGTGGGGGAGACTATCAAATGTGGTTACATTTAAATAATCGATTAGATGATGATATTTAATTATATAAAAATAACACTTTCAAGTACCTTAATATGAAAATTGATAACCTACAATGTACAATAATTTTTTTTTTTAGCTATTAATTAAGAATTAATCTAATTATGTTTTAAGTTATCAGATAGAATTTATTTTTTAATTTTATATGTTTTTTTTTTATGGAATTAATAATTTTTTAGTTTTTGTAAATTTATTACTATTGAATTAATAAAATTTGAATTCGTTTATTTCTTTTTTGTTTTAATTAATTAACATTATTTTTATTTATTTTAATTTTTAAAGTAATAAGTAAATGTACATGTCTTAATTTGGAGTTTGATTAAGATATTTTTCAACAAATTTGTCACAAATTTTTGTCGACAGCAAATTCAACAGTGTACGACAACAATTTGTCAAAAAATGTAATCGGTTTATAATTCCATTTTTTTTTGATAGATTTTTGTAACTGATGTTTTAATATACACAAAATAACAAAATTTTGAAATTTTTATTATTAAGATTTTATTGTTATAAGAGGGGAACAGTTGAGGGTCTGTGTACTAATTTTCAGAATAGAACCTATTGCTTGTACCCCTTGTATCCTTCACATTAAACTTTACTACCATAATTTATGTGAATTATACAACAGCATCAAATTGATTTTGTTTGATTAAAATGAAAATCTATTTTTCGTGAATTATTACTGTGCACAGCCAATTTCTAAAATTTAAACTTATTGAAAAGTCTTCTAATGCGGTTAATATCACTTCAAAACAAAGCTTTGAAGTGATATTAACCGCATACTAGTGATATTAGCTACGCAAATTATAGATGCCAACTTTTAGTTTAATGCATATTTAATTATATTTAATTAATTGATAAAGAAAAGTTTCTATTTAAGGTTGTAAGTGTTTCAATATTTTATAAAATAAATATTCTTTCTTAATGTAGTCTAGGGTAGGGCATGAACTAGGATCGTATTGTTTATGTAGATTATAAGTTTATTAATAATAATAATTTTTGCGGTTTTTGAATAATTTGAATTATCTATTTAATACGTTTTTAAGGGCTCATATACAGTGATATTAGAAATATGTAACAACCGGTACGCTTGAAAAAAAACTTAGGTATTTACTTATATACAAAACGTTCGGGTTTGCTGTCCTTGTCGGTTGTCGCAACCATGATTTGAAATATGGAATCGCGTCAAATCGATTTTGTTTAAACTTCAGAAGAATTAACAGAAATTACGCTCAAAGTTTGGAATAGTTACAATTTCTATATGTCTGCCAGCAACAAAGTCTCGAGAATCGTTTACAGAAACTTCGTATTTCATTAGTTTATTGAACTAAGACTAAATGAGGTATTATCAACCGGTACCAAAAACATTGAAAATTGTAACATCTGGTCGTACAGGTCCGTACCGACTGAATATCACCACTGCTCATATACATGGTATTTGATGGTAACACGTAAGAATATAATATGACACCTTTGATTGGACTCGACTCTTCAGTCGATTTAACAGTAAAAAAAACTGTTGGGCTAAAAAAATAATTTATGAAAATCTGTTACTATTTTTATGAATGTTAAAAATTATGTAAACTATTTTTTACGATTAATTTTTGTCTTTCACTATCCACTTCTCTTGTACAAAAGAGAATTTTTTCTTGTTGCAAGTTAATCTTGTTGCAAGTTTTTCAGTAAATCTAAATTTTTTGTGATAGCATGTGCTATTTTCCAATCATTTAAGATTTAAGAGTATACTCTTTTACGATCGACATTGTTAGTAAACTTTTAGCCATTGATAGTGGATAACCTATTTGGTTTCTTGCTAGATGTTGATCAAAATTATCATATATTTTATGATCACATATTTCTATCACGTTTGTTTTTTATACAATTTGCAAGATCAGAGATCAAAACTTTTTTTTAACTTTTTTTTATTGATAAACATAATTTCTTATTCACATATTTCCGGTGAATTCTATATAAAACGATCTCCAAATTTGCAAATAAAGTTTATTTGTTATCATTTCATTAACCGGAAAACATTATATAAATAATAATTTCAGTGTTTTTTTCTAAGAAAATATGATGTTTTTACTAACCATTTTGTGCTGGACAACAGTATTACTGAAATGTAATGAAGCACGTGAAAATAAAGGTAATGAAAATTGATTAAAAATGTAAAATTGAAAGTGTTTTTTTTTTTTTTTTAATTTTTCAATTTTACCAAAAATTTAAACAATGCCACCCACGTAATTAAAAATGATTATTTAAATATAAATTATTATATAAATATTTTAATTTTATTTATTTTTTAAATATAGTAGTTTATACAACATCTGATGGCACTTATACTGATTGGTATACTGTTTCCCCAAATAAAGACTTTGAATTTAAAGTACGTACGAAAGCATTTACAATTATTTTGACTACATTTCCCGTTGATGAATTGCCTAAAATTGAAATTGGTATTAATCATTCTAATGCCTCAAATACTGGTGTAATTTGGCGTGATAATGTAGATGTACAAAATGTTGCAATTGATCCAAAATATAATACAAATGAAAATAAATTTATTGGTTACTGGGTAAAATGGTCTAGAAATTTAATAAAAATTGGTTTACAAGGTGAAAATACTGAATTTATGTCATGGAAAGAGGATAATCCATTTACAATCAATTATGTTGGTGTAAATACAGTTGATTCAAATAAACAAGGTATTTGGATAATTGATTATGCTATATATGTTTAGCAAAATATTGAAATTTGATTATTATATATTGAGATGAGAAAAGTAAATAAATGTATAATAAATAAATAGAAAAAAAATTATTGTATTTTTTATATAGTTATTCTTATTATTATTAAATATCACGGAAATCTAATCTAATTATAACTAAGTTTAAGCATATTTTATGAACCATGTTGTGAATCATGTCATTATCATTATATGGTTCCAAATAGCTAAAAGGCAAGAAATAATTCTATTATAATATTATTCAAAAGTATAAGACGCCACAATTCATTCCAAAAAGAAAAATCTTGTTGCTGTTAGGATATTGGCATTTAAGATATTTCACTAGTGATAAATTAAAGACAGCAAGCTTTTAATTTTTAAATAAGAAACCACTGAACAACATTTTTTCTGTGTTTTTCTTTCTGGTCTGGTTTTCTGTTCTGTTAAAAACATGGTTTTGGTTTTGATATTGATTTGGTTAATTTCAGTGGTCGGTCTGGTTTTTTGGTTTGGTTCAATACCGATTTCCATCCCTAATAGAACACAACATAAAATATGTACTATCATTTTTGTATATAAAAAAGTGAGCAAGGAAACATTGAATAAAACATTTTTTTTTCATAAAGAGAGCTAAAGAATTATTATATGAGCGGGGCTTGGCGTGGTATTCATATCCCACTTTTTATACCATATAATTGGCTTTCTTATGACAAGCTATTCCTTGCAGATATAATTGAACAACATTGCCAATTAAGCTGAATCTCACTAGTCGGATGATAAAGATACCACACAGCAAAAGCATTGAGCATTATATGTGCAACGTGACAAGTGCAGAAATTATCCGTTAAGGGACGACCTGTAAACATTTAACTGTTTAAATTACATAAATATCGAACGATTATAATTGAAAGCACAATACAGAGTTGATCTTAAACAATTTTTGTGCTCTGAAGAAAAATTTAATTTGCGAATCTCTTTGACCTAATCAATTTTATAGTAGTATCACAGTTACCAAATTTTTACAGGTATCAAATCAAATATATTCAACAAGAATTGTTTTTCTAAATTTATAAAATATCTTCCTTAATCGTTACATTAAAAATTGTTCAAGCCATCTGGTGATCGTTAGAGGTACTCTAAATGTTGCCAATTCTGAACAAGATTGAAATATTATACTTGAATTTCAATTGGTTACAGATATATTCATGTATGGAATGCGTTTTTAGTGAATGGGATAAGATTATTTTTAAGATTTTTGGGCTCTAAACATTGCCACGAAAATTTTGACGTAAATTTTCTAAAGTATTGAAGTTTCTTAAAATCTTGAAGCATTAAAAATGTTGAAGTCGAATTATAATAAATTTACGTAACTTAACGAAGAAAATACTCTACAATCATTCGCGTGTCCCATATAAAGGATTATAATGTACTTACTACCAAGACTTTCCTTCTTTTCATGCGCTGTTGAGCGAATAAAACTTGCTAACTTATGAATTTGTCAAATTTATTATTACTTAGCATTTTATGTTTATGGAAAACTTATGGAAACTTTCGATATATTGTTGTTAAATTATTAAGTGTATTCAAATCCAGGTTTAAAGAAGATACCCGCTGACTATATTTCTCATTACACATCAGCGCCAACTATAATTCTCGACCACACTTTCCGTAACAGCATTTTCTATTCAACCATTCGGAAATGGGGAAAACTAAATACCTTAAAAAAGATCCAAGGAAAAATAATTAATCATTGTTAGTCTATACCTTTAATCCCAGGTAAAACCCAAGATTGAAGAAATTTCTATGTCTTCTATTTCTCCGAAAATATTAATATTTTAACTAAAGTCTTCATGATGCCCACCGATCAATTTATAGGAATTTGCGTCATTGAAAGTTATTTGCTACAAATATTTGTTCAATTGCCAGATATAAATTTTAAAATAAATATTTTTTATCTTAGAAATTTTTTTAAATTTACGTTTAAATAATATTCAAAATATGCTCAAAACTATATGTAAATAATGACAACATTATTGAATCCTCTAATTTACAATTTTGGAAAAATTTATGAAGATTATTTTAGAATGGCTTGTCTTATTTTCCAGCATCGGTAAAATTTGTTACGTTTCATTAGTTTTAATGGATTAATGTTAAAATTCCCGAATATTCTTCATATGTTCAATATTCTACACCATTCAATAATTATTACCTGATGGACCTGATGTGAATGCATTTGACATGCAGGTCGGTTTCGTCATCTAATTGGTACTCCTTCAGTTCTTCAGTATATGGCAAAATAACCCTATGTGCAATTTAGATTTTGATGCATATTTGAATATAGTAATTATTATTCGATGCTCTGATGGTTGGTTTCTTAAAAAATATAGTAAGTGAACTAATATAGAAATATACTATTGATATTGATATATGATTATTAATGAATAAATAGTGGATTTTAGTATATACAGTGCCGACATTACAATAACATTTTTAATGGAAAGAAAATTCGACATTTTCGTATTACATTTCGAATTTTAGTCCTCTGTGGGGTGTAGGGTTTCTTACGCAAATGACATTGAATATATATTTTTTACCTAAATGTGTATGCAAATGTTTTGAAAACTTAAAAACAAACCTTTTTATCTATTTCAATTACCCACGAGTTGCAATAACTATGAGTGTAACAACTATAAAAATTAATTCTTAGGAAAAAACAATTCAAGATGTTTTCGAGACACCAAAGATAGAATGGCTAAGAATGTCATATCCTATGCTAACCAACATCTCCTAGAACAGAGTTTATACGATTTTAATGACATTTTGTACACAGATCTGCATCGTTTTCTCGTTGATTGGATTCATTGGGTACATGATATTACAATATCTTATTTAATTATACATTTAGAATTAAAATGACAAAAGTATTTATTGTTATATTTTTTTTGATAATTATTTATTTTTTATAAAGTTTATCAAAAATTTACAAAAAATATTTGGTTTATTTTCAGACCTTTTTACAATTTCTTTGGCCAATGAATTTTTTATAATTATCTTCATTATGTATAACTTTAAAATTTGCATCGCCATTCTTCGGATCGAATTTTGGAAACATAGGTTTAGGTTTATCTTTAAATTCGTCAGTGCAAATAATTTGCATTACTAATGGATTTGCATAGCCAAGTCCTGGTCTATCGGGTGGTGGTGGATCATCACGTAATATGCTAAACAAAAATATATAATTTTTATATAAAATATATATATGTAAAAAAAATATATTATTATACTTAAATCTTTTTTTGTCGTATTCGCTAACCTGTTGGCTCCAGGTAACTCCAGCACAATATTCCACAACTACTAATACACACAACTAAAATTAAATATATTATAAAGAATATCCAATTAAAATATTAATATTTTCTATATTTATACCACAATCAAGATTTTCATGGTCTCCAAGTTCAGTCTATCAATTTTAAATTGAAACTAATAACTTTTTGAAGAAAATTACCTCTTTATATATACCTAATATCAATCTTTGCTAAATTATTAGCAGTCTAGATATTTGATCAGTTGTGTTTGAAAAAAATATAAATTATAAATTTATAAAGAAAAAAGTTCAAATAAGCGTTTAATAATGTTAAATATGCTGAATATTTAACATTAAAATAATGTTTAAAATAATTTTCTGATGTGAATGTTTTGTCATCTAATTGGTACTCCTTCAGTATATTTCAAATAGCCTAATATGTGCTTGATTATGTTGTAGTCCAGAAAATATAGTAATTATATTCGAGTTTAATGAAATTTTGATACATTTATAGCTAAATCGTGTGTTGCTGTTAGGATATTGATATTTGAATATTTTTGAGGGGTCGGTCTGTTTTTTTTGGTTTGGTTCAATACCGGTTTCCATCCCTAATAGAACACAACATAAAATATGTACCACATTTCTGTATCTAAAGCGAGCAAGGAAACATTGAATAAAACATTTTTTTTTTCATAAAGAGAGCTAAAGAATTATTATATGAGCGGGACTTGGAGTGGTATTCATATCGCACTCTTATATACTATATAATTGGCTTTCTTTTGACAAGCTATTCCTTGCAGATATCATTGAACAATATTGCCAATTAAGCTGAATCTCACTACTCGGTCTCGGATGATAAAGATACCACATAGCAAAAGCATTGAACATTATATGTTCAACGTGACAAGTGCAGAAATTATCTGTTAAGGGACGACCTGTAAAGGTGTCTTAGCCAATTTAAGTGTTTAAATTACATAAATATCGAACGATTATAATTGAAAGCACAATTAAGAGTTGATCTTATCAGTGTGGTGTATCTACAATTTTTGTGCTCTGAAGAAAAATTTAATTTACGAATCTCTTTGACCTAACCAGTTTTATAGTGCGGTATCGCAGTTACCAAATTTTTACACGTAACAAATCAAATATATTCAACAAGAATTGTTTTTCTAAATTTATAAAATATCTTCCTTAATCGTTTCATTAAAAATTAAATTGTTCAAGCCATCTGGTGATCTTTAGAGGTACTCTAAATGTTGCCAATTCTGAACAAGATTGAAATATTATACTTGAATTTCAATTGGTTACAGATATATTCATGTATGGAATGTGTTTTTAGTGAATGGGATAAGATTGTTTTTAAAATTTTTGTGCTTCAAACATTGCCTCGAAAATTTTGCTCGCATCGCCTAAATGTATAGTTTACGCTAGTGGATCAGTTACATAGTGGGGACGTCAATTATAATCAATTACATTGTGAGTAAGAAAATAAAAGGCAATTGTAAAATAATATTATTATTATGTAAAAATCATAATTACATAATATTTATTTATTTAGTTATTATTAATATTTTGCTGTTATAGTTTTAAATTAAAATTTTTAATAAAATAAACAATAAAATTTCTCATCAACTCTCATGCAAATATAACCATTAAATGTAAATTTATATGAATGATAACCTGTAAATAAAAAACAATTCCAATTACCATTAAATATTTCATTCATAATCCTTGAAATATCCTTTGGTAATAATTGATTTGTACATAAACGGATTGCTATATTTTCCATTATTTTATCGAAATTTCGATTTTTTTCCAAATCAGTGAAATTCTTAATTAAATAATTATTTTTTATTTCCTAAAAAAAGAATATCATTCATAAATTTAATAAAGGATACAATTCGAATTACCCTCAAAAGACACTCATCAATTTTATTAGGAAATTTGATTTCTAAAAAAAAAAATTGAAATTTTTTATTAAATTATTAATTATTTTATTAATATATTAATTGGCAGCACCGTCAAACATTTACGTGTGAAACGGAGCGCCACTTCGTTAGTGAACCGAAATTCTGCAGAATTATTTCGTACTTTTTTTTTAAGTATTTAAGGCTGGGCTACATAGTTTCTATCAGTTTCGATTCTATTAGATTCGACTGAACACATAGCTATTGATTGCTATCTATTAACTGTCAAATTTCATTCAGTTTGAATTCGCAAAATATTTCCACACACTTTCGATTCGATTCGATTCGACCTATGTGTCCACACCATCGATGTCCCATACAAAATATATGAAGTCGTCAAATTTGAACTTTAATGAACGAATCGAAACTGAACCGATCGAAACTATGTAGCCCACACTTTTGTCTTGTTTAATTACGCATCAAGTACGCAGAACCGTCGCAATTATAAATTATGCACTGTTTTCGGCAAATGTTAAGTTAATTAAATGTGTTATTCTAATAAATTTTGTTCAAGCGGTGCATAATGTAGTGAATTCAAAAACCGCTAAGTGAACAAAAAAAAACACTATTAACGTATTATGTACTCCACTTCAACGTGTGAACGAACATCCACTGTCAATTGTATAGAGTTTTAAAATTTCTTCAACATATGAGCTATTGTCGCTTACAACGTTGTACCAACTGAACAACACTCATACAAGAATCGTATTTACAAAACCATTACACTACGCACCGCATGAAACAAGATATTAAAATAATTCCTTACCTGGTACAAATATCAAAAAATCTCGTTTTGATATATTTGCATTGAAAAAACTTTCAGATTTCGGATGAACATCATATGAATAAAATTCATCAGAACTGAATACCTTTTACAAATCACATTTTATTCATAATTAAATCGAATCACAGTATTTTAATTAAATTACCTGCCATTTATTTGCATCATCACCACTAGTACTTGAACCATATTTTTTATTGATATCTATAAAAAGTTCATTACAATTGGCATCATTTGTATTTGGATCAATATGATAACCACACATTATAAGAAGGTTTCTTTGTATTTCCAAATCATTTAATTCTGTTGCTGTTGATATTTTATAGGATTTTGGTAAAAGTACTCCATATTTCTAAAATGAAATATTTATACATAATACCAATCAACACAAATATTTCTGTGGCAACAAGTAAAAGTAGCTTATGTCGAAAATCTAAAAAGTTCAGAAGTGAATTTACAATATGTAAAAATTGTTCTGCAAAAAGAATAAAATGCTATATCAACCAAATTCCGTATTTATTACAGTAATTACTTAAACAAGGATAAAAAGTTGTAAAACCCTCTAAAAGAGGCTTAAATGTTTTAAGTCATTTACAAGCTATTAAATTTTAATTTCTGACAAAAATATCATGTAATTATGTTGTTATGTTACGTAGGTTCTGTTACTTCAAAATCAATTCTAATTAAACATTTCCTAATTAAAAATCCAAAACAGCTTAAGTCGACTTAAGCGTAAAATTATTTTAATATGTCATTGCGATTGCATCTACCTTTATATTTTCTTCATATGACAAGGATCATTTTTCCTTTATTAGATTTTTTACCGTAACTATATAAGCTAAATCTTAATAGAGCTTAAGTCAGTTAGAAGAAGTTGTTTGAAATCCAAAATCAATTAATGCAGAGTTTCCATAACATGATTTTTTTTAGCAGATTTGTTGGAACAATAAATATGCATTAGTGAAAAATTATCATTTTAGACTTAAGCTGTTTGGCCGAGAATTATTTAATAGCCCAGTTAGTCTCAACTCACAGGATAGATAGGAGTCTCAACGCAAGCAAATCAAACGTGGTTCAACACGCAAGCCAATCAGACTTTCTAATTGTTGCGCCTGCCTAATTTGCGTTAAGAGATGCGTTGAAATTAACTCACGAGGCAGCTAAAATGCTTTCAAATATAACTATCAAAGTATGTACATCGAATATTTTTAATATGTATAGCTCAAAAAATAGTTTATAGAAAGTGAAGAATAATATTATAGAAAAATATAAATATTTATTTAAGTTTTGACTTAAGCGACGATTACATATTGTCACAGATTTATATAATATTTACAGTAAAATATTTGACTGCTTCAGAACCATTTTTATATATATCATTATCCAAAGGATTAATTTTTTTATCATCACCATATAACATTGCACTACCACCTAAAATTATTCCAACTATTTCCATAAAAAAAAGAACATTTATATAATTAATTTGAATTATAGAAATTTGATACATACAAGCTGGAATAGTACCCAAGCTAATTCCTAATGTTAATATAGATGTAATTGATACTCCCATTGTTGTAAATAATTGTATCCAACCATTTTTTTTCTCTAATTCAAATTTATCAATTTTATCTTCGGTATCAGTATATGCAAATTCTATAATTATATCATCATCATCATCATCATTTTCAATATCCTTATCATAATGAAAATCTTTCGGAAATGCTATTTTACCAGGTGGAAATGATTGATTCTGAAGAAAATCTGTTATATCTTTTCAAAATTTAAGAATATTTTATATATAAATTGTTTCGTTAAAAATTAATTAATATGAAAACCTGAATATATTCTTCCAGTTGGATCAAAAAATTTAAATAAATTACAATCACCATCAGTTTCATATTTCTTTTTAACACAAAATATTGGAAATAGAAATATTTGATCAAACAATTCATCATCATCATCATCATCATCAGTATAAACTTGTAAAATAATTGGATATATAATAATATTTAAAGGTTTACCACCATAATCTTTCATTACTTCAAATATTTCCTAAAATAATTATATATTTTATGAAAATTTTGGATATAATTGAAGATTTTTAAACTTAACTGGTTCAATTGTATAATAAAATTTTGAATTTTCATTATATTCTTGCCAATTATTTCCATGTTGATTAAAATGATATTTGGAAATTCGTTTAGCTAAATTTATAAATGATTCGTGATTACTTTGCATATTTACTATAATTAGAAATTAATTTTTAAATATCAAATTAACAAAATTTATTTGATTGTACCGAAAATTCACAAGTTCACAATTCAAAATTTTTTTAAAATCTGGCAGACTTAAAACTTAAAACGCATAAAATTAAACATTTTTCATATAAAAAATGTTGATTAAAATAAATTGAATTAAATTGATCAAGATCTAAATTTTAAGTATGTAAATAAAAATTATTAGCCTGATCGTCTGAGTTAAGTGTAGTTTGCATTGCACAGACAGTTCATCTCTATAAATATTTGAACAAAATTAAATTATATTTAATTTTTCTTATTAAAGTTTCTCTATTCCGGAGATCTGTGAAAATGAAAAATTAAATGGAATTAATTGTTATATAAATGAGACCCCCTTAAGCAATATGCATTACGTAATTATTTATATGTGGGGATGTGTAATATAATTTGCATTGTTGTACTATATTTAGTGACACCAGCGGCCCTAATCCGGCGATTTGAGGAATGGTAAAGATTTATGATAATTCAACAATCTTTTCTTTCAATTCACAGATCTAGAGGATTAGATTAGATCTGATTATACTGGAATTGTCAACCTCCCCACAAAATTATATAATGAGTTGATTAAATTATATAATCAGTCGAGGACTCCCTTACCTAGATGCGTCAAGGCTATTCCGTTCAATGGTTTCACAGTAACAGATACTGTGAAGAAGCAGAACCTTCCTCGTCCGAACAGAATTAACTGCCACTCTTATCTCAATGATCCTATAAAAAATCCAGTTGTTGTTTGAAGTTCCATTTTGCTAAATGTGAGCACTATATATAGTTTAATTTTTCGAGAAATCTATAAAGTTCTTCATAGTTCACACATGAGATATTATTTTTCCCATCGCCTGATTTCCTCTATTACATACATAATGGTTTCAAGATGTTCCGCAGAAAAATTAAGGTCCAATAATGAGAGGCAGTTTTGCCAGTTCATTTAATTGCCGATAATTTATAATTTCATTGCCGGTAATTCCTTAATGCACCCACAAGTACCTCACTTGTTCCTAGCCAGCTGCTTGATTGAGGAGGATAGACACTCTCCAAAAGTTTAGATACCTCTAGCTCTAGACCTAATCGAGTCAATCAATATCAATTAAAAAATACAATATTTGTAATGAAATCATTTGAAAATGATGGATTTACAATTAAATTTTAATACATTCGAATTGGAATTTCTGTTAAATATAATAAATAAGTTTTTCCAAGTGTAAGATTTAAGTAAGTCTTTCCAAAGAAGCTAAAAATGAGCACACACGATGTTAATTTGAAATAAAAATTCGAAATTATTTAAACATTTATCGAATGTCCATCTTTTATTATATAGAACTGGTTCTACTAAAAACGCAGCACTTAAAATACAGATAGCAGCACTTCACATATGAAATAATTTTTATTTAGATTTTGAATTTTGACAGTGGTTGCGTGCGCCAGTGTATTTTTCAGTTCTATAGTTGTTTTTGTGTTTTGTGTCTGTCATCAAAAAAATTTAATGACAAATCAAAATAGAATTTAATTTCTACTTCTAACTAGATTGTTTGATCCAAAATTATTGTTATAAAATATTAAATAAAAATGCCGGTAATTAAAAATATTATATTTTATTATAAATATAATTAACAAAATATTATATATAATTTTTGTAGGTTCATCAATTTAAAGTTGATATGGCATGTGATGGATGTGGTAAAGCTGTTGAAAAAGTATTAGCAAAAGTATCATCAGGTAAAATATAATAAAATTTTTTGGTTAAAATTAATATTCGTAATCTTTATTTTTATGGTGTTTGTACATTCTGGCTATAATTTAATTTATTAATATAATTTTTTTTCAATTGTGTATCACTTGGTACTGTACAAATTTATCAGTTTATTTGCTTTAATTTTTTTTTTATTTTCCTTGATTAAATAAATTAAATAAATAAAAATATACAAGATTAGAGTATAATATAAAAAAATTTAAATAAATTTAATTTTTTTTTTTTTTTTTTCATTTTCTTTTCAAGATATTGAAAAAGTTGAAATTGATGTAGATAAAAAATTGGTCTCGGTTACAACAAAATTAGAAGCTGATAAATTATTAGATATTATTAAGAAATGTGGCAAAGAATGTTCTTATTTGGGTGAAAAGAAATAGAAAAATAAAAATCAAATAATTAAAAATTGAATTATTTTATATTGAAAATTTAATGTTATTATTTATTTTTGAGTCAATTTTGAATTTTAAACGAAAAATTTAATTGAAATTTTAATTATTTGTATATTATATACAATTTTATTAAAAATTGCCAAATATTTATATTTTATTACATATATTAATTATAATTAAAGAAATATAATGTAATTTTATTTTAAATTTTTTATAATATTCAAGAAATTACAGAATAATAATTTTTCTAATTATAGTTTTCTTTATACAACATCTAAAAGTCTGTCCAACAAAATTATTAATGATACCAAAATAACAAATGATATTACATCTCTAAACCATCGCTGTAATGTAGAAGCTCTTAGTCTGGTTTTACCAAGAGAAGATTTAGTGTAAAATTTTTAAAATCGTTGGACTCAATTCAAATATTCACTTTAGTCAAACTTCACTTGAGCACATTGAAATTCAGAAATTCGTTTATACTTCGAACCACGAAATTATGTAATCAATTACTACTTCCTTTGTCTCTTTTAAATAATAATTTGAACGAGTTGTAAGAGGAATGTAAACCGTTTCCTATTAACCCCGATCCACTAATCTAATTTCTTTACAATCCTAAACTCACATCCAATTCATTTGTTCACAGTTAAAGGGAAAATTTCCTTATTATTTGGGGATAATATTTGATTCATGGTCCTTCTAGATACCTTGTTCACGAGTACCATGGTAAATAACGTCTAGGTTTTATTTAAACAACATTCAGCTTATTTATTCGACACCGGCACGCTACAATGTAACCGGTTTTGTTTAAATATTGGTAAATCTTTATTGGTTTTTGTTTTGCATTTACCTATTTCCGAATAGGTCCAGATGTTTTAATCACATTTCTGCCAGCGAAGATTGGACTTTACCTAAAGTGTAAATTAACTATCTAAAATATCTAAATTATTATATATTATTCGACAATGTTACAGCGATTTCTGTAACAAACTCTTGTTAGTAAATGTTGTGTTAAATTCTTAAATAGTTATAGCTTTATTTAACTCGGTATTGATTCCTATTCCTATATAGCTTCAGAAGTTGTATATTTTTCAGACTAGATTTCTTAAATTTTAAGTATACTTAGCGTTTTATAATATAAATAAGTTGACGGCTTCGTTTTGAATAGCGATTTAAAGATTAGAATTGTTGGACTAATTTAATAACACCTAAAAATAGGCAATTATTTTTTAAAAATGTATATAAACATTAATTACATTACAAAAAATATTGTTTATAAAAATGCCGGTAATTATGCAGAAATCTGATTAAAATGAAAGAATTAAATTGAATTACATCAAATAAAAATTGGCTTCAATCAATCAAAGCAAATTATTTTACTTTATGCATATAATTTTATTTCACAGATATTTGAATTGAGAATTAGATGCAAGTGGTCATCTACCCGAGATTATTGAACTGTAATGGGTTAATATATACCCAAGACAACCCGATCGATATTCGATAGAAAACTTATGACAGTATAATGGAAAATTAAAACCTCTTCAAATTATTGCATAGGAACATAGCTACGGTCAACATCTGTGTATTTTTGGCATCCCATACAAACAATAATGTACGAAGCTGTATGGCGATCCCAATGAAAAATTGATTATTTCATTGTGCCCAGCGCAAGCCAGGGCCAGGAATTCCTTTCTCGGTTACTATACCATTTAAACGAATTAAATGATCTAGCCAGAAAACGTCATACAGCCACCATACATTTCCTTTAATGGCATCACGATATATGAATCCAAAATAACCTCATCGATATGCTATACGGATTGCGATAATATATAATGACAAAATATTGAATTCTTTGAGAGTCTGTCTAGGAATTGTCACTCCAACCAAACAAACCAAAAATCATTAGAAAATTTTGATAAACCTATAACAAAACTTGTCATTTTTCTAACTATACTAACCAAAATGAAAATCTATTGTCCAATAATTTATTTTTTAATAGTCTCTTACATTTAATTTAATTAAGTTTTGTGATTTTATCCATTTAACAAGTTGTAGTCATCTTCATTCGAAAAACAAAAAAACAAATAATAAATTGTCCCCAAAATAAACTTTTTACTTGTGTATATTAAAACTTTTTATTTTAAAAAAAGTCTATACATTTTTTTTTTTGTTTATTCTGATATGGTCTATGTGACACAGTCCACAAAATAACCATATTTAATTCTACTACAAGGCAATGTTTATTATATCAAAATACATAATAAAAAAAAAGTTGGTTTTGTTCAATAATATTTCTTGTTCCTTGATGTTTTCTACCACACCACCAAAAAGATAAATATAAACTTTCTCTTGCAAGTACAAGTAGATTTTTGTTGTTGTTGTAGTTTTATGATTTATTACTTTTGGTAAAATTTCTATATATTTTTAAAAATAAAAAAAAATATTTCGACTGTAATAATTTATAAAAACTTTGAAATATTTTACGGAAACTGATTTTTATAAATATAATTTTTATTGGAAAATAAAAATTTATACAAAAAAAAAAATTGAAATTTTAAATTTACTTTTTGCATACTTTTTGGAGTATACAAAAAAAAATATATGAATTATTGATTTCTTTACCTGGAAATTTGCTTTTGGACAAATTTTAAAGCAGTGGTGGAGTAATAATATTTCTCTATTTATTTGTAATTTGTAATCAAAATGTTTGTTGGTTGGTTCGTTTGCTAACAACCTTTATGTATCTAGGTCACAACGATTCTCAATTTTTTTTTCTCCTGGTCAATCCTGAAAATGATACTTCAATAATTTAAATCTTTTATATCTGATAGCATTGTAATCACACAAAATGTCCTTCAATGACTCATTTTCCTAGTCACACACGTATAGAAGTCTGTGTCACCTTAAGCTTTGCCTAATGTTTTTTTTAGTAGTATTTGACCCGCAATTATACCTGCAACCTGCAAGTAGTCGACGCCGAACAAACACATTGAGCAGAAAAAATTGAAATTGTTCAAATGCTATTGAAATTCTTCAAAATGTAAAATAATTTTCAGGTATCGCAGTAAAATCTCATCGTAATTATTTACAGATTTTAATGAAAGTTTACTTTCGTATTCTCTAGTGTCTAGTTCTAGTTGATGCTTGTAAAAGTTAAGGTCAATCACTTTCTAACATATTTTACTATACAAACATATCACAAACCATAAGATGAAATTATTATATTAAAATTAATATATGAAATGACAACTTAAATGACAACTTAAGTCCAATAATCTGCTAAGGATAAGCTTTTCAGTTTAAGGTTCTTCACAGATTTTCACTGGTCTCTTCAGTTTAAGAATTCTCACAGGTCCCCGAAAGGACTGCGTTTAGTTGTTTAGTAATCTTTATCTGAATATGAATTCAGTGAAATTTTGACATTTTTGTTATTTTTTATCGTAAGGCAAGCTCAATTACGTAATCTGAAGCAGAGCATGGACTTTACTCATTGTGGTATTTAAAAATTTGAAATGAGATAATCAAAATTAAAAATATATATATGAAAATATTGAATTTTATAATATTTAGGTGACATGGCATTGTTCAACTTATGTTAAAAACGATATTTGAAATTACTTTCATTTTGTAATACATATTTTATATCTCTTGTTAAATGTTGTTTATAAGACTATGCGTTTAGGACAATTTAATTTAATTTTTTTTAATATATTAAATTATATCCTTAACATTACTGTTTATGACAACATTCTTATATCAAAAATATTCTTTTTCAAGGATATTTATAAACAATTCCATCTTTTCACAAAATATTTTCTTTAAATTACAAAACATATTTTTACGTTGCTCAGCATAACTTTGGTTATAAAGATACTAATACTTTGAATAAAAGAACTGGTAAAGAAATTTCTGGTTGCATATATTAAACTTTTTAAAATATTATAACCATTTAAAATAATGTACAAGTGGGAAATTTTATTACTAATAAAATTTTATATATAAATATTAAGTTTTACTTTGATAATTTTCAAAAATTTTGTCTACTTCTTTTAATATAGTAACTTTTAACATAAAATATATTGAAAATTAAATCATTTTGCATAAAAATATTTCCATTTGAGAGTTTAAATATAATTTATTAGCCCTAAAAATTAACTATTTTGAATTTAAATTTACTTACAAGAAATATCCATCCAATATTTTTTTTATATTGGAAACCTTTGAGTTGATATTTAACTGTTGAGCTGTTTTGAAATTAATTTTTAATTTTTAGTGTTAATTTTTATCGTTCTTGAAATTAAGAAATTACATTTCTTGATAATACTAGCATCTTCAAATCCATTAAACCACATATCAAATATAGTTTCGGCAGCTTGTAGTTGTTTAATATCTGGATTACTAGCCCATTGACCTATATTTTAGTTCATTGAGTCAATTTAGCTAATTCATATATGCCATTCCATTTAAAAGTTTCCCTATAGCTACAATAATCGTTTTTGTATATTATGGAATTCTACTAACTTATAGTTTTCCAAAATTTGGAAATTTGGAAAGCCGGCCCCGGAATAATTTTCAAATTTCAACAGCGAATTTTTCATAACTTAAATTGTGACTAGGAGCTCCGGTTAGATTCTCCATCTTAATCGATTCTTAGAGTATTGATCGTCTCACAGTCATTTATTATTCTTCCACTCGAATGAAAGTATCTAATTAAGTATTATTTCAAAATAAAAGATTGGGGTTTAACATAAATAATATTTACTAATATAAAGTTTAGTAGGTATAGCGTATAGCTCGAGTGAAATGCAATTTTCATATAAATTTAACGTCCCTTAGTTTGTAGATCTTTGGAGATCGTTTTAAAGTTTCATTTCACTCGACCTAAAGCTTAAATCAATATTAAATATATGAAATTATTAGTTTTCTATAGAATTTGTTGTTTATTTTAATTTATATTTCCCCAGTTACTCTCAATATACGCAACAGTAACGCGATACAATGCGCTGTAAAAAAAAACTTTAACCCATATAAAATGTACCGGACTATAGATAAACTCAACGTAAACATTCACAATGCAGAAATTTTGAAAAATTTAACGTAATGCCGAAATTTGACAACTAAAATTGTGAAATTATATTGGACAATGGATATAATTTAGCAAATAACAAGATAATTTAATAAATTTAGTTCAAGAAAATCGTATTTTATATGATATAAATCCATAGTAGAAGTTGTAAAAATATTTAAAAAAAAAAGCTGATATATGGAATAAAATTGCTGCAATATTAGCAGCAACCGTCAAATAATTATTTACAAAATTTTTAATATTAAAACCAGCTCTTTTATGTCATTAACGCATTAACACCATTTTGAGAGTGCTTATAACGTCGTTGTAAATGTTGCGCTGTATGCGCGTTGTCATAGCGAATGTAACTGTGGGGTAATTTATAGCTCTTTTATGTCATTAACGCATTAACACCATTTTGAGAGTGCTTATAACGTCGTTGTAAATGTTGCGCTGTATGCGCGTTGTCATAGCGAGTGTAACTGTGGGGTAATTTATAACAAATTTCAAAATTCAAATTTTTATTTTCACAAGAAATTTGGATAAATTTCTAATAGATCTAATAATTTTTAGGTAGTTTTTATAAAGCATTTATCAAACTTTAGATAAAGCTTGTTAAACGTTTGAGATCAATTTATAAATTCATATATACAATTTCCTGTTGATCAGTATTGGTTTCCAGTTTCCAGTGATTTTCGTGATCATTTATTTCAATAAGGTTGCTCTGGTTATCGTTATCGTCAAAGGTATTGTATAATTATGTGAATAATGTAGAAATAATTTTCATAAATTAAGAAATAATAACTAAAATTTTGAATTTTATGTTTTTTTTTTTTTTGGTTTTCAAATGTTGTTAATATCCTGTAACATAAATAATTATTTGCATCATATTTCAAGAATTTTTGTTATTTAAATTTAAGTACATTTAACCTAGGTAAATTTTTTTTTGCCGGAAGTAATAAACATCGTTTCTATATATTATTTTTACATATTTATATATTTGTCCTCTAGATATAACAACGAGAACATATCATCATCATCCAGTTAGTATTATAAGGATATAAGTAGACAGGATGTTTGTCTTTTACCATTCTGCCACGCGTTATTATAAATAACATTTTCTCTGCCATTTTTTTTTTTTTTTTGTTTTTCCTTACCAACATTTTTGCTTGTTTAAAGAAAATTATTTTTATGTCTGATGCTCGTCGAAATATCAGAAAGTAAACAAGCAGGAAAAATAATAATTTTCATTTTTTTTTTGTGGAATTTCTTGAATGCAGAAGCATAAAAACATTATTACCTGGAAAATGTATAAAAAATATTTTGAAAGATATTATTATTATATCTTTATTTGTTGTTTTTATTTGTAATTATCCAAGAGGGAAAAATATGAAACTTTTTGCAAAAGTTTAATGTACTTGTCTTTCAAAAACATCAACAAGGAAATTTTATGTATGTATATATGAAAAAAATGTATAAGTAAATAATTATTTAAGTTTTTTTTTTATGAAATAATTAACGGAATAAACTCGTAAATATTTTTTTTTTAAATCAACTTTAAAATAGGTTCATTTAATTAAAGGGGCAACAATTATAGAGTTTGGGTTCATCATTATTTATTATCAATTTCATAGCCTATGAAATTTACTATTATGTGTATGGCATTGTGAATATGTATTGGTGTTATGGTTAATTAGACCGGAGTTTAACTACAAACTGAAGCATCGATTTCGAAGCATCAAATTGCAATATGAAATTGTGATTTTAAGACTTGGAAAACTGAGAAATGTGTCAATTAAATGTTTCTTCATTATAATATAGAAAATTATTATTCGGAATTCATATAAAAAAAATAGTATAGGTTACTTATTTGGTCCCTATATATGCAAGAGGAGTGAACAAGGAAAAAAAATGATGTTTTTAAATATTATAAACTGATTCATAAATACTATGAATTATTCATAAATACTATGAACTATTATCAATCAATTTATTAAGGTTTTTATTAATTATAACTGAATAAATGTTTAATTCATAGTATTTATGAATCAGTTGAATCATAGTATTTATGAATCGGTTGTTATTATGAATCATAGTATTTATGAATCGATTTTTATTAATTATATACCGAAATAAATGTTTTTGATGTTTTGCTTTTAATCGGTAAATGAGTTGATGAATATCGCTCATGAAAAAATAATTACAGTTAAAAAGTTTATCGCTTGTTAGATTTAAAACTAATATCTAACTCCAGTTTTTTTTTTCGGAATTAAATGTATATAATAATATCTTGGGGTTGGTGTTAAAGTTTAACCTTTAAACGTACCTAATATTTAATAGAATTTTGGTTTATATAATTAGGATAGTTCTCGTTCTTCGTCGTTAAATTTTGCTCTATATAATGATTTGTATGTTTTGTTTAATCAATTCATTATTAATTCGCACTGTGAACATAATTGTTAACGAAAATTATTTATATCTTCTATTCGACATAAATTGCAATAACATCGAATCGCAATTCGTAATCTGATAATTTTACGATATCTTCTATTCGACACAAATTACAATAACATCGAATCGCAATTCGTAATCTGATAATTTTACGATTTCATTGAGTAGAATCTTATGAAATTTTATTATCGCAATTTATATACTTTCACAATTTATTGCAATCAGTTATATCGCATTTACACTTGTCGTATAGCTGTATCACAAATAAGTAATTATCGGAAAATCCTTGCTGGGTAAATATATAAAAATTAAATTTGAATAATTTACATATCAATAGAATTTAAATTCAACTTTAAGAAAATTTCATAATTTTCAGAAAATTTTAACTATTATTATATGATTTTAATTAAAATTTATTTGAATATATAGTTTCATATTGTAATTATGGTAATATGAAACTCAATTATTGATAGAATAAATAATAAATATTCTTGAGGGAAAATCAAATAAAATTATATATATAAAATTAATGTACACTATAAGGAAAATTAAAAATTGTCAAATATATCAAATTACGAGGATATAAAGATATAATGTGGAGAAGTAGTATAAGAATATGATACCAGAGAATTATATGTAATTAATTAAAAGACATTTTAATAGAAATTATTTGATTATTCCATATTTAAATGATTTCATAATATTACTTTTAATTGGAAAGGTGAAATGTTGATAGATGATTTCGAAATCTTGACAGACCATAAATCAAATATATTGAATATTTATTATTTATACAAAAAATGTTAAAGGACTCCGAGACTCCCTCGCACGTATTACATATATTAGTGAGCCCGTTGTACGTTCTAGTCTAATGCTACATTATTATAACACCGTAACGACCCATCCAATTTATTTAATAAATGCACTTATTTTAGCAGTGTTTTCAAGGAAAAAACTCACAAATTTTCTGAATTTTTATGTAAGAGTCAACAACAATTGTATAACAAATGTTCCTGGTCTCCTCTGTCATGCACCCACGATAACTGGAGAATCTCATTGCATGTTTCCTAAGAGTAGGGCATGTTTCGTGACAATTTCCATGTATAATCTGGTCCAAAGACAATTCTTTAAAAAGCAATATTCTTTAATATGCCTGGGAAATGACAAACGTTTTTGTGGCATATTCTAATAAAAATTTTCAAAATTACCTACAAAAAGTATGGTTAAAATAGAAATTACAGGTTTCTTGACAGGGCATAAAGTGTGGTTGATTCGTACTGTTAAATCTGCCTAGAAGATGTTGAACATTAGCTCGTTCACGTTGATATCTTTATGACAATAATGTTTGCCAAGCTATAGAACATTTTTCGAAGTTCCAAGATATTCTAATCCAAGTATTGTTAAGAGGTTAGAACACGTGAATATATAAAACTGATTTATGGTTTTTTCCGAAATTGTATAGGATAAAAATGTCATTAATCGACCATTTATGTTAATATTAGTAATAAAGTATCTAATCCTCATAAATCTTTCCCTCTGTCGTTATCTAATTCACTTCAATCTTTCCATTTTCCTTTTACGATTTTCCCCTTGTTATAGTTACAAAGAAAACATCTTCAAATTAAAACTCATTAGGTAAAATTTAATTAACAACAATTTTTTTTTTATGTAATATTTTATGTTTCGTATACATACATGAAATTTAAATGTAATATTTTCTGTTAGCATTTTTGTTATATATAATTTGAACATTAACAGCAATAAAAATAATAATAAGAACAAATTTAATTTTAAGGATATTAGATTTTAAATTAAACTGGTAATTTTTACTTAATTTAATTGTAAAAGTTTTACGAAAAACACATAGCATAAACGTTACATCTTAACAACACAATATTTTCGCAATTACATTTGTTGTACTGATGCTATTAAAATAACAATTTAAAGAACATTTTATTTGATTATAAATATTTAAATTAAATTGCTAGGTTCACAAAAATTTAATAAGATAACAAATGTGTAAAATTACTTTTCATTTTCATATTCAACAATCAAATTTGACATAACTTTGTTATCAATATTTTATTGATGGGTTCTAGGTAAAAGAATGAGCAGTAAATTGCAGAACGGTCAGTAAGTATAAGCCAATAAAAATTATGTATTTGGGGTCATTTTGACTATCAATAAGTTCTGATTATCAACAAGTAATTTGTAACTAGACTGAGTTCAAGAACAAGTATTTGTTTTACATTTACCACTTCTACACAGCTCATACCCCAAACTTAGTAAAAAGAAAATTTATACAACATTAGAATTTCAGTCAGCTTTAAAATGAGTAGCGTTGTAAGACTGGGAAAAATTATACTGATGAAATCATTTGTTAAAAACAAATGTATCAGTATATTAAAAGCCATTTAGCTTGTTACCATTAACAATTTCTTCACTATTAAGAAACTTATGGTTGGGAATCCATATTGCAAATAAGTTCAAGTAAATGTCATCTTTAAAGAGGCCAAAACTGGATTTGATTTGGGCTGTACCACCATTGAAAAGAATGTTTTAATTCTTTAATAGTAGAGACTTGGTATGGTAAGTAATTTAAAATTTATTTTACTTCGTATCCTTTAAAAAGTATTTCTATAAAGTAATTAGACAGATTAGTACAGAAGCTTATTAATTATAGCAAAGACATAACTAATAGTCCATTGCAAAGTCACATTTTTTTTTAATATTCTATAATTTAAATGTAAATAATAATAAGCAATAAACGGATCAAAAATCCTGTAAAAAAAAATCCTTTCATTAGTTCATTTTTAAAGGAAAATAAATATAAATTTTAGTTTATACATAAAATTCCTTTTTATTTTTTATTTAAAACCTTAATTTGCGGATGCTCATTTTTTATATCTAAAAAAAAAATATGAGTCCTTTTTTTTAATAAATATAAATTACATAAATAATAAATTATGAAAAATATGCTTTTTATATTCATATATGTAATAATAAATTTTAAGATATTTGGTATAAATCTATATTTGTTCGTTCTACTGTCTCATCCAGTGGTCTTCAATCTTTCGAGATCTTTTGGAACCTACTGATAATTTTTTTCAAGAAACTCTATTTCTGAAAAACTCCTGCTGTATATTAAATTAAAATTTGATGGAAAATGGTTTTTTATTTTGTGATGTAATAGAATTATCCGTGCAGTTTTTATGGATTCCTCGTAGTATATTATTGTAAATGGGATCCTAATTGTGTGTATAGAATTTTTGTGGCATCTATTTTTGTACGTTATTCCCTTCGCAACCTATAATTACAGTCTATAGTAGATGTACTTTAGTGAGTAGATGTTTATCTTTAGAAGTTTTTAAGTTCTATTTTAATAACTTTCAGATTTTGAGTAGAATTTCTTCGTATTATTTGTAGATATTGTAGAATTAGAAGGAAAATTACAGAACAAATAATGCATACCCAATGAAGTTCTGTAATTATAATTAGAATTTTCTATAACAAATGTATAATTTTAAACCTATCATATCAGATAAAATTCTTTAAATATTTAATATATTTTAGGTTTTCTTAAGATTACCTCACTTTCTTTCAGTTCTGCAATCTTCAGATGCAACTTTTTCATGTCCCAATTTTATTAATACGGACTTTAGGTGGCTCTGTTTTATAAACTAATAATTATCTTTATTTTTAGTATAAATATTATAATATTTGATGGAATTAATGTGAAATGTGACACTATTTGTCTGCGGAATTGTATACTGCGACACTTGTAAATTCTCCGTAGGATATTCTATAGTTTAGAAAAACTATAATTTTAGAAATAGACAGGCATCGATCCAAATAGCTATGTTCTATATGAAGTATTCATTATTTATCATTAAGCGAGAAACAGAATTTTGCCTACGTTCGCGGTTTTTTTTTTAAAGTATTGATTTTAAATTTAACAAAATATTCTGAGCCACTTGCGTTTGACAAGTCTGTGTAAAAATAAACAACAATATCAAAGCCAGTTAAGTTTATGTATGATAAATTGTATAAAAAGTCACAATGTTAGTATCCATAATGATTTTTTTTTTGCCTATATAACTAAAAAAAAATTGAAACAAATCAGATGTCAAATAAAATTGAAGAAATCAGATGTCAAAACAGATTAACGCTTTTAAAAAAGTAGAAAATACATCAAACTTGCAAGAGTGCATTTGAAAAACTACATTTAAAGTTGTTCGATATGTTTTCTTATTCTCTACTTAAAAAATTAAAGCTTTACGTCTATTGCGACATTCTGTTTCTCGTTTAAAGTTTGATTTTTTTTTGAAAAGTTTACTTTTGCTGTATAAATATTGATAACGAACTTAATTATCAAAATTTGTTTAAAGGACTATTAATTTATTTTTATACAAAAAACTAAATATAATTTAAAATAATGTCCTTTTTATATAAAACAATTTTTTTATGTTTTTTAATATCAAATTTAATTATTATTTCTAAGTTCATATAGTGTTCAGGGATTTTTGAATGGACTTTTTGTGTTCTCTAAGATAATATCATAATTTATGGCTATCGAATAATGTCATGTCTTCATCAACATAATAAATATACTTTTATTAATTAATTGATATATTCCAATTTATATTTTGTATACAATAAGTAAATATATTTCATATTTTATAAATAATTTCTTATATACTAACAAATCCAATAGAAATATTAGAATTTTTATGCCAAGACTTAAATCATTCTATGTACAAATTCTCATTTAATCATAATTAGGGGATTCCAACTCTAATATAACTGCGATATTATCTGTCCACTTAACAGATATTCTCATATAATAAATGTAAAATTAATATTGATATATTCTTTAAGCTAATTTTTAATGGCCTCAACGATTACTCCTTAATTCCTCCATCCCAAAAAAAAAATAGAAATCAGATGCCAGAAATTATATTTAGAACCTCATTGTACGATCGATCCTCTGTTAACTTTTCGACTTATTCAATTTTATGATTATACCTAGCGCATCATAGTAGTGCAAGCAATCCTGTATTGAATGATTTCCATTAAAATTCGTTTGGGAAATGAATTACATTTCAATAAAATATTCTAATTTTCTTTGATATTCATTAATTTTTCTAAGATATTTTATTATACATATTTTAAGTTAGTTGGTTCCCCCTTGATTGTCTATAATATTTAAGCTATAAAATGTAAATTTGTTTGTTAAGACGTTTTTGAACTGATTATTGATTTATATTAAGATATCTAAAAATAATAAAAGTGTTGTTGTACCAGAGGTGGATTGAATACTATCTTATAATTCTGTTTTCTTGATAAAATTTTTAATTTACTATACTCATTTACCCCTATGATAGAAGTCGACTCGAAGCAAAATAATAAGCAACGAGTTGTCGTTTTTTTAAACATTCGACTCGCTTAATAGCGAGGCGACTTATACATCATACCAAATTATTCATCGGTCCAGTCGACTGGCGAGGCGAGAGGCGAGTCGAGAGGCGACTAGCGAGACGAGAGTCGAGTCGACTTCTATCATAGGGGTGATTTATTATCTAAATATAATATTGATCGAAATATCGATTATTATTTTTTATCTGGTTTATTTATAATCATATAAAATTTCTGATATTATTATAATAATATTTTTTTTAACTGAAGAAAATCTATATGGATTTATTTTCTACCATCAAGAACCAACAATATCCTTACAAAAAGAACACACAATATTTTCACGTGTATAATAACAAGTAATTTATCTTATAACCTTGTCTGTCTGTTCATTTTGTATTAATAAAATTTATTGCTTCGCGTTAAAACGCGTAAAATATATACATATATGAAAAAATAAGGACGACATATATATTTTATTTACAATTTTCTAATAAATAAATCTCTAAAAAGGATTCAACATACAAAACATATATACTACATAAGTTTTAATATAATATATTATGATTTTCGTATATAGCATTTCCATGTCAAATTGGTCCTTTTACAAATTCCAAATTGGTCTCTTAAATGTTTCTCGATTTAAAACTGTGTAGATCATAATTTAGTTAATGTGATATCATAACTAAAAGTGTTGCTCCTTTGACAGAGTAATACTGTTGCAGCTGTTACTTAAATAAAACATTAAAAATTACAGATTGATTTGTAAATGACCAATTTGACTTAGAAAAAACCCTATTGAATTCGAAAAAAAAAACAATTTAAATTAATAAAAGACCATTTTGACTTGAATAATACAAATTTGACTTGAAAAGAACTAATACAGTTTGAAAAAAGACCAATTTGACTTCATTGATTTAGTAAAATATCAATTCGACTTGGAAAAGACCAATTTTATTTGTAAAAAGAGCAATTTGATTGGGAAAAGAACAATTCAGTTTAGTTAAAGACGAATTGAACTTGACAAACCTTAATTCGACCAAATCGATATGTAAAAAAACCAATTTGATTGAGAAAAGACCAATTTGGTTTAGTTACAGACCAATTGGACTTGGCAAACTTTAATTCGACTTGGGAAAGATCAATTCGATTTGTAAAAAGACCAATTTGATTACTAAAAGATCAATTTGGTTTAGTAAAAGACCAATTCGACTTGGCAAACTTTAATTTGACTTGTAAAATACCAAATCGATTTGTAGAAAGATCAATTTGATTACTAAAAGGTCAATTTGGTTTAGTAAAAGACCAATTCGACTTGGCAAATTTTAATTCGACTTGGGAAAGAACAATTCGATTTGTAAAAAGACCAAATTGATTAGTAAAAGACCAATTTGGTTTAGTAAAACACCAATTTCAATTGAAAACCTTAATATATACAATACGACCGCAACATGACTTCGAAAATACTCATTTGTATTGGAAATAGACAATTTTGACATAGAAAAAGACGAATTGACTCGGAAAAGACAAATTTCACTTGAAAAACCTCTTATTTGACTTGGGAAAAAGACTAATTTGTGTTGGAAATGCTTTATATGCCTAATGTCAATTTACTACTTGAGATATTATCAAATATTCTTCTCCAATATTGAAAGAATATCTTTATATATTTTCACACACAGTTCAAATTATCGTAACAAAACAAAAAAAGATTTATTATGTGACTTGTGATTCTTAAGGGAAAATTAGGGTTCGTTTTTGCTTCCGACATTTTTGTATATCTTAAGAAATTGGTTAATTATTATAATTCTCATATAATACTAATATACAACATTAAATAAATTAAGAAGAATAAATTTGATGGTGGATAAATATATTTATATATTTATATATATTTTGTATTACTAATGAATTTATCGTACTTAAGGTCGACTTACATCAACTCCGCATCTAATTTATATATAAAACTTTGTGTTAATTAGAATTGTGGTATTTTTTCATTTAATTTAAATAAATTTATTAATAAAGATTTTAACCACAAATTATAAGAAATTTTAAATAAATTTTGTAACTTAATTTAAAGGTAGAAAAAGACTTTATAAATTTAATAAGATATTTATATATTGTATAATGACAGTATTATTAGTATAGTAGAGAGAGAGAGAGAGAGCTATATGTAATTTTAAATTAAAGTTTGAAACAATAATTTATTCTTAAATAATTTTTTTTTGTGGCTTTTAATTTGTGAAAACTTTTACAACTGTTCTAATCGACCTGAAATATTTTTTATATACGTTAATTGAATATAATTGTTTAGAGTGTCAGTAGTAATGGAAATTAGTGAACTTCCCTAATGATTTCACTGCCAAATCTTTTCAATTGCCTCCAATCTTTTTTTGCGCTGGGAGGATCATTCATGTCAGTAATTTGTATGATTTTGCGACTATATGTCATATTTTAAAATTGTAACCTTTTCTCAATGATTCATTTCATTTCATAGCTTTTTTTTCGGTATAGCTTAGCTATGCTGATTTGTTTATTTTCTGTATCTTTTCATAGTTTTCTCAGTAACTTTAAGTTTTTTTTTGATTAATTTTGCTGTCCTACATTATCACCGAAAATTGCCACGTCTATAACAAATTTATTTTTAAGTATTAACTAATCAGAACCTGAGCCTCTATTATATAGACAGACCAATTTTCCAAAATTATTTCTAGTAAGCTGATGGTAAAATTTTTAGTTCAAGTGATTTTTAATCTACATAGCATTTTTAGACCATTTTTTATATTGATTTTGAGTGAACCTCTATCCCAAATTGGGAATAGTTAATTTAATTTTTGATGTGCGTGTAGGGTATCGTTTTTTGGTATTTTTTTTTTTTTTTTCATTTTTCAGTGCTAATTAAAATTTTTGTATAAAATATAATTTTCCATTTTGATTTTTCCATTTATACCTTTCAGTAGAAATTACAGAAATTCATTACAGTTTAACAAATTATAGAAATTATATAATAAAAGTGTTTACCAAAAAACCAATTAAAAATTTAATTTTATAAATATATTTTCGATAAATTTATTATTATATAAAATAATTATTTCTCTTATCGAAAATTTATGGAAAAACACAGTAAAATGTAATATTTTTATAGTAAATTGAATTTTCAATAAATTACAATTTAATTAAATATAAATTGACGTATTTCCTCTGTCACATTATCTCTTCTTTCATGAAGTTTAAATGTTTGAAATTTGATAGTGATAGATATTCCAAGGATATTGAAACCGAAATTGATCGGAAATCGAAATGTCTCTATATGTTAATCATTTCGGACACTAGTACCAGTAAATGGAGTTTCATAAATCGCATCTGGGGAATATTTAATCTAACCATATTCATTTAGTAAATTTTAATCTTTTAAATACGATCTGAATTTTAAAATTTCAATCAAAACCATACAAAATCCACGGTATTAAATTGATATTTTGTAATTTTTCATATTATAATCCATTATTTTAATTGCCATTTATATAAATTTATTATAATATTTTCAAAATAATTTCAATTTTAGTTTAAAATTGGAAAACGATATTATATTTTGTCACGTATATTAATAGTTCATAAAAATATTACAATTTCTATAGTATTATTTTCAGTAATATTTTCTAGAATTAAATTTATTAAATATTTTTCGTATTTTATTATGGAAAAACTGAAAAACCTTTTTGCTATTAATATAATATTACCATATACATGACAAAATCCTGTAGAGCGTATAGCTAGCTATATTTATAAAATAATAGTTTTACATATTTTATTATATTATAATATGAAACTAATACCACCTAATAATAAATAATATATTTGACGTTAATATTACAACCAAAATGACCAACAATATATATTAAAGATGGTATGATAAATTAGTTTGGTATTCATTTTCTTATGTTTACAGACATAGTACACACAGTTTGATATCAAAAGTCCTTAAAACTCAATACATTTTTATTGATTTTTAGATAAAATATGATAATTTTTGTTATTTTATTTGCAACAGGAATACAAAAAAAAAGCCTGGAAAATAAATATTATTTTGCCTTTTAATCTTTTTTATCATGCAGGACCGGATTTAGACCTGATTTGAAAACGTGCTAGCAAGCACGACATACACAGAAGTTAATGAAAATTAAAACAGATAAAAATGAAAGTTAAAACAGACTTGGAAAAGACCAATTTTATTTGTAAAAAGACCAATTTGATTACTAAAAGATCAATTTGGTTTAGTAAAAGACCAATTCGACTTGGCAAACCTTAATTCGACTTGGAAAAGACCAATTCGATTTGTACAAAGAGCAATTTGATTGGAAAAAGAACAATTCAGTTTTTTCAGATAAAAATGTTAAGAAATGTTCAAAGGATTTTATAGACGCAAGAATTAGAATACACAATGATCTGTCAAAAATGATTTATGTTTAACTAACAAAACAAGATAAAAAAGGGAACCATATTAATGTTTCAATTGTTACCAGAGGCCGTGTTTTTATTTCAGTTATAATTAGATACTAATTAGAGATACAAAATTTTATAAATTTTATTTAAACAAGTCAAATACTAATTTACTTAGTTACTCGGTGCTATAGATTTAGTTAGCCTGGGCCGAGGAAAGCGAATTTATCGACAACAACACTATCCTGCGCTGCAATTTTTAAGTTTCTGGTTATGATGTTAAGCTTTCTCAATTCTTCATTGTGTCTTCAAGTTTCTAGATGCCACTAGCTTGATCTACAACTTTCCCAGCTCTACTTAATAACAATACCTGTGGTCACGGGAGTCAGTTGTTTCATCTGATGTATGGTTCGTCACTTTTACCAACCAACCCCATGTTAAGCGACACAGTAAATATATTTATATACTGAAATTTATTCATCTTCTATAAAATCTGGTGTTTTCTCAGTAATTTAAATTCATAATGATTTAATCTACAATCACATATTGAATAGTTCAATTAACAATCGCGAATCGAATAGCTCATTTCCATATTGTTTTAAATTTTTATTAAATTTTGTAATTATATCATAATTTAAGTCAGGCTTTTATGGTCTATACAAAACACATTTCTTTAAAATATTATATACAATTTATACTTGACAAAACAGCATAGTATCTTACTATATATTTAGTTCCATTTTATGTAATAAATTCTTCACTTTACAGGCGGTAAATTATTTATATAGATTGAATGAAATACAGAGAAACATTTTAATCTTTTTATGCACCTTTTTTCCGATGTAAAAAGGTTCAATTTTCTTGTCATTTGATCCGTAAATTTTGGTTATAAATCAAAAAGATTTTTATTTGAAATATCCTTTTAACATAATGTACTTATGTGTTTATGCAAGAAAAAAAAAAACAGAGAATCAGAGATATAACATCTTGGGAAATAAAATGGAGCAGATATGGAGCTAAGAAAAGTGTAAAAATTGATATTAATTGTGGTTTAATAGCAATCAAAGAATAGAATTGCATAACAATTAAACAAATATATAATAAATTAGATTAGAATAGACTATAAAATATATTAGAATAACCAACACTGTGATGACTTTCTTGAAACGATGTCCTTTGTGCTCTTGAAGTAAACTAAATGTAAATTATTCGTAAATTTGTCAAATATAAGTCGATTTTAAAGTATGGATGATAATTAGGAAACATGTATGTACTATTATCCTTTAAATAATTGTATTGCTTTACTCTGGGTCATTAATTGGTATATTGTGGCATTAACAAACAGACAGTTTTCAATAATATCATAAATTATAAATTTAAGCTTTTCAATATTAATTATCTAAAAAAATTATGATTTTCTAATTAATTCTGCGTTAAATTTAAAAAAAATGTGTTTATCATCTATACAATAATTATATAATCTTTCCTAATTATCATTCCTACTTTAAAGTTGACTAATATGTGACGTAACTTGTTACACTTATCTCGCAAATAATCCCCAGTAAAATAATTAAAACCAAACCAGCCCATGTTGTCATCGCTTTCGCTACATCATTTGCAACAATGATGAAAATAAAAAAAATAAGATAAAAATGTTATGCAAATTTTGATGATAGCAACAAAACCATCATAGCCAACATAACAAACAATCTAACTGAGAATTTAATTTAATTATATATTTCAACATAAATGAAATACACAAAGTAAGGGGGTTTGTTATATTTAAAAATATTTAGAATTGATATTAGTTGTGGCCAAGTCTACTTTTTATCGTTAGCGAAGATGGAAAGACATAACTAAATGCGGTACGACCTGGAAGCAAATCATGACTTTCGAGATCGAATGTCGAATATTAAAGCTCTCCTGAAGGGAAAGTTGCTGTGTACAAGGGGGCAGTGATCAATTGGCGAACATCCTGCAAGACTTCTGTATTCCACACAACCAATCACGCCGTAATTATGAAGATTAGGATGAAAAAATAAAATAAAAATATAGTACACTTCACTTGTAAGTGCCTAGCTCTGGTCATATCGCTTAAATTCGAATCGATGTCGTGTTGTATGAGTATCACCACCTACTCTAAAACCAACCAACCAATTGTCCTTTAGTTCTATATTTATATTTAGTTATTTTTGTAATTTATATTCTTGTGTGATATAGCAATCCAAAAAGGACAAATTTCTTTATAATAAAATTCCTTGAGTTCGTATAAGCAATTGCTATAATAATTTAATGCTTAAAAGGAATTTATGAGTGCACTACTTGAGCTGTTACTGTAAATACACATCTCTATCCAGACTGTTTTTTTAGACTGTTCTTTCTCCCCTTTGCTTCTAAAGTTTTCCTGATGTACAACAAACAAATTTTTAGCTGAAATGCATTAAAATGCATCCAAAAAACAAATGCAATTAATTTTTAAACGAGATAAACTCGCAATTTGGGGTTTTAAAAAAATTTTTAAATCTTTTTTTTTTTTTTTGGTATTTGCTGGTGCAAATCCGTTGGGTTGACACTTAAAACATTTTTAGGATTTTTATTTTGTGTTTGGTTTTCCGGGTTATGTTGTGTAAAAAAGGATTTCAATTACAAATGTAATTTTTGTATATGTATAAAAATAAAAAAGAATTGTACAAATTTTTTTTATTTTATTTGATATTTTCCGGACACAAAATCTTAAATTATATTTTGTTGTTTTTCAAATTTCATATCATCAGAAAATTGTTTTTGAAACTAACAATTCAATAAAATATAATAAAAATTGAAAAAAAAGGAAAAATTTGAACATTGACTGTCAGCATCATTAAAGGAACTCTGTTCACAGTACGTGAATATAATTTTTAATGTTAATACTGTGCGGTATCATTCGATGTCCTCGATTAGTTTTATTGTTGGAACTTAAATTGAAATGGTTTTTTATTTGGTATAGTATTCATTATAGTTGTCATCAAAATTGAATTTATTAATTCTTCTTATATATAGTTTTTTATGATGTTGAACCTCAATTATATAGAATTAGAGAGTACCAATCTGAAATAATATTTATTGTAAGTTAAGTAGTTATAAAGATATTACGTAAAATACAGATTTTTGTATTTTGGTGGTAAGAATTTTATAATATCAAATTAATTTTTATATATTATAGTCAAATTCTTTATTAAATTAAATGGCTTTAATTAAATGATTTTTTTAATATCATTTTCTTAGTTAAGGAAGAGATACACTTCATATCGAGCGTTCGCTTCCTTTTCGTTTTGTGATGTTTTTACATATTGCAATTTCGACATTACTAATTGCTACATGAATTCCGAATCATAAGTTTCTTTTTAGTGAAGAAACTTTTAATTGCAATAAGCTTTTTTCAATATTAAAAAAATTGTTTTAATTGCTTTTAATGGTCTCAACCGGTAGCATTTTCCCCAGTCTTAATATCACACCATCAGTTTCTCTAATTTTCTTGCGCTGTATGGACAATAAAACTGTCATGAATCTGAAAAAACAGAGTCTCTCTTTTAGAGATTTAACGTGCACACCTAAATCGAATGCTACTATTACACATCCCCCATGGAGTCACTCCAAGATTTTAGAGCAAATCTTTCAAAATTTTAAATGTCAAAACTGGGGTGTAGTTGTATACTTTATACGTTTGTCAAAATTGAAAATTCGAATTCTTCACGTATTTCGGGAACTCTAATACAAAATGTATAGACATGTGCTCATTTTGATATTAGACGTCGTATGCCATACGTTACGTTCTGATTTAGGGTGAGGTGTTAATTTAATTAAAATTGAAGTTTTTTGTTAGTTCATGTTTGGCATACTTAAGGCTCCGCATATCATTTGAAGCATTTCTATCGTTTTCTAAAAGTTTCCACCGACTTACAAAGCGGTTAAGATTATCACTTCATCTTTTTTGCGGTTTGCATGCTCGCCTTTTGGAATCCATTCAATGTTTTACTTAAAATCAATAAAATATTCAAAGCTCATTTTAATAATATTCCTGAAAAATGCTAATAATGAAAAAAAAAAATCTGGTGGGCTAGGTGTAGAAAAGGACCAATGAACTATTCAAAATTTATATATCCATACATCAATCTTGATATAACTTTGAATAGTTATATTCAAAATAAAAATAATTAAAATTTCAGATACTGTAAATTCACTGTACGAAATCATAAATTCATTGCACGAAATCAATTTTTCTAGCTAGTATATCTTAAAATTTTGTTGACATATTTTTTTTTTTTTATTGTTAAGGATAATCATATCCTTTTTACTATTTTCATATATTTTTTTTCTTTATTCCATTACAGCCAAGCAAGCATTTATAACAAATACTTCCGATGTCTGCTGTGCTATAACAAACTATACAGAAAATTATGAAAATCTTTTACAATATTTTTTAAAGTATATAAAGGAAAAATTTGTAAATGTTAAGGAAAACTAACTGAAAAAAAAAATTGTCTATGTGAATTTTCACTTCATCGCAGTATCAAAATATTTTTGAAGAAAATGTTTATTTGGAACGGAAATTTATGATTATTATGTAAGGACAAAATGGTATCAATAATATTTCACTGTAAATTCTTTCGTTTTATATAGTGCAATTAAAAGATTGCTTTAAATTGAAGGCTATATGGATAACGAAAAATGTTATTTTTGTGGACTAGCAGCGTATGAAGATTCACATGTTTTATATTCAACTGAAAGAACAATCATTAACCTTTCAAACCAGTCAGCGAATAAATGAATTATTATATAACTTTACGAAATTAATTAATTTTAGAAATTCGATGGAAGTGTGAAGTTCAGATCTATATAGAATAATACAAATTAGGTTGATAAATTTACGTGTAGGGTTATAATAAAGAAGGAAATACTTACAATTTTCATAATAATTTACCAAAAAAATTCTCAAATTTCATAATATAATGATACATCCTGTCCTCACCGAAGAAAATGATTTACCGAATTTTATTTATGTGGTTGTCTAATAAGTTCTAAAACATATTTTTTTTTTATTATTATTTATTTTATATATTGTAAATTTAAAATTCATAAAATGTTTTTGCACCTGGTTAAATAATTCCCAGAATCGCACATTCGGTTCGATTGCTGAATGTTTATTTTTTATTGTATTTTTATTATTTGCTAAACCAAAATGAATAGAAAATGCGGAGACGATTGCAGAATACTGAAATATATTATTATATTAAAATTGAATATCCTAGACACTAATATATTATATCACTGAAAACTATTTTGTGTCGGCGACAAGTAATATAATATTGGCAAATTAATAATTGAAAATTGAAAATTCGTGAAATGTAAAAGTAAAATAGAAAAATAAAATTTATTAGAACAAGAATTTTCTTCTATATAGAGTGTTCTTTACTAAAATGGTGGGTCGTAGGGAGTTAAAACGGAGTTAAAATATACATTTGATGGTATAAAAAACTAACTTTTAACAATATGTAATTATTCCTCAGTTGTTTGGGTACGTACGCTACGTATCTTCTATTCTATATAGGTATAACAGAAATAAATTAATGTCTATTCATGGTAAGGAATTTTAACTTTTTTGAATGAATAACATTATTTTCACATAGTTTTAATAATTATTTAGCTATTGATTATTTTCGAAAAATAAGTAATCAATAGCTAAAATATTGATTATTTTCGAAAACCTTAACACATTTTATGCTACTGTTCAAGTCTTATTAGAAGCCAGATTAAGAATGTTAGATTGGAACGGTTTGATAGTTTGGAACGATTGTATAGGACAGACAAAATACTGCTGGACAATTAGGTAATATGGACAATGCAACCGCCCAAGAAAACCATACCCTATGTTTGCTAGCGAGTATTTCTATAATGGAATTACTCGGAATTGTAACGAACTCGATGGAGCTAGAAAAAAAGAAATTTTCGTAATTATTTCTTATTAATAGATTTAAATACGTATAAGGTTAACAACTGATGGGTCATCCTAACTATGTAGACGGTTATCACATCCACCTAACTAACAAGTGGAACTTTTGACAAAAAGTAAATATAAACTCAATTTCGACCGACGGAAACGTTTACTTTATCTACTGATTTTGCTTTCAGTAACTGTACATTGACGGTGTCCTGTAAAACAACTAAAAGTTACTGTCAGCCACTATACAGATAATTCCGTCTATAAGTTTTTGTTCACGCTATTTTCGCAAAATTTCAACAGTGAAGATTCTGATTAATTCAAAATTCCTGCAAATTTCGAAATTTTGATAAGTTAAAGTTTCTGATGGATCCGGTTAGAATAGGGACAGTGTTTATCATTATTAAATACTGGATAACAAAAATCTTGACAATCAAAAAATTGAAAAACGTTATCAAATCAAAACGTTATCAATAAAAATTCCGATTAGACTATGATTGTCTAAATTCCTAGATTTCCATTTGTCATGGAGATTTTTGACAACGCATCTTATAAATTTTCAATCTATATTCAGAGTTTTTCTAAACGTTTTACTTATTTTATGATTTAATTTATGAAATGTTTCAGATTTAAATTTACTCCAATCCGTTGAAAAAAAATTGATTTGTCAACACATAGTTTTTTATTTATCTTCATATTTACAATTACACTTTTTGATTTTAATATGATATTAAGTGAACTTATCCATAAATTTATGTCACTGTTATTATTACAATAATAACCAATCAAGTTTAACCATTTATTCTTATCGATTAACTATATATAGTACACTCGTGTATATGCTTGGACACTTTAAGTTATTATCCTATGATCAGCTTAAATTGATATTAAATTTTCATCATTTTCGTAAATAGGATATTGTCACCATTATAACAAATATATACTTAAAAAAGGACTAAAATATAGAAAGAAATATATACTTCAATACTAACGCACCAATAATAATAATAAAAAAATTATATTTCTTCTTGGGCTATACTACAATGTGGAAAATTTTACAATTTTTCGACAGGATTTCTATATCAGTTCATATAAATAAAAGGACTTTTGTTATTTGTATTTTTTTTTTTTTTTTGATTTCTATATAAAAAAAAAGGATATTTTGTATTTTTGGTGAAATTGTAATATTGAACAATAAAAGATAATTTTTCTTGTTTTTTATTACATTTCGGTTTTTCTTGGTTCTATGATTTAATTATACAGTATTTTTTTTCTGTGAAAATGTGAATATTAAATTCAATTTTGTTCAATTGTGTATGGTTTTGTTATATCCATTCTGGACATTGAAAAATTCATTTATATACCCATAATTGTTATAGGTATTTCCTTATTATTTTCATTTAATTTTCGATGAAAAGATCCAGATAAAAATGGAAATTATAAGGATTACAATAATTTAACTCTTGATTGACAGTCGTTACAATCTTTGCTATATATTATGATTTCAACCAATGATCTAAGTATTGAAAACTAAATATATCATGATATTAAAATGGAAAATTTTGATTAATCTTGTTTCTATTACCGTATTTTCAGCCGTATTGATGCTTTGGTATTATTAATGTTTGTCAGAATTTCACAGAACTACAATACAAGATTATAAAATCTTTGATATTCATGAAGCCAAATTGAGTATGTCATTAAAGGGGAAACGATACTGACGCAGAAATATATCTTATAATATTAACTACTTTTAACTATTTTTAATCTCTGAGTTGTCCTTTAATACACTACATCCAGAAATATGGTTTTTGTTAGCCATTCACTGTGGTGAACATTATACTTTTGAAGATTATTTTCATGTAATTCGGGCCTGTGAAGTAAAATATAACAATTAAACGACACACATTAAGAGAATCTTTTAAATAATCTTTTACAATCTTGGATTAATCAAATAATTTACTGTATTTTATCAATAGTGTGTTGACCATTTCTATATATGAAAGTCACCAAAAATTATGAATTATCTGTTCTATTTTATGTTGTCTGTTAATAAACCCTTTGAATTCTGATTTTTGTTCACTCTATGATTCTGTAAAGCAAAAGAAACTTTTAAAAGAAAATATCCTTTTTGTTATTTTTTGTAAAAATTCTATCCATCAGGATATGATTTCATAAAAGAGAAATAAAATAAGAAGCACAATTAATGTCACAATTTATGACAAATTGTATATTTTTTGATGTTGAAACAAAAAAAAAAAAAAACGAAAAGAAAAATGAAAATGTTTTATATAAATTATTTATAGATAGTTTGACAGAAGGTTTAAAATATAATATTTTATCCATTTCCATTTAAAATGAATTGTACTTTTAAAGAAATTAACTTAATTGGTTTTGAAATTTTCTGTTTATCTATGGATAACAAAATTTATGTACAAAATAATATCTAAGGCCCAATAGTATTGTGGGCGCAAAACTTTAGCGGTAGCTGTATATTTTTTTTCCCCGCCAAGACAAATCCAGTACAAACGCAATGGTGGCGGTGGCGGTGGCTGAGAAAATTATATTTTATTATATTATTATATTTTTTGCGTGAAATCTTTATTATTTATTTAAAATGTCACTATGAAAAATGTCAGTCAAATTTATAATTCGCCTCCTTTATTAAAATTTTTTAGCGCTGGCGGTTAATATTGAACATTGTTCAATCTTGGCTGTAGCTTTTTTTTCCTTAGCGGTGACCGCTAGCATTGTGTTTGCTTTCATTGATTTCCATATGTTGAACAATTTTCAAAATTTACGCTAAAGGTTTGCGCCCACATTACGATTGGGCCTTTTAAACAAAATTTTATTAATATTTCACAATTTTCATTTGGTATAATTTTTATATTTTGTGGAATTTTTACAAAGAACTAAAAATAAATAATTATCATATATTTTCAAACTTTTAGACAGAATTGTTTTTAATTATATATGTACATTTTTTATATACTTTGAGGCGATTTAAAATTAAAGGCATATCACATAAATGAAAAAAATAAAATGATAAATCATAAAAAATCATAACATTTTCATATAAACATTATTTTTATATTCAAATAAAAATGACCTATTGTGTCAACAGAAACTATAAAATGGCTTTGCACATTTTACAATATTATGATATAAATTAAAAACAGTATCAACATTTTTCTGCCACAGTATAGCACAATTCTCTAATCACGCTTCACGCACTAAAATTTAGAATTTCCAGTTTTGAAATTGAAAAAACATTTAATTAATGAATAATTAGGAAAGAATAATTTGAATAATTTAATTTGATTTGGTGGATAATTCGACCTTCTAATATGACGGACTTTATTGAGTATTAGCTGGATGAATAGTTCAATTTTGTATATAAACTTTAAATTTTTAGTTTTGATGTGTTAAAAGTTTCCTTAGTCTTTTGCTGGTATTGAATGATTGTAGGTTTAAATAAACTCAGGCTTTTAATTAAAACCATATTATACAATTCCACTATGTCTTCAATTAATTGATGAAATAAAAATCGAAATACTTAAAACGCTTATGCATTTAGAGAGACAGAGGAACAATGATGGAACAGAATGTTAATTATAATCTTATATTTGTTTCGGTAACCTCTAAAACTATATATTAGCATATTGAAATGAAATTGGTTTCACAAATAAAATATCCTAAACCAACTTCAGTGACAATAAATCACATTCTCTAAAACAACCTAATTCAAGCATATACTCTTACGATGCCTCAAGATGCAACACGAATTTTCTTTTACAAACTTTTGAGGTGATCACAAGCCCCTACTATTTGAACGAAAATAGTTATACATCTCTAAAAATTTAAAAAATATTGATATGGACTCATGATTGCATGTATATAGTAATAGGCTAATCCGGCTGTTTATATTATTAATATAACCATATTTCTTCTAAATGGCTTAAATAAGTCAGGTCTGTACGAATGCCTTCTTAACTATGATAATTTTTTCCAGTTTTTATTATCATCAGTTATAAAAGATATTATAACTATTTCATATTTAATACTTTAGATAGAGGTACACCGACCGATCAAATGACTAATTTAGAAATCATATTTACATAATGACTATAATTAGGATATTTTTAAGGTCATACATGTAATGTGACGTATACATTCCAACTGAATGCAAAGAGTTAATTATTAAAATTTTCAATTAAAAATTAAAAATAAATTATAATAAGCACTCAACAGAAAATTTAAATTAATTGGGTAATTTCCTTATTAAAAAATTTCCTTAAAAAATCTAATGATAATAACAAAATAACTTTAAAGTAAAATATAAAGGACAATTTTAAAAGGACTCTAGAAAAGTTATGAAAAAAAAAAATGGTTAATTAAAAAGGTTTTTTTGTTTTTATTTTTTGGGAAAAATATTTTTATAATATATAAATTTAATATTCTTAACATCAAAAGAATTAAATATTTTCTTTATTGTTTTTGATTTTGTAGAAAAATCCTTTTTTAAAGGACTTAAATTTTTTTATTTATTTATATAGTTTACAACAAATATTTATTTATAGTACAACACTTGAGAAAAACTTGAGAAAATCAAATTTTTTAATGACAATAAAGGTTTACAAGTCATTCAGGGTTTGAAAAAATTTATAATGTATATTTAAAATATCTATAAGAAATTGAATTTGGTAATTCTTTCTCTACTCAACCACTGACATTCATAGTAAACTGCCCTACCCAAAGATATTGGTAAATTGATAGTGACATGGTGTTGATATGAACTCAAAAAACTTAATTTGGTATAATAAACGTAGGTACGCTCTCAATAATTAATACATATTTGAATGGAAAAATACCTCAAGGACTTCCACGTATCTACTATATTACAACTATCCGTTGTATGTACACTCCCGCCGACATTTGCCTCCTTTCGGTCTTATGGCTGTTTGTCTTATTTAGCTAATATCTGTTTTATAAAGATTTAAATCTGCGCAGCATTTCGGTATCACTAATATTTGTATTGAAATCTCTACTTTCGATACTTGGTTATTGAAGATAATTATTTAAATTAATAAAAATTAATTATTTTTTTTTGACTGAATCTTTTTTTTTGATCAGATAAAATTTATTTCAAATTTACATATTTTTATCATTTTCATCGGTGTTCTTAACATTTTCATATTTATTTTCATGATTATCTTAAGTTTTTCTAATATTTTTGCAAGATTTTTTATACTATTAAATTTAAATTTCGGAATATTCGTAAAAGAAAAGTCAACAATTTGTTGTAATTGAATTATTTTGACTTTAATTTCGTATCCAAGTTCGATTAATATGCTTTAAGTAACCCTAATTTCCACGGTAATTTTTTTGAGATAAGACTACAATTATTATATGATCATTTTTATTAAACCTTTTTTATTTAAGTTAGCTGAACTATTAGTGTATAGAGGTCGGTAATTGAAATGGTAAAAATGTTGATTATCAAAAATGTAATTATGCGAATGTTAAATTTTTATAGCTGATTTTGTACGATCAGAACAATCTTTTTCTATATGTTATGTTATATTTAAAGCTAAGTAATTAAATCAATTAAAATAGAATAATGTTATCACAATTATCCTTAAAATGTAAAAATAAAATTTGAATTTTAAATCTGTGCCAAATTATTTTGTAGTGCCACCGAACAAGTAATCATCTTTCGATATTTTTTTAAAATTTACCTTTTATAATCGTAACATTTATATTTAACAATTTCACATTACAAGCTTAAGCTCTTACCATTATAACAGAAATTGCCGATAATTTAATTATACTAAATACTAAAATACAAGTTGCTTTCCGACAGTTATTTAAGACTATAATTCGTTACCGCTCATGCCAAAATTACAAATTTAATTTCAATAAATTAAATTAAGTTTCAAAAATATTTTGTAGTGCAAAAAGAAAATCTTTCCCATATGAGAACAAATTTGACTTTGGAAAATTCCAATTTTTAATACACAATTTAATTTTTCTCGACGTCACTATTCCCATTATTAGAAAGTTGGCCTTTATTTAAAATTAATTTTCTGTCAACTTAAAATTTAATTAATTTTTTCATTTTCTAACTAATTATTTATTAAACATGAAATGACAAGAAAAATGGATCAAGAATTAAGGAAAAACGACAGAAAATTGATGTTCCCAATCAAGATTTTCAATCATTGTTAATTTTACAATCCTTGAATGGGAAATTTATTAAAGATGGAATTTATATTTGAAACTATAAAGTACATAGCAAACCATATCAGCAAATTAAAGATTCACCGAAAATCACCGCAAATTTATCAATTTCAATTATCTAACGCTATTTAAATGAACTCATCTAAAATCTGATTTAGCTTCTTTCTGTAGAGGAAAACTATTTACCACATGATTACTCAAATGATGGAAGAAGATTCGGAATTAAGTTGGACAGCAACAGGATTATTAATTTTATGTGTACCAATTCCCAGCTTTATGCCATTTTATGACTGGTTTTTATGAGTCAGTAATTTTTGAATGGTGTATTATTTTTGTGGCATTTAAGAAGCATCTGTTCAAATAATGTTAGCACGTTAGCAGTATTGATTTTGGTGCAAGATTTTTTATTGAAATATGATATAAATTGTAAATAATTATGTATAAAATATATTTAAATATTAAATTATTTGAAAATTATTTGTTTCAGTGCTCGATAATTGTAATTTATTTAAAATAAATCAAATTGAATGTAAAATATAAAAATATCAAAGCTTGTTTAGCATTGGAGGCTTTTTAAAGTATTCAAAATTCAATTAAAAAAAACACCGGTTTTTTAATTCCACTTAAATGTTTTTCATTGCGTACGTTGTTATAATTGATGTAATAAATCCATAGCGAAACCACTTCAAATGGATGCCAACTATCACTTTTTCTCAATAAAATTTCCCTATTTTCCTAAACTTATCTTTTTGTCACCCCGAATTTACTTATTTTTAACATGGACAAAACTACCTCGAAATGAAGTTGCATTTTAACACCATATTTCATAAATATACACTAACGCCATGCAAAGAATTTTATGGAGTTTCGGATACTTGACTACTTGCACAGAAAAAACAATAATCTCAAAAGTTATCAATAAAATTAAGAATATTTCGGATAGGATTTGTAAATTGTACCTTGTAGATGGTATTAATTTCGAATTATTTTCTTTCGTAATCTCGCCATATTTGGCCTCATTTTAAGGATCGTATAAAATTTTATAAATATTCCTCAAACAATGAGACATAAACCAAATTTAATCCATTAAGTAATTTTAACTCTGGTGATATCTAATCTGTTTAAATTCATTGAGAAAAAAATACCTAATGAAAATATTAACTCAAGGATAAATTCAATTTTTTTTTTCAAATCAAATTATCCTGTAAAGTTTACTTCAATATTGAAAATAAATAAATAAATTAATTACAATTAGAAATTGAAGCATCAACAAATAAAATAATTCTCTTAAAATATATTTTTTGTGAAAATAAATTTAATTAAAAAAATTAAAATAAAATAAAATAAAAATAATAATAAATAAAAATGAAAAGTTGGATTGTGTTAACTTGTTTCCTTATAATATTAATCGTCCTCTTAATCAATATTGATTACAACACGACCGGTATTAATGAAGTATGTGAAAGAAAAACAAATCTGTGTGATCTTGACTATTTTGCAAAAGAAAAAATTGAACCTGTGCCCCCCACGAGGGCAACTCGAAAAGCAAAACCAACCACAACAACAACTACGACCACGAGCACGACCACGACTACGACCACGACCACGAGCACGACCACCACCACAACGTCCACCACCACAACGTCCACTACTACAACGTCCACTACCACAACGTCCACCACCACCACAACGTCCACCACCACAACGTCCACCACCACAACGTCCACCACCACAACGTCTACCACCACAACGACCACGACCACGACCACCACCACGACTACAACCACCACCACGACCACGACTACCACCACGACCACAACAACAAAAAGTCCTTTATTGGTTATAATTGGATTTGACGGTTTTGGAAATAATTATTTAAATTTTGGCGTTACACCAAACATTAATAAATTTGCTGCAGGTGGTGTGTCAACAAGAGTTGACTCACGTTGTTGGGAAAATATAAATGATGCTTTTTCTGCTTTCCATACAATTGGTAAGTAAAATAATAATAATAATTATATTTATAACTATATTTCTATATTTTAGCTACAGGCAAGAAAGTTGGAGACCACGGAATAAGTGGTAGGAAAATTGTAAGACGAGTCAACAATAAATATGTTCTAATTGATGATCTCGCTGAAATATTTAATATTAGTAGAAATACATATGGAGCCTATCCGATATGGGTAAGCTTATTATAATTTATTTAACAAGAAATTCTGAATGGCACTGTAACTTAACTTAATTTTGTTAAGAAAAATGGACGGAGTTTTAAATTTCATTTCTGGTCCTAACGTGTGGTTACAATTTGCAATATTATAGAATTTGTAACAGTTACTGAAATATTCTACGTTTACATACTAAATAAATATATTTTTTTAAACCATAATCTAATCTTCATTTAATATCAAGTCGCTCAATGAGGAAATGGGAGGTAAATCATTAGTGTCCATGTGGCCCGGTTCAGATTTCGCATATGGAACTGATGGCAAAGATTTTGCAGCATCAATAAGAATAGCCTATGAAAGAGGAATTTCTATACGAGCTAGATATGAAGAAGTTCTAAATGAAACAGAATCAGATAGTCAAATAAATTTAGCAATGATATATTTTCCAAACTCGGACAAAATAGCACACGCATTTGGTCCAGATAGTGCAGAAGTAAGTTTATTAATTTAATTCATGTTTCACAAACTTCTCTTAAATTGAAACATTAAAGGTTACAGCAATACTTAAAGAAATAGATGACGAATTTGGAAATTTTCAAGAAAAATTGAAAGAAATTCGTCCAGATGCTAATATAATTCTTGTAAGTGATCACCAGATGACTGGAATTAAATTTAAAAACTTTAAAACACGTTACAAAACAATAAATGAAGCGAGATGTCAGAACGCCTTGACAAATTCGCTTTATATCGGTGCATTCAAGTGGATGGTAATATTTAAAAATGATGGCAGCAGTTTAGATAAAACCTGTTTTGATAGACAAGGTTTTACTGAAAATACTAATTTTGGTACGTGGTGTGATTTTCAAGGGCATTATGCAAGCTTTCCAATAAATACGTAAGTTTATAAGTTTATATATTAACAAATGAATGAAAAATAACTCATTAAATATAAAGTTTATATTAAAATATTTTTTTTTTTGTGAAATGGTATAATCTCTTAGGTATTTATATATGGAAGATAAACTTTGGTTTATTAATGACGAGACAGCATTTCTCGATCCTGTCATCTACAGAATTAGAAAATGGGAAAGCGAATTCGGTTTAAATCGTAGATACAAACTATTTTTATTATAAAATAATCTTATTTAATGATTTTCTTTATTTATATATTTAGTAATGAATGATCCGGAGAGGATTATTGGAACCCATGGCACCAAAAGGGAGCACACACTTTTTGGTAGACGTACAATAAGTGTGCGAAGAATTTTTATTGCAGGTGGCCCGGACTTTCGTAATAATTTTCAAACATACCATTTACTTGATCACGAAATATATATTGTGTTCAAAATACTATTAAACATAGACTATGGGCAGCATAGGTTACTTAAACCAAGGGCAAAAACATCAACACTAACGGAATTAATTGTTAAAAAACCGAAGTGCATTTACCGAAAGCCCATCGACTGGACTTGTAAGCTAATATTATTTTAGTATTTTTAAATATATTAAATAACAATTTTTTTCTTTTACTTTCAGTTCATATCACACTTATAGCGACTATGGCGTGTATCACCTGCACATGTTTATATATTGCGGGTAATATGTACGAAAAGAAATTGCTGCGAGAAGCTGTTTCGTCATCTAGAAGAAAAAGATATTTAACATAATTAAAATGTAAAAATAATGAAATTTGTTAATTATTTCGATTTCTGTCTTAAATTAATATAATTAAAAAATAAAAATTTGTATTAAATTTAAAATTTTTTTTTTTTTTAATCTTCTAATTATTTTTTTATTTGAATGTTAAACTTTTTTTAAAAAATATTTGGATTTTGTAATAATTTTGGAAATTGTTTTCAAATGGATATTTTTATTTCAATGCTTTTGAGGTAACTTCTATGCTTTTATTGCGGTATATTAGTATTTCATAAAAAATTTAATAGCAACAGAAATTCAATATCCCGAATTGTTCTAGAAGAAATTGTAATAAAGGATTAATTAAATTGTTTTAACTAATTTTGAACTTGTCGGGATTTTATTACGTTCGGGATTGTCATATTGTGGTCAACTACGAAATGACTACTTAGTGCGCTTGCACAGGGTTAATTATAAATGTTTGTAGCCATGCTGTTTAGGAAATAGAACATAATTAATGTCTGATATTTTATGTATTTTAAGCTGCGATGAGTAAATTTCTCATTTTTATGATTTGTTATTTTACTTTGTTATAATTCATCAAATATTTCGATTATCTCGAAATAATTTTTATTTTAAATAATTTTATGCAACTATTTAAATAATTATTCTTAATTATTATTTTAATTAAATGTTTTTGGTTTTTAATGATTTTTTGAATCTGATCAGCCGGGGACAGACTGTCTGAAAAAGTGAAATTTTAAGTAAATTTTGTAGTAGTGCATTTTTATTTACTATTTTATGACGTAGTCTATATAAAATATTTATATAATCTTAGAAAATCATTTAATGGCCATAAAGTGAAATGTTTATACGAAACAAGAACCTTAAATTATATGAAATTTAGAAAATGATATTACTAAAACAGCTGGAATTTTAAGATGTTCTTTTTAACAATTTATGGTATCAATTTTGCAAAAACGTTAGTTTTTTTTTAATTGGAAATATTAGAATAACATTATGATCACTTTATGAACCATATTTTTGTACTTAATTAGTAATCTATTCACCTGAAATGGATGGAAGAAAATAACAATTGTACCATAATATAAAATAGCAAAAAAGATGGAGTAGAAGAAATATAAATTATAAAATATTAATTTTCAATAATTTTCATTTGTTAAAATTCTTTAAAACTTTTAGTTTCTATATTTATAGTAAAGTTTAAATTTATAAAGAAGTACGCAAATTGAAGTCATTGTTCAGATAACAGAAACATTTAGTTGGTTAATAGGTAATTTCTTGTCGATAAGAAGGTCGATCAGAAAAATTTGTTGTTAATTTGTTAATATTAATTTTTATCTTATCTGATTATAACATTCTCTAATCCCTTCACATTTTCAGTACACCATAATCTTGAGGAAAAAATGAAATATTAGAATTGCTTCTGAAGAATGGTGTACCAAAATTCCAGCCGGATACCAATAAATTATCAGGCTCTGAATTAATGAATTTAAAGTTTAATAAATGAACTTAGTTTCTTGACAATTTGATTTGAAGCTATATCCTAAAATTTCTACTCAAATATATTTAGTTAGAGCATTAGTTTGCTAATCGGTATACTATTGTTAATTGTAACTAGCAGCACCTTACATTTTTTATTTTTTCTGAATTCAAATATTCTGAAAATATTGCCATCCAATCGATATTTTTGATAACATTTATTGAGTCTTGAACAATTGCCAATGCAAGACACTAACAATAATAGTTATAATTTATAATTGGTGCTTTACATTTTATGAATACTGTTTAAGATTTACCATTTTTTGGAGACTTTGTAGGTCAAAACAATTAATTTAGTTTCTTGACAATTTGATTTGAAGCTATATCCTAAAATTTCTACTCAAATATATTTAGTTAGAGCATTAGTTTGCTAATCGGTATACTATTGTTAATTGTAACTAGCAGCAACTTACATTTTTTATTTTTTCTGAATTCAAATATTCTGAAAATATTGCCATCCAATCGATATTTTTGATAACATTTATTGAGTCTTGAACAATTGCCAATGCAAGACACTAACAATAATAGTTATAATTTATAATTGGTGCTTTACATTTTATGAATACTGTTTAAGATTTACCATTTTTTGGAGACTTTGTAGGTCAAAACAATTAATTTATTTGTTTTCTACATTTTCCTCTTTCTATATAAAGCATATTTAATCTTTAGTTCACCTCTATAATATTTGTTATCCATTCTATTTATATTTCCTTACCGGTTGTATTTAAAATTATTTCCGATGGAAAATTCTTATCATTTTCAACAATAAAACCATAATTATAATAATGTGTATAGCTACCTGGATAGCCCAGTTAAAGTGGTTTATTAAGTAGTAAGAAAAAGTTCTGCTTGTCATCTTTCTAACCGATACCATAGAAGTCTGTTTAATGTCAAACAAAAATATGTAATTTATAAATTGAAATGAGAAAGAACAATATAAAAATAAATGTAGGCAGAGACAGAGACAAGATTTGGTTTTTCTTTTGGTTCTTTTGATATGGGCGAAGTTATTTCATAGCTAATTCATTTATAATAACAAAATAATTTTTCATTTGTTTTATGAATATTGCATCTAGGTAAAATAGAATTTATGCTTTCGTAAATTCAGAGAAAAGTGTGATTAAAAATTTTTACAGAAAGTTTAATTAATGGTAAACATTTCAGTTTCATTAAGCGATTGAAATTTGTCAAGTTTTGTAGAAAGTATATTTATTTAAGTTTATAAATTAAATTGTTGACTTAGAAATATTCAATTTTTTGGATATACTAGTAAGTATAAATGATTGAATTAAGATAAATAATAAGATCAATGTAGTAATAGATTATTACGTTGAGTTCACATCTGTTGAGTTAACCATTTCAGTATAAATTTAATGAATGTGCAATTGTCAAATAAACGTCACACTTGGGAAAGGTATAACCGTCACATTTAGAAAATATGATAAATAATAGTCCATATTTTTGTTGTGGTAAGGTAACGTTACCATGGCTTATATTTTGACAGTATTGAGTATAGTGTGCCATAAGAATTTTGTGTTTACGTAATGAAGAAAAATCAATATTTTTGTCAAAGGATTACAAAAAATTATGTATAAACAAATATTCGCATAAAAAACTTAAAATGAATAAATATTTTGAAGCTGTTTCGTTATTCCGTCGAAAAAATTATGAAAAATGTATTGAAATTTGTAATATACTTTTACAAAATCCTAATGCAAATGGAATATACAAAGACCTAAAATCAAATGAAAATGAAAATGAAAATTGGTTGACTGAAGGAATTTGGCAATTGAAAATGCGTGCTCAAACTCAAAGAGTATACGTTGATGATTTAGAAACAAATGATGATGGAATTGGTATGGCAATATAAATATAGGTATAAAAATTAATTTTCAAAAATATAACAATTTTTTGTTGTTGTTGTGGACATATAGAAAATGAAGAAATTGAATTTGAACGAATTGCAACTGCTGCACGTCCTGGTACATCAATAAAAACAGCATTTATACCACGTCCTGGTAGTCGAAATTTGATGTCTGCTACTGGTATAAAACGACCAACAACATTAACAACTCGTCCAAAAACTGGAATGGTAAAAAATACGTAAATTTTGAATATAAATTTTGTATATCTTAAATTTAATTAATTTAAGGTACGTCCTGGTACAACTAGTAATCGTCCTGGTTCAGCAATTAGCAGCCGACCACAATCACGTTGTGGTACAGCTAGAAGAGTTCGTGTTACATCTGGTGCTGCATACACAATTAGTGATCCAACATCCGGATTATTCCAGGCATCACGTTTAAATCCAACAATTTATGCTGAAAAACCAACAGTTATAAAACCATTATTTCAGTTTCTTTTCTATCATGAAGGTGATCCACAAAAGGCACTTAGTTTATGTGAAGCTGTTGCTGATGTACAGAAATCATTATCGAAAAAATTAGATTGGTGGTGGGAACAACAACGAGGACGTTGTTTAATTACATTAAATCAACCGAGACGTGCCGAAGATTGTTTGAAGCGTTCGATAGCCAATTGTCCACATCCGGATACATATTTGTTAATGTGCAAAATGTATATGAAATTGGAACAGCCACAACAGGCATTACAATTATTGGATAGTGGTTTGGAAAATAATCAATTTGATATTAGCCTAAGGATACAACAAGCACGGATTTATGAACAAATCGAACAGATGAATGATAGTGTACAGTGTTATAGGAAAATATCACAAATAAATCCAATTAATGCTGAAGCATTAGCCTGTATTGCTGTGAATTATTTTTATGATAATCAACCGGAAATGGCATTAATGTATTATAGGTAATAATAGTACTTTAGAGTTATACATTTAAAGCAGAAAATTATACAATTTTACAAAGCTAACTAATTCTGCTAACAAATTTCCTGGATATTTTGAATGCAGTTGAACTGATAGGTAAAAGGTTACAAGTGGTACAGAAGTTTTTAAGCAAAATTAACTGATTCAAAATTGTAAAAAAATTGTTTTTGTATACTAATTTACTTACTTGCAGAGCCAATTTTTAGTTTTTGCTGTGCTAACTTGCTCACTGTCAAACTGTCAGAATTAGTTATATATTTTAACTATAGCTAATAATTTAAGCTTTCTCACAATTCTAATTTACCAGAACTAATATAATAGTAATAAAAATATTTAATTTTAGGCGAATACTTTTAATGGGTGCTCATTCAGCTGAACTATACTGTAATATTGCTTTATGTTGTTTATATGGTGGACAGATTGATTTAGTTCTGCCATGTTTTCAACGTTCATTAAAATTAGCAATAACCCCTGAACAACGAGCTGATATTTGGTATAATTTAAGTTTTGTAGCTCTTGTAAGTATTTTAAGCTTTTAGTTTTAATTATAATTGTATTATATTATTAAATTTTTCCAAAAAAAAATTTTTAGACTACTGGTGATTTTAATTTGACGAAAAGATTACTTCGATTATGTTTAAGTTCAGATTCAGCTAATGGTGCTGCTTTAAATAATCTCGGTGTTTTATCAGCACAAATTAATGATTTTGTTAAAGCTAAATCATATTTAATAGCTGCACAAAGTGTATTAGCTGATTGTCCCGAAATTGAAAGTAATATAAAATTATTGGAAAAATATTAATATTGAAATTATTAATTATTGATTTATTTGTTACTATATTTTTTAAATTATTATAATTATTATATAAATATTTTCTTTTTTTATTTTTGTTGAAAGTGATTTTCAAAATTAAATGAACACAATTAAAATTATATAAAAATATCTTTAATTGATTATTGGTCCATAGATGATTTAGTTAACACTGAAGAGCTTGATTTGTGCATGGGAATTACTAGGTAACGACAAAAGGAAGTATTACTAGCGTTTTTTTAGAACTAAACGTGTTAATCCAAGTTATAATATAGGGTTCTGTCTAAGATTGATTTGAACTCGATTTGAAAGTACTTTTGACCAAATGATTAAAAAATATTATTTTATTAGTTTAAAAATCTTTAGTCCTTCAAATTTTGTAATAAACCTTTCCAATTTTCTCTATAATATAAACATATCATATACAATTTAAATGTTTGATCCTGTCATAATCCTTAAAATATCTACTGAACAACAACCGGAAAATATTTAAATACATTATAATAATAAAGAAATAAACAGAAAAAACTGGTAAAACTAACACAAAATTCGGAGTTTGTTAAAAATGTGAGGAATTTATAATTTCAGAAATTCATTCCCAATTTTTAATGCAGTCCCCAATAACCTTACAATATTACAAATCTATAAATTAATTTTTTCTGTAGGTCATTATTATAAATTTCTGATCACTTTTGGTCATATTAACTGAAACTTTAATGAAATCAGTAGGGTCACTTTATACGTTATCTTACATTGAACTTTGCGTATTGAACTACTATGGTTACCTTTAAAGTTTCATTTTGTTCGTTCGTTATTGTTGAAACGCAATTCGATCCATATACAAAAGTCTTAATTTGATATTGCCGGATTTTAGTCACTGATGAATCTTTTGTATTTTATAAGTCCGAGCACAAAAAAATTGTCATATTTGATTTTTGTGAATATATAATTAAACAATTTTCAATCGGATTTTGGTTTGCTTGGAATGAGATAGTAACTGGGGCAAGGGTAAGTTTAATTATTTTTGAATTAGAATTAGCTTGGTTGGAAATGTTTTAGTTAATTTAATTTTGACATTAAATACGATGACAAGATTTCGATATATCGATTTGAGCAATTTTTATACTTTATCTTATCTTTTTCCTTTACAAGATCAAAATTGTTATAAATAAATTCACCTAAAATTATATAGAATAAAATATTGAAAATTTATATATTCAATCACAGAAAAGTAACAAAATAAAAATATGAAAGGATATTTTTTAGTTCTTTTACTAAATTATATGTATATAAGTCATTGTAGCTATAGTAAGAGTGTATTATTTATTATATAATATCAAAAATAGAATAATAAATTTCAAAAATAAAGGGATAAATAGAGAACATTATCCTTAAAAACATTTTTTTTATATATCTTTTGTATAAATATTACAATATATTTCCATATGTAGCATTTCCAAATCAAATTAAACTTTTTCCAACCCAAAATTCCAATGTTAATTTTGTGTGTTTTCCAAGTCAAATTGGTTGGTTGGTTTTAAAAGAGTGATTCGCGCACTTGAGCGAAGATCTTGAACGAAAGGCCTTTGTACTCTCCAGTCGACGCCCGATTAGATTTCCAACAAATCGACCCATCCGACAACTATAACGAATGAGTTAATCTTAGCCGACTAAAAGTTACCTGGTTCCATCAAGTCCGTCAATAAAATGACGCTCCAGATGTTTAAACAGCTAATTAAGTATTGGCATAAAACGTGTTTCACGATTCCATCAAGCTCACATAGTCGAATTGGTATTTACCCAAGTTAAATTAGTCTCTTTGAAGTTAAATTGATGTTAACCAAATTAAATTAGTAAATATTGAAGTCAATTTAGACTTTTCCAATAAAAATTCATCTTTTACAAGTCAAATTAATGTCATTTTTTATGTATTACTTGTAAAAGTCCTGTTCTTTCAATGCTGCAACACTTCTACTTATTGCGTTGAATCTTTTTTTTTTTGGTCTGATAAAATTTATTTCAAATTTACATATTTTTATCATTTTCATCGGTGTTCTTAACATTTTCATATTTATTTTCATGATTTTCTTAATTTTTTCTAATATTTTTGCAATAGTTAGCTGAACTATTAGTGTATAGAAGTCGGTAATTGAAATGGTAAAAAGGTTGATTATCAAAAATGTACTATGCGATGTTAAATTTTATAGCTGATTTTGTACGATCAGAACAATCTTTTTCTATATGTTATGTTATATTTAAAGCTAAGTAATTAAATCAATTAAAATAGAATATTGTTATCACAATTATCCTTAAAATGTAAAAAAATAAAATTTGAATTTTAAATCTGTGCATAATTAGTGCCACCGAACAAGTAATCATCTTTCGATATTTTTTTAAAATTTACCTTTTATGATCGTAACATTTATATTTTAAAATTCCGCATTACAAACTAAGCTCTTATCATTAACAGAAATTGCCAATAATTTAATTATACTAAATACTAAAATACAATTTGCTTTCCGACAGTTATTTAAGACTATAATTCGTTAACTCATCTAAAATCTGATTTAGCTACTTTCTGTAGAGGAAAACTATTTACCACATAATTACTCAAATGATGGAAGAAGGTTCGGAATTAAGTTGGACAGCAATAGGATTATTAATTTTATGTGTACCAATTCCCAGCTTTATTCCATTTTATGACTGGTTTTTATGAGTCAGTAATTTTTGAATGGTGTATTATTTTTGTGGTATTTAAGAAACACCTGTTCAAATAATGTTGGCAGTATTAATTTTGGTGCAAGAATTTTTATTGAAATATGATATAAATTGTAAATAATTATGTATAAAATATATTTAAATATTAATTTATTTGAAAGTTATTTGTTTTTGTGCTCGATAATTGTAATTTATTTAAAATAATCAAATTGAATGTAAAATATTATGCAAAGAATTTTATGGAGATTTTATGGAGTTTCGGATTCTTGACAACTTGCACAGAAAAAACAATAATCTCAAAGGTTATCAATAAAATTAAGAATATTTCGGATAGGATTTGTAAATTGTACCTTGTAGATGGTATTAATTTCGAATTATTTTCTTTCGTAATCTCGCCATATTTGGACTCATTTTAAGGATCGTATAAAATTTTATAAATATTCCTCAAACAATGAGACATAAACCAAATTGAATACATTAAGTAATTTGAATTCTGGTGATATCTAATCTGTTTAAATTCATTGAGAAAAAAAAACCTAATGAAAATATTAACTCAAGGATAAATTCAATTTTTTTTTAAAATCAAATTATCCTGTAAAGTTTACTTCAATATTGAAAATAAATAAATTAATTAATTACAATCGGAAATTGAAGCATCAACAAATAAAATAATTCTCTTAAAATATATTTTTTGTGAAAATAAATTTAATTAAAAAAATTAAAATAAAATAAAATAATAATAAATAAAAATGAAAAGTTGGATTGTGTTAACTTGTTTCCTTATAATATTAATCGTCCTCTTAATCAATATTGATTACAACACGACCGGTATTAATGAAGTATGTGAAAGAAAAACAAATCTGTGTGATCTTGACTATTTTGCAAAAGAAAAAATTGAAATTGTGCCCCCCACGAGGGCAACTCGAAAAGCAAAACCAACCACAACAACAACAACAACCACGACCACGACCACGACTACGACCACGACTACGACAACGTCCACCACAACGTCCACCACCACGTCTACGACCACAACGTCCACGACCACGACCACGACCACAACGACCACTACCACGACCACGACCTCAACTACGACCACTACCACAACCACGACCACAACTACGACCACAACCACCACCACGACCACGACTACCACGACCACGACTACTACCACGACCACAACAACGAAACTTCCTTTATTGGTTGTAATTGCATTGGACGGTTTTGGAAATAAGTATTTAAATTTGGGCGTTACACCAAATATTAATAAATTTGCTGCAGATGGTGTGAGAGCACGTCGTATGGACACATGGTGTTGGCAAACTGATGTTTTTCCTACTTTGCATGCAATTGGTTAGTAAAATAAAATTAGAAATTATATTTATAATAATTATATTTCTATATTTTAGCTACAGGCAAGAAAGTTTCAGAACACGGAGTAATTGGTAGGAAATATATAAAACGAGTCAACGGTAAATATATTGTAATTGATGATCTCGCTGAAATATACAATATTAGTAGAAATGAATATGGAGCCTATCCGATATGGGTAAGCTATTTACTAATTATTATAATTTATTTTACAGAAAATTCTGAATCGCATTGTAACTTAACTTAATTTTGTTAAGAAAAATGAACGGAGTTTTAAATTTCATTTCTGGTCCTAACGCGTAGTTACAATTTGCAATATTATATAATTTGTAACAGTTACTGAAATATTCTATACGTTTACATACTAAATAAATATTTTTTTTTTAAACCATAATGTAATTTTCATTTAATATCAAGTCGCTCAATGAGGAAATGGGAGGTAAATCATTAGTGTCCATGTGGCTCGGTTCAGATTTCGCATATGGAACTGGGGGCAAAAATTTTGCAGCATCAATAAGAATACCCTATGAAAGAGGAATTTCTATACGAGCTAGATATGAAGAAGTTCTAAATGAAACAGAATCAGATAGCCAAATAAATTTAGCAATGATATATTTTCCAAACCCGGACAAAATAGCACACGCATTTGGTCCAGATAGTGCAGAAGTAAGTTTATTAATTTAATTCATATTTCACAAATTTCTCTTAAATTGAAACATTAAAGGTTACAGCAATACTTAAAGAAATAGATGACGAATTTGGAAATTTTCAAGAAAAATTGAAAGAATTTCGTCCCCATGCTAATATAATTCTTGTAGCTGATCACGCAATGACTGGAATTAAATTTAAAAACTTTAAAACATTTTACAAAACAAGAAATGAAGCGAAATGTCAGAACGCCTTGACAAATTCGCTTTATATCGGTGCATTCATGTGGATGGTAATATTTAAAAACGATGGCACCGTTTTAGATAAAAGCTGTATTGATTACCAAGGTTTTAGTCCATGGCCTAATTTTGGTGGGTGGTGTTCGGTCTATGGGCATTTCTCAAATTTTCCAGGAAATACGTAAGTTTATATATTAACAAATATATGAAAAATAACTCATTAAATATAAAGTTAATATTAAAATACTTCTTTTTTTTTTGTGAAATGGTATAATCTCTTAGATATTTATATATGGAAGAACGTAGTGAAAATACTTATTTACAGAAAGCATTTCTCGATCCTGTCATGTATAGAATTAGAAAATGGGAAAATGAATTCGGTTTAAATCGTAGATACAAATTATTTTTATTATAAAATAATCTTATTTAATGATTTTCTGTATTTATATATTAGTAACTAATGATCCGGAGAGGATTATTGGAGCCCATGGATACTACCATAACACATTTGAAAAAATTTTTATTGCAGGTGGCCCGGACTTTCTTCATCAACATATTATAAACCAGATAGCTGATCACGATATGTATGAATTATTCAAAATACTATTAAACATAGATTCTACAGAGAACTTTGGATTCCTTAGACCAAGATCAAAAAAATCCGCACTAACAGAATTAATTGTTAAAAAACCGAAGTGCATTTACCGAAAGCCCATCGACTGGACTTGTAAGCTAATCTTATTTTAGTATTTTTAAATATATTAAATAACAATTTTTTTCTTGTACTTTCAGTTCACATCACACTTATAGCGACTATGGCGTGTATCACCTGCACATGTTTATATATTGCGGGTAATATGTACGAAAAGAAATTGCTGCGAGAAGCTGCTTCGTCATCTAGAAGAAAAAGATATTTAACATAATTAAAATGTAAAAATAATGAAATTTGTTAATTATTTCGATTTCTGCCTTAAATTAATATAATTAAAAAATAAATTTTTTTATAAAATTTAATTTTTTTTTTAATCAATTTTAGTTATTTTTATAAAATCTCTCTAAAATTTAATTTGAAATATTTTAAAAATTTGGATTTTGGAATAATTTTGATAATAATTTTGGAAATTGTTTTCAAATGGATATTTTTATTTCAATGCTTTTGAGGTAACTTCTATGCATTTATTTCGGTATATTAGTATTTCATAAAAAATTTAATAGCAACCAGAATTTTTGTTCTAATTCTTAAAATAATTTTGCTTATTAAAACTAATTATTTTTATTATAATTTGTAATGCGACAAATTTTGATTTCACTGAAATCATTAGCTTCTTCACAGTTATTAGCAAATTACTCATTTCTCAAAATTCAGGATAATTGGAATTTACGACAAAAATTCAATATCCCGAATTGTTCTAGAAGAAATTGTAATAAAGGATTAATTAAATTTTTTTAACTAATTTTGAACTTGTCGGGATTATTTCGAAATAATTTTTATTTTAAATAATTTTATGCAACTATTTAAATAATTATTCTTAATTATTATTTTAATTAAATGTTTTTGGTTTTTAATGATTTTTTGAATCTGATCAGCCGGGGACAGACTGTCTGAAAAAGTGAAATTTTAAGTAAATTTTGTAGTAGTGCATTTTTATTAAACATTTTATGATGTAGTCTATTAAATATTTATAATATAATCTTAGAAAATCATTTAATGGCCATAAAGTGAAATGTTTATACGAAACAAGAACCCTAAATTATATGAAATTTAGAAAATTATATTACTAAAACAGCTGGAATTTTAAGATGTTCTTTTTAACAATTTATGGTATCAATTTTGCAAAAATGTTAGTTTTTTTAATTGGAAATAGAATTACATTATCATCACTTTATTTTTGTACTTCATTAGTTATCTATTTACCTGAAATCGATGGAAGAAAATAACAATTGTACTATAATATAAAATAGCAAAAAAGATGGAGTAGAAGAAATATAAATTATAAAATATTAATTTTCAATAATTTTCATTTGTTAAAATTCTTTAAAACTTTTAGTTTCTATATTTATAGTAAAGTTTAAATTTATAAAGAAGTACGCAAATTGAAGTCATTGTTCAGATAACAGAAACATTTAGTTGGTTAATAGGTAATTTCTTGTCGATCAGAAGAATTTGTTGTTAATTTGTTAATATTAATTTTTCTTATCTGATTATAACATCCCTTCACATTTTCAGTACACCATAATCTTGAGGAAAAAATGAAATATTAGAATTGCTTCTGAAGAATGGTGTACCAAAATTCCAGCCGGATACCAATAAATTATCAGACTCTGAATTAATGAATTTAAAGTTTAATAAATGAACTTAGTTTCTTGTTAGTTAGCTAAGAAGATTTATCTCAAAATTAACTGATTCAAAATTGTAAAAAAATTGTTTTTGTATACTAATTTACTTACTTGCAGAGCCAATTTTTAGTTTTTGCTGTGCTAACTTGCTCACTGTCAAACTGTCAGAATTAGTTATATATTTTAACTATAGCTAATAATTTAAGCTTTCTCACAATTCTAATTTACCAGAACTAATATAATAGTAATAAAAATATTTAATTTTAGGCGAATACTTTCAATGGGTGCTCATTCAGCTGAACTATACTGTAATATTGCTTTATGTTGTTTATATGGTGGACAGATTGATTTAGTTCTGCCATGTTTTCAACGTTCATTAAAATTAGCAATAACCCCTGAACAACGAGCTGATATTTGGTATAATTTAAGTTTTGTAGCTCTTGTAAGTATTTTAAGCTTTTAGTTTTAATTATAATTGTATTATATTATTAAATTTTTCCAAAAAAAAATTTTTAGACTACTGGTGATTTTAATTTGACGAAAAGATTACTTCGATTATGTTTAAGTTCAGATTCAGCTAATGGTGCTGCTTTAAATAATCTCGGTGTTTTATCAGCACAAATTAATGATTTTGTTAAAGCTAAATCATATTTAATAGCTGCACAAAGTGTATTAGCTGATTGTCCCGAAATTGAAAGTAATATAAAATTATTGGAAAAATATTAATATTGAAATTATTAATTATTGATTTATTTGTTACTATATTTTTTAAATTATTATAATTATTATATAAATATTTTCTTTTTTTATTTTTGTTGAAAGTGATTTTCAAAATTAAATGAACACAATTAAAATTATATAAAAATATCTTTAATTGATTATTGGTCCATAGATGATTTAGTTAACACTGAAGAGCTTGATTTGTGCATGGGAATTACTAGGTAACGACAAAAGGAAGTATTACTAGCGTTTTTTTAGAACTAAACGTGTTAATCCAAGTTATAATATAGGGTTCTGTCTAAGATTGATTTGAACTCGATTTGAAAGTACTTTTGACCAAATGATTAAAAAATATTATTTTATTAGTTTAAAAATCTTTAGTCCTTCAAATTTTGTAATAAACCTTTCCAATTTTCTCTATAATATAAACATATCATATACAATTTAAATGTTTGATCCTGTCATAATCCTTAAAATATCTACTGAACAACAACCGGAAAATATTTAAATACATTATAATAATAAAGAAATAAACAGAAAAAACTGGTAAAACTAACACAAAATTCGGAGTTTGTTAAAAATGTGAGGAATTTATAATTTCAGAAATTCATTCCCAATTTTTAATGCAGTCCCCAATAACCTTACAATATTACAAATCTATAAATTAATTTTTTCTGTAGGTCATTATTATAAATTTCTGATCACTTTTGGTCATATTAACTGAAACTTTAATGAAATCAGTAGGGTCACTTTATACGTTATCTTACATTGAACTTTGCGTATTGAACTACTATGGTTACCTTTAAAGTTTCATTTTGTTCGTTCGTTATTGTTGAAACGCAATTCGATCCATATACAAAAGTCTTAATTTGATATTGCCGGATTTTAGTCACTGATGAATCTTTTGTATTTTATAAGTCCGAGCACAAAAAAATTGTCATATTTGATTTTTGTGAATATATAATTAAACAATTTTCAATCGGATTTTGGTTTGCTTGGAATGAGATAGTAACTGGGGCAAGGGTAAGTTTAATTATTTTTGAATTAGAATTAGCTTGGTTGGAAATGTTTTAGTTAATTTAATTTTGACATTAAATACGATGACAAGATTTCGATATATCGATTTGAGCAATTTTTATACTTTATCTTATCTTTTTCCTTTACAAGATCAAAATTGTTATAAATAAATTCACCTAAAATTATATAGAATAAAATATTGAAAATTTATATATTCAATCACAGAAAAGTAACAAAATAAAAATATGAAAGGATATTTTTTAGTTCTTTTACTAAATTATATGTATATAAGTCATTGTAGCTATAGTAAGAGTGTATTATTTATTATATAATATCAAAAATAGAATAATAAATTTCAAAAATAAAGGGATAAATAGAGAACATTATCCTTAAAAACATTTTTTTTAAATATCTTTTGTATAAATATTACAATATATTTCCATATGTAGCATTTCCAAATCAAATTAAACTTTTTCCAACCCAAAATTCCAATGTTAATTTTGTGTGTTTTCCAAGTCAAATTGGTTGGTTGGTTTTAAAAGAGTGATTCGCGCACTTGAGCGAAGATCTTGAACGAAAGGCCTTTGTACTCTCCAGTCGACGCCCGATTAGATTTCCAACAAATCGACCCATCCGACAACTATAACGAATGAGTTAATCTTAGCCGACTAAAAGTTACCTGGTTCCATCAAGTCCGTCAATAAAATGACGCTCCAGATGTTTAAACAGCTAATTAAGTATTGGCATAAAACGTGTTTCACGATTCCATCAAGCTCACATAGTCGAATTGGTATTTACCCAAGTTAAATTAGTCTCTTTGAAGTTAAATTGATGTTAACCAAATTAAATTAGTAAATATTGAAGTCAATTTAGACTTTTCCAATAAAAATTCATCTTTTACAAGTCAAATTAATGTCATTTTTTATGTATTACTTGTAAAAGTCCTGTTCTTTCAATGCTGCAACACTTCTACTTATTGCGTTGAATCTTTTTTTTTTTGGTCTGATAAAATTTATTTCAAATTTACATATTTTTATCATTTTCATCGGTGTTCTTAACATTTTCATATTTATTTTCATGATTTTCTTAATTTTTTCTAATATTTTTGCAATAGTTAGCTGAACTATTAGTGTATAGAAGTCGGTAATTGAAATGGTAAAAAGGTTGATTATCAAAAATGTACTATGCGATGTTAAATTTTATAGCTGATTTTGTACGATCAGAACAATCTTTTTCTATATGTTATGTTATATTTAAAGCTAAGTAATTAAATCAATTAAAATAGAATATTGTTATCACAATTATCCTTAAAATGTAAAAAAATAAAATTTGAATTTTAAATCTGTGCATAATTAGTGCCACCGAACAAGTAATCATCTTTCGATATTTTTTTAAAATTTACCTTTTATGATCGTAACATTTATATTTTAAAATTCCGCATTACAAACTAAGCTCTTATCATTAACAGAAATTGCCAATAATTTAATTATACTAAATACTAAAATACAATTTGCTTTCCGACAGTTATTTAAGACTATAATTCGTTAACTCATCTAAAATCTGATTTAGCTACTTTCTGTAGAGGAAAACTATTTACCACATAATTACTCAAATGATGGAAGAAGGTTCGGAATTAAGTTGGACAGCAATAGGATTATTAATTTTATGTGTACCAATTCCCAGCTTTATGTAATTTTATGACTGGTTTTTATGAGTCAGTAATTTTTGAATGGTGTATTATTTTTGTGGTATTTAAGAAACACCTGTTCAAATAATGTTGGCAGTATTAATTTTGGTGCAAGAATTTTTATTGAAATATGATATAAATTGTAAATAATTATGTATAAAATATATTTAAATATTAATTTATTTGAAAGTTATTTGTTTTTGTGCTCGATAATTGTAATTTATTTAAAATAATCAAATTGAATGTAAAATATTATGCAAAGAATTTTATGGAGATTTTATGGAGTTTCGGATTCTTGACAACTTGCACAGAAAAAACAATAATCTCAAAGGTTATCAATAAAATTAAGAATATTTCGGATAGGATTTGTAAATTGTACCTTGTAGATGGTATTAATTTCGAATTATTTTCTTTCGTAATCTCGCCATATTTAATATAAGGATCGTATAAAATTTTATAAATATTCCTCAAACAATGAGACATAAACCAAATTGAATACATTAAGTAATTTGAATTCTGGTGATATCTAATCTGTTTAAATTCATTGTAATTGATGATCTCGCTGAAATATACAATATTAGTAGAAATGAATATGGAGCCTATCCGATATGGGTAAGCATTGTAACTTAACTTAATTTTGTTAAGAAAAATGAACGGAGTTTTAAATTTCATTTCTGGTGCTAACGCGTAGTTACAATTTGCAATATTATATAATTTGTAACAGTTACTGAAATATTCTATACGTTTACATACTAAATAAATATTTTTTTTTTAAACCATAATGTAATTTTCATTTAATATCAAGTCGCTCAATGAGGAAATGGGAGGTAAATCATTAGTGTCCATGTGGCTCGGTTCAGATTTCGCATATGGAACTGGGGGCAAAAATTTTGCAGCATCAATAAGAATACCCTATGAAAGAGGAATTTCTATACGAGCTAGATATGAAGAAGTTCTAAATGAAACAGAATCAGATAGCCAAATAAATTTAGCAATGATATATTTTCCAAACCCGGACAAAATAGCACACGCATTTGGTCCAGATAGTGCAGAAGTAAGTTTATTAATTTAATTCATATTTCACAAATTTCTCTTAAATTGAAACATTAAAGGTTACAGCAATACTTAAAGAAATAGATGACGAATTTGGAAATTTTCAAGAAAAATTGAAAGAATTTCGTCCCCATGCTAATATAATTCTTGTAGCTGATCACGCAATGACTGGAATTAAATTTAAAAACTTTAAAACATTTTACAAAACAAGAAATGAAGCGAAATGTCAGAACGCCTTGACAAATTCGCTTTATATCGGTGCATTCATGTGGATGGTAATATTTAAAAACGATGGCACCGTTTTAGATAAAAGCTGTATTGATTACCAAGGTTTTAGTCCATGGCCTAATTTTGGTGGGTGGTGTTCGGTCTATGGGCATTTCTCAAATTTTCCAGGAAATACGTAAGTTTATATATTAACAAATATATGAAAAATAACTCATTAAATATAAAGTTAATATTAAAATACTTCTTTTTTTTTTTGTGAAATGGTATAATCTCTTAGATATTTATATATGGAAGAACGTAGTGAAAATACTTATTTACAGAAAGCATTTCTCGATCCTGTCATGTATAGAATTAGAAAATGGGAAAATGAATTCGGTTTAAATCGTAGATACAAATTATTTTTATTATAAAATAATCTTATTTAATGATTTTCTGTATTTATATATTAGTAACTAATGATCCGGAGAGGATTATTGGAGCCCATGGATACTACCATAACACATTTGAAAAAATTTTTATTGCAGGTGGCCCGGACTTTCTTCATCAACATATTATAAACCAGATAGCTGATCACGATATGTATGAATTATTCAAAATACTATTAAACATAGATTCTACAGAGAACTTTGGATTCCTTAGACCAAGATCAAAAAAATCCGCACTAACAGAATTAATTGTTAAAAAACCGAAGTGCATTTACCGAAAGCCCATCGACTGGACTTGTAAGCTAATCTTATTTTAGTATTTTTAAATATATTAAATAACAATTTTTTTCTTGTACTTTCAGTTCACATCACACTTATAGCGACTATGGCGTGTATCACCTGCACATGTTTATATATTGCGGGTAATATGTACGAAAAGAAATTGCTGCGAGAAGCTGCTTCGTCATCTAGAAGAAAAAGATATTTAACATAATTAAAATGTAAAAATAATGAAATTTGTTAATTATTTCGATTTCTGCCTTAAATTAATATAATTAAAAAATAAATTTTTTTATAAAATTTAATTTTTTTTTTAATCAATTTTAGTTATTTTTATAAAATCTCTCTAAAATTTAATTTGAAATATTTTAAAAATTTGGATTTTGGAATAATTTTGATAATAATTTTGGAAATTGTTTTCAAATGGATATTTTTATTTCAATGCTTTTGAGGTAACTTCTATGCATTTATTTCGGTATATTAGTATTTCATAAAAAATTTAATAGCAACCAGAATTTTTGTTCTAATTCTTAAAATAATTTTGCTTATTAAAACTAATTATTTTTATTATAATTTGTAATGCGACAAATTTTGATTTCACTGAAATCATTAGCTTCTTCACAGTTATTAGCAAATTACTCATTTCTCAAAATTCAGGATAATTGGAATTTACGACAAAAATTCAATATCCCGAATTGTTCTAGAAGAAATTGTAATAAAGGATTAATTAAATTTTTTTAACTAATTTTGAACTTGTCGGGATTATTTCGAAATAATTTTTATTTTAAATAATTTTATGCAACTATTTAAATAATTATTCTTAATTATTATTTTAATTAAATGTTTTTGGTTTTTAATGATTTTTTGAATCTGATCAGCCGGGGACAGACTGTCTGAAAAAGTGAAATTTTAAGTAAATTTTGTAGTAGTGCATTTTTATTTAACATTTTATGATGTAGTCTATATAAAATATTTATAATATAATCTTAGAAAATCATTTAATGGCCATAAAGTGAAATGTTTATACGCAACAAGAACCTTAAATTATATGAAATTTAGAAAATGATATTACTAAAACATTTGGAATTTTAAGATGTTCTTTTTAACAATTTATGGTATCAATTTTGCAAAAATGTTAGTTTTTTTTTAATTGGAAATAGAATTACATTATCATCACTTTATTTTTGTACTTCATTAGTTATCTATTTACCTGAAATCGATGGAAGAAAATAACAATTGTACTATAATATAAAATAGCAAAAAAGATGGAGTAGAAGAAATATAAATTATAAAATATTAATTTTCAATAATTTTCATTTGTTAAAATTCTTTAAAACTTTTAGTTTCTATATTTATAGTAAAGTTTAAATTTATAAAGAAGTACGCAAATTGAAGTCATTGTTCAGATAACAGAAACATTTAGTTGGTTAATAGGTAATTTCTTGTCGATAAGAAGGTCGATCAGAAAAATTTGTTGTTAATTTGTTAATATTAATTTTTATCTTATCTGATTATAACATTCTCTAATCCCTTCACATTTTCAGTACACCATAATCTTGAGGAAAAAATGAAATATTAGAATTGCTTCTGAAGAATGGTGTACCAAAATTCCAGCCGGATACCAATAAATTATCAGGCTCTGAATTAATGAATTTAAAGTTTAATAAATGAACTTAGTTTCTTGTTAGTTAGCTAAGAAGATTTATCTCAAAATTAACTGATTCAAAATTGTAAAAAAATTGTTTTTGTATACTAATTTACTTACTTGCAGAGCCAATTTTTAGTTTTTGCTGTGCTAACTTGCTCACTGTCAAACTGTCAGAATTAGTTATATATTTTAACTATAGCTAATAATTTAAGCTTTCTCACAATTCTAATTTACCAGAACTAATATAATAGTAATAAAAATATTTAATTTTAGGCGAATACTTTCAATGGGTGCTCATTCAGCTGAACTATACTGTAATATTGCTTTATGCTGTTTATATGGTGGACAGATTGATTTAGTTCTGCCATGTTTTCAACGTTCATTAAAATTAGCAATAACCCCTGAACAACGAGCTGATATTTGGTATAATTTAAGTTTTGTAGCTCTTGTAAGTATTTTAAGCTTTTAGTTTTAATTATAATTGTATTATATTATTAAATTTTTCCAAAAACAAATTTTTAGACTACTGGTGATTTTAATTTGACGAAAAGATTACTTCGATTCAGCTAATGGTGCTGCTTTAAATAATCTCGGTGTTTTATCAGCACAAATTAATGATTTTGTTAAAGCTAAATCATATTTAATAGCTGCACAAAGTGTATTAGCTGATTGTCCCGAAATTGAAAGTAATATAAAATTATTGGAAAAATATTAATATTGAAATTATTAATTATTGATTTATTTGTTACTATATTTTTTAAATTATTATAATTATTATATAAATATTTTCTTTTTTTATTTTTGTTGAAAGTGATTTTCAAAATTAAATGAACACAATTAAAATTATATAAAAATATCTTTACTTGATTATTGGTCCATAGATGATTTAGTTAACACTGAAGAGCTTGATTTGTTCATGGGAATTACTAGGTAACGACAAAAGGAAGTATTACTAGCGTTTTTTTAGAACTAAACGTGTTAATCCAAGTTATAATATAGGGTTCTGTCTAGGATTGATTAGGGTTTGAACTCGTTTTGAAAGTACTTTTGACCAAATGATTAAAAAATATTATTTTATTAATTTAAAAATCTTTAGTCCTTCAAATTTTGTAATAAACCTTTCCAATTTTCTCTATAATATAAACATATCATATACAATTTAAATGTTTGATCCTGTCATAATCCTTAAAATATCTACTGAACAGCAACCGGAAAATATTTAAATACATTATAATAATAAGGAAATAAACAGAAAAAACTGGTAAAACTAACACAAAATTCGGAGTTTGTTAAAAATGTGAGGAATTTATAATTTCAGAAATTCATTCCCAATTTTTAATGCAGTCCCCAATAACCTTACAATATTACAAATCTATAAATTAATTTTTTCTGTAGGTCATTATTATAAATTTCTGATCACTTTTGGTCATATTAACTGAAACTTTAATGAAATCAGTAGGGTCACTTTATACGTTATCTTACATTGAACTTTGCGTATTGAACTACTATGGTTACCTTTAAAGTTTCATTTTGTTCGTTCGTTATTGTTGAAACGCAATTCGATCCATATACAAAAGTCTTAATTTGATATTGCCGGATTTTAGTCACTGATGAATCTTTTGTATTTTATAAGCCCGAGCACAAAAAATTGTCATATTTGATTTTTGTGAATATATAATTAAACAATTTTCAATCGGATTTTGGTTTGCATGGAATGAGATAGTGACTGGGGCAAGGGTAAGTTTAATTATTTTTGAATTAGAATTAGCTTGGTTGGAAATGTTTTAGTTAATTTAATTTTGACATTAAATACGATGACAAGATTTCGATATATCGATTTGAGCAATTTTTATACTTTATCTTATCTTTTTCCTTTACAAGATCAAAATTGTTATAAATAAATTCACCTAAAATTATATAGAATAAAATATTGAAAATTTATATATTCAATCACAGAAAAGTAACAAAATAAAAATATGAAAGGATATTTTTTAGTTGTTTTACTAAATTATATGTATATAAGTCATTGTAGCTATAGTAAGAGTGTATTATTTATTATATAATATCAAAAATAGAATAATAAATTCCAAAAATAAAGGGATAAATAGAGAACATTATCCTTAAAAACATTTTTTTTTATATATCTTTTGTATAAATATTACAATATATTTCCATATGTAGCATTTCCAAATCAAATTAAAGTCAAATTGGTTGGTTGGTTTTAAAAGAGTGATTCGCGCACTTGAGCGAAGATCTTGAACGAAAGGCCTTTGTAATCTCCAGTCGACGCCCGATTAGATTTCCAACAAATCGACCCATCCGACAACTATAACGAATGAGTTAATTTTAGCCGACTAAAAATTAACTGGTTCCATCAAGTGCGTCAATAAAATGATGCTCCAGATGTTTAAACAGCTAATTAAGTATTGGCATAAAACGTGTTTCACAATTCCAGCAAGCTCACATAGTCGAATTGGTATTTACCCAAGTTAAATTAGTCTCTTTGTGAAGTTAAATTGATGTTAATCAAATTAAATTAGTAAATATTGAAGTTAATTTAGACTTTTCCAATAAAAATTGATCTTTTACGAGTCAAATTAATGTCATTTTTTATGTATTACTTATAAAAATGTTGTTTTGTCAATACTGCAACACTTCTAGTTATGGCATCAACCAAATTACTTACTTAATAAAAAAATTAATTCTACTTGGAAGATGGTCTAACTTAACTTGGAAATAAATTTAAATATGGAAATTTTGTCATGTTCGATCAAAAGTTGAAAATCACATTTTTCTATATCGTTGAGATATTTCTCTCAAAGGATAAATTTTTTTTTTTTCTGTATATTTTACTTTATATGATTTTCATTTCTTGTTGTTGTCATCTTTGCATTAATTTTTGAATATTCTGGTGTTTATGAAAAGCAATTGCTTATATCCTGGCGGGAAAATGTTGTTGAAGAAGAAAATAAATTGTAGATATAAGAAAATTATCAATTTTATTTTATTATTTTCTTTTTCCAAAAGAAAAGTGTACAGGGTGAATTTTTTTAACTTTATATAAGTTAAGGACATCATTTTGTAATATTGGTTACGGCATCAGTTGTGATCTTTTGTGATGATTGGGTTAGCCCTGAAATAAATAAATTGTATCGAAATCTGAAATATAATAAGTAAACTAATAAGTAAACTCAAGATAATTATTACGAAATATCTTAATTTTGAATTTGTTTTATGAATAATTCATGTCTATCCATATTAAGAATACAAAGTTTGGATGGTCCTTTAATTGTAATTGCGATTACCTAAGACATAATCATACCACCATTAAGTTTATTATTATTCTTGATATCTGGTAGATTTAAATTGCAAAATTATTTTTCCCAGGCCTGGTAAAATATTTTAATAAATTTCTGGATTTTTTTACAAATACTGGAATTAAAATATGAATACCACAGCTCATTCTAAGCTTCATGTTGTGATACTGATATTTTCAACGTAGGAATTCGTTATATTGTAAATCTATTACCTCTTAAGTATTTTATGCAGCATACCGAACGTAGCTTTACAATCTTAAATATTGAATTCAATTAATCACAAATTTTCAGGCTATAGTTTAAAACTTTATTATGGCCGAAATTCATTTAATGTACAAGTTTCGTTTATAGTTTATGTAAAATGATGATTCCGAAGAGGATGATCAGTGATCATGACAATTTTTATACCAATTTACCTCTAAGTCTTTATACTTCGGTCACTTATATCACCCTATAATTTTTTCACCATACTGTGTATGTTTGTTAAAAGAAATCCCAAAGTAAATATAGAATTTGTAGCTTAATGCAAAGTCTCCAATAAATATTTGCCATTAATAAAATCAAAATAAAAAAAAACTTTTACTTTGGTAAAAAACAAAATTTATTTAATAAAAAATATTAAAAGTTTTTTTTTTTTTTTTTTTTGGAATATGTTTCAAAATTACAACTGCAAAAAAACACTATTAAAATAGTGTAATGAAATGTTATGAAAGTTACTTAAAAAATTTAAAAACTAATGACAATTTTTTGTTTATAAAAATATTAAAGGAATTAAAGTTTTTATTTGACTGGGGTGGGCAATATGGGGGTTAATGATAAAATATTGTTATAAAGTTTTTTTTTTTTAATAGTTGTTTGTTCATTAAATTAAGTATACTTTAACAAAAACTTTTAATTAAATTAAAAGCAATTATTTTTCTATATTCAAATTTAATTATTAGTTTTAGTAGAGTTCAAGTATAATTTAAAAAAAAGTAATTGAAAGTTTGTGAAAAAATTGTGCCATTTTTAGAAATTTAAATGATTTTTATAAAAAATATTGTAGAAAATTCAATTTTTTATGATTAATTTTTTATTAATATTCGAATTTGGTTAATTCACTGTAACAAATTCACAGTCAATTTGCATACATACTTTAATGTGTTACAGCAGCCATGTCCAAATGTAATATTTCTGCGGGCCACCTTCAGCGTGTCAATTTTCAGCGTGTTATATATGAATTGTTTAATGATGTCTTCTAACATTGTTTTCATAAATACAGCTATTTTCGTTCGGAAAATCAATATTAATTTTAAATTATGTAAAATATAAAAAAAAAAAATTATTAAGGCCCAATCGTAATGTGGGCGCAAATCTTTAGCGGTAGCTGTAGATTTTTTTTCCCCCGCCAAGGCAAATCCAGTACAAACGCAATGGTGGCGGTGGCGGTGGCTGAGAAAATTATATTTTATTATATTATTATATTTTTTTCGTGAAATCTTTATTATTTATTTAAAATGTCACTATGAAAAATGTCAGTCAAATTTAAAATTCGTCTCCTTTATTAAAATTTTCTAGCGCTGGCGGTTAATATTGAACATTGTTCGATCTTGGCTGTAGCTTTTTTTTCCCTAGCGGTGACCGCTAGCATTGTGTTACCTTTCATTGATGTCCATAATGTTGAACAATTTTCAAAATTTACGCTAAAGGTTTGCGCCCACATTACTTTTGGGCATTTAAAATTACAATTCTTACTGAATTTTGCTATTTTCAACTGAAACTTTTCAAATTCATTCTGAATGGCCAAATAAAAATCTTAATATTAATTATAATATTAATAAGTATCGAGAATAAAAATTCGTGATGGGCCAAATAACGCCCGTGGTCCGTTTATTGACCATGTCTGGTCTGCAGTGCTTTTAATTTTTTTTTTGAAAATTGAAGTTAGAATTTTGAAGAGCTATCAGTTTTCGTTGACTAACTAGATTATTTGATCATCAACATTTGTTGTATACTCTGCCGTCTGAAATTAAGTTTTCTCATAGACCAACCATCTTTGCTATTTTCCTAATGAATAACATAACTTGGATTGACCTTAATCTTCAATGTTGAATAGTTGAGATGGTGCAAATATTCCTATTCATTATATTTACTTCAGATGGTGGTCATACTATCGTCCAGCGTTTTGAATATTTCATTAAAAATAATTTATCATTGTAGGAAATTTATAATATAATCGTTTGCTTTTGGTATCAAATTAGTTTCATATTGAAGTAAAACAGCTTGGCTCTATTCACAAAATATGGCAATTACTTTCCATATCAATTACTGAATTTGTTGATTCAAAAAGTCGTAATATATTTAAAATGTAAATCTTAAATATTAAAAGTATTAATTAATTTGATTTAAGTTAGAACCAGAATAACGCGGCAAAGCGTTGTGCGCGTTGACTTTTAAAAGTGTCAAAAGAGGAACTCCAGTGATTATATGGAGTTACCCATAATGTAACGTCGCGTTGATGCGGCAATTTTGCCGCAACGCGTGAGTAAACCTACTTTCTATTATTGCCGCTTGCCACGTATAAATTTTCATTTCGAATTGTAAATTATATAAATGTAATAAAAAAATTGAACACTTTTGACTTTATACGCTTCAAAATTCGAAATGTCAAAAGCGACGCGTCATTCTGGGTCAGGCATTACATATATTATTTTAAAAATTAATTTTTTATGATTTTTTTTTTTTTTGACAATTAATATAATAAAATTTAAATTATTTATAATTTAATTTACGGAAATTTTTATTTAAAAACTAAATTATTTGCCCTTGGGCAGACTTCACTTTATACTCATTATTCTCCTATGGGTATGCAATAAAAAAAAAATACATATTTGTTTGTGCTTGACATTTGAATAATGAAAAATGAAATTTCCACTTTTACCTGTACGTTTTTTTGTTGTTGTGGAAAATTAAAAAAACAAGTAAAACCTTTCTCGAATTTAAAGATTTATTTAGGCAAAAATTATATAAAAATAAAATTTATTACTTCTTATCCTTATACATATATAAAAATTACATTAAATTTAAGGATTTTTGGCTTATTTTATGTGTATAATTTAGGATTGGTGAGCTTCTCTGTTGTAGATGTAAATGAAAATGATGAGTATATTATTTTCACAGTTTTTTATATACAATACACGCCTAAAATGAAAACTGTACACAGATGATACCGAAATTTGATATAATATTCTCAGGGTTGTAGCAAGGAATTTCAGAGTTCTGGGAAAACTGTAATTTAGGATATCAAGATGAACGAAAAAGGAAATTTTCTTAAGTATAGAAAATATTTAGCGATTGGCAGAAAACGTTATAAGATCGCCAATATCCAGAAGTGGATAGCTAGCTTAAGAAAAAGAAGATTAGCTATTTCAATAATTAGATAATCAATTTTAACCATTAAAATTGAATTAATTGAATGCAATTTTAATTCGTTTTTTTATGGTGATTTTAATTATTGGTATTCAAAACAAAATAAATTCCATTTGATCTTAATTTGTGATGGTCTCGTGACGTAAATTTGTGCTGCACAAAATTCTCGAAATCTTATTTTTTATGTATTTTTTATTAATTCTATCAGAACAAAATCCTAGGCCGATTATCTCGTTTGCCTGATTCTAACTACGGTACTGATCCCAATACCTAAAAAAAAAAAAAGAAAATTTAAATATTATGGATATAAATGTTTTAACAAATGAAAATTGAACATATAACGATGAATGTTTTTGTTGTTGAAAAGGAAATTGAAACAAATCCAACCATTAGCAAATTTTCTTTAGTAATTTTTTCAAATGGAAATTTATAAATAATGAGGAATTTTCAATTTTTGTAAAATATAAAATATTATTTACGTTGTCGTCGACGTGTGCACTTGAACATATTTAAAAATAATAATAATGTTTTACTGGGGGTTTTACAAATAGATTGAAATGAAAAAAAATGGTGTAGAATATCAGAATTATTATCCTGAAGGAAATAAAAAATAATAAATAAAAAAAAAAAAAAAAAAAAAATATATATGTATGTATAAATCATTAATGATTTTCTTTTCGTATATAAATTTTCCGCATTTGTTTCTATTTTCAATTTTTATTTTCACTTTTGATTTATATTAGGGAAATTTTTTAGAATATTTGAATTAAATATTTTCATAAAATATTTGTGCGTTTTTTTTATGGAAAATATAAATTAATTTATTAGATTTTTCTTTTTTTAAAAAAGGAAACATTTTAAGTTAATTTTTGTTAGATTTATTTATATGTCATTTAGCATTAATGTGATTTTTTATAAGATTAATGATTTACTTTCTAATTTAATTTAGAAAATTCTAATCTAAATTGTCAAATAAAATATTCTAAAGGTTTAATATTAATTGAAATTTATTAGGTTTATATTAATTATAATAAAATTCAATAATATTAATATGAGCCTGAAGGTATGCAAATTTAAATTTTTACATAAATGATACAATTTTGAATAGATGAAAATTCAAAAATAATTAAGATAAATAGAGAAACTGGTAGAACAGTATTGGCGATTTTCGATTTCATAAAAATCGGGATTAATTCACTTAAAGGCCCCATACACTATCACACATGTTGTCCAACATGAGTTGGACAACAATGTTGTCATGCAGATTTGATCGTATGTGGGCACGTTTGTCGGTGTGACACACAGTTCGTCAAGCGGTTTGATAAAAATTAAACAAATTTGATTTTTCGGCATGTATGACAACATGTGTGACAGTGTATGGTACTGTTTGTCACACATTCGTCATTCTTTAGAAAAATTTTGTAAGATAAACATGGCGACAGTATTAAATATTTAATTTTGGCAAGATTTTTTTAATTTATATCGCGAACATACCAAATTTTGGAAATGTAAAAGCGATGTATATAAAAATATAATTTTAAAAAATATTGGATATGAAAAAATGTTAGAAAAATTTAACGAAATCGAGCCAAATGCAGATTTAATAGCATATTATGTAGTTCATATATGTAGGTGCAAATTGAACAAAATTTTAAAAAGCGAAAAATCATGTTGTGCTAGTACATGTACTGAAGATATTTATGTGCCAACATTATGGTATTTCGAGTAATTAAGTTTCCTGAAAGACTAAGAAACATCAAGTATTGTGTGTGTCAATTATTAAAGCTCACACAAAAATGTCCGACCTTTCGCTTCGAAGTTTAATAATAAACTGATGTTTGACAACATGTGTGACAGTGTGTGAAGAAAAACTTTTTTGCGTGACACACCAAGTTTGATAACATGTGTGATTGGATTGTGTATGGAGCCTTTAAGGCAAGAACTTAAGGTCAAGCTCCATTAGTCTTTTAAAAGTCGTGATGACTTTTTTTCTAGCAAAAATGAAAAGAGATAGCATGTAAAATTATACAGTACAGACAGAGATGAAAATTCCCACTACTGTAATAAATTTCGGAAACATTTTGACATTTTAATTTATTTTTAATTTAATTTTATGTTAAATTTCTTTGACTAGGTCAAAAAAATTTGAGATTTTATGTGTTCAAAGAAATTTGCGACTTTTATCAGTTAATTTATAATTTAATATTCAATACTTTTCTGGATAAACACTAAGTATATTGGTATTGGTAAGTGGAGGGGTAAATCTTGCTAAAAATCGAGATTTTTGAAAAAAAAATTGATTTTTTTGGTCAACAAAATTCAACATTAATTTATTTTCTCAGCATTCAAAAAAATAAAATTTCAAAAAAACATCGTCAACTATGATTTCAAAAAATTTTAATAAAAAATTTCAAGTTTTAATAAAAAAAAGTTGTTCACAATCAACTTTTTTTCGGATACAACATCTTTTTTGTTGGATTCAACGACTTTTTTTCGGAGACAGTACATTTTTGTTGGATTCAACGACTTTTTTGTTGGATTCATCGACTTTTTTTCGGACACAACCATCTTTTTTGTTGGATTTGATGACTTTTTTTCGGAAAAAAGTCGTTGTTCCGTCTCTATCGCACTCATGCTTTTTTGTATCTTGCATAACTTCTTCTTGAAAAAAGTGGTGACGACTTTTAAAAAAGACTAATGGAGCTTGACCTTGAATCCATTGTACTATTCATAGCCGTCATTATACACAATCTACTGCTGGTTGGCTGAGGGGCAACTACGATCAAAATTGAGAATTGATTTCTAAGTCAGAACTCATACGTCATTCAGTTAAGTCATAATTTTGATTAATATCAAAAAAATATAAATATTAATATTAATTTTCAAATTATTGAAATTTTTTACAAAAAAAATGTTAAAAGGAAATTTTCATATAAGCAAAATAAAATGTTTTAATAAATCAAAAAAAAATTATTGTCCCAAAAATCTGAAATTTATGTAAATATTTAAATGTTTCATACTTTTCGAGCCTTGGGACATAATTTCCAATTGGAATTTATTTTACATTTACTATATAAATTTAATTTTCCGGGAAATTTCATGTATTTTTGTATTTTACATATATATAAGTTTTATAAATAGAAAATGTTTTGAACAAATTTAAATATTTGATGAATCTTATTTAATATTGAATTTCAATGGAATTACTATTATTATGATTATCATCATCATAACAATTATGTGGAAATGAATATCAATCGTATCGTATTATAAAAATATAATTATTCAAAATTGAGATATATAGGTAAAAACAAAAATATATGAAGAAAGTTTAAATACATATTTGAATTTGAACAGTAATTGTAAACTATTTAAAAGTCTTTGAGAAAAATTAAAATGTACAAATATAAATATCATTCTGTAGTGTGAACCAGTAGATTTTTAAAGTAAATATCAAATAAATGTGGTTTTTTGAAGCTGGGCTAAATCATTGTAGACAATTTAATGTACATAGCCAGTTGTTTACTGTAGACAAATGAACAAATCCCATACAATCAATTAACAATTACAGGAAATTGTCGCTAAAGTGAATTAATTCTATATACCAATTAATATTGTTGACAGTAATTTGTCATCACAGTTTAATTGTCGACACATTTTACCCACAGTCCACATTACAGTGAATTATTGTGTACAGTAAAAGAGTCAGTCCTTTCAATCTAAATTTTAATAATATTTACATTCTAAAATATAATTTTTGCTGTGGTCCTATTATCTCAAATGTATTCATTTTGTTGGATATTCAGTGTCCACTTTTTGTCAGTGTCCTTTATTCTGCTTGATATCAATTTTATCTGAATAAGTGAATGGTGTTTTGACCTGGGATGATAATATACCACCTCGGTTGTAAGACCCTATTAACGAATCATTAATTTTTGTGGAATTCATAATGCTGTTTATGGAAAATTTAAAGAATTAAATTTATATTCTCGTTGTTCGTTTCGAATAATTTAAAATTGTTCGTTCAATATTTGAACACCTAAAGTTATGTATTTTAAAATAGTAAATTTTTTTGTTTTGTATGCAACATTTTTCTTGTTTGTATTATGTTAATTTTGTATAAAAGTAAAATTTATTTTAAATATTCTATTTTTAATTACTTGTGTAAAGTTATATAATATTTGAAAATCAACCACATAAAAATAATATCCATAAAAATTTAGAGATTCGTAAATGAATTACTTAAAAAAGGTATGCTTTTAAATTAGCATTTTTTATATTTTTTATAATTCTATTTATAAATTCTTCTTATAATATTTATATTATATAAAAAAACTTCTTAAAAAATTGTCTGTGAACAGAGAAATTGTAGTAACACAGTTACTACAACGCCTAAAAGTATGTACGAAATTATATTAAAACAATTTGAAGATGAAATGTTTAAATATAATATGAGAACATTTTTTTTTTTTAGGTAATCCAATAATTCAATTTGAATATTTCATATTTAAAGGAAATAGGTTTGTTCAGATGTACAGGTAAACATCAATTAACGCAGTACTTCAAAAATACGATTTCAATTGATCAAGGTTTACTTCATTGAGACATTTCGTTGAATAAAACTGATTTTTTTTTGAATATAATTTTGATTTATTCAAAACAATGATTTCAAATTTGAAATATTAATTTTAATTATATCAGTTATTAATTTGCTATATGAATTCCAAACTGAACTCAAGTTTAATTATTTTTTTCCTTAAGGATCTATATAAAATCTTTATATTTCTTTTGATACCTTTAATTACTGTGATTCATTTGTGGTGTTATCAATTAAGTTTAAAAGAAAATCGTTTAACCAAATCAACTTAGTCTTTTCCAAACTCAAATCAGTGCATTTCCGATAAAATTAACATGGAAAAGGACTAATTCATGTTGGTAAAAAATATGGAATTAGACCAATTTGAGTTGGAAAAAAGATTAACGTAATTTGCAATGTGGAAGAAATCTAAAATTGTCATTGATCTCATGACGAATCAATTAGATAAACAACCAAGAAGTTACGTCTTTTGGTGCTATATAATTGTAGAGGAGATTCTAATGCATTGCAGTAGTTGAAGATCCTAGTCTGAACAGAAATAGACTAATTAAATTTAGAAATATTAATTGGTTTGTTTGAAAGTAATGGTAGTCATTATATTATAATGAGTATTCCCAATTCCATGAATGATATGATCTGGATTTAAAATGATTGGATACAATATTGTGATCTATTTTCGATATAACATGTGACATTTCATTTTTAACTAAATTAATCTTTTATCAGCACGATTTTAATTAACTAGAAATGTCATTGCGTATCAAGCTACTAAATGCTAAATAGATTGTACCTGTATTTTATAAATTTTATTTTGAATTACTAATGAAAAATTCCTTTGTTGGGTTGGTTCTATTCTTATTCTAATTTTACATTTTCGTAGTAGAAACAAAATTTCCAAAAATTTATAAAATTTAAATTCTTATCATCACATTTTTATTTTTGTTCTTGTAATATTTTTACAGAATTTCGAATTTTTCTTATAAAAGATTCGATGATATCGACAATTTTTTTTTTTTTATTATTATGATCCTTTTTGTACTTTCCAATCCTCTGGGAAAAATATAAATAAATTTACCGGTGAGACAACATACCTATAATAATAGAAATTATCCAACAAGTTTAAATTTTCCAATACGTAATACAAAATATCGAACATATCAATGGAAAAATTCAAATTACAGACAACAAATTCTTTTATTTTGCTATGGAAAAACATTTTTATTTTACATATAAAAATTGAAAAAAAAATGTTACGCAAGAAAAAAAAAAAGAAAAAGAAAAAATGTGAATTTAAGAAGAAAAGGAAATCCTAGAGGATATCGTACTCCAAAATAATTCAATATTTACATATCTATATTCTATGTTGAATCTATATTACAAATTTGATATCTCCTAAGAATTGTTACTGAAATGTTTTTGAGGGAGAAAATAAATTTAGTTAGGTAAAGAATAAATAAAATTTAGATATTTTCCAATAGATTGATGGATGAATGATGATAAAAACCTTCTCGCCAGAAATATACGAATAGTATACCGAAAAAAAATCTTTGTACACGTGGTGTTTATTGAGCTAACCGGTATACCAAACAATGACAATTTTCAACTTCTGTCTCGAGGATGTTATTCTAGAAGTATATAGAAATTAAGTTAAATAAGGCCACGATGAATGATAAGAAGGAAACTCAAAATTCAATTTACATAATACATGAATGATACATGGTGGCGTAACCCTCAAAAATTCTTAATATTATAAATGTAGTAGCTATTAACTGAGTGAACCGATCGCGTAACCGAACATGAGGAAATTTTGCTGTGAAAAAGTTAAAATCAAAACATTTATGACGCAGTTGTCTAAAATAAGGACAAATACACAGAAAACTCTAATGTCTAACATTCATTTTCATAACCTTGATATATATTTAATTTGGATAGCCGATTTGTTTTCTTAAACACCATTATTTCATAACCGAAAAATCGGTTTCGTATATTTATTTTCATCAAAACTTGAAAACTCTAAAGTTTATGAACAAAATACTGCACTTCGTTATCTCCTTTACAGCTGACAAATATACGCGTCATATAGAATTCTAAATTTCATAACTGCTAAGTGTACGATATATTATAGTGTCATAATAGTGGCTCTAAAGTGTCTTGCTGTTATCTATTAAATTTAAATTTTATAGAGGATTTCGATTATGAAATTTAATTTCGGTGCCAATGTTGATAATAATTGATTAGTTATTAAAAAAAAATTCTTGGACTTGTAATGGTTTCTGAGTACTAAAAGTCTGAGTAACAAATTACTATTTTATTAATTTTAATTATTTTCCACAATTTTTCCCCGACTTACGAAATAAATGCGTTTTTATTGTGTTATACTAACCATTTTAAAGCATAAATTTCATAATTTCTGAATAGAAAAATATTAAACAATTCTGCACAAAAACATAACAGAAATAGACCGAACCTCAAAAATGTGTCATCAAAGTAATTTAGAAAAGATGGGAGGGGGACAACCATTATTTTTTGGTAAATTTTCTTTCATAATTTGTTGCTGTCTTACCTTTACACTTTTGGGATTTCACCACAAACCAAAAAATAAAAAAAAAAGGTAAAAATATTTTATGAGAATTTTTGGGTTTCCATGGTGTGTGTTCTAATAAATTTTCGGATTAAAAGTACTTATCACACAGCTGAAATTTTTTTTTATATATAGAACAACCATCATCATGAAAACAGGAAAACCTTTACACATTAAATATATAATAATATAATGTTAATGTGTTAAAGAGTTGGTCAGTGGTAGCCAACCTTTCCGTAAGCACTGTTTTTATTATAAATGATGCGAAATATATTAATAAAATTACGGTTCTGTAAATCTTCGATTGAAATGATTTTAGGAACTGGTGAATATATTAGAAGAAACAACGATGAATTAAATCTGTAAATTAAATAATGCAGAAATTGTAGGATTTCTAAAATCGTAAAGACTCAGATGGATAGCATTTAATTAGAATGAATGAATCTAGTGCACAATAACCACCAACTTTTAGTGGTAGTCCTTCAACTTGGAGAAAAAGAGATAAAACCTAGAACTAGATGGATGAACGGTGTATAACATGGAGAGGAATAGAGAAGAAGACGAAACCTGTAGCGGTCAAAAGAAGAAGAAGAAGATATTTTCACTTGCAATATTACATCTAATTTAACTGATAAAGTGATACAATTACGCCAATTGTACAAGTATCATTTAGAATGAAAAAAAAAATTATCTAAATTTAGTTAGTCAGCTATACAGATTGTCCAACGCTGCTGCAGGTTTCACATTACAAATAATATTTATTTTTGATTTGTTCTTCTTTTACCTTAATATTAACTGAACGGATTTTCTTTCATGTGAATTTTTTGTATTATAACATTTGGAAAATACACTTAGGAAAAATGTATAAGGAAATATCGGTTTACTATTGAGAAAAGGAATTAGAAAGAATTCGATATCGATACTTTGTTATTTCTAAATCAATGAAGTAATTTCTCGGAAATTTGAAAATGAAAACAGCGCCAAAAAGAAAACCAACTTCTATATATAGAAAAATGAAGATTGACCGACTGTAAGTTCGATGGGTATTCATGAAAAATATTTTAGATGTCGTAATGGAAAGCCTATAATTGACATTAATATATAAAATGTGCTGAAACTTAAAAATTAATGTTTATTCTAGGGTACTATATTTAATTTTGTTAAAATTCAAAAAAAAAAAAAAAAATCATTTGAATGAATGAAACTTTGACGGATTCCGAGATCTACTTATAGTATTCAAGTCGGTAAATTTAAAATAGAGTAGCTAATATAACGCGGCAACTAGTTTTTAATAAAATTTGTATAGAGAAATTATAATAAACTCTATTACAGATAGTATGAACCTATCAAATTTATGATTTTGAAAATATTAATGTAAACACTACACTACTGAGTATGACTTTAAGCTCTAAATTGTAAATTGATATTATCAGTAGTGGCGTATATTCTGAGGTCTGAAAGTAAATAATTTGTAAAAAAAACTTGGTCCACCTAAATAGTCATAGAAAGAGTATACTAAGTAAAATAAATGACATACAGTTCAGAAAGTGAGTGTACTAAATCCATCTTTTCACCATATTTATTCCATTGGATATTATTTTTCTAAGTGTTATCTAAATATTCTTTTCTATTTTCATTATTTTCATTGTCAAAATTACTTTATTCTTACATTTTTTATTTTGACATTATCAAGGACATAATATCTAATCCTTAAATAATATATTATTTATGCGTTTGTTATAAAGTATATATAGAAATATTATTTTCATGGTGGATCAGAATTACAATTCATATTGGATTTTGATCCACCATGAAAATAAAATTTTTATACAATCATTCATTTTTTTTCTTGCCGGCTGCTGTAATAATAAATTAATGTCTTAAATATTTTGGTTTTTATTAACATAAATATTAACCATTCGAATAATTATGTTTATTTTAACTGAGAAATAGGATCATTTTTCTGTCTATTTTATTCATTTTGGATGCGGTCTTTAATTAATAATAATACTGGAAAAATATGAATCGAAATTAGTAAGGTTTATAGATAATTAAGCAATATATTTTTTTTTTTTTTTTGACAGTTTTTGTATCGATAAATGTATATTTAATATTCTAACGATGATTAGACAAAACATTAATTACTAGTTTTGATAATGAAATTTGATAAAAATAAATACTAAATTTTAGTTTGTATTATAAATTTATATTTATGCTTTTGAATCATCAGTGAAATCGTCAATGTAACCGTTTTACAGCTGGTTTACACCTAAGCAATTATAATAGTCAATATGGTTACGGTCACAGTGACGAAGACTAGAATGTCAGTATTGTAATACATATTTTCCGAGTTGCTAAAATTGTAGTTAGAACACTTATTTTAAATTAAATAGTATATCAATTTAAAAAAAAAATAGTAATAAAGAAACGGCAACTTTGAAAAGCTTGTTTCAACAAATTTAAGATCTTCGTCAATGTCCATTAACTGTGACGGTGGGCACTGTGTTTCCAGCTTTTAAACGAAGTATGATGGAAATGTCTGAGATTAGTTAGTTTCGAAATATGTTGTAGTATATCACAGAGGAATTATAAAAGCAATGTGAGAAAGCTACGTTGGAGAGACGGAGTTGAAAATGATGCGAAAGATGTAAAAATTGAATAATATGTGTTAGTGGTGTTAATGAACCAGCAAAATTCCAGTATTCTGTTAGGTTGTTTAGGATACTTGGTAAAATAAAGAAAAACTAGCAATATACAATTTGAAATTTCGTTGAATAATATTTCGACAAGACGAATCAGTTTAGAACATATACAAAAAGACACGAAACTTTAAAGGGTCCTAAGAGTTTAAATGAACATATTTCTATAATCAAATCACATTTGAAACTGCACTGACAAGGCAGACGAAAAACGTATTAATAATTTTAAAATAATGTACAAATATTTCGATGACAGTTTTGGAAATTATGAACAAAAACTTAAAATCTCATTTTCATTTATATTAAAATAAAAATTTTCAATCTTTTATTATATCAAATTTTTATGAAAAAGTAAAATTTAAAAAAAAATGTTTTGACAAAGACAAAAGCTAAGAAATAAAAATTAATCTATTGCACTTATTTTTTCGAAGAATGTTGTGAAGGAATTAATAGTATATAGGAAAAAATTTAGTTTCCGAGGGGATTGTCGTTTAAACTGACCAATTATTATACTTGGTCTGGTGTCCCAGTATAAAATGTTATCCGATATTAATTAAATTTGTTAGGCAGCTTTCATTCATGATCTACTATAGTTGATGCTCCCTGTTATAAATTTGTGTTCGGTAATATCAGTTGATCGTACCAAAAGATACATAGCTATAATAGATCTGAATTTTTTTACACAGTTTTGTTTTGACAGACACTTGATAATATTCTTTTATAATTTTAGGTTGGTAAGTTCATTACGTCTATTTTATTTGTTTTAACAAACTCCGAATTTTGGGCTAGTCGCTGCTAGTCCAAGGTTAACAATATGATTTTAGAATGAAGAAGTTTTTTTTTCTTCAATTCTTTACAATTTTAGTAATTTCTTTCTTTTTCTTTTAATAATAATGATTTCAGTTTCAGAAACGTTTGTGAAGATTAAATGAACTTTCGGAAGTGAAGACATAAAAAACTGCAGTAAAAAATATATCTATAAAGGAATACATTTTTTATTTTATTTTAAGATTATTAAATAGCATAAATCTTAAGGACTTAAAAGATAATGGAATTTAAATGTTTTCGAGGATTAATGGGATTCTTTTCTTGGAAAGTTGAGATGAAGAAAAAGGGATTTTTTTTAAAAATTATTATTTATTCTATAATTTTAATGTGTAAGATTTTTTTTTGTTTGAATTGATTTTAAGTGGAATTTCATAAAATATATTGAATTAGTTCATCATAGGTTAAAAGAATTGTCTGCAATTTTGGACATTATTTACAAATCAAGAACGTATATAAAACGACATTCGATAAATTTAGAACGACATTAATTAATTACAATTATTGAATAAAGATTTATTTAATTAAAATTAAAGGATTACTCGGGAATATGCGGTTTAAATCAGAAATAATAATCAAATGAGAAAAATATGAAATATAAAATTTGTGTCGAACATAACTGAGTGTTCAACTTTACTGCACTTCTTATAAATCTATATGGAGAATATATTAAAATGGTGAAAAATTCAATTTGACATTTAGATTTAAAAACTTTTAACATACAGAAATCATTTTACTTACGAAAATGTTCTAAAACTATTTATGGAACTCGATACAGATGAAAATACTAAGAGGGCGGTGAAATTTTTTCTAATTTATTGAAAAATTAATGATGGAATGAACTGTGTTCATAATTCTATAGTATTAAATTTAATTATATAGTTTATATAATATTTATAATTGATTCAAAAGTTATACGTAATGCTATCTGAAGTTATTATTAATAAATTTTAGAAAAAACCCTTCGCGAAATCGATCTATTACTGTTGTAACTTCCGAGATAACTACAATCCTTCCTGATAATTTTACAAATAACCGCCATTTTTATTTTTACTTCCCCCACTGTTTTAATTGACAATCATTAATTAATTAAAATCCAGTTTCTAATTGTTGCATATTTAAAATAACCGCCATTTTGATTTTTAAAAATAAACAAGATTTTTTTTTACTCCGCCCACTTTTGTTTATTGGCAGCCATAATTAAAGTTTAATTCAGTCAGTCAGTCTTTTTCAAATTGTTGTGCTCGAACGTTTAATTTTATTTTAAATGGTGGTAAAAATTAATTTATTGTGTAATTTTTTTTTTTTTCGTGAATATTAAAATTATTATAGAATATTTATTAATTGGGAACAATTTGTTGTTTTTTTTAAATTGTTATTAAAAAAGTATTTAAAAATGTAATAATATAAAAAAAATTCAATAATTAATTTAATGATTTTGTAATTTTATTTAGATTCTAATATTAATAATAATTTTAAACAATTATAATAAAGAAATCGCAGTTTCAAAAATATTTAATAATTTTTAAAAGGTAAGTGTTTTTAATAGATTTATATATTAAAGTTATGATATTTTTTGTGAATTAATAATTATATAAATTCTAGAATAGATTTTTGGGCCTAATTTCGCATTTAAAAATTCTGCAGCGTATTGCATTTATGATCAGGAAATGTGACCTTATTACAAAATTATGTACATAGTAGATTCCAAAATGCATAGTGAACTTATAGTGTTTTGTAATTTATAGTAGTTCACAAAAATCACTAAATCGTTTTATCTAACTTATGTGGGGCACTAAAAACACTAATTTCATCCAATTCCATCATCTTAAAATATCCATCGAGTTTAAATGCAACGATTTTGTCAATGTAGCCAATTTTTTTTGAAACTGGTGTTAGTAAACAATATTTTATATTTATTATTGTAGGGTTATTTAAATACGTTAAAAATTCAAATTCTGCGTGAATTGACAGATAATTAGAATATGTCATGCGTGAAATTTCGTGATTTGCATTTGTTACATGATTTCTATTTTAAAGCATTTCGAGAGTCAATGATTTGGTTATATCATAAATTAATAATGTAAATGACACTCATACGTAATAGCTGTCAATTCAATATATTTAATTTTTTCTTCAATTACAGAAATAAATACATAAATCCTAATTGACGCAATCTCTTCAAAAATAAATGATAATCAAACAACATCAAATAATTTAATAAATTCTATTTATTTAAATTTTGAAATATTTTTGTATATATACTTATTAAAATTATACAAAAATTAAATTCAAATTATACAAAAATTCCTTTTATTAAATAAATAAAATATATTATAATTTAATTATTCAAAATTGGAAACCAGAAAATGTAAATCATTAAAATTAAAATAATTTTATATTTTAATTTTAATTTAAAATTTAAATAATTTATTTCAATTTCTTAATACATTAAATAATTCCTATTAACACTAAACTTTACACAGCTATAAAAAAATTGATTTCAAAGAAGTTTTCTAAACTAAATTTTTACTTTTTCATTGGTAAATTCATTTAGTATAAGTTCAATATACATTTAAAATTATTGTTGTAGAAGAAAATGCAACAAATCCATTTAAGTTTTTCCTTTTTTTCTTCATATATTTGACATTAATATCCTTTGAAAAATGTCAGTATTATTAAGAGCACCCAAGGAAAATAAATTTTCCATAATAATAAACAAAAAATGTATACGAAAACAAATCCTTTAATACTAATTGAAACTTGTATACGTACTCGCAGAAGAATATTTTTTATTTAAGTTTTTCCATGCTTCTCTGAAAATTCAATTTTACGTATATAAACTCTCATAGTGTTGTATGAGTTGTGATGGACTTGTTGTTCGTAAAAATTAAATTGGAAGAATTATATCTGGCGTCTTTACATTTTGGAGAAAGATGAACATTCAACAAAAATTATGAAAAAAAATATAACTCATTATTCGTAGGGGGAGAAGTACTGGGGCCTATGCGCCGTAATATGTCATATTTATATAGTTCTGATCCAATTCGTATGAAATTCAATCCCTATGTGAAGCCACAAAAAATTTGAATTCACGGTAACTTGAGTGAGTCATTGCAAAGTTTCTGATTTATTATTTCGTGTAGTAGTAGCTCTACATCTACAGAATAGTAATTTTATCCGAATTCAATTAAATTTGGTATGAAGATTGGTTTTGTGCCCAAAACATATTGATGACATTTTAAACATGTTGCTGAAACTTTTGAATGGAGTGAACTATAGTTAGCGTGGTAAAATTTTGAGAAGGACAGTTTCTGCTGGGCCCTATCAAAAATTCGAATTATACATATATGAAACTCATTATTAATGTTAGACATAACTACGAATTATCTGCTACCCCAATAAGTTAGTAGCTTTAATTTTTTTTTATGAGAATTTTTTTGTATATCTGATTTGTGTATTTGCTGGGATGTTTCCTAAGAAGTACATAGTTTTTTTTTTTTTGATAGGTACTTTTTGTGTACTCCTATAATTAAAAAACAACATGAAATAAAAAAAAAAGAATTGAAAATAACAAAATGAAATATGAAGAGAAAAACCATTTTTTTTTCTTCCTTCTTCAAACAAAAGAAATTTTAATGATGTCATTATCCTCGAGTGTATTTGCTTTTTAAAGAGTTCTACTTAAGATAAATTCAATTAGTTTAAAAAAAAAAACAGCTAAATATTTTAGAGTCATTATTGAAAAACAAGTAAAAACATTTTTGTTTTTGGGATTTATTGTTAACAACATGACTTGGATTAAGTTTGATAGAATGATTTTTCAATAAACATTAAATATAATTAATTAGCAATTTTTTTTTTTTTTTGTAGTAATTTACTTACAACGATTAAAACGAAACTATAAATGCATGCAACAAGTCTTTTTTAATTGGTTGGTTGGTTGAGAAGAAGCAGGATTGCATAATACGTTTTTGTTGGTAGTGAAATTGTCTCTTTTTCTTGTTTAATGGCGTTACAGGCCTCCCGACAGCCCCTTAGTCTATCATAATTGTTTAAATTGGTGTAATTGTTTGAAATAGTGCTAAGAAACCAATAAAGAATTAGTTACTTGGGTTAGTAGAATTAAAATTTCTTTAAATTTTTAGGTACTATGCGTTTATCATTAAAATGTCTATAAAATACTGTACATATAATATTTGAATACTTAAATTACAATTAATTCTTCCATCTTATTCCGTTCCTTGCTTTCAACATGATTACCCGTTTCAAACCTTTACTTAATTCTGCGATTTCTGTATCTAATGTTATCGTTATATTTACTATTCAATGGCGCGATTCTATTCTAAATTATTAATTGATTATCTAATCCTCTTGCCTATACAGTTTTGAAGTATCAACAGTTTTCATTTTTAGTATTTGCACTCTTTAGACTCGATTCGGTAAAAATAAACTAATTAATTTATAGTTTAATGAAAGACAGATCTAATTTTCCAATATGGCAACACTATATTTGCATAAATTTTTTCTAAAAGGAATTGTCACATTTCAATTACACTTAAAACTTCATTATTTAAAATTTAACAATAATTTGTTTTATTTTGTTTATTGAAGACATTATAACAATTTATAATGGCAGAATAAAAGTTTTAGATGAATGAAATTCTAAAACAATGAATTTTTTCATTTTTTAGACATTTCATTTTTTAGTTGAAAAAATAATATAGTAAAAAACTCTTCCTGTGTCTCGTCAAATTTTGTAGGCAGAGATGGCTATAGCTATCTTGAAGGTGTGTAAAAGATTGGTACTTTAACCGGTATGCAATTTATGAATTAATTTCAATTCCTTTAAATCAATATATAGTAAAACTTTGTGGACCATATTTTCGGTTAGAATCAAATTTCCAATTAAACATTTCCATTAAAACTAAAATGGCAACTTTAATCAAAATTATATAGTAATTTTGATTAACGATTTCCTCTGTTGATTTGTCTGACGTTCAGTTTTATAAACATTTTTAAATTTTAATTGATAACTTAAATATTGATAAATTGTTGATAGATGCCTTCATGCTGGTCTCTAAACAAAACATTAAATATCTTATTATTTAATTACATGACCCGGAATATTAACAAATTGAATATTGACCATAACTTATACATGGTCTGAAATTGATTTAAATTTTTTGGATACTTCTTTACCTTTCATATGTACACTAGGAATAGTTGATTGGTTAGAATTGAGGAAGATCACGGAGACATTAACGTACGCTAGCAATCATTACGATTTCATTAGCTATGTCCATTTTATATTTTTAGATAGTTAACAATAGAGTGTAATGTAAAACGTTAAGAATGTATTGAAAAATTTCTAAAATCATCAATTTTTCCTTACATACTATTTGTTTAGTTGCCGGTGAATTGATTGATCGGAAAAATAATTATCGATCATCTCATCGGGAATCAATTGTTATAGTGTAGAAACAGAATTTATACTTCCAAGATTATTAATATTATTTTTTAAAAGTGCATATAATTTTAGCATAAATATTTTTTAGTTATTTATCTTCTGGAATTTAATGATGAATTTCTTTTATAATTCAGTTTTTCCTATATTTTCCTGATACAATACACAATTTTATTTTCAATGATTTTTTCATTTTGGTAACATATTCTCTTAAAAATCTACCTGTAATTATTTCGTTTCCTCTTTTTAGCAATGACTTGGCTATATACAGATTTAAATTATTGATTCAAAATTAATTTTATTTTTAATTTCAACATCTGTTGTCATCATCAAATCTACAAAATAGCTAAGATATTTTCCTATTATAATCTCAATAAATATATTTCCTAAAAAAAAAATGGAATTTAATTAAAATTTACCCACCTGGACCTGACCATTCTTTTTTTATTTATTATTCAATTGATATCGAAGAAAATGGTATGATATTTCATTTTATTCGAATAGACAAAACGTACATTTATTTTATAAATAAATATTGGTAAAAAAATTATATAAATGGAAAATGATGAAAACAACAAAAATAAATATTTAATTTTTTTTTTTTCGTCGTACGTTAGCTATACCCTATATACGTAATTATATAGAAAACGTATCATTGATAAAACTTTCGATACTCATATATAGTATTTATCTGTCAGGGAGTTTGTTTGTTCGTTGATTTGATAAAATGATTAATGAATTAAACCCCAGTCAACAACAACAACATAAATAAAATAAAATTCCTCAGATTACAAGGAAGAAATTGTGTAAGGAAAAGAAATATTACATCCTTAAAATAAAAATCTTTGTGCGTGTAACCTATAGTAATTTCCTTTCACAACAACTTAAAAAAAAAAAATATAATAATTTTCTTTATTATATTTATTATTTTTTTCTGATGGAAGAAGAAATTTTTTTTCCATCAATGTTTTGACAAGGTATCAAAATAAGATTACAAAATGGAAAAGCGAAACTGTTATAACTTATAAAAGAGAAAGATAGTAACGACATAAGGATCTTTTAGTTTTATACACTGAAAAAAAAAGTGAAGATTGAGTGAAGTGAATGGTAACAAAAAAATTATCTTTCTTCTCTCCCACGCATCTTTCAATCGATTTGCATTTATTTTACGCAGCCTAACTGAATAAATAATCATCAAATAGGGAGTGATAGAGTGAAAAGGGATATTCGTCTTTACCAGTCAGGGAGTTTGGGAATGCGAAAATTAATATTTTGATCTAAACGATGATATAACTACATTACACGTCTATCATTCAATGCAACGGAATCCACACGTAGCCAAAGAGAGTAAGGAGTGAGTATGAAATCTTTGGAAATAATTAAAACTATCAACAGGAATGGTGTCATTTTAAGGATTTAAAAATGGAATAATTTGAACGTGTATGAAAAATTGTTGGCTTCAATTAACGTTTATTCAGACAGGAAGAATAATTGCATGTAATAAGACATTTTGGTACCAAAATCATTCAAAAAGGATTATTTTAATGTTGAAGGAATCAGTAATGCTGACCTGTAATTATGCTCCTAAAGCTTTAAATTTGCTAGGAATATTATAAGATTGCACTCAGAATTTTCTCAGAATTGATATTTAATTTTTTGCAGTGTACATAATAAAAATTACTTAGTTCAATGGCGCCCCATAATAAATCCTGGGTCTTCCTAAAATATTATTACATTTTCTGCAAAAATTTTACAAGGTCAAAAAATTATCTTTTCCTTTAATAAAATAATTTCATTTTTTTTGCATACTTCAATTTTTGCCTTCCTTCATATTTACTGTAGCAACGGCTAATTTGATAAAAAATATATCCTTAGCTATACGGTAAGGTATATAATTCTGGTATCAAGAAAACTACACTTTACTTTTAACTATGGTAAATTTAACAAAATTGTTTTTATAAAGAAATCGATACAATTTAAAAAAAAAAAAATTACAGATTAAATTTGGTTTTTTCTTACGTTCAAGCCTCGAATTTTATTATTTCAGTCATGTCGGATATTTTTTATTATATTATAGAATAACAAAGATTTTTCATATCTCATCGTAATGATTTTTCTAATACGGGCTAGTGTTATGGTAAAATTGGAAAAGTACTTCGTTGAATAGGAAAAGGATCAACATATTGCTTAATCATTGTAATTGATTGGATATTATATATTTTGAATAGGAAATTTTCCTTTTGTATATTTATAGATTTTATTAAAAAAATATTTATATTTTTACTCTCTACGTATTTTCTTTTGCAGGAAATTTAAATTAATTAATTAATAAATACTCGTATTAAAAAAAAAACGAATTAAAAGAAAACTATTAAAATTCTAAATGGTTTTGGAGTGTAATCAATTTACTCGCCAATATAATTGTTTGAATCTTACATTGTAACATTTATTGTGTAATTGCTTTTCAGTTCACCATAAAAGAATTAGAAAATCTTGAAGCTGGCCAAGATGATTTTATTTATTACAGAAGTTAGATGGATCGACACGCTATGATAATGATGTAGTGTTCTACTGGAGAATAGAACGGGCTCAATTATTATGTGACCTTTTGTGTGTACGAAGTCTCGAAATTCCAACTCCAACCAACTATGACAATACACCTTATTAGTAGATTTAAAAAAGCTATATAATTTTACTTTTATTGATGACAATATAAATAAAATTTTGATAGTATTACATCGAAATTGCCTATTACATCAGATTACATTAAAGTAATTAGTATAATATCCAGAAAAATTGTGATAATGTAATTGCTATGACCGTCTTATGCAGATCAAATATTTTATGTTTTATCTACGATCTTTTATGTTGTCTACAAAAATTAACTCTATACCTCGTTCCGGTCGTTTGTAGATTTTGAATATAGTTTTCGGAAATAAATTTAAGTCTGAAATCTTGAGAATTTTAAAATGCGAAAAAATCATTCATTAGGCAACTCTATTCGTTCGTATGTCGGAGGTCTTCTTTATTATAAATCAAAACGATAACCCAGAATTATTTTACAATTCGTCTAAGGTGGCACCAGTAGATAAAAAATTATTACTTAGTTTAATTCGTAAAAAATTATTGTATAGATTCTACAGTTTGGCTCAACGAATTAGAAATATATGGAAGGAGCATAAAGTAAAATAAATGAAGCCTGTCTGGGTATATTCCTCTCTTTCTTAGCTCGTCAAATTGTCAAATTTTATATTTGACATATCAGGGACAGATTAAGTTTTCGTCCAATTGAGGCTGGCTCCTAAATATATGCAAACATATAATTTAAATTGATTTATTATAATATTTGTATTATTTTCATGAATTTCATAAGTTTTAAAGAAATAAAATATAAGTTTTTTATGTTTTAAGTAAATGTTTTATTTAAATATATTATTTTAGAATTTTTATTGTAAATTGTATATTTATTAAAAAATAGAATCTTAATAAAACTTAGAACTATAATGAAACTTAGTAACTACAATTTATGAAATAAATTGAATTAATTTAGGGAACTGGATTAAGTTAGCAATAACTGGAAATACTTCTTCGCCATAATTTTCCGCACCAATTTTAACAAAATCTTCAATATTTTCTGTATTATAATTGTATTGCTGAAATTTAAAAATAAAAATTTATAAATATAGACAAATTTTTTTAAAAATAATTAAATTTACTTACGTTTGAGATTGGCATAGCATTTTATGTTAAAAAATATTTATTTGACCAAGCCTTTTCAGGTACTTGGGTTCAAAATGTGCAGAACATATTGTACTTCTTTCTCTAATATTTGGAGTCCCATATGGAGTACTAATATTATAAATCCACTTCTGTTTAACATCCTTATCACGTGGAAATCTATATAAAAAAAAAAAAAAATTTACAATTAATCAAAATAAATTATTTTAACTTAATAATAATTTAAACATAACTTTTTGAATAAAAGCCGACCCTGGCATACAAAATATTAGCTGATCTAACCCAACATAATTATCTGTATTGAATTTAAGAAAAATGTAAAATTATCAATAAAAAAAAAATAGTTTTAGTAATTTTGTACAGATATTCAGATAATTTTATTATTTATTAGGAAAAATTCAGTGAAATAATTAACTAATTAACATACCTGTGCATAGAAACCATTTTTTCAATATTTATATGTTTGGAACAATACACCTCTTTTTCCTTACACATAAATTATAATTTTCACTCATTTTTAGTCTCTTCATAGTTTTTTTTAATTATTTAATTTAACACTAATGTTTTTTAATTCAATAATATTTAATTTCACTAATTTTTTTAAAACACAACCGTTTGTTTACAAATTCTTAACCAAATTTATTTTGACAATTCGACGAGCTAAGAAAGAGAACTACCAATTTCTTGGCTTCATAAACACTTTTTCGATTTTATGAAAAATCGTGTGAACCAGAAAGAGATAGAAAATTTGTGCTCCTTCCATATATTTCTAATTCGTTGGTTTGGCTATATAAAATCAAGTCAGTTTACTTGTTATCAGTAATAATGATTACATAATCAAAATATATTAATTAATTTTACAATATTTCGTCTGTTTCTTTACCATAAAATCTTAGATTTTTGAAATAAAAACCATAAATGATTAATTAATATTAATAAATATCTCATCATCATGGAAATAGTTTCCCACCTCTTTTATAATATTTCATCTTTGATTTGTATATGGGTAACAAAGAGAACAACCCTAAAACTCCTGTAAACATTAAACAGATAATGTTGTCGTATTACATTTAATATATTAAATTTCCATAAAAAAAACCAAAACTTCTCAACTCCAAAGGAGGATCTTTGGTAATTTTATAACAATAAATTTTATATTTTATGCTCTTTGGTTCTTCTTAATTTACTATTTTTTCATTTTTTTTTATATATCCACTCAAAATAAAGGATACACCATTACTATATTACAATTTCAAGATTTTACAGTTTTTGTAAAAGTGAAATCCAGGAATAATTTATATAAAAATATCTAAATATATCCTCAGTTTCTATAGAGATTTCTCGCTTTAAATATTTTCTTGTTTGTTTGGCTTTGACTATAAATATACCAGTTACAACAACTGTGATTGATGACTCCTGATGGTCTAGTGGGATATTCATTTAGTTTTTTGTTGTTGTTGTTGTTTTGTTTTTCTGTTGTTAGTCCTTAAGGATATTATTCTTTTTGTTTTAGATTTGATATATCACTCCATTTTTTGTTAAACTGTATAAATAAATTGTTTTTAAGATAAAAAAAATATGTTACATTGGCTCTGGTTTCTGGTATATCATGTTTTTTTATAATGGCCAGCCAACACACTCTTTTATAGCTTTATATTTCGCTTATTTTTGTCTTTTTTAATGCTATATACATTTACATATCAAGAGAAAGTGGAAGGAAAAGGATGACAAAAAATTACTTAGTTGTAACATTACAAATTTATGAAACATATTTTATGATTTCCATACAGATTTATTTATTATTTAGATTAGTAAATTGAATTAGATTATGTTGGAACATCAAAGATTTTAATTTTTTTTTAGGTACTACATATAACAATAACGAATAGTTTCAATTACTATACCAATCTGCACATTAATTATATCATTAAAAACTAATCAAAAAGGTTAAATTATTTTTAAAATATATTTGTGTTAAATGGGAGGATTTTGCAGATTTAAACTAACTATTGTAATTATATTAGAGTGAACCAACTTGGACTGACTGATGTAAAATGTTTAATATCAATTGTCACTCTCGTGGTAAGTGCTGTGGCTATATCCTTGCTTTAACCATATATAAGGGTAATTCCGAACTACGAGACGTTAAATTGATTTTCTTATTAACCATGTTGGCCCACCCTGTATAATTATAATTTTTACATATAGAAATACCTGATAATATTTGAATAAAATGTTCAATTATAAAAAGCTCTTCAACTTGAGCAAATATTGATTAATGCCAATATTTACAATTACCCGAGATAATAATATACATGAATTTCGAACCGTTTTAATGAACCCCATCCTCCTTGTATGCGAGAACACTAATTTCTTGTATAATTTTTAATAGAATTTACATTCGAAATGTAACTACAAACAAACTAATCGCGATATTTGTAATTGAGTATATCTAATCCTATCCAAAATCCCTAACTCGAGCTCCACATTCCAGTTAACAAAAAAATTACGAACCATAGAAAGGAACTGATAATTTCTTTGGATCAGCGAAACTAGCGAAATATTGTTAGTTTATACACACTACACAAAAGTATTTTATATCTTTAAGTCTGGCTTCTTATTCTGCACATGCTGAGAAAAAAAATTTGACATCCACAGTGAATTCAACAAATAAAATAATATCTGATTTTCGAATAATTCAAATAAAGATAAAATCTTTGAAATACTGTTTTTGTATTTTATAAGCTCGAACTCCCTGTAAACACGATCCACAATATCTAAACCAGGATCTAAATTGTTTTACTTAAAATATAAATAATCATCTGACAATTAAAGCAATGCATTTGCAAATGAAGACCTTAAAGCTTAACAGGCACTTCAAAACTATCCATAAAATTTAATCTTAATAAAATTTATTAATTTTTCTATAAAGCTTAAAATTTGCTTAAAGTTTTGTATGTAAAATAAAATAATTTGTTAGTGTAAATTTATTGAAAATTTGATATTTCCATATGTTCCGTTTCCAAAATTGATATTTATTAAAAAACAAAAATCCACAAAGGAAACACTTAAAGTCAAGGACAACGAAATAATATTAGAAACGCTTTGCCTTCGGAAATCTGAGACTTTAATATATGATAAAGTTAATAAATTAAAATTTTGTTTATAAATTGTCAAAATATAATTTCGATTATCTTGTCAAAAGTATAGGCAATTTATTATAGGGTGATTCAGTATTAGATATTCTTTTACAATTTAAATATATTTGGCGAGATTTGCAATTTTTTTCAAAATATATAAATTATCATTTGCAAGTTGTCGTATATCATTGCCGCGAGACATTTAATTACAAACAAATAGCACTGTGTATTTTAATTTAATGACAATTTTAGTATTATTCTTGGACCCAGTAAAATTAAGCCTTTGGTTATTTCTTACGCTTATAAAGTCGCTTGAAAAGAACGGCGTACAAGAAATATTGCAAAACTGAACTCATTTCCAAAACCAGCAAGAGTTGATCTAACTGAAAATCTTGTATAAGAAAATTTAGCTCTAGTAACCTTTTTGCAAACGTCGCTGGTGTTGTGTATAAATACACTGCATTATATTAATTTCCTGAAACAAAGTTGATCATACGTCTACCTACTCAGACCTTAAAGCAGTAAGCGTCTAATCAGGCATTTAATTAATAAAATTATAATTGCAGAAATGAAATCCCATAAAATCGGTGCATATACCACGATTGTTTGTCATTTAATTCGCTTGCTTTGACTAGTTGACTTCCCCGTACCCAAGGTAAGCAGTCAAGTTCAAGAACCTAATAAAAAAGAAAGATGCTGAACAATTTCCCTCTACCAAAGGTAAAGAATTATTCAGTTATAAGTAAAATTTTATATAGATATTTTTAAAAAGAAAGTAGTGTAAAAGTAAAATTATAAAAGTAAAGATAAATAAAGTAAAGTATAAAAAGCTAATTTATCGAAGGAGACTTTTCTTTCGTAACATTGTTAACATATTGCAACGTTTAGTATTGCAACATTGACGCAGCCTGTAGGATCGTTTAAACTAGCAACACTTTTTTGTACTACCTTTTGTTTCAAATGCCCCTGGGGTCAGTTTATTTAATAGTGCGATAATATATGTTGACCTTTTCGAAAGAAATATCGTACAATTTTATTGTGATACCCCCTGTATTAAAATAATAATTCTATTAAATTATCTTTGGTATACCAAAGTATTGAACGATCTCTACTCTCTCTATACTCTCAGTTTTTACATTGTTATTTTTATGGTTTTGTATATATTTTTTTTCCAGTGTCATAAATTTTATTAGATTGATGTGATAAAGAAGCAAGTGAATCATGATTTATCGTATCATTTATGTATAAAATTTGTGCTGAGACCGATGTACATGATACGAGTACATATTATATAGGTCTCTGTGAAAATCTATATTTATAAGCTCTATACACAAAGGAAAATTTTTGGTTTGGAGTTTGGAGTATCCTTAATGATTCTTGTTGAAACATATAAATATGAAGTAATTTGACAATAATATCGGTTAGAATATTAATAATAAAATATGATATTAAAAGTATTTTTGAATTGCTCATTTTTGTGTGTGTTGTTTCCTTGATGCAGGGGGCGGAATGTTGGATGTCGTTTATATAATGCATAACAAAATTATCAATAATAATTTTAGTATTATAGGATTCATCAATTAATTAAGGAAGACATTAAATAAACAATGCAAATATATTTTGTTTTAATTTAAATTTTTGTTCATAAACTTATGATTATGATCATAAATTATGATGAATTATATAATGTTGGTTTGGTTATTCAATGAAAATATTGATAAACATTTTTTTTTATGTTATTAAAAATAATGAGTTTTAAATATAAATAAGACCAGATAATTTCTGTATAGGAGGCAAGAAATAATAAAATATTTTCTTTCTTTAGAATCGTTCTCTAAATACACATCAACAACAACAAAAATCTTAACAATTTATTGGTTTTTTTTTTCTTTTTGCAAAGATAAAAAACGCGAAAAAGTACTTGACAGCCAAGGATAAATGATAAATGAATAAAGAAATAAATTGTTTGAAGATAAATATAAAAATAATAAATTTTTTTATTAAGGAAAAATATTTTTTTTTATAATTGTACATATTTAAAAGAATTTTCATTTTTGGTTTTGATAAGAAATATTTATATGAAAAATTGTATACTGTAGTGGCAAAATAAAGCACGTCAAAAGTGTTTAAAACGAATTCTGATTCAAGGTTGAATGGTTCGTTAGAATGGTGTGAAACCAGCAGCTATTTTCGCGACTAGGATCCGTTGTACTCTCCCGATAACAATTGTCTTCATTTTAAATAATATCAACCCATTCATCCACATCTTTCATGAAGGCCACCAATTTCGGGATCTTCAATTAGACTGCATAAGAAATGACAACCCAAAAACTTAAATATTTTACGTCTGACAGCGGGGAAATGAATCAAAATGTGCTCATCTTCTTTTTTACACCCCCTAATAGCAATTTCAAAAACATGAAGAATAGTGTAACTGAGTTTTTTATTTGACCTTCACTGTATATAAATTCAAATGATAATGTGTTTGCAATGATTTAGCTAAATTTGATTGAATTTCAGATTATTGTTGCCATGTCATTAAAAATATTATTTTAATAATTTTGAAATATTATTGTGAATTTAACATTAATGAGATTTATTTATAGATTTTTGCATAGGCGTTTATTAGTTTATTTTCTACCCAGTTATTAGCTTGAATCTTTTTTTAAATAATTTAGTTTCATTCTGTTATTTTTATTGAATTTACTTTTATATGATAATCCAAAGTATGGAGCTTAAAATCTTTATAAAAAATAGACTTTAGATTCATTGTCGCGTAATTGTTTACATAGCTGCCGAGTAAAATTTAACTAAAAAATTATTAAACTTCTGTTCTGATATCTTAAGCATCTCCAAAATTGGTCCATTTCTATTGCTAAATAAGGTTGAAAAAAAAATTATCGTTTTAATTAATATAATTTATGTAGGACAAATTATGAGTGACCCAGTATTCCACAATTTTTACCCTTATACACGTCAAATTTATTAGCATTAAATACAAAATCAGTTTTAGTAGCATAAACAACATCTAGACATAAATGTAGCCAAACGGTACATTAATAATTCAATTAATTAACTTTTTATATTGAATTGTGTCTACAGTAAAATTTGTTTAGCCGCTTCAAAATGTTGAATCTAGTGCAGACTATGAAATATAAACCAATCAGTAATCAGATCAATTATATTTTATTTATATTTGCTTAATGAATTACTGAGATAACCTAATAAATAACTCTTAAGTTGACAAGTTTTATTGATATTAAAGAATTGAAGCAATTATTCTCTCCTTATGGTCACATTATATTCCAGATTACAGTCATTTCACCAACTAAATACAATCATAAATTTTGTTTACGTCTAACAAAAAAACTTTTTAAATTTTTAATGCAATTGCAATTTTCGGTTTTATCAACAACTTCCACAAAAAAAAAGATCCTATCTCGTATCCATTTAAAGGTATATTAACAATAAATTATTCATTAAAGACACAAAATTTAATTTTGTTTCAAAATGTTATGGACGTGGACGACGTGTACCTTTATATAAAAAATTTCTTTTACTTTTTATTACCACACGAAAATTATAATAATCACGTATTAAATCCATTAGTAAATAATGAGATCTCAATATACAGACAAACAAAAGAACCATCCCAGCCAACAACTAAAAATCTTATTGGAAAAGTGTTTTAATGATTTTCGTTCATTATATTTTGGAGGATATCCTTATATTGCCGAATGTAAGTGACATGATTTCATAAAAATTATGTTTGTTTTTAATATTGGGAAATATAATTATTTTTCATAATTTATTTATAAAGAATAATTATTGAAAATATTTAACTAATTACCAACTAGTGCGCAAGTAATTTGATTTTTTCTTTTTACAAGCTTTGTATTAATTAATTACATTAATAAAAACCTAAAGATTATAATAAGTTTATCTAAACACGCTATATTAATATAAGAAATAAATTATGAACAGAGTGATTAAAAACGATAACTCTATTAAAATTTAATAAATGATAATAACAGAATATTAACAGTATTTTAAATACAGAAATTCAATTTATACAATAATGTGATAACAGTTTTTTAACAGTATTCATAAACTTGTGCCCTGTTAAATACATCCTTCTCGAAATTATATAGAGGCGGTAATATTGGGTTATGGGAAGGGGTTTTGTTATCCTGCAGCGCAGTTCCTCAGTCAGTAGGATATGTTATTTAACAGTATTCCCCCGAGTATAGTTTCTATAGCAAATGAGTTGTAATATTAATAGGTAGTTAGAGAGTTAAATAGAAAATAGACTATTCTTTGGACGGAATTACACCAAATGGTTAGGATTGTATTACGTATGGCTATTAGTATGCCTTTATATTAATATCAACATTTACAAATCTTAACATTACCATTAATGAATTCACTTCAACATCACTTCGAGATTAACGAATCAGTGTCTACTCAAGATTCTGTGGTTACGTTTGATTACACTCGAACAGTTACCAGAATAGATGCCTTTTTCTTCAATCTGTTTAATTTATATTTTCCACAATCTTCTCAAAATTAACTAATTGAATGGCTATCCAGATCCTGTAAGCTAAGAAGTTACGAAGATCCTGTGACATATTACATTCCGATAGTCTAAGTCTAAGAGTTAATATTTGATCTAAGAAGATTTAATACTGCTCCCAAAACTAATTTAATTTAATTCAAATTATTGATTATATAATTATAATAATTTATTAATGAAATTTGCCCTTCTATGTTACATAAATTATTACTATTCTTCTACACCCTGTCTTACATGAATATTATATTCTTATGCCTTAATTTTCTTTCAAAATTTTCCTCTCAAATATAAAATTTATTCCATACATTTTTTTTTTTTTGCTGTTCAACTTTATTTAGTTTAACCACAAAACAAAAACAGCAAGGACGAAACTATTTGAATCTATACATAACAAAATAATCCTTAAAACATTTTCTTATGTTGATCAATAAAGTTTTGTATTAAGTCATTTAACTGTGTATATATAGAAAGAAATGAAAGTGTTAAGGGAAAATGTATTTTTTTTTGTCTAAATTTTCGTCCTTAACAAAATGTTCCTTTTTTTTAGTAAATTTAAAAATGATATAAAAATATCCCATAGGAATGAGTTGTAAAGTTGAAGCAGCAAAAAAAAAAAAAAAAATTGTAATTCTTTTATGCATCAGAGAAGACAAACTTTTGATACTTAGAAGGATCAAAAGTAAAAAAAAAAAAAAATTACAACTTGCCACAAAGTTACCATTCGGGTACTTAAGATCCTTGCAGAAAATTTTATATACGGGCGGCTAAAATTGTATTTTTGTTGTTATTTCTTTATACCTTGCTTACAATTGTTTAGTGTAAATTTAGTGTAAGTTGTGGTGGTAATTAATAAGGTTTACTGTTTTGGTTTCTCCTGACTTTTTTTTTTGAGGTTAAAGGACGAAAAATATTCCCATTACTGTGATAAAAGTTTAATATATATCAAGGAAGTATGTGCGGTGGAAAAGTAATAGTTATAAAAAATGGTTTTTTTCTTAATGTAAAGTGTTACCTTTTTTGTTCTTCTGTTGGGTATATCGTATATAATTAATATTAATTAGATCATTTCGAAACGAATGGAAAAAAAATCGGAATTATTTTTTTTTAGTAATGTAAAGTGATTTATGATGTGGTTTATTCATACTGAAAACTAATCTTTTTGAAAATTATTCTGAATTTTAATATAGAAGGAAAAGTTATGTAGTAGGTTCATAAGCATAGCTCTTAAAATTGTTTATTATTTATTTTTAAAATGTTAATTTTTCTGGAACTATTATACCCCGAACAGAATCAAAGCAGAATAAATAAGGAATACGCAGCGTTGCTTACGGAAAAAATTAAAAGTTTGTTGGCTGCGTAAGCTGCGTTTGTTGTAATCGGTTTCATAGATTTTCATACATTTTAACTTTTTTGACAATTCTTATGTATAGGCAGTTTTATGCATTCTGCGTTGATTCTGTTCGGGGTTTTATATAAAATTAAATTACGAAAATATTACTGAGATGTCTAAATCTATTTTTTGAATCAATTTTTTTTTATTATATTTTTAAATTCAATGGATTCGTTCACGGTATTTAAATCTTGAAGCTAGATTTAGTAGCATTGAAAAGTTTTGTTAAATCTTAGTATTATTAAGCAAACATAAGGTCAAGTTTTTCATATAAAAAGGACATTAAATGAAGAATATATAATACATTATTATTGTCCAGTTCATTTATGGAGTGTAGAACTAGTTGAATTAAGGGATAATGTTAAATTAGGTTTGATAAAAAAAACACAAATCACAATTATAAATCTCAAAGAATTTAGAAGACTGTAATTCGCTCTGTAAGTCAAGTATCTTAAAAGTTTTCTTTAGTGTACAGACGTGACCTCAATATGATGCATTCCGAAATTATCAGATTTTTTTTGATACCATTTATAAATTTCATCTCATCAAGATAATTATAAATTTAATGTACTTTAAAAGTTTTCTTACAGTCCATTTGCGATGTGTATATAGTTATGTTGGATGTGTATATAGTTCTTAAAGATTTCTGTTAAAGTCCTACTCTTAGAATTAATCAAACTTGTAGCTTATTAAATCAGGATCGTGATTACAATAAAATAAAATATATAAAATTCATGTTAAAATGCTATTTCAAATTATAGCCATAATTCAGACTAATATATTGAAAATCCTGGAAAAACTTATACAAACTTCAAAATTTTGTAAAAAAAAAAAGAGAAGCACTGTGAAAATTTGTATGTCATTCTATAATTTTCCTTTTTCTCTTGTGTCCTTTTAAAAGCAATCACTTTTATTACCTTAAGGTTGTTACAAATTTCATTAAATTCTACACTCCAATGTAGATGTTTATAGTTTCCTTAGTGGCATCATTAAATATAGTGTCGCAGTCAACACTCTACAAAACTAAAATAATAAAAAAAAAACTATTAAGTTTTTTACTTTTAGTGTGACACTTTTCCTGTTGCATATGACAATAACACAGAAATCCATGATTGCATACAGAAAAATTCACTTAAAGTTTAAAGGGAATTTTTTTTTTTTTAATTTTGATAAGGTGACGTTTTTTGAGTAAATTTATAAATTTTTTTTTTTTTGGCATTTTACAAGTTCGACACGTACGCAAAAATAACTCAAAAATTTTTATATATTAAATGTCAATATTATTTTGTTGTTGTAAAATAAGTTTAAAATGAATTTTTAATATACGCGTTCGAATACGATACGAAATTTATCACGGCGGAAATTTTCCATCATCTAAACAGGAAACAGATGTTTAGAGAGAGTATAGGAAAAACAACAAAATATGTTAAGAATATATGAAAAATGAAAATTAAAAAAAAAAAAAATACAAAAAATTTTTCCTCTATGTTCATAAAATACTCATCATCAAAACAAAAAAAAAAAATTTCTTTGCACTCAGCAATTTTCGGTTGTCATATTATATCTATTTTTCACAAGGATGATTTTGCGGTCGTATATTATGAAAAATTGAAATAGGCAAAAATATATTGTAGAGCTGTTAACTGGATTAAATAATGTATAAAATTAATTTTAAATTTACATTATGTCAGTTTCTGTTGGCGAACAGAATAAAACATTAATAATTTTTAAATTAAGCTTTTTCAATTTATGCTTATCTATCCATCGCTAATACAAAGTATGAAAACCTCAGTAGAACAGGACAATGAATGCTGTGCTGAGTGAGTATGACTTTAAGATACGACGACTGAGATAAACATACGTAGATGATGCAGATGCAGACCCTGATTCAGTTGTATTTAACGGTTCGTGGATTTCTGTGTTGGATGTTCTGCCTCATACTACACGAATTAACTACATGAAATAGGAGTTCTGAGTTGGAAACCAATACTGAATTTCGGTCGAAAGAGTGTTGATGGCACAGCCTCTTGCTTCGGCATGCATAAAGTGAAGAACATAGGCCACTGTACATTGTTTTTAAATTGTTATTATAACTCAGTAAATGTATAGTATAGTTAAATTATGAATAAATTCCGACCAATTGGAATATTTGAAAGATCAGAAAAATGGTACTCTAAAAGTGGTCCAATTTTTTCATACTTCTGAACCTACTTTTAACGAATACTTTAAAAATAACAGAACTCGTACATATTTAATAAAATTTGTAATTTAATTATAAAAGTAAAAATCTTACTATCCGCGTTCCACTGATGGCACTAAATAATGATGATTTAAAGATTTGAACATTGGAACATTGGAATTTTCATATCTTGATTTAAAGATATGAAAATACAGGAGGAACGTTTTTTTATTGCTTTGATATTAAGCAGTTCTGATAGTGCCACTTTGGAATCAGGCATCGATAAGTTTATATTGAAGATGGAAATTTAATTTAAATGTTAGTTTGGAAGTCGTCCACAAAAAAGGTCGTTTTAAGAATATAAACTAGTTTAAAGCAACTTCCAATTTTTAAAATAAATTTATGAATTTTGGCATATTTCAGTAAAAAAAAAACCAATAATTATTAATAAAATTTTACGATTTAATGATTTAAGGCCAAAAAATTTAACCGCAATAAAAAATGGGCCAACTTCATACAAGCTTATAAAATTTAAGAAAATAATTTTGCAGTAATTTCATATGCAAAGGCTTTTTTTGGTATACTAAATTATGTTAAAGGTTCTCCAGAAGACGAAAGAATTAGTAAAACTAACTTTAGTTCTCATCTTTATCCCCTTTCTATCATTCCAAATGCTGCGTTAATATAATTTATAATACGTGCCTCGCCATCTAGCGATTGAATATTGAATTACAATAAAATTATTCTATTGTAACTTGGCGGGTATCTTTAGTTGTATGTATTGAACATGTATCGTATTCGATTGTACGTACTTTACGCAATTTATAATGCCATCTAGCGGATAAATTATGAATTTATATTAACAATTGATTCTAAATTAATTTAGTTTTGTTAAATTTGTTATTAAACAAATAAATTATAAATTTTCTTTTCCACAATTTCATTCTAGATTTATCAAGCCTTTGTCAAAATGTATAGAGTTTATTCCCAAATAAATTCACAATAGGCAAATTAGACAGATGGACATGCAATTTGTTAATAAAATAAATTTTTCATTTCTCTAAATCTGTACGAGTTTTTGTATAGTATCATATTGAATATTACATCTATAAACCAATATTTATTCATTCAATCGCTGTGTATTGCGGTGTATAAACAAAAAAAAATATCCTTAAAATCCTTTTATTACATTTTATTTTTATGTAAAATTATTATTATACCATTTTTATATATATATATGTATTTCTTTTTTTTCCGCATAGTCTTTTTATGCCGAAATTCAAATTTTAAATCGAAATTGTACATATTTTTAAAGTCCCAGAGGATATCCGAATATAAAATCGTTTGTCTGGGTATTACTATATTAATATTATAAAGATTAAAGTGTTTTTTTTTTTAAACTTTTATTTGTCTATATTTTCAGCTCGCAAAATAATAAAAAGTTTTTATTTGCGAAAGTTTTAGCAACGAACGCAATAATTGCAAAAGTTTTGAAAACTGTGAAAATCAATTTTAATTGAGAAAAACAATTTTGTTTTGGTTGTTTCAAAAAAAAGTATATATAGAATTTTATGAAATAATTTGAAAATATTTTTTTTTATGAGCAAATTCCGAGTATTATAGCTGGCGAAATTAAAAAGGAATTCATTGATTAATAAACACAGTTTTTTTTTATATCTATACTAAATAAAATTTTCAATTTTGGTATTGTGCCGTAAGGCATATATAAAAAAATTAGAATTTTGGTTAGATAATTAATTAAAATATTATTTACATTTATTTCAATTTGTCTGTCAGTTAAGTTTTAAGTGTGATTTTATGGTTTTAACATAAGATTATATTGTTGGATGGTTGGTTGTTTAGTTAATGACGAAAAGTGTGTCTAATTTCAAGATGTCATATCCGGTCTGGAGTAAAACGAATTAAAAACTTTAAAAAATAGTCAGATATTGAGTTTACGATAAGAAATTAAATTAATATGTCATTTATCAGCATTTAATATGGTTGGACTCTCTGGTCCATTCAAAGTGTATGAATCTTTGAATTGAAAAAAGCCCATGACGAACCAAAATATTAACAGTTTAAAAATCCATTTACATAAATTCAGACAGTCAAGTAGTGTTGAATACCTTGAACTCAGGCAAAGTTAAAATTGCAGTTAAATTATAGGTTGTTTGCAAGGCCTGCTCAAAATTTATATATTATAAACTTTGATTAACATAGTGATAATAAACACTACAGGAATTTAACACACGTTTAGCAGAAATTTAACAGCCTAATTAGATTTAACATGTTTTTATTGTTTAATATGGTAAATCTAATTTTTAATTAAAAGAAACTATTCGAATAAACTTAAAAGAAATTCTTTAAAGTATAGCTTGTAACTTGATTATGTTCTGAATCCTTCCAAAGGAGTAACCGCCATTATACTTAGTAATACATAGCAGCGTTTAGAAAGTTAGTATCTATTTAAATATAATTTTTGATTTTCAAAATTAATTTAAGATGAATTTTATTGAACTTTCAACAAAACCTTTAACTATTCTATAGCATTTTGTTATTTTTTTCAAATGAATTTATAAATTCATTAATGAAATTTTAATTCTCAATTTTTTTTATTTTCTTTTTTTTTTGGAAAATCTTTTTTAATCTTTTAAAAATATACATACAATATTTTTCCAGTCATACAATAAATAGAATTTTTTTTTTTAATTAAATTATGTTCTGAATAAAAACTGAATTTAATTACTTTTAAACTAATGATGAATATAACTTTAGCATTAAAGTATATTATTATTAAATATTCATAGCATATTTTTGGTGTTTATGTATAAATTAATTTTTTGAACTGATAAAAATTGCTTTGTGAAAATCTTTTAAACCTAAAGCAAAATTATGAATGAATATATAGAAAATGGAAATATATAAAAATTAATTGTTGATATTATTTTAATGATTATTTTTTATGGTATATATGATATGAAATGTGAGAAGTGGTGATTATATATGGAATTTTGTATTTGGGATTAGAGTTTTTGTTAATTAAATTTAGATTAAATAATTATAATGAATATATATGTTATGTTCAAACGTAATTTAATTAAAATTTATTTATACATATATATAATAAATATAATATAATTAAAATTGTTTCATACTTTATGAAATACATACAAAAATTGTTCACTTTAATTCTTGTGTGATAAAATCAATTCAAATAAGCATAAAAATTTTAAAATGTTATTTTAATAAAAAAGAACAATTTATTTATAAATCAGGAAATATTATGATAGGATCAATACTACTAACTAATAATAATCTGTAATTACCCAATTCCGGTCAAAGTTTTTTTACTCGGTCAAAGTTCCTCTACTATGAAATCAATCAATCTTTTTTTTAGAGAACTGTTTAGATTTTTATGAATTTAGACCACAATTAACACTACTAATTCTGTTTATTTTAAGAGTTGCCAATGCAGATATTACAATATTCTCTAATTACCTAATTCCGGTCAAAGTTTTTCTTATCATTAAATAATACGGTTTCCTAATTATAATAATAACCAATTAAAAGACTTTATTTTAACAAACTATAATCTTGATCTAATAAATTTCTTTTGGTTAAAAAAAAAATATTGGATTATAAAAAACTTTTTGACTTCTATTGATGTTTTAATGAAATTTATTGCAATCTTTACTTTTATTTTCCAAATAACGAAAACTTTTCTTTTCTGGTATTATATTGGCATCTGACAGAAACTTTCTTGATTTTTCAGATAATAAATAAAACAAGAAAATTTATTTTAATATAAATAATTTTATTATGTATTTATTATGAAATGAGAACAAAATATTTATATATAGAAAATACTTTTATTAATAATAATCATAAATTCTATCAAAATAATTGTTTAATATTTATGAGATTTCTTCAAAGATTTATTTTTATTTGTTATTTGAAAATATAGAAAATCATAAATTAAAACAACACTGAAACATGAATAAATAATTTATATTGTCATATTTTCAATCACATAAATATAAAATTTACTTGTTGATAGATGAACGACAAGCTGCAGAATATCGGAATCGGAATACATATTTTCAGTTAATAGAGACAGGCGGCCTAAATTCAAATTAGTCAGACAACATTGAGTATACCAATCACTATAGAATTCAATGTTGTGAATAATTTTCACCATTATCATTTTCAGAAATTATCACTGTTATCCATTGGTCTTTTTCTTAACCTATATAACTTTTTTTTTAGCCAATGGGCTGGAAGAGATAGCATAAAAAAGTTATTAAGAAGATAGAAACGAAACGTAAAATTTATAATTCGAATTTAGTTTACCTGAAATTCTACAATCTTTTTTTTAATAATTTATATATAATTTAATTATTAAAAACTAAATTAAATTTTACATTTTTCATATGAACCTTTACCATAAAAAAGCTGATGATTTTTAGTAAGTTACAATTTCATCTGGTATTAAATAGTCATTATAACTTTCCAAAAAAGACTAATAATGAAGAACTAACTCCCTTAACATATCAATTTTAATTGGTTGTGTACCACAGAAGTCAATATTGATATAAATGGGTTAAAATTCATACCATTAAGTATACAAAAAAACCATTATTTAAAATTAACTTGAATATTTCGAGTTTAAAGGTAACTGACATTATTTGATGAACTTTTAATGGACAAAGTTTTCTGTAAAGTAATTTGAAAATTTTCATATTTTCATAGCATTTTGTCAGTCACAATTTTCATTTATGTAGATACCAAAATTTTTTATATATACATATTGATTTACCATCAGACATAATAAAAGAATTTTCATTTCTCTGTCATACCATCAAAAAGTGAAAAATAATATTGAAAAAGTTTACAGAAATATTTTAAAAACTTTCCATTATAAAAGGTAAAAACTGTACAGTTTTACTAGTGCAGTTTTTGTTGACATTTAAACAAAAATTAAATTTCTTTATTTATAAACTTTTTGAATTGCGATTAAATCGAATTTAATTTTTTATTGATTTTATCCTTTTTTTTTGATTATCTCTCTTATTAGCTACTAAATTTTATATTTCTTTTTTGATTCAGTTTATAATTCACTATTGGATTCAGTTTACAAATTGGTAAAGAAAAATTATTCAAATGTTCTTTAAAATAGCTGGAAAATTTAAATGTCATATATAAAAAAAAAATTGGAAAATTACAATTTTATTTTCTATTGCTACAACATCTTGAATAAATTGATTTTAAATTCTGCTGCTGATGCTGTTGCAGAATTTTTATATAGATACTTTTTGATATTCTAAATTGGAATTTATTTGAAATGTTGAAATGTTTTTTTTTTTTTCGTTTTCCAAGGATTTTGTTATTTATGTGAATAAATTAAGAATTGTAAATGTGATGATAATTTATGTGAAAAGTTTGTCATTTTACATGGAAAACTATATAGAAATTTAATTAGTTAGCTTGTGCTATTAGAATTGAAAAGTTTTAAGATATAATTAATTTTTGATTCATAGCTACAAGTATTAATATGTTAAATTTTACAGGGTAACGTCTAAATTAATTATTTCATAATATTTTTTATATATACAGAGAAGTATAGAAGTTTAGTGACCATTTAAAAGCTAACGAATATTTTAAAGTTTTCTTTTTTTGTGTGTAATAGCTCAGTTTTCGGTTCGTCTCTAATATGTTCAAAGTAACTATGACAGTAAAATCTTAATTAATCATTCAATTATATTTTCCAGTGCCAGAAGCTTCATAAATTTAAAGCAATTTTTATCAGTCTAGAAAATGAAGCACAGGATTGCAAATGCAAAAAATGACCAACGTTTTTCGGTTGTGCAAATTTTGTTAATTAACAATTTGTAACTTGGGAGTTCCTAATAATTAAACCAATTTTTTTTTCATATATTTCTAATAATTTTCAGATAGTTATTTGTATTTTGTTTACTAGGGCATTTCATAGATCGTTAGATGAATAATTCACTGTAGCTAGTACAGTGTAAACAATAACTTACAATTCAATTACTCCGTTGACAATTCAATTCCCTTAAGGAAGTAAATGTGAATTATGATAATTTATGTATTACACAACATAAAACATTTATTTTATACTGAATCAATTCAATTCACATATGCATCGATATAATAAAGACCACCATGAACGTTCATAAGTCATCGGATATCAAGGCCTTACATTTCCATTATAATTCTATGTAATTCACCCATTTTTAGAAAGGTACAATATTCTTCCAGAATCAAAATACAATCCTTGAAAAGCTCTTGAAAACCATTCAATTAATTTGGAAATTGCCATTAACAAAAATATATAAAAAATATTTTCCTGTTTTTTAATGGAAAACCCATTCAATTATTTTGAATTATGTTCGTATTATCCTGGGGTTAACCAAATATAAATTGTGCGTGTATAAAATTTACATCTTTTGCTATATTATATTTTAATACAAGAAATTAATTTCTTTTTTGTTTTTGGTTTTTCCAAACCATCTGGTAATTATTTATCATAAATTGATAAAATATTACTATTTAAATTCAATGGATTGGAAAAATTGAATTGGTTTTGTTTTCATTTTTTTTCTTTTCCTAATTTCGGCCGGAAAAGGTAAAAATAACAACACTTGAAATGTAGAAAAATAAATAGAAAAATTATCGTCATAAATTTACCTTTTTATATTTTCAAATTTCCCGGAAAAAAATCATTTTTAAAATAAATATTATGATTCCTTTTTTGTGTTGTATTTTTGAAGTTTATGTACAAAAAAATTTCAAATTAGAATTTCACCTAATTCTGATTTATTTATATGATAATCAATAAAAATTATTCGTTTACTTGTATTGAAAAATGGACAATTTTTCATATTCAGTTGAAAATTCGTGCTGGTATCTTAACTTTTCGAATTTCTATACCTGAGATACCAAATCACTGTTTTAATCAATATTGCTGTAACAATTCATTGGAGTTAATTTACTGAGATCAATTCGAAGTGTATACATTGTACAACCCACAAAGTCATAGCTTTGAGCAATTCGCAAAAGCGACCGTTTTCTGAAGACAGTTCGCAATATAGTAAGAAACTCTCTACATAGTGAATTACCAATCATAGTAAATTAACTAATCCGTGAGTGGGATCAGTAAATTGTTTATACAGTGAATTTGTCTACAGTATAGTCGCCGGCTTCAACTTAATCATATTATAAAATTAATTGAAATATTTGAATTGAGTATCCACTAATTAATCTGAGTAATTGTCGTATTTCCTGGACCTAATCTAAATAAATTCAATAAATTCGATTAAAGGCATTTATTGATTCATTCATTAGGTGATTCTATGAAGGAAAACGCTAGAGTTCATTCACTTAGGCCAGAATAAGTTTTATTGTACCCTTGACACCCTCAAAATATTCTTATAAGACAGTTTTTATGAAATTTAAATGAATTATTAAATTTCCAATTGTTATTTATTTTCAATTTCAACTAAATCGTAATATTTTTCTTGAAAATTTCTATTTAAACACGTTTACGCCGGCGCTGCTTTTTGTATTTCTAATATTCTAATGTGAGCGACCTGTGATACACACCGCCAAATGAAAAATTTACATGTAAAGCACCGGTGGTACACGCTGCCAGATGAAAAATTCACATGTGAGCCACCGGTGGTACACGCCGGTTTGAACGTGTTAAATAAACATTTATTGATTTACCCCTAACTTAACGTACTAAATATAAATACTTAAGAGTGAAGCCAAATGGAAAGATTTTAAATATAATGAATATTGCCAGATGAAATTATTGTTTTCTAAGCTTAAAGTATTTCATTTTTCAATTAATTTAATTTACTTAATTTTCAAATCCGCAATTAAATTATTATAAAAAATATTTCTTGGAATTTTTGTAATTTTATATTCGTAATTTCAATTTAAAATTCTATTAAAAAATTTGTCAAAACTAGAAAAATATAAAAATGTTTTTCTTTTATTTTTTGTTTTTATTCGTCCTGTTGCTACTGTGTAACTTTACTGCTCTCTAAAATAATATTATTTGCATTTCGTGGAAAACAAAAATTTCTTTCTATTTAGTTTAGTTTAGCTAGATCTATTTTGCTCTAGGGAAATTTTCACAAAAAAAAAAGTTATTGTTTCTTTTGGTACCATATTTCCAATTACGTGATAATGTCAGGATAATAGCATTTTTTTTTTTGGTTTGGAGGAAAGTTTTAAACGTACATTATAACCAAAATTAAACTAAGTTTTTCTTTTACGTTGAAATTTATATTTACGTGCTGGAAGCGTAAAGAAAATATTTGAAATATTGATTATTTAATAGGGAAATTTTTAAATATTAACTGTTGACATTTTACATATCGAATTTTTATGGAATTGTTAATAATATTTAACTATATAAAGAAAATTTTAATAATTTTTTTTTTACTGAATTCAAAACTTTCAAATAAATTTACAGAAAATTAGCATTTGATATGTAATTGTTTCTGGGCCTGTGAATGTATCGGTAATTAAATAAAAAGGACATTCATTTCTTCTTATACTTCCGTATTGGAAATAACATATTGAAAGTTTTATATTCGAGTATTTTCGGTATTGATGAATTTTGGTATTTTCGGTATTGAATTATAAGAAAAATCTTTTTTTTAAGGATAATTTAAATATAAATTTGAACATAAAATAATAATGACCATACCGAAAATTCTGGAATTCTTATCAAATATAAAAATTGAAATATCCAGTACGTAATATGACAGTAGTCACAAATATTCGGTGCAGTTCCCAGTTCTCTTCCAATATATTCAAATATTAAAATTTTATATTAAATATTAACAATTTTACAGAAAATTGTCAACTTAACAAGGAAAATTACATTTGTACAAGTAGATTTATAAGAATTAACTGCGATTTATAATTGTTTGCTAGACATTTAATATTTAAGTGTATCGATAATTATAATTATCATTAAATATATTCAAATATTCAAACTTTAACATTAACTATATTTATAAATTTCTTTTAAAAAAATTAAATAGCTATAATAAATTTTACTCAACTATACAATAAAACATATTAAAACATATTACATAGATTCAAAATTTCCTAAATACATCAATTTTTTTTCTAGTAAAGCAATCAATTGTTAATATATGATTTTTCCAAGCCATTAAACTTCTTTCTTATAGTTGTAACAACGGAAAAAAAATAAGGATCCTTTTTTTTAACGATTAAAACTTTATTAAATCAAATAAATTGTGTACACATGAACACAGAAGCTTAACAAAAAAAAAAATAGAGGAAGTTAAGCTATAAGGTCATAATAAAATATTGTCAATAAAAATTTCTATACTAAAATTATATCATTTCGTATTGATGTATACGTTGTGTACCATAGTGATAGAAATAAAAAGCTCTCCAAAACCGTCATCAATAAATCTGTATATATGTATAGCTAAAATTTGAAATTTATGTACAGAAATTCCAACATAAAACGATTTATTATAGTATAATTTAAACTTATAATCAGCCAGAAATTTATAGTGTAAGAATGTGTTCGACATAACCTTTTTACAGTGTAAAAAAAATTGTAAAATATTTTCAAAAAACCGTATAATAATATTAAAATTGATGATATACGGATTAACCCTTTAGATTACATTAGCTCCGCAGTAATAATGGCATATAATAATTATTGTTTCGTATATTATAAAACTCGAAAATCAAAAAGGATCTGTCTGTTTTTGAACAGATAAATATCGTATATTCCAAAATAATATTAATAAATAGTAATGACATACAGATTGCATACCTTTAGGCGAATATAATAAAAATATAATTTGGAGCTAGATAAAAATATTGTATTTGGAAAACGGGTGCAACCTTAAAAAACAATTTGGTACATCAAATTTACAACTATCAAAACTAATTTCTGGTAAACTTGTAACCGAAATTGTATTCGTATTACAAAATGTAAGTGCACGAACAGATTGACGCTATGAGCGGTGCTGTAGTGTGGTTGTTATTGCTTTTTATATAAAAATATACAACAGCACAGCTTCCAGCACCGCTCGTAGCGCGACTCTGTTTGTGCACTAAGAAGAGAGAGTTGCTATATGGCAGTAACAGTTGGAATTGTGGCAATGTTGACAGAATATTTTAGAGATAAAATTCAGTTCTGATAACTTTCGTCAAACGGTTGTGATTATCGTCACTTTTAGCTTCAATAACTTCTAATATACTAACAAAAATTTAATAAAGTAAAATTTCGGATCTTATATTTAACTTGAAAGTAGCTATATGCGAACCGAATCTTAGATATGATAACAGCTTATTTTAAAATAAATATCTTATCATTCAAACTTTTATTCATTCCTGGCTTCTGTCAAAAATCGAAGTAAAGTTAAAAATAATTCAATTTGTACTAAATAATTTTCTATATTTGACAAGATTTTCGAATCGCGGGCTATAATAGAATCTTACAATAAATTTCATTAATTCCGACAAACTATCAAATTTGTTTAGCTAGATTTCAACTATAAAACGTTCAGTTTTTTTTTTTTAATAATTTTAATCTTTCGAAATTTTCTTCATTTTATACATAATGTAATTACGATCTTCTGGTACCAATGTTTCTTATACATTTTCTAAAGCTGCTAGTGAAATAGTTATAAAGAAGCTGCTGGTTCTTTATAGTTATATATTTTTGAATTCAATTTTTGTATATATGTATTAGAAATTAAAGAAGTCGTAAAATAGTTAACAGTTTCGTTATAGTCCTTTTCAGTCAAAATTAGTTAATCCAGCCAAACAAACACAAATCAGCCAATTAGAAAATCGAATTTTATGACTCATATTTTATACAATACTTACACGTGTTCGTTCCTTTATATCCGGTTTTTAATACCAACTTTCTAGATATAAATATTGTATATATCAAAAAATTTAATCGTAACAATAAAAATTTCAACATTAATTCAAAATTTTCACGTTTACCAAAAAAATATAGTTTTTAACCAAATAAAAAATAAAATCTTCCTTAATAATAAATTTTATTAAAAAATTTATGTCCTTTTCTATATTACCTGAATGAAAACAATCACAATTTTTATTATTATTATTATTATATTTATTATTGTATATAACCAAAAGTGTAATAAATTTTAAGTTTATTTATCCACTTTTTAACGACTTAACATAAACTTTCATTTATCTTGTTTTTCAGAATTTCGAATGTGACTGGGTATACAATCCTGGCACTTATCAGCTATATACATACATATATACCAAAGAAATTATACAAATATATAAAGGACATTTTATGGTATAGAAAGAAATATAAATTTTTTCTTCAGGATGTGATGTTAACATAAAATAAGGTAAATAAATTTCAAAATATATTTCTTAATGTTATAGTATCCTTTAGTGAAGTTGATAAAACAAAATTTTGTTTTTCCTTTTTATTTGTTGCAATATATACGAAAACTTGCAGCAATATTGTTGCTATTATCATATTTTTAAGTAAACATATTTCTTAAAAAAAAAATTGTTAAAGTAATTGTTAGATCATGATAATAATGATATAGTGCTCGTGCTGGTTTGAAAAATCTAAGGTGGATTCAAAACAAAGTTTTTATCATTTTTACAATTTTTTCTTATACAGTATTCGCCCGATATAATCACATTTAATATAAGAAACTTTCGATATAATTTAATTTATGGATGGGTCTCACCAACACAAACCTCTGCAGATACTGCAACGACACGGTACAAGAAGAAACCCTAGAGCATCTTCTGTGCTGCTGTCCGACCCTAGCACGCAGAAGGTCGCTAATACTAGGTCGCGCATTCCTCACAGATCTGGATGAGGCGGCCAAAGCTCTTCTCAATTTCGTGGAGGCTACCAATTTCGTAGACCTGATGGGAGACAACTTGTCAAATGTTCACTAGACGTTAAAAGTGGTATCGCTAAGAACCCGTGGTGGTCTATGCGTGGTTTTTCGACCGCAACTTCTAACCTAACCTAACTCTTGATATATAGTCATCATTTTTTAATATTAGTATGTTCGTTATGAGAAATTTTGTGGTAACTTCTTGGTTTGAATGGACGAAATTAAGAGAAAATAGTTGACAATACAGCAGAAGTTGGTATATAGCAACCATTTTCAACTCAATATTACATGAAAATAGTGCAAGTTTAACTGATATCATAGTCTGGGGCTGGTGGAACATTCTATGCCATCAAAATTCTGCTTATTATTTGAAATTAATTATTTTATACTATACTTAATTTGATAAAAGCAACAATTTTACAAAAGCAACTTTTTTACAAATTTCAAATCAGCTTAGGTGATTATATCGAATGAACACTGTATTATGAAATCATATGATGATTTACTTGCTAGAGGGTGGGGGTGAGGACAGTGTGTATTTTAAAACAAAATCATAAATTAACCCTGGGCAGCAACAAAGTTTATGATGTCCTTTTGCTATCAATTGTTATGCAAGATTCTGGTAACAGCTAGATAAAAATTAAACTTTTAGTTTTTTTTTTTAATTCTCAATTTTTTTTTTTTTATGTTTTTCACTTTCCCCGTGCCAGTTTAACAAATTGGATTTAAAAGAAAATTAATGTTTTTCTTTTTTGTGTACTGTTGTTTGTAGTTAGTATGGAAAACGAAATATGTACGGCATTTCATAGGTACTTGTTTTATAATTGCAACACATAAATTATTGCAGTATTGCTGAAATTTTGTTTTCTTGCAGGAACAAGGAATCATTTTTTAAAATATAGTCCACTAAAAAAAACAAATATGATAAGATAAGCTGTTTTTTTTTTGTTTGTTTTATATATCAATTTAATTTATTGTAAATGTTTTAGTTCATTTCCTGAACGAACTGCACCTTGGCGAAAATTTATAGGTTAGAATTAATTTGGTTGTGATATATTTGTCAAACCGGGATGTTTTCGTAATTACTGAAGGCAGGCATAATATTAAGGGTTAATTGAGAAATTATATTAGCCTTATTCAGTAGTGTGACTTTTAGTATCCAGTGTAATTGCTGCCGGGAACATATATATGAGAAAATTGGCATATCGCAGTACGCACTTTCGTACATCGTGGATGTTGTAACGTTTAGTAAATTCTGGTTGTAAGATATATATGATATTGTGCATTGGACATAATTCAGTGCGCACTTTTTCACCTAATCAAATACAGTAATCGCTGGGCCATGAGTTACATGAATCCATGATTTAGTTCTCAATGAATGTTTTAGCTAATCTGATACTCTTTTGGTGGGCACTGCGCGTATCAATGGAATGTTGGAATTATTTTTTTCCTCATTTCCATATTTTAATCGTCAGTTGTACAGTAGAGCATGCATTTTAGTTAGCATATAATAGACAAAAACCAGTACTCAGTACGTCTATAATTTCAATCAAATCATTTTAAGTGAAGATTGGAAATTTGTGATGTGATTTGTTTTATATCATTAGCACATTGACTGGGACCAAGAAATTCATGCAAAAATCCATTTAATTAATTAAAATACTGTCATAATTTTATCATTTCATTACCAATCCAAATTTTTCTATGGATTTTTGTATAGTAATTTTGGACAAAAAGTGAATTTCTATGATAATATATTTGTCTATTGAAAGATATACAATCTTGTAATAGTTTAATTTTTGTAAATTTCCAACCGTACAGAATCATTTAGTCAGTAGGACTGGCAAAATTTCTTTTATAAAAATGTTCTTTTATTGAATTTAAAGTTTTTTTTTTACTTCCTTCCTTGCTCTAATTCACACAATTTTGAAAATATTTTACGGAATGATAAATATATGTGCATTTAAATTCCCATGTCGGTGTTGCAGCGGTTACAAAATAAAAATAACCAGAGGTATATGACCTACATTTTATATACACCATTTACATATACGATTTTTTATAACAGAAAAAAAATTTCCATTTAAATTAAATTGCATTTTTCAGGAAAATCTGCTAAATATTCAAAAAAAAAAATTATAACTGCAATTAAAATCTTTTAAATGGGAAAGCTTAAATTTAACTGAGTTATTAGTGTAGATAGAATTTGTAGGTGTTGAGAAACACATTTTGCGGTTTTAATTGTAATTAACAGAATAGCATTTATGTTTAGATTAGATTAGATAACTAATAAGCCGATTCCTTATGTAACCATTACGGCCAGTTTTGACCTATAGTGGTTAGTGTTTATTTTACAGTTCTTCTATACGAACTTTATTTTATTGATAAATCTGAGAGTATTTGTGAAGACTTTAGACATAAAGTCCCCTAGTTCTAAGAAACCACTGGCCTAAGATTTTTATGTCTGGTGACCAACAGACCTCAAATATGATGTGTTCGACTGTTTTTTTTAATTCTTCGCATTTTATAATTTTAAATATTTTTCTGAAAATTCAATAAAAGCACTTTTAGGAATTTGATTTTCTGTCATTATAATGCCAGAAATACTTCCAGAGATTTTTTACCATCGTCAAGACATCTTAAACACCACACTCGTTTGAGTCCAACAATTTGTTCGAACATAATAGTGAATAATTCTTTCTCTTCTGACGTATTAGCAACAACTGTTGAATATTATCCGAAGGATTTTTATATTTAAAACAGCTTCGATTTTGCAATATTGTTGGATTAGATATATATAAGTGCTCATTAATTTATAAAATAATCAATTAAATATACATAGATTTGCTTCAATTGAGCTTATTATGAATGTCCTAGAAAATGCTAATGGTATTTCTGCTTCCAATATTTTATTTTCTGGAATATCTTTAAAAACTCCAGTTACCGAAATAGAAATAACATATTTTCTTAATTAATATTGAATCCGTTGTAAAACTAATAAAATCGTGTTCAGTTTGTGGCAAGCTCCTAAGAATGCTACTAATTTAATCGAAAGAGTCTATCGAAATACGATCCAATTTGTTTATAATTGGAAAATATTCTGCAGAGATGAAATTGATCTGTTTAATTTATTAAGGTGGTATTTAAGTCGACAGTGACCTGTTAAAAAGACGGATAACTCTCACTTGCTGCAATGTTTTAGGAATTCTTTGGAAATAAGTAACAAAAAGTTGACTTAAAATAAAGTAGCAATCACCCCATCGACCAGAGGAATTACTTACTCATTAGGGAAATTATATTAAGTGGAATAAAGTAAATTAGTTTGTATATAAGGAAATGTTCAAAAACTTACCTAAAGTTATGCAATGTTAGTATATATTTAAGAATACTTTTTGCGCTGACTATTTATTGTCATGCGTGTAATTCCTTTTCAATTAATTAAAATTTATAGCAGGTCCAACGATTGCTCAGAAACTTGCCTAAACTTATGAAATTCGATCAAAAAATTTGTAATAGAGACGACTTTTAACTATTGCTTTCAGTTTCAGTTAAACAGCTTTAATTTCTAAAATATTTCGGATATATTTACAGTGTAGTTGCTAATAATTTAACGATTTGTATTATTTCCATATTTTTAGGATCTTGTAAAGGATTTCTCATAAAGACAAATAGCCATTTCTTCAAACCTTATCAGTTCCCAGTCTATTAGAAATTTAAATAATAAATGATTTCACATTAAAAATGTTTTTTTTTTTTTATTTTATTTTATTTATTAATAATAATTTTAAGATTATATTTTTTATATATAAATGTTTATTATAATTTTTGGATTTCATTAACATGATTTTCAATTTTCCAATTTGTAGATATTAATAATTATTAGTTTATATATTTCCTATCCGACATTTAACATTAATTATAACCTAAAATTTATTTAATATTTTATTATATTTTAAATTTATTAATACATTTTCATTATAATTAAAATTACATTTTAATATTAATTTAATTAAATTTTTAATTATTACATTAATTTTTATTAGTTCTTTTTTTTTTTTTTATTACCAAAATTTTTTTAAATTTTTCATTTTCTTTTTTAATAAATTTTTTATCACAATTATCACAACAGCAAATGTGTTTTTTTATTTTTAATTTTTTTTTTTTTTGTATTAATTTTAATATTTAAGATTTTTATTTATTTTTAAGAGCAATGAAAATTTTAATTAAGATGCTTAAATTTGAAAATAATCAGTAAATTACAGATATTAAATATACTCTGATATGAAAAAAGAAACGACCGACAGAATACATTCTTTGCCACTTTGAGGCAGTAGCAAGGAGAAGACAAAGTCTTCTAGGAAAAGGCTTCCTCACCTTCGAAAAACTGGCAAACAACCTTGGCTTATTTAAGTTAATTAAATTGTAGGGAATGGGGCTATAAATGCACAATAGCTCGATAATGTGGCAGTGCTCTCTATTGCATTCGTTAGAGAGCATACTTACAATCGAATAAATATTGAGAATTATAACAGGGACCACCAAAATTTGTCCTTGTCACAAGGACGATCGTAACCTAGGGCAGCCCACTTATTTAAATTTGATTTATTACTTAGTATAGTAATACAATTTTTAGTTGATGTCTTATATAACATTTTACAAGCTAAAATTTATCTATATCGATTAGAATTGATTTCAAATCTCCAGCTCAACAATATGCTGTCAAACGAATAATTTCAATAGAAACAAAAATGTTATTCCCCTAAAATTTCGTATACATTGGACAATATATAAGGTCCACCCCTGATTATATATCAACAAATAATATTGTTGAGCATATTGTCATTATAGGCATTGTAAGTTAATTGGAAATGTTACCCATTAATTCAGTGGTTACTTGTCAACTATATAGCCAAAATACTTACAATCAAAGACCTATACGTAAATAGTGTAATAAACAATTTGAATTATTTAGAAAGAAATTAATTTAAATGTCATTTTTGTTACTAATATTGTAGATGTCAGAGGAATAATGTCTGACATCATAAATTTAGCGAAAATGTTCAGTTTACAGATTTTAAATAATAAAAGAATTTCTAATTTTATGAGTTATTGGAATTGATTAACGTCATGCTCCATTAGTCTTTTAAAAGTCGTGATGACTTTTTTTTTGTTCACAATCATTTTTTTTTCGGATACAACATCTTTTTTGTTGGATTCAACAACTTTTTTTCGGAGACAACATCTTTTTTTGTTGGATTTGTCGACTTTTTTTCGGAAAAAAGTCGTTGCTCCGTCTCTACCGCACTCATGCTTTTTTGTATCTTGCATAACTTCTTCTTGAAAAAAGTGGTGACGATTTTTTAAAAAAGACTAAGGGAGCTTGACCTTTACTGTTTAGTAATTTTTAACCGACAAACCTAAATAAGCCTTGAAATTTTTTAATCTTCTTTAGTTATTTTCTCTTTTTAATGTCAAATATTCGAAACTTATTTACGATACCCGAATTTCTTACAATTATGTAAGAAGTATCGATGCTCATTTAGTTTTTTACGAAAATATAAATTGGAATAGAATTTTCAAATAATTGAGTAAGCCAATTGACCAAATATGATTTTAGTTAACCCTCACACGGTGTCAGGGTCGTATATTTGGAAAATTTCTTTGAAGGTTTTAGTCTGGATGTTTTTGTAGAAAAAAAATAATAATTTACAGATACATTTTTTGTTTATTTATTATTTATTGTATTTATTTATTTAAAAATTACTGTCTGCAATAAAAATGCTCAAATTTTTACCATTTTTTATAAAATATTTTTTTTTTGTGGTTTTTTTTTCAATTTATTTTCATGTTATCCAAAATAAAAATTGTGTTTTTTATTTTTTTTTATTTTTTACAAATTTACGTTAATATATGTTTTATTACGTGCCAATACCGTAGCTGATGTTATAACCGATTGAACATGAGGTCATGATGACATATATGTACATTGTGATTTTTTTATTGGTTCTGATGTTTCTACAGGTTGAATAGCTGCACGTTTCCAATAGTCACGTACATTTTCAACAGATTTCAATACTCTTATAAAATTTTTACCAGCCAATTTAGCTAAATCCTCTTCACTCCAACTCGAATCTTCTAATAATGTTGCAAATAAATTTGGATATTTTGATACATCTTCTAAACCAATTGGTGGACGTTCAATACCATCATAACCAGCACCAATACCAATATGTTCAATACCAGCAATTGAACGAATATATTTAATATGTGCAATAACATCATGTAATGTTGAACTATCTGAACATGTTATATATTCCGAATCAAAACTAATCATTATTAAACCACCATTATCAGCAACAGATCTTAATATATCATCTGGTATATTACGTGTTGAATTACATAAAGCACGTGCTAATGAATGTGAAAATATTACTGGTGCACGGGTAACATCTAATACATCTTTAGCTGTAACATCTGATGAATGTGTTAAATCAATTAACATACCCAAACGATTCATTTCTTTGATTACAGATTTCCCAAAACCGGTTAAACCTTTATCCATTGTCATTGAACTTGAACCAGCCCATGTTGTATCACATTGATGTGTTAATGTTAAATATCTGGCACCTAATGAATGAAATGATCTTAATACACCAAGTGATGAACCTAATGCATGACCACCTTCGATACCAATCAATGATGCTATTAATCCTTTACTATGTGCTTGTATGATTTCTTGTGATGATATTACAAGTGTTGTTTCAGTTGAATGTAATTCAGTAAATCGATGAATAATATCAATTTGTTCTAATGCCAATTGTACAGCATCTAAACCTTGAGCATCACATGGTACATAAGCTGACCTAAATTTGGTAAAAAAGTAAAAAAAAGGGGAAACAAATAATATTAGTTAAATTTATGACAAATAAAGATTTACTTTATGAAGCTATATTAAATACAGGGTGGCAAAATCAAGAGAATGATTATTTGAGATAGTAAATTCTAATACATAATTGGTCAAGTAGTTCCACATTTGCTTGGTATACTTTGATTTCAATATATCCGAGTAGTTTGCCCTTTAGACAAATTGGAAATATTTATCGTCCTTTTTTCTGAGAAATTGTATATTCCGCATACTCCATTAGAATAAATAAGATAAATTGGAACAGAATTTAATTAAGTACAATCAAAAACAAGTTCGCTTTTGATTTAAATAGTCCTTAAATGTTTAATTAGTAATAATCGAGTATCTAATTTTTATCAATCTTTTTAGGCTTGCCAATTTTGAAAAGAACGCTACTACTTCTCCCCGCTGTCACCAGTTAATTTGAGGCTTTAAAAAAAACAAAAGATGATAATTGCAAATAGCAATTTGTTATAAAGATCGAAATTCATGAAATCGAAAATCGTCCAACAATTACTTTCTAGTCGAGGTTATTAAGCGATTCCAGAATTATTTGTATGAAAACTAAATTTCAAAAGTTGTTTTTCTTTTACGTCCCCGATAGTCTCAAATCTTTCTTATGATAATAAAAACGCTTACAATTATTTGCATTAGAATTAAATTTATTATTCTGCCTTGCTGACTTCGAAAACCTTACATTAATGACTGCCATAGAAAAAAACCTTGTTTTAGTTTAAATATTATATCAAGTTTTATAGTAATTCCTTAACTAATCTTCCCTCTCCTAATTCTTCTGTACATTAATCAGCCAAACTTCCTTTTATTTGCGCCATATTATTTGTAAAAATAAAGACCTATCCTATATTGACGTCAAACCACCCGGTCATTTATTTTATATTTTGTCACAAAATCAAATTGACTTTCAGAATTTTCTCTACCAACAAAAAATCTATATGAAAATCTATATGGCAATCTGGATTGGTGTGTAGATGACACATTTGGTGATTTTTTTTTTTTTTTTTTGGAAGGGTAAATTGGTTCGAAATATTAAAAACCCGAAAATGATGGGAAAGAATAAAGATAAATTGGTATATCATCAAAGTATATTAAGAGTAGTCAGTCAATAATTTTGTTTTTCTTTTTTTTAGATTTTGTTGGTTCAACTTTTTAGATGCTATACTGAAAAAAACAAAATTGTCTCAGAGGAATTTTATCATAGATATTCGATTTATAAATGCGGTTAAAGATCTGAGAACATAATCGTAGATCATTAAGTTTTACTTGTCCTGCGACCAAATATATAAATAGAATTGAACTGAGAAATATAAAATTTTATGAGGATTTTTTTTTTTTATTATGAAAATCTATTATAAAATGAAAATTGTTTTGAAAAGTAAAAAAAAAAATCTTTTTGTGGAAAACTTTTATTATGAATTTCAATTTTTATTTTTATTTCGAAAAATATGGTAAAAGTAGACCATAAAATTTTTTTTTTGTATTACTTAATTAGTAAATTTAAATAAATTAAGTAATATTTTATGATAATTCAAAAATATTGGAAAAAAACGAGATATTAAGAAGTAAATTTGGGGATTAGGTTAAATATTTGTAGTGGGTTAGTTTATTTGGTTAGTTTATAATAATGGCTACAATAACTAATCAATTTAAGTTTAAACCTGACTTTAAATCTGACTACAATTCACCCATACAACATCTAATTGGTAATTGAACATTAAATTTATCAATTCGTCATTTCAGCAAATCTAAAATTACAGAATTTCGGTATTTGATAAATTAGTAATCGAGTATCTAATCCTAATCAGTCTTTGACACAAGCATTATTACCTACTCGTTGCCAAGAAAATGGCGCCAAAGAATGAGACCTACTATTTGTTTGGATCTATATTAACAAAAGAGAAGAAAAAGATAATATCTTTAAACTTTAAGCTTGGATTCTTGCAAATGCTAAGAAAAAATTTACTATCCACAGTGCATTAAGCTCTGATGTTTCCATCACCGAAAATAAACAAATGTTAGAATTTAGACACAACTGCTTAAATACAAGCAGTTAAATAAAATAAATATAAAGGAGGTCATGTTAAAATGAAGTGTCTTAAAGGTGGAAATGTGAATGTTATGTAAATTGAAAATATAATGAATTGGAATGAGAAAATGAACCATTTTCAATTTGTCTTCAATAAACAATAATACCAGAACTTTTCTTAGCTATGTACAGAAACATTAATTTAATATAATCAATAGAATAAGAACTTTCAATGTCCATACTATCGAAACCTTTCATTCGTTATATACATCAAGAGAAATGTTATTAGAAGAGCTAAAAAAGATGTAAACTGGGCCTTTGCAGAAACCATTACTGATTAAAATATTAATTGAACAAAATTGGCAAAACCGAAAGTACTGTATATGAGAAACTGATAAGACACAATTACCCAAAAACCTCCAAAGCATTTAAAAGCTACACAAGACCTGCAAAGTAATCAGGAAACAATCTTGAACATTTGGTACTTAAATAATTAATATAAAAGGATTTAAATTTTTTAGGAAATATTATATTTATATAAGGTAGCCAATACGTGTTCGGGAATCTAAATTAATATCCAATTACTGAAATAATATTAACTAAAAATATAAATTATTAAGACAGTAAAAACACAGGGGGGTAATTTTTTTCTTTATTATTTCTAAACCGCCAAGAAGCTTTAATTCCTAACATAAAAATTTAACTGTTCCAAAATAAATTTAATGTCAATTTGATTTTACTATCTATACATAATTCCTTTATTTCATTTTCAATCAATACTTAGTATAATAATAGAGTATAAAGGCTAAAATGGCATCGTTATATTTTAAGTTGTAAATGTTATGCCGCCATAAATATATTTAATGTTCACCAACTAAAATAATTTTGTTTTTTTTGGAAAAATTCCAATAAAACCTAAATTTATTTATTTTGTAACTTATATCTACATTTTAGATTTCAAAAAATTTCAGTTATACTTTCTTAAATGTATAAACCCATTAACAAAATTTACATAGAGATATACGAAAACTCTTCAAATTCGTAAATTTTCGTGATTTATCTTATTGGTTTTAGTTGAAAAATGTTGGAATGTTTCCAAAAAAAAATTTTTTTGGCGTAAAATCTCAGACTATAAACATTACTGACAGCAATAAAAACTAACCATTAGTGATCTTTTCAAAATCCTTATTATAAAAGTTCAATTGTGATTAGATAACTTAGAGTAATTGTCAGTGGTACACTTTATTATCGGATGCTATAAAATAGGTTAAAGAATTCCAATTAAAATTTAAGAGTTTATGAAATATTTGTTTCGTAATTCCTTAATTTTAAGTGTACGTAAGTATAAACTCAATCTAGGAAGACCTTGCAGAATATGCGGGTTTGTAGATTGTAGGGAGAGCAAAAGGAATTATCAAGAGGTAGTTTATTTTAAAGATGCTAATCTTTAAATTGAATTCGTCAATTTAATAATTCAATAAATTTATTAAGATTATGTCTTAAAACCTAAGAATTGTTGAAGTACTCGTGTGCACTGGGTTTGGTGCGAATGGAATGTTTTGGTTATTTAGGTTAATCAATTCTTATATATTTCATAACCAACTTGTGCACAAGTACAATAAGTTGGAGCCTGAGGTGGATCTGATTACTGGCCGATAAGTTCATAAATCAGTATTATTATATTTGATAATCAACCTGGTAGAAATATGCCAGCAACATTGCTCGCAGTTTTTATATCAACTTGAATAGTTCTATTTTTATGTAATTAATGAATGTTTATAATTCATATTTCAATAGAAAAGTCCTCGGAAGAATACCAATTACTAACAAAAGAAGCTTCCTCTTCCGCTATAAAACACAATAACCTAAAATTCTTCAATAATTTATCATTCCATTCCGAAATGAATAAACTCTACAAAACAATTTATTTAATATAAAAAATTGAGTAAATGTAAAATCATTAAATATAAATAACCAGAAACTAATTAGTTAAGGATAATTATTATTCTCCATCACCATCATCTCCAGAAATATTTTTTACACACAAATGAACATCAAAACATAATTAATTGCTTGTCACATAATTACCCATATTTGCTATAGCTATAGCCCACAATCACAAAATAAAATCTTCATCATTATTATACCAAATAAAAATAATTAAAATAATTGTAATGTTTTTCCCTGTTCCAATTTCTATTTAAATATCGAAAAGAACCGAAAATATAAAATAATTATTACTCACCAAATTTGTGCACCAACAAGTCCTTCCTTCAGTCTTGTAATATCTGTTTGTGACCATACTGGTCTATGCCATACAGTTTTATGATCCATATTATTATGATTATTATTTAAATCTAATAATTCTAAACTACTATGAGCATATTTACGTACATTCCATGCTAAATCATTATGACCATCAACTAATGGTATTTCATTTAATATTTTTCGTACAATTTTTATACGTTCATCATGTGAATTACGACTTGGTGCCATGAATACCAATTGATATACAATAAATGTTGCAATACCAGCACAAACAATTAAACCAATTAAACTCATAAAACTTAATATACAAAAATTATTTTTATATAATTTTTTTGTTCGTATTGATGTTGATGATGATCCTTGAGTTGTTGTTGTTGATGATATTATTGATGATGAACGATTTGATTTTAATGATTTTTTTGTTGATTTTTGTAAACTAGATATTTCAATAGCTGATTCAGAATTTGATATTATTGAGTCCTGGTGTGATGTTGTACGTTTAATATTTGAATGTTCTGTAACATCTGGTAAACCACCAAAACCAGTTGTCTGCAAAAAAAAATAATAATTATTAAAATTTTTAAAATAAATTATTTATTAATTTTAAAATTAATAATTTTGTTTTATTTTTTATAAATTTCTAGATGGTTTGTTTTAACAGGAGTTGAAAAAAGGACAACACTTAATAAATTGAAATTTGGCAGCATTAAATAAGGTTAGTTATATTAATAATTTCTTATATATTTCAGTCAATTTTGAACTTTTACAACTCGCTAACTAATGTAAAATTGGGAAAGTTTCTTCACAATTAATCAGTAACGAATCATTTTATTGTCACACAGTCTCTAAAAATATAACTCGAACTCGTTATAGCGATTGTTATTAATAATTTTAAGCTGTGTCTTCTTCCATAGCTTTACAGTCGAGTAGTTACCTTGGTTACCGCAACTATAGCTGTCCACTTTGTACGATCTTGGGCAACACCTTTCCATTTTTCTGCAATTTTCTATTACTTTGATCATGTTCGAGGTCTTTTTGCATTTGTCACTGCTGACATTTTGTTTGTAAGACAAAGTTTTTACATTCATCTGATATTAGTGTTATGTCCTCGTCCTGAGATAATTTAGTATTTGTTTAAAGCATTATGTAAAAGTACAAAATTTAAGAATTAGCTTAGATTAAATTTAAAATGTTCCAGTTTCGGATTCTTAGTGGCGGGATTATCATGGAGTTTTACAATGACTTGTATTTACTTATGCAGTGTTCATTATTTCGAGCTAATATTTTCATAACTTTATTAGAATATAATGCTTCAGGTTTGTAAAATTCTGAATCTTGATTATTTATCATTTAACTGTAGGAAAGTTAAACTTTAATCGAGTTATGCCTTAAAAATAGTACTGAGTTTTTTGTACTCGTAAAATTTAATTCAAATTTGTTCTGCAGAAGTTTGAAAGCAGCTTTGGACAGTATGAAAATCGGCTCCATTTTATTGAAAGCTCATTTCTAATCTCTTTGTTGCCATAGAAAAGTAAGCAATGCTCAGTGACAAATATCGATATTGGGGTTTATCTGTTGCCAAAAAAAATAGGATTAAATTATTGAAGTTTTAACCTTTTGAACCCTTACAATTTTTGGTATTTTCATGACTTTTTTCAGTAAAAACATATTGAAATTAATTATTTTCAAATTGTCTATCAAATTAATTTCATTTTCCTTTATTTAATTTTTCAAGTAGTACGTAACGTACATCCGTAAAATAATTAATTAACTTAAAATATTAATTTGAAAATAATTTGGTTTTTTATATGTAATTCCACAAAAAAATAAAAACTTTTAATTGAATTTGTTTTAAAATAATTTTTTTACCATTTATTTTTTATGGTTGTTTTTGTAAGTGCGGCGCGTTTACAAGGCTATAAAAATAATAAAAAAAAAATTTTTTTTTTTATTATTTCTATCATTTCATAATTTTATGTAAATTACTTTCTTTATAATTTTTTTTTTTTGTGGTATTGGTTAAATTTTAACCATAACAAAAAAAATCCTTTTTTTACTGACCCTTTCTAGACCGTATCCTTTGTATGCCTAACAACAAAAAATTTACATATTATAATTTTTCAATATAATTTCTATATAAATATAAGAGAAATCGAAATATTTGAATATTGAAGGATTACATTATAAGTTGCCTAATTATCGAGAGATCCATTGTGACATGGACGGTATTTGAATATGATATTAGGAATCTATCAAATTTACTGATAAATTTGTTGTGAACGGTAGGAAAGTAACAAATTTCACAGGAGTTTCATTGCAAATTAATTAATGAGTTAATTAATTTGTTAGATTTATGGCTGCTCTTTGGTATGAGATTTGTATCTCTATCAATATTTTAATTTCCATTAAGTCTTTATTTCTTAGAAGATTGGAAATTTCCAGTATAAATTCCAAGTCAATAGTTGCTAAGTAAACGAAGATATATTAAAAATGAATGAAATAAATACAAAATTGGTTACACGTATTAGGACATGGCTTCTATTTAATTGAATGTGTGAATACCAAACCAAAGTTCTTCACAAATCAATAAATTTTGATTATATTCATCAAGTTGATTGGAAAACGATTAAAACCTAATTGCATTTAGTAGGTTTTTATTAATGAACTTTTTTTCTGATGTAGCCAATAATTTTGACCTTATTAACTTAAACAAGTTCATCCATCAGCAACAGTAAGTCAACGTAATGAATGGTCCGTTGTTGCGAAAGGGGTTAATTGAATTTAGATATTATGACTACTAAGATAAGAGATTGCGATGTAGGTTAATTTGAAGTCTGCTAGTACGAATTGTAATAAAGAAACTTTATTATTAGAAAGATGAGGCTTAAGGTTACCTCAGTGTTATTTAAACACAATTTAATATTAATATTTTCTTCAGAAATATTAAAACTAATTTAAACTTCTTAAATTTTCTATGACGCATACAAGAATTTCTATGTAAATATTTCGATATTTTTTTATTAAACTTTTAATATAAACAAATTTAAATCTAAAAAAAAAAAATTTAAAATAGATTACATAAAAAAAATATCTATAAGAAGAAACCTTTTAAATATCATAACAAAAAAAAAACATATAAAAAGTCTTACAACAAAATTTAAGAAAACTTTATTCGTTTTCCAACAAATGATAAGAAATTTTCTGTAATACATTACAAAAATTCATAAATTCTTTAATATTATATCATTTTACTAAAATATCTTTACCACTCAGTTATTGACATAGGATAGTTAAAAGATTTTTCTATATAGTTTTGTTACAAAAATAAATATTTAAATAAATTTGAATTTTCTAAAATTTCCAAATTTCCCAAACCAAATTTTTGTACTAGGGATGGAAAAAGGATTTTCATAAAATTTACTATTTGTTTTTTATTAATAACAATTTCGACCACTAAAATTATTATTTAAATATATTCAAAAAAAAAAAAAGTTTGGTTTTTATCAAAACGCCTTTTAGCCGCCATTAATATTATCGTCGTCGCCTTTAACATTTTTACGCGCCATCAAAAGAAAACTAAATTTCCCAAAAAATTAACTTTTTTTCTGAAATAGGATATCGAATATCCTGATAATATGCTACACAGGAAACGTGTATGTTGTTGGTTTTTTTTTTTAATATATTTCACATCATAAATTTTATACTTTCGTAGTTAGTACGAAATGCCGTAAGTGAATTTGTCAGTCTTTTTATCGATTATTCTCCAGATCTAGAAGATTTAGAAACTTTTAAACAACATCATTTGAAATACAAGTTAATCCTCACAAATTTTCGACCTCCCATACTTGATAAATTAACAAAAACGGCCTCCAAAAGTGCATAATCAAACCATTTTCCATTTCAGGTGACATCAGACTCCGAAATCCTTACAATAATTAGTGGCTCTGAAGTTTGAATTTAAATATTTGAAAAATGTAGAAAACTATACCGGGTTTAAAGACTCAAAGTCACCGGTGAGTCTGATTTTTGTATGGAATAAAATTGTTCATCAATTGATGTGACATTTGTTTTTCTGACTTTAAAGTTCAAATTTTGAAAGATGTACAAAATTTTACCCGGGTTATAGATTGACCTGCCAATCGGATTTTTTAGAATATATATAATTTTTTTGTGATATCGTTTTCGTTATGGAAAATTTTGTTTATAAAGTAGGTAGGAAACTTTCTACTTACAGTCCATCGTAACGTTTATGTTTATATTATACAAATTTTTTTTTTTGGGAAATATAATTTTTCTTTAGAATCTTTTCCTATATTTTCCTACATAGATAAATATTTATCAGTTCATAGAATTGGGAATAATTTTATGTTTATTTTATAATATCTTTGTATACATAATATCTATATGAAATTTCGGTATATGAATATGAAATTGGAATTTGTAAAAAAGTATGCCAGGCCAATTATATCTATATCTATATTATACAGCAGAAAATAAAATGGAAAATTGTAAAAATAAATTATATATTCTTATATATATAAAATATAAAAAAGCCGCCAACACCATAAACAGCAAATTGATTTTAATGCCAATAATATAAATTTGCCAATATTCTCGTATTAAGAGGCACCCAATGAAGAGTTTAAAATTTCAGTAATTTCAGAAAATTCATTTGAAATCATTACGATAAATTGTAAGCACCTAAAAATATGCAATATTTAATTATTTATTTGTGTTTTGTGTATAGCAGATAATAGAATTGATTATTTATGATGCCTTCATCATTTCAGTGTATGGAATAAAGTAAACATTTAGGGTGTATAGAAAGAACCATACAATATTTGCATTTTATTTATTCAACATAATTTTAGGCTAAACAAAAATATTTAAGAAAAGTTAGCAAGCACAGGAGAATTATAGTAAAGAAACAGAATTAAATATTAATAGATCGAACAAATTTTGATGGCTTCTTTGTTAATCCAACTTAATCTAGCTATAGCTGAAAGAATATTTTAAATTTAATCTTTTGCGTTGAAAGGTACAAAGTGCAGGATAATGCAAGCAATATAAATGATGCAGAAATGATAATCTGTAAACCAATATATAGTTGACCCAATAGAATAACTTATCGGCAGTGTAAGTAATCCAATTTCAGAAAAATTATTATATTTCTAAAATTCAAAATTGTAAGATTATTCATAACATTCGTGTGTAGATTTTAGATGCCTCCTTAATAGTATTAAACATTAACGATTTATCTATTAACTAACCAACGATGCCAGTGAACAGATTATTACAAATTTGTTATAGTACACACCTTAAATTATGCAATTAGTTAATATTTTTATTTAGCCTGATTTAAAACATACTCAAATTAAATAAAAAAATTAAGAATGTTAAGAAACGTAAAATTTAAAAGGTCTGGAATTGGAATGGAACATAATATGCGTTCGACTACAAAGGTTAAATTAACTTTAAGTTAATTTTTAACTTTCGTACGTGTAGAAGTTTGAAATTTAATATATTTTTACAAATTGAAATGTGCTTGGTTTTTATTAGTTAATCATATTTGACGGATCATTATCATCCCGATTCACGTCTGTTATAAAACCTTATCAACAATTTCTCAACATCTTTCTTAACTTTCTTTAACATCCCCGTATCTTCCTTCCTTCCGTGTGTTCTAAATCAAGTAAATTCTGATTAATAATAGAACAGTCAAAATTTATAAGTTTTGCACAATCGAATTTTTCCTATTTCTATATTTTTGTTATTAGGAAACTATAAAAAATATAATTTTTTTAAATTCATTTTTATTTTATTCTTCTTTCAATAGAATTCAATTCCAAATTTTACTTCTTGTTTTTTTTCCTTGTTGGCCCACTCATCGGTTTTGCCCATAAGTTTCCGAAAATTATATATAATAAAAAGCATTACAAAACTAAAACCCATTCATTCTGATTCCAATTTGTCTGGGGCTTTTAACTTAACTTTTATATACATAATTTCTTTTTTTTTTTTTTTAGAAAATAAAGTGAGCATAAATCTATTGATAAAGTTGTACAGTTTTTTTTACTTCTATTTTATTATTTCATTAAGGTTTTTGTAGAAATAGTGCAAAGAAAAACTATATTTAAAATCTTTTAAATTCTTTAATTTATAAATTCAATTTGAATTTATTTATAATACGTTTTTTCTTTTGGATACCATAAACATGAATTAAAATTAATTTGTAGCTATCCTAAAAAATATACTGAGAGTGTAACGTGTAATATTAAAAGGGAAATAGACACTTTTATTGAAAATTATAACGATCCCAAGAAGGATTTTACTCATTTACTAAAGAATTTTCCAATTTTATCAAATTGAAAGAGATTTTTTTTTTGTGTTCTTTTTCGAAATTCAAATAATTTTTTTTTTTTTTGATAAATTTTCTGTTCATTCGTGATTAATTAACACGACCCTTCTTTGGCTGTACTTTATATATAGTTATCCATTTATAACCAACCACTCCTAAGTACACAAAAAAAAAAAAGGATTTAATGTCAGAGATTGACAAATAAGTAAACATCAAAAGCAGATAAATTATGTCGGAAATACATATGTTCTGTCTGTATATGTTCTGCTTTTGGAGGATATAAGGACGAAAAAGTTTTCTGCAAAAATATATTAGTATCAGAGAATTGGACAGTAGTGAGCAAATAAAAATGATCATCTTTGAAATTGTTTAACTCTGACGTTAATATTTTCGATAGAGGAGTATTTGTATTAAGTAAACGTCAGCTGTCATTCTATGCTTCTGTGCAAGGAATCATGGATATTAAATCTATAGAGTGGTACATTTTTAGTGGTAGATAAAATCAAGTCCGATTGATGAAAGTCATTGATAGAGGGTTACAACGGGCATATTATTATGGGTCTTAGATATACCGTGCATATTATTGTGTTTCGATTCATTCCAGTTCTTTCAAACCAACTAATAAACTCTCTCTATTACGAAATTAATAATCTATATTGAAATTTCGAACTTCTAGTTTTCTCATGAACTCCAAAACCAAGAGTTTATTAATACATCCTAATAAATTTTGTATGTTAATATTAAATTTTTTTCTTATCTGTCTAAATGGCGTCAGCAGTTCAACATTTAAAACAATTTTAAAAGTTAGAAAACTTTCAGAATAATAAATTTAGATCGACATTTATATTTCCATTACAGCATACGTCACAAATGTACTGATTTAAATCAAAAACAATTTAGAGATACATTTATATTTCTACCTGGACAATTCAGTCGCCAATGGCATTTTTATTTCGAAATTTCGAATATCCTAATATTTATTTCGGTAACTAATTATTTATAATTAATTTTTAATAATTTGCAGTAGGTGGTAATTTTTATTTGGCCACTGGGGTATTTGAAAGTAGTATTATCCTAAGTATATAAAGCTATATTAATGGAAATTGTTTCAAATGGTAGAAAAGGTGAAAAATGAAATATTTCTTTTTGATTAGTACGAACATGACCTGTACGACCGATTTAATATCCTTTTTGAAAATTGTTGTGACAGTTTTTTTTCTTTTTTCTTTTTTTATATTTTAAAAGAAAATGGTATAGAAGAAAATTGTACAAAAAAAAAAACATGGAGAAAAGTTAAAGCTTATAAACGACATTTATAACTTTAGATACATTTCATGTCCTTGTTATTATTATATTTTTTTTTTTTCGGTGGTAACCTGGTAACACAGTGTCCCCTAACGACAAAAATTTTAGGATTTTAGATTTTAGTAATTTAATTGGCAACGAAGTTGTCTTTCTGATGATTAGACAGTTTTTTACTTTATAAATGTTCTTATAATTATATCATCAGTTAGTTTGTCTGGTTAATTACAGACTACGTTAATTAATTGATGAGCTTAAGCACTTGGGACGAGTTAAGTTAATATAAACTTTAAATGCTAATGCTTGCTTTTTTAATTGTATTGAGTTTTTGGTTTAACATACTTTTCGGAATCCTTTAGGATAGATCTAGATTTTAGCATTATTTTGCTATTAGAATTTATCGTCATGAGTTAGTGCTACAGTTCGGTGTGGTGTTGGCCTTCTTTACAATTTCCCTGAAAGGACTTATATCTAGTGCTGCAATTATACACTCAACAGACTCTTAGATCCTGTTCTACCTTATACATCTTCAAAGTTAAATTTTTGGGCCGTTTCTTTTAGCATTTTACTGGTCAGATAAGTTTTATTCTCATGTTTATAACATATCTACTAGTAGGGCATTCGATCTTATACCGTCGATAATTACCGTCTGGGTCAATTCTTGGGCCATTAACTATAATTGATTTTTATATATTGATTATATTTATATTTAATGCATCCAGGGCGGATCGATTAAGTACATTATGAATGACGGCATTTCGAATTGTTAAATCTGCGGAAAATTCATATTAACATTAAAGTTCTTGTAATTGATTAGTTTAAATACATTTTTCTTTAATTAGTTCGCAATGACTAATCCGACCGAAATTCGAGAAGACATTTTTCTAAATTAGTTAAATTATTTATTTCTTGCTCCATTTTTAAAATCATAACTCCATTTATATCTGATGATTAATGGGAAATATGTCTGTGTTTTTGTTTTACCTGCTAATTATTCTCTCTGCACATATGATAAACCTTTTTGTTACATCACTATTAAAAAGTTGTGTAATATTGTATTTATTGGTTGGTTTGAAGGGAATTAATGATACAAAACTCCCTCCGCACACTTAGACCACGAGGGTTAGTTGTACACACCGTATGATAGCTTGACAGAGGAGGTGTTTTAGTGCTTTTCATCGTCTTCCTTCCATCTTCTACAAATTGAGGTTTCCATCAAACCTAATCTTCCTGAGTAGAATATGACTAATTGCTATCCCGATATACTCGTATTACTAAGTACGGAATTGTTTCGAGTACGTTTATATATATACCAATTTATTGATAATCAAATGTGATTTTGGGATACCCAGTCTTTTGTTCAAATCTATATTTTAAAAACTATAATATAAACTAGAAAAGGTGAAAAACGTTGAAATTGATGCCAAACACTTTTCTATTTTACACACATGAAAAAATAGTTTTGAAAAATGTTTCAAAACAAAATATTCAATGCGCAATAAAAATCATGTCTTTTGTAATTTAATGGTTTGTGTACACATAAAATTTTTACAACATTTTCAACAAAATAATGCCAACAAAATTTAAATTTAAAGTTGATTAAATTCTAATATTAAAATTTTCTAAAATTCAAAAAATTTCATTTAATATTTAAATGCTTTCAATTTATATTTAATTTAATATTAAATAACATACATAAAAATAAAATCAAACTAAACTAATCTAACGTCTATTAAATGAAAATCTCATTAAAGAAAATTAGATTTTCATCACAAACGAAATAAATTTATGTATATACATAGAAGATAGAGCAATCCAGGATAGGCATAATAAATAATATAATGAATTTTCCAGATTATTTTCCAATCAATCAATTTCAAAGTTTATTGATGTGAATCTAATTTAACCAAAATAGAATTAATTACACTTATTAGTTAAAGGTAATTTAAATGACGGTGATTTAGGTACTACAAGCTTTTTAAGGTTATTTTCCAAAAAAAAAAAAAAACAATTTGTGTAGGCAATGTGTAAAGGATTGTAAATTTTTCCTTTTTTTATTTTGGATGATTTCGTATTTGAATAAATGATTCCGAAGAATACGAATTAATATTGGAAAAAAACATAATTATTTAGAAGCCTATCGATCGACTGCATCAGGCCTAGAGAATTAAATTATTTTTTGATATATGGTTTCTGTGCAGTATATTTTCAATGTTTAGTAACTTCTATTGCCGAAGATTTCACTCTGCAATTCCGAAAATCTTCATTTTGGTGTAACAACTTTTGATATGTCGAAATTTGTAAAGTAATTTTTGTTTTTTAAATATTAATTCAAAAAATAGTTTGAAAGTTAGGAAGCGACAACATGAATAGCAAGCTGCTGTAGTTATAAGATAACAAACTTTGTTGGTATGGAGCGAAGCTGAAAATGATAAGAAGCTAAATATTATATTTGGTTTGCGGTCTTTCATTTTTTCTGGCTTGCTTCTAACATCAGTAAATCTTAATGTAGCTATAATTTGACTCCAGCTATAAATGACTTTAATTTCTGCTTTGGCAAAATAAAAAATATTATTTTGGATTATGTTGGCTTCTAATTTCTGATATTCAGCCCTGGTTTATAGCCGGAGAATATTTGGTTTTTGAAATTCGGCAATTCATTAAGCCCATTTTATTTATGATTAAATTTGACAAGTGTCAGTATTTAGTTAGATTAAAATAATTATTTTTCGAGTTTATTTTATTTATGTTTAGTTATTTGGTTCCGGTTCACACAATTTTATAAATATTTAATGAAAATTTCGAAAAAATTTAACATAAAACTTTATTAATTATTATTTTACGGTGTATTAAAATTATATAGCCGGAAGAAAATTTCACAATTAATTAAATATTTTTAAGGAATATAGATAACAAAGATAATAAATATTAAAGTTTACAGCATTTTTCTGTAAAAAAATTATAATCATTAATCACTACAGCTAAAACGACCAACTTTTACTCCTAATTTTTCTTGTCAAAAGTGCTCTAAGCTTCTTCAGGACATAATTTATTGAAAAACACACACAAATTCAATATTTTGACTGTGATTATAGAGTACCATAAATAATGAGGATATTTATAGTAATTCTATGAGAATGTATTGACGATTGTGGATATAGCTCAATTTTGTCTATGCTATTTGTCACTCCAATAAATTATGGAATATAAAAATAGCTTGTCATTTTGTTAACATGCATAAGTATAGCCAGTGCTAATAAGTTAGAAGATAACAAATTTTGTTGGTATGGAAAATATTCGAGCCTATAAGAAAAATTAAAAATGATAATTATATATTTATATATATTTAGTTTACGGTCTTCCATTTTTTCTGGGTTCCTTCTAACCGCTGGCAGTTACTCGTATGTCGTATCCCAAAAAAAATGACCATATCAAAAAAATAATGATGAAACCAAAGAAGCTTTAAAAAGAATTAATGCAGCAAATGAAAAATATAAACATTTCAAATAAAATAAAGGTATTTGAATGAAAGATTTTGAGAAGGATCCTAAGGAGAAGTTTACAATGAAAAAGATGCTGTAAGTTTTATGAAATTAAGTAGACTTTGATAGACAGGAAATGTGCAGCGAATGGAGAATACTCGTATCCCAAAAAAAGTGATATGGAGCGAAGCAGAAAGAAAATGTTCAGTAGGAAAGCTAAGAAACATGTAGGAAGATGCTGTAAACCAAGATGCCCTACTGGTGATGTTGAATGAAATTAACTGGAAATCAACTACATCAAATATAGTTATTTGGAGGAAGAAACTTGAGGATGTCAAAGCTCGAGCAGGGCTGTAGCTCCATTGGAATGAATCAATGTTACTGTAGCCATAATTTGAGTCCAGCTGCATAAATGAGTTAACGACAATGATAATAATTAGAGACCATTTTGTAAAAGTCTTATTTACTTAAGTAGGATCTTCAGTATAAATTAATGTGTCTTGAAATTAACCATCATTAGAAATATTTAAGTCAATTATTACATTTGGGCTGCAGTGCCTTTTCATTATATATGAGCAGCTTCATTTACACCTTCACCAAATAACAAAATCTGCTACGGTGAGTTGTCAAAACAAATTTTATAGTTTTCGTGTTCTCTGAGACGGAATAGATAAAGTTAAACTATTTTTTCGCCATGCCCGAATTTCTGATAAGTTAGAATTGACCGTCACGGCGGGTTTTCTGCGAATGTATAATTAAATAAAATGCATTCAAGAAAAGACAAAACTGGAGCGTGATATATAACCACAATTAAATTACCCAAGAAATATTTAAAATATTTTAAATTTAAATGTTACCCAACATAATCAAAAACCACTCAAATTAATACTAAACTTTTATAATTACAATTCAAAAATCCTTCAATCACATTTTCCCCTTTAGGCATAATTTCAGTAGTACCCAAATCAAAAAAAAATAATTTCATATTTCTTAAATCAAAAATTTCTGACAAGAATTTTACAAAAGTCAAAATAAAATTTATACATAATTTTATTGCTGTACGTAATCTTATTAACCTTGTCTCCAAAACTTATTCTTACTTGTCTCCTACAGAAGAATAATTGCAATAACAATTTTCGTCTCAAGTACTTCCATAAAAAAAAAAAAATATATTTGAACAAATTTCAATTAAACATTAGAAAGTTAAGAGGGTCAAAAATGTAAAAAATTATAATTAAATATTTCATTTATTTAATGAAAATCATGTTTTTTATATAATTTTCTTATTTTAATTATATTTTTACGATTGCTCTTCTGGTGTATCGTTTACAATAATAAAAATGAGTTTGGAATCGAGTTTACTTATTCGTTATTTTAACGTCTTATGTATGTAGACTAAACTTTCTGAAAAGGGCAACTTTACATGACCACTTTAATATAATGAATCAGGAAATGAAGCGGTGATTAAACTGTCCTACTTTTCAGAGTTGTCGAGAAAAAGAACGTTCTATTTGGGGCAACCGTTCGTATCTACACCTTGAGAAAATTTCAAGAATCGGTATCATGATGAATCTAAATTTCGCGAATAGCAAGCAATCTTTCGAGATATTTTCGACGAATACCTAGGTCCTAGGACGTATCTTTAGCTTCAGTAGTCTATGCGTGCCGATTATTTTGTACATATAGTTTTGAATTGATAAAGATAGCTTAAGTGATATATCGCCGTAAGAAAATCACGAGTGGTATTTCATATAATATCTAAAATTCTGCACTAACACGAGTGGAGATTGAAGTTTTTAATGTTGTTTCTTTAATAGTTTAATTCTACAGAAGTTACGGAAATACAGTGAATTATTTTCGAACATTATAATGAGATCTTACATAAAAAAGAAAAACGGACTACCTTCTATATAGCTGCCTCCAAAGGACATAATTCAGCTGTGTATACGGGGCACTGGCCATTCGGTGAACATACGGCCAGACTGGGCTTCTCATTAAACCAATCATGCCGCAGCTGCAAAGCACCGCATGAGAAAGAGACTATATTGCACTTCATTTGCAAGTACCCTGCAGATACAACTCTTCTGGCAGTCATTACTTTAGCGAACTCAATGATCTAGCCACGAAGCAATCCAGAAAGACGGTACGCTTCTTGAATAGCAAGAAGTGGAATCTAAACTTCCTTTTTCCACCGCGTAACTCATGAGTCATGAGTATGAGTAGTATTAAAACGGTGTATGTATATACGCTAATTGTAAACGCCGGGCATGTTGCTGGGGACTCGCCAGTTAAACCAATGAAAATTGCGTACACAGAGTTAATTATACTTTCTATTTCTATTAGATTCTTCGAGAAAATATAATTTCTTGAACAAGAAATTTGCATTAAACTACAATTTTATTAAATAAACTTTATTAAAAATAATATAATAAATTGAAATTAATTTATAAATCCAACGGATAAAACTTAAATTGTATATTTAAAAAAAAAATATCAGATATTAGCTACATTGTCTATCCATTTAATGATGAGATTATAATAGAGACGAACCAAAAAACCTCATAAATAATTCAATATTTAAAATTGCTTGTGTTTACCTTGGGTTGTATATGAACATTCAGAATGTTTTGTCCTTGTTTTCAGGATAATATTTATTAATAAAATTCGTATTTATATAAGGATTATTTAAATATCCTTTCTAATAATAGTAATAATAATTCCTTAGATACAAATGTATATACAAAGTTTTTTAATAATGAAATATCTTGTAAAATTTACATTTATCTGAACGTTATATGATATCTTAATAACATAATAACTGTACTGCAACATAAATTCTGAGAACATATTATAGTTTTTAGTTTTAAGGATGTAAATTAAATCTAATAATAATAATACTAACTTTTCTATTTGAAGTCTTTCTATTTTAAATAATATATACATAAAAAATGATGTTAAAGGATACGTTAAAATTATAATTAATTATTAGTTTGTTTTTATGAAAATATTACATGACATCCAAGGACAATGATAATAATGATGTATCATTTTAATCGGAGAAGAAATATTTATTACGAGTGCTATTATTATAGAGTTGACATGTTATTGGCTTCATTAGTTAACCGCAATTCAAACGTTTTTTATGCTACAAGCCCAATTTATTTGAATGACGTTTAAGTAAACCGATAATTTGTTATCAAACTCAGAGCCAAGCTCCATCTTCTTGTAACCAAGAAAATGGGGTCCGAAAAAGTGACCGATAATTTGTTATATAACCCTTATAGTTTTCTTCATATGATTATAGGTTTCTGAATTTTTACAATGGAGCTTAAATGAATAGAGGTTCGATATTTTGACGTAGAACTAAAAATATCATTACTGGGAATACAACATTAATATGCCCATTAAATTTTTTAGACATTATATTTTAAATTAGCTAACTACTAAGCTCACTGATTACGAAACAATATGTTCTTCGTTAACAATCTAAATCTCATTCTTAAAAAACAATGAAATTCTTAAAAAACAATCTGCAGTCTTTTCAACTAAAGGGGTATAATGGACCTAGTTCTGGCGTGAGTGCTTGTGTCCTTCACGGACTCCCCTCTCAATCCATGCATCCAACTAAATTGAAGAAGGCTTCGTCAGTAAATTGTATCTGATCAATAAAATAATGGATCAGTAATTCATTTAAGCTGATCCAAAATATTGGAGGGTTTTAGCTACTTCCACCTTCCTGGAATCAGTTACCTAAAGAGTACACTATTCAGTTGAATAGTGGCCTAACACGTTCGACATTGGCTTCGGTTTTAAATTAGCTTTAATTTGTTAGCATTGGGCTTCGTCTGTGAATTGTATTATATCTGATCAATAAAATAATAAATCAGGAAGGTTTTAACCGTCTTCCTCCTTCATGCTATCAGTTACCTAAATAGTGCACTATTCAGTTGGTTTCGACAGTGGCCTCGGTTGTTCTAAATCAGCTTTAATTTGTTAGAATATCATAGTTGCCCAATAAAGGTGAAATTTTAATAAAGTTTGCTCACTTTAAAGTATTTAAAGCAATTACATAAAATTAGTATTCTGGTATGGACTACTACTATATTCTTTTACAGTATTATTTTCAAACCTACTCGAAAGTTTAAATTAAGTCACTCCCCATACATAACATAAATAACCTTGTTATGATTAATTCAACTTTTTAACATTATTATTTTCTGCGTTAATGTTTGTTTTCATTTAATTGTACGGCTTATCATCCAGCGTGTATTAAATCTCCTATCCTCTCAAATATAAAATGTCAACCCCCCTCTTTAAAAACTAAACAAAGAATAATTTTTGCCAGGTTGCAAAATAAAAAAGAATCTACTATTAACAAAGATAAAAGTACTAAAAACATAAAAAAAAAAAATTGTATACAAAAATTTCTAAAGAAATACTGAAAATGTACGCAACTTTACATAAAAAATAAAAATATTTTTTTTGTTATCTCTGTTAAACGTGTATCGCTCGCTATACCATAGTAAAATTCCATCTTAATTTTTGTCACTTTTGTTAAAGGCTTTTCATCGTACACATACTAATTTAAAATATATGAAAAGGATTTCATCTCACACTCCATTTTCCATTCACACTAGAAAAAGGATATCTTTCTAGTAACACACTCACAGAAAGTACTTAAAATAAAGAATATATATACAACAAACTGAATACGGTATGCAGAAATGAGACAAGAAGGAGTAGAGAATCAGACTGAAGTGGTTCAACGAGCCCAAATATTTTGAATACAAAAAGAAATCTGTATTAAAAAAAAATGTTTATAGACATAATGAACGACTTCTATACATCTACATATAAATAAAAATTAGGGTAAAGCTCTCTCTTTTTTTGTTCTGAATGGGTTTCAATCAGGATTGTTCATGAAGAAATAATTTCTTTAACAGAAAAAAGAAAATATTACATAAAATACATTACTTCCAGTTGATGATTTTCGTAAAATAAAAATTAGTATTAAGAATTTCATTTTTTAAGAAGTTCAATATAAAAAAATAGTTATTATCACAGTAGGGAAGGTTCGTAAGGGAAATGTTTCTTCCTGGATGGTTATTGTTATAATGATGGCTCATTTATTTAGGAAAATTAGAATTGAACTAAATTTTTTATTCATTGTTTCTGTAGGTTTTTTATTGAATTTTTGTAATATTGATTTTTCTGAAATTGTGTGCCTCTTCTTAAATATCAATTTTGAAGTTTTTTTGGAATTAGCAATACACTGTGCTAACTATCATAGCTAGTTATTCTATTCTATCGCAGATTTTACATCATAGTCCTCGGCTGTGAGCACTACGAAACCTCCAAACACATATTATGTGAATGCACAGGGCTTTCTTATAACAGACTCCAACAGTTTAACAAGGGATTCCTAAACCAACAGGACATTACATCCAGCCCTATAAAACACACCCTCAGATTCTTCTGCAATATCTGAACTTTGTTAAAGAGCTATAAGACAACAGAACGTCACACAATAGGTCAGTAATGCGTTTAAAAGTTATCCCACAACTATATTCAGCTGTCTCAGAGTTTACTTAGTTTTATATAAGGTCTTAGAATCAGAAGTATAGAGAGTATCAGAAGTAATAAATAGATCTACACGCGGTTATTGTTGGTTTTATTTATCTATTTATTCAAATCTGATCTAATTTAAGATTTAAATAATTCTTTTTTGACATATTAAGGCAATAGTGTCCGAAGCACATATACCTAATGTTAGATGAGACTAAATTAATAACATTTCCTTTTTATTTATGATCAATTATGACATAATTATCGGCTAGTGGCATTTATATATCCAACTGGCCTTACCGATTTCGATTGAATTGGATTTTTGAGTTTGAATTATATTATAAAATTATTTAAGTATGAAAATTAGTACACTGGGTCCATACTTTCATGGATAAGTAACTCTGAGTATGTATTGAAGGATTATATAGTGAGTCGAAAGATTTGAGGAGTTTCCTGCTGCTGAAATTCAAGACCTATTTCACAAGCGCGTATATAGTAAAGTTCTCTTAGAATAAGACTTCTACGTCCTGGTGCTTGAACTTGTGTAACGAAATTGAATTCAGATATCGAATTAAATTGAATTCCCTCATATATCAAAGCTCTCATACCAAAATAATCACTCATATATTAACATATAAACAATATTTACATATTGACATTTAGTCAATCTAAAATCTCTGAAGTAGAGATTTATTCAAATCTTTATTTTTCTTTTTTCTTCAAGATTTAATGCCAAAAATATCATCAACATGACGACAACCGCAAAATAAAAAAAATATTAAACATCATCGTTTTCAGATATTTTGTACAGAAAGTCGAAGCATTACTTTTCTAAACTAACAGTCAAATAATGCCATATTATTGATATGGATAAAGCTATCATTCTAAAGCTACGCAGTCGAACTACTGTACAAGAGTCAAATACTTATTGGCTATTTTGAGTTCCAAATATTGGTGAGTACAAAAATTATGATTTCTCTAGACGCTATAGTAGAATTTTAATGTAGTTTAGCATCTTTAAATTATATCTAGCCGACAAAATGTAAAGTTCAACTATTATAATTGAACAGATGCACGTGATATTTACTGCGTGATATTTTACATTAGAAAACTCTAATGAGTAAACTCGTTTACGGAACGTAGTTTTATCAATAATTTATTTCGGCTATTTGATATTAATCTTAGATACGTCATTTTTTAGTTTGTACAAAATGGGGGGTAATGAAGACCGCCTCCTAGTAGTACACCTGGGTTACGCTAAATGGCGCCTTCGCAAGAGACATATGAGCAAGAACAGTACGAAGAAAAGGAATAAAAGAAACCAATGCATGAAAAGGCATTCAAACAAGCAAACTTATCAGGCGTAATACTTGTACGGGATAGGAAGTAGCTAGAATATTAAACTTAGCTCGAGGAAAAAATGGTTTAGGCCAAATTCCTGTCATTTAAACACAATAACAACAGTTTGTACAAAATTCAAATTTCCTTGATTCAACGTTTATCCAACGAACTGACGGACAGTGTGAAAAACGATAGATTGTGAAAATGTGGATTTTTATTTTGAACATAATTTTTCACAATTTTCAAAATTCCCAATAGATTTTCTCATCCGTTTTATTAAGGCAATATTTTTGCCTGATACAAGCTAGAAACCAAAATTTTATGAATATTCTTTTCGGCAAATATAAAAACCACAAAAAGGATATTTTTTCTTGTTACCTTCCAATCCTGGGCTAACAATCATAAAAAAGAAAAAGTGAAAAAAAAAAAAATATTAAACCCGTGAAGATTTTCTTCCAATTTAAAAATCAAAAGTCAGAGAACCTTTAAATAGGATTTTGCTCTGTGATGTCGCAATATAATAAAGATTTTTTTTTATTATTATTATGACGGTACGAAAAATGGAAACTTTTAAGGAAAAACATTTATTTTTCTTTACTTTTTTTTATTGTTTTTTTGGTCGTCTCTTTTACAACACAATAAAAATAAATTTCATATAAAAAAAAAAATCAACCTCGACAATAATAATATTTAACAGCGTCTTTTTTTATATACCAACGATTCGTTGTGAAGGGGTTAATTAATACTAAATTTAAATTTAAAGACATCATCTTTAAAATAAATTTCTGACATCTGCAACTCTGGCGGAAACGACAATTCGGAAAGTATATAAATTAACTTAAACAAACTAATAAAAAAAAAGAAAACCCTAAATTGGAAATTGTTTTTCTTTGACAGGGTGGAAAATAAATATTTCCGGAAAAGCAAATTTATAAATATTATACATTACTTTAATTATGTTTGGATCAACCTTCAATCATTCTTTATAATACCCAATTTTATTACGACCTCATTCCATTTGATGTAAAAGTTTTCGTTGCTATTAACAAAAATCGATGTAGTTTTCTTATATAAATACAGAAAGGCCGCGCAGCATAACTTACTCTGTAATAGTTTTATTTTAATGGAATTTTTTATTTGTAAAAAGCCAACTTGTAAGATTTTACAGAATACTCTTAGAAAACTTAGAATATTTAAAACGTTATTTGAATTATATTTTACAACCAGCTCCATCTACCGATATAGAAACACAGAAAAAAAGGCAATTTATTGTAGAACAACCCATTAAAAAAGTTTTTGAAGACACGTCGTAGACATAAAGAGCTCAATACCACTATATACACACTATGCAGACAAATCTATTAAGTTAATGACCAGAATTTTCAAAAACATGGCTTGTCGTTAAGGGTTTGACTTGAGTATTCTTCTTCTATAATAATAAATATTTTTGTAGAACACTTATTAACGCCATCTTGCGGCCATAACTTATAATTATACAGATTTAATGCAGACCTTTTATTAACTTTCTAATGTGTGGTCTAACATTTTTTTAGTGTGGTTGCTATTACATTGTGCAGTTTGGACTTGGTAAGAGTCTAATTTATAGTACATTATTTTATTATATTCTTCGATTATCTTGCCAACGTGTTACGTTGTGAGAAAGATTGAACACCAACGTCTACCGGCCAATATTTATATATCAATAATCAATCGAACGAAAGGACAGACGTGCTGACAAACAGACACCAAATAGTTAAAATAATGGATTTTTTTCGTTTCTCAATAAATCGCTAATAACAAACGTTAAATTGGGGATTGACTTAATGACCTTCAGGTGGGTTGGAAGATGATAACACAAACTTGAATTAAATTGGATTAAAATGGAATATTTTTATTTAATTTAATGCTTGAATAAATTCCATTATTATTTGCAATGAACTTTAATTTGATTCTTTAATTGGCTAATACTCTAACTCCATTGCTTAGTTATAGGTAACAATTTAAGAAAGTTAATGTATAATTATATAAAAATCATAAAATTTTGTTAAGGGAAAAATATTAAATTACAGTTTAACTTTAAGCAGATACAAATTTATGAAAAATCTTTTCTTTTTAAATAATGATGATTATGTTAATGGTATGAATGGTATTAAAATGTAATTGATTGTACAAATAAGGTAATTGAGGTTCCATAAAATAACTAAAAATTTATTGAGGTACTCTGGTAAATATTGGTTATTAAAATTTGGATTTTGAGAACGATTAGTCATTAAATTTCAGTATTTCTTAAATGCCTTCACATTACATAACCCACTGTCCACAATTTACTGTGAGAAATAGTATACTATACTGAAATTCGTGCTCCTCTACCCCTACTGTCTCCTCTTATACATGGACAATGTTTTGAAAAGATTGTTTTAAAATAGTAAAACTAAAACTGGAGGTTTACATTAAATTATTTACTGAAAACCGCTCATACTAATATGAAAGTTGTGACAGTAATTTTTGTATGGATTGTCAATAAATTGTCACCACTATAAATAGTGCGCAATGAATTCTGTTATACAGTAACATAATCATGAGCTGCGAGGCACTGATGTTAAAACGATTTCGGTACCTCGAAGCATATGTTGTCGATTCTTCAGAAACGTGGTGGTTGTCAGTAAATCAGCTATTAATAATTAGATATGATATCACAATAATCCAAAGTGGCTGCAGTGGCCACCCGTACTCTAATTTGCCACAATTGATAAAATATGAGCTGAGATTTATTAAAGCTATTAAAGTACAAATAATATGGTGAGCATCAGAGGACAAGTAGGTCGTATGACAGATAACAGAATACAAAAAAAAAAAGATAAGACCTACAGAGTCTAGGCATACAAAACCATGTTGAATGGAAGAAACTTATTGACGAGGCAAAGACTCGCATAGAGTTGAAAGCCATTAAGCAAAAGAAGTAAAATTCTTTACAAATTTTTCACAAACGTTGAACTTTGTAATAATATTCGGGCTTGTCTTCTTAAAGTCTTGGAAATAACAGAATATATACAAAAAAAATTTCTTTATATTTTACATTTTCAAAATTATCTATTAGTTTTTGTTAATAATTAAATAATTCTGATTGATAGCTATATGAAATTTAATTGTAATTTAAAATTGTAATTTTATAATTAAACAATTTATCTAAATTATATATTTAATTAAATTATTTTTCATTTTATATTTTATGAATTAAAATAAACAAATTGAAAATCAATATTTAAAGTGTTTAATAAAACATGTAATTTATAAATAATTAAAATTAAATTTGTATTACAATTTCACAAGTAGAACTAATTAAAATTAATACAAATTTAAATTGGTATTTTCCAATGCAATAATAAAATCAACCAAAAATTATTGATAACACTTAATTTATTTGTGCAAATTGGGAATTAAATTTCATTTTTTATTTGTTTTTTTTTTTTAATTATCGCAGTTCAATACTTTTGACGTATTTATTGATATATGGATAGATGGGATGGACAGAGGTGATATTTGGATTGGATTTGTTAGCAACTTTGAACACCCACTGCAGTTCCACAACGTCAACAGATATTTATATTGGATTGCCGTATTTTAAAATCGTTATTCCGTAGTGTTTTATCGAGGTCGGCGAAGTCGTTATTCCGTAGTGTTTTATCGAGGTTTTGTCCTAATTATGCCGCACTGTCGAAAAATTAGTATAGCTGCTTGAGTGACATGGACCACGATTCTGAGGATGTAATTATGTAACTATCGAAATGTCGTAGCAGTTTTCTCGCGAGCACGTAGCATTTTTATATTATGTTTTCTACCTTCTTATTTTCTCACCTTCTTATGTTTTTTTTTTTTACTTTACAGTGCTCTGCTTTTTGTCCTATTCACCTGAAGCATTTCCATAGCTTGTTTTCTAGATGAACCACATATGAACATCTTAGAATTATCGCTCTATTTGGTCCTTTTTAAATGACTTGACGTAACATGAATTTTACTACGCCCAAGTATTTTATGGTAATTACTTTGCTCGGGACGACTTAGAGATTATTTCTATAGTTATCTTTTGCTGACCCATCATCAGTTTATTTTCCCTTTTATAAGTTTCGCTTCTATAACCCCAATTTAATTGAGATAACCATCAATTGTGTACCTTCCCTGGTTAGATGAATATTTTTATTGATATATAATTATTCATGGCAATATAATTCAGATTAAAAATTCATTTTATTATAAATTCAACATAATATGAAGTAAATTTTGTATGAAATCATCAATTAAAATTAAAATTTAAATAAAACATTTTGAAAAATCAATTTAAAAAATATTAAATTAAAATAAATTATGTTAATAAAAAATAAAGAACAATTTAGGTAATTATGGTATGTCAATATAAATTTCGTTATTTAATGATTTAAAGTAAAAATGGTGCATTTAATATTAACAAAACTGTTAATGCACCAAATGCAAGTAAACTTAAAAGAATTTACGAAACTTTACTAGAGATAATCAAGAGTTTTTGTGAAGAATTGAGGGATACAGTTGCAAACAACAATTTTCAGTTTCGAAGGGTGCAAACTTTAAAAAAATGCTAATGATGTATACATCATTACATAGTTTTGTTTTATGAGTTAATTGTGAGTTAGATCGGTATGTTCACTAGGTGCATATAAAGATTCTGAAATATAATTAATTTCCTTAGATTGCAAAGCGTGTTTTTTTTTTTAAATAAGGTTACGCGGTCGTTCTATCCAACGATCTAGTAATACCAAACGGTACGATCAATTTTTGCATTTTTTGTTACGAAACGTTCGCATGAACTGAAAAACTTGGCTTTAAACTGTCAGCAACAATCGAGAAACGAACTTTCTACAGTAGAAACATCCAAAAAACATGCTTTAATCTGTATAGGAACCACCGAAAAATTATCTTTGCACTAGAACCGAAAAATTACACTATGATTTTTACCGAAAAACGGATGTTATTACTGTGGAAACAACCAAAATCAAATTTTCTACTATGCTAATCAGCTGCCCTACAGTGCACAATACGTTTTTAGCTGTGGAAAGTCTGTTTGCGGTTGTTTCTTAGTTGTTCACACCGTAGAATGCAATTTTTTCGATGGAAAGCACATTGTATTGATGTAACAACACGATTCTGGGTAAAGAACTACAGGACGGATAACAGTGAACATTGAAAGTGCCAGATAATTGTCTTAGTTTTAATAGTTTCTAATAATAAATATGGTTAGCTAACTCTTGAATGATCGACGAAGAAACGAAATTAATTTAAATTTGTTAACTTTAGTTCTTCGCTGTGTAGCTAGCTATAAATTTCTGAAATCTTAAGTATAAATAAACTCATTTATTATAGAATGAATTTTTATCATTATTAGAAATGGATTCAGATTCACATTATAATAATGTGAATCTGAATCCATTTCTAATAATGATAAAAATTCTTGAAAGCGTAATCATTAATTTTATTTAATCTAATTAATTTTTATACTTAATTTTAATTCGTCAGATGCAGAATTTTTATTTATTATATAATTTAATCAGTTCTATTTATCAAAATTAAAATCCAGTTAAAAATTTAATTAGCTTTTTTTTTGTGGATAATTAACTTAAAAAGATTATTTCAATCCACACACAGATTTACCCTCAAATTGGTTCAAGATTATATTCGTATTGATGTTGTTCTTTTTTTGGAAATAATTCGTACCATAAAAGGAAAATAATCCATTAATTTAATCATATAACGAATTACAAATTTATTCATTTGGAAAAATAAAAATTTCACCCACACAAAATGCTTTCAAAATATATAAGACAACCACAAACATTTACAAAAATTTTGGTTTGTACTTGGTATTTGTATTATTATTATAATGATGATAATATATTAAAAAATCACAGATCATAAAACTTCAAACGGAAAATAAAAAAATCTTCCATAAAGCATTAACAAACAGACACAAGCAAAATTGAAAATTATTCAGAGTTTGCTAAAAGACACAATAAATTTTAAGGAACTTGATTCAATATTTAATGGCATTTCAATTAAGGATTTTATAAATGTTTTCCGTTTATTTCGTGCTCCCCAGCTCAAGAGATGGCGTCGTTTCTCCTTCAATTGAATTATAAACAAATTAATTTAAGGGTTTGGGTTTTAAGTTATTTTTTGTGAAAGAAGCATTGCTTTCTTACAAATGGATCCATACCAATACCTTTGATGTAACAGCTTAACTCCATTTTGATAAACTGAGTCGCTGTTAAATTCAATCTCTTCTTAGGATCATGTGCCGTCCCCAGATTAAATTTGACAGCTTTCTTAAATTGGAAAGATGGAAAGATTCGAATGTATTAATACTAACAATATGTAAATTTTCCTTATATTTTGTTCTATCAGTAGTTTAATAGAAATAACTCAAGAGATGGCGTTGTTTCTCTTAAATTGAGTTAAAAACAAATTAATCTAGAGGATATTAACTTAATTTTTGTGAATACATATGCCACCTCAATGAATCCATACCACTTTCAGGTAATTTTAACTATCCATATTGCATTAAATTGATTGTGCTTGTAGGATCGATCATGTGTCCAGAATAAATTTGAACGGTTTCTTCATATTAGAAGGTGAATAGATTTGAGTCTATTCTAGTATCGTCCTCCTGAATAATTCAGTTAACCTGATGTAAAACGCTCCTAGAAATCGTTGGCGCAGTGACCGTGTAAACTTATTTATGTTAGATTGACCTCTTTGGCTATGGACCGAACAGTTTTAGTATGAATTCTGATTTATTTGTAGGGGTTTGATAAAGGAACATTGATGTCAAGATAATTATCAATTTATAGAATAATTTCTGTAATCTATAACAGTATTAGGATTGCATATATCTAGGCTTTTCAATTCATTATAGCTTTTTTCACCGACAAGCCTTCTATGATCTTACGAAAATGATATAATTTTATTTCTATATATACTAACTAAAGAAGCCAATTTACTCAAACACATACACACAAAATAAAAAGGAAAATTAAATAAATAAGATTTTTTTTTTCACTCAAATCAATTCTATTTGCCTTTTTTTCTGTGATAATTTTTATTTGTTTTGTTTTGTTTTTTAAATCAATAATATCCCATTAGATAAATCAATGAAAAGCAGACAAAACAACATTATTACAGTTATTTAAATACACTCCCTCTAATATATAGACAGCAGCATAAAATATTAAGAAGGATATTCTTTTAACATTACCCATATACGAATTTATCCTAAGGATATTCACACCAACAAACATTTTTATATATATTTTTATAGTTGTGTTAATTGTATATATATATTCAATTTATATGTAAAAATGTAAGTATAAAATTTAGTCTAGGCTAATTCAGTGTGAACAATTCACAATTACAATATTCACAGTAGTGTCGCTAATTCACTGTGCACAGAATTTCGAAAAGGAACATTTCTTCGAATTGCCCACAGTAAATTATGATTATACAAAGTGATTTGTTACCACGCAGTTAATTATCGCCATAGAGGAAAGTAATCCCGGAGAATTGTTTACAGTGTGAACAGTGTAAATGTAAACAATCGTCACATTTACAAAACAATTGTTTAATTCAGTGTGAACAATTCAAATGATATTTAAATGTGACAAATTTTTAATTGATAACTTACAATAGGTAATTCGCTTTACTGCAAATTACCGCCACAGTGAATAATCTTCTCGCATTGATTTGTCTACATTGAATTGTTTACAGTGGATAAGTCGTTTTCGTGTTGCCAATTCTAGTGAAACTTTAATGAGCTAGTTCATTCGGTGTCAATTGTTCACATTAAATTTTCACCACAATAAATTATCCACAGTGAATTATCCCAACAGTAAAAATGTTCTCACGATGAATTGTCCTCCAGTATTGAATTGTCTACAACGATTTAGTCGGTGCCAAATTTACTGTGTACAATTTACTATCAGTTCGCAGTATACCAGGATTGCGAAATCAATTTACTGCGAATTTCCACCGTAGTGAATATTCACCATATAGTGAATTGTCTCCACAGTGAATTGTCATGGTGAATTGTTAACAGTGAATTAGTCGGTTTCCATACAGAATTATAATACCAGTCTCCTAAAAATGACCAAAAAGATAAATATGTAACAGCAGGCGGAGGAAGACTTAATATAAAATTAACCTTAAATTTTTTTGTTATTCCATTAAAATATACACAGACAAATTTATTGGGTAAATGTATATAAATATTTTCTATATGTATATATACATTTTCTGTTGTATATTGCGGTTTTGGTCCTTTTCCAATAAAAATAATAAAAACATAAACATAACATTTTTTTTTTTTGTAATGTTGTACAAATGTTACAAAGCATATCCTTTTTCATATTATGTATTTTATTTGACTGAGAAATTTATATTAAAATTAAATTACGAAATAATATTTTAAAGAAATATTATAAATTTTGCTTTTTTTTTTTTTGAGGTTATAAAATCGAATTTTTGAAAATTCAGTTGACATAAGTGATATTGACACGAGTGGTTTTTATATGATTTATGACTTATTTCTATTAACACACTTTCTCTTATTTTTAATTTTAATGGAATTGACAGGTGACAGTAGAGGGAAAGAGTATTAGCGTTTATATAGAACTGTGAACCCCCTATGTTAATGGTAGAGGAGGTGCTTGTAATAGAGATTTAAGAAGAAAAAAGAATTATTAGTAATCTATTCAGATAATCAGCCCGGCGTTTCATTTACACAAAGTCTATATAGTCTGGGTACAAGAATTTAAACATACTTTCTATTATAGACCAACCTTTTAAATACAGACCAATTGGCTTGAACTTGCACCAAGAATTTGAATCAATTACATTAAGAGTAGCTTTCAAATATTTTAAAATTAACCCTAATAATTCTTACTGACTGCTACTGGCAAATATGTACTTTAGATTATTTCGAATGAAGCAGTAAAGTAGGAGTAAAAGTTATTTGTATTCTGTTAAATTCTAGTCACAGTGTTAGATTTATCCGAAACGTATTTGCCTATTTGGTTTATTTAAAGAAGCAAAATCACAAATCCCAAATGGCTTCACGGATTTTATTTAGAGCGGAGTAATTTTAATATTTTTCCAAAAAGTTTACATAATTATTTTTTATTTAGTTATGACATTCGACCATTCCGGAAAAGATAAAACAATATTATCTCTTTTCGAACGGATTCGTTTCGACACATTCACTGATGTGACTTTCTATTCGGCATGCCATTTAAAACTATATAGGGTTGTCAAAAATTGAAATTTTCGAATTGAACGTGCCGTAACGGATCGAAATCATTGTGACTTCTACTTAACTAAAAAATACTTGAACCTTTTGGTATTAAGTTGTTTATTTGGAAACCGAACCGACAATCAATACAACAGAATCAAGCTTTGACAGAGCTTGAATTTGAGATAATCGAAGATGTTTTCTATTCATTGTCCTTTGTATTTACTGAACGAGGTAGAAGTGCCGTCTAGAAAAGTGAGCGTTATACTCCGAATAGTCAATTAAGATCGTAAATTTTCATATGACAATATGAAACTTTTCGTATATAGATTCAAACTTTGGTTTATCCAGTTCGGTCTTATATTTTTCGATATATTTTACGAAATTTATTATATTTTATTAAATTATTTTTTAATATTTTTTTATATAAAATATTTTTCTATATACTTAAACAATGTGTGCTTTAAGATAAACTAAAGAAGGAAGTACACCAGGATAAGAATTTCTCTTCCTTTATAATGTTTTCATTATATATTATATAAAATAGGGAAATTTCATATTATTTATATATTGCTTATACATAAAGGCAATATATACAAAAAAAAAAAGAAAATAGAAAATAGAAAATAAATATAAATAAAAAACAAAAAACGAATTTGTAAAAATTACTTTTGAATTTATTTTCAAAAAGGGATTTTGTGAAGCTTGTATTTTTATTCCAGAATAGCAAAAATTTTTATACTTTATGGAAATATTTATTAAAGTAGTTTATAAAATTTATTACATTTTATTTATATAAATAAATTTTTTTAATATTTATATATTGCAAAAATTTTTCATTCACGTTCGTATACGCATAAAATTTAGGGATACATTTTTATGAATAAGGACAAAAAAAAAAGTTTTTTTTTCAGTTTTATGATGATTTAAAAGTGGAAAAAAAGGACAAAATATTTATGTTAAATTTGTAGTGTAACATAAATAAAATATATAAATTTAGATTTTAGGTTACAAGCTAATTCCTTGTCATGACATCGGCCATATTGATAGGTTTTGGTGGTCATATTAATTGACAACAAATTTTTAGAATTATTTTTACACAGTTTCCACGTTTACAACAACCTTTAAGTAAATATATTTGATTAAATTTTCTATTTATTTACTATAGTTATTGAAATAAATTATTCGAACACCTAAAAGTATGCTATACAAAAAAATTCATAAATATAATAACAGTAAGAATCTCTAATCTCTACTTGGTTGATCTAAATAAAAAATCAGTCTCTTTTTCTCAGGTCCCAATTTTCTTGGTTAACAGAACGATGGAGCTTGTGTCTGAGATATTCAATTACTAATAACTATCGAAACCGTGGTTTATACACCAACTAATTGAATCAAGTATAATGCTCGCTTTTCTTCTACCTCGTTCAGTCAATACAAAGGACCATGAATAGAAAACATCAGCCATTATCTCAAATTCAAGCTCTGTCAAAGCTTGATTCTGTTGTATTGATTTTCGGTTTCCAAATAAACAACTTAATACTAAAAAGTGCAAGTATTTTTTAGTTAAGTAAAAGCACGTAAAAGTCACAATGATTTCGATCTGTTACGGCACGTTCAATTCGAAAATTTCAAATTTTCACAACCTTATATAATTTTAAATGGCATACCGAATAGAAAGTCAGATTAGTGAATGTGTCGAAACGAATCCGTTCGAAAAGAGATAATATTGTTTTATCTTTGCCGGATTGGTCGAATGTCATAACTAAATAAAAAATAGCTTTACGCACCTCATCTAAAGATTTCGTCTAATAGCCACTAATTTTAGTATTTTAAATAACTCTTAATTGAGCAAACAGATATGGATAAAACCGAATTGGCTTTGATCAAGTCCCTTCCAGTTTCGAAACCATAGTTTTCAGTTGTCTTATATTTAATGCCTCAATTTACTCTGGACAATCATGCTACCCAGTGTAGTTAAAATCGTGTGGTAACTCTGAAAGTTTAATATTCCGGCAGACCTTAAAGAATATTGACTAATCCTAAAAATGTGGTAGAAATTGATTAGATTAGTTAATAATTATATCCCGATTTTTAATGTTTCGGGTATTTTGAATTTATGAGACATTTATAGTCAAGATTTTGAACCAATTCGACTTATTGGATATTTCGCCATTAATTCATGTGTATTTCATCATATTTCCCCCTAGCTGAATTTTGTTGCACTGTACAATAAACTTTGTCTGACTTGTCTTCGATTACTAAATAAATTAATGAACTTAATAACAATGTCATCATTGAAAGCCCCTTTAAAAATAGCAATTTCATCAATTTTATATACGATATTCCCATAAAATACAATAATTTATTATACCATTTTAGACACGTGAAAAATACCAAATAAACTGAAGTTGGAAAAATTTATTATTACCAACAAAAAAAAATTATTATTCTTGTAAGGAAACGCATTAAAGGTTTTCCCAACAAAAACATACAAATAAATTAAACTAAAATACCTGACGAATTTAAGAGCAAAAAAAAAAAAAATTATCTACTCAATTTTGTGTTATTCTCAAGGGTCCAGACACAAAACACACAAAATTTTCCTTAATTGAAAATTATTGGGTAAACATTTCTTAAATATATTTTTCTTTTGGAAAAATACATAAAAATCCTTTAAAAAAAAGTGCTAACTTTAATCAAGATTCAATGATTATGACAACAACATAACAACAAAAAAGTTGATTTTCTTTAAAGTTTTATGTTGTCGTGTATGATATAGAAAATGCCAAAATCAATTAAGATGAAAATGTCAGATGAACATCTAACGAAATATATTAAATTAGTTTTATTTAGCCGATTAGCTTTTTTTTAAAAAATAAAAACATTTTTAAAATAATTTTTTCTATACAAAAATTAATCAAATTTCCGGAATTTATTAAAACATAAAATCGGTACGTAATTTCTAAAAAGAAAACTTTAATTTTAAGCTTGGTTTTCGCAGAATCGTTCATGTCATTATCGGAACGATTAATAATGTTAATTTCGTTTTTTAATTATCAATTGCGATATTACTGGGGCAGTAAAAGTGGTTGAACTGCTAATGTATGGAGGAAATCCATAGCGTTTAGTATAAAGGAAGTACATTTAAAATTATCCGTATCACTGTACCACATTCAGCTTAGGTTAGATTAGAGCGGTAGCCTTAGGCCACATGCCCTCTGTATTCTTCCAGTTGTCTGAAAGAAGGATTGCGTGCTACTCCCGAAAAACAAAATCATCCTGATAGTAATTCTTGAACTTCTATAGTCTAGGGAAGAACGATTGACCCACGAATCGCGTTCTTCTTTTTGCTAGTCCTGTGCAATGACACAGAAGATGCTCAATGATTTCTATATTTGTCATAGTTCCTTGCAGTTCCTACAAAGGTTACTAATTGTAAATCTTACCGATAAGCACTGTCTGACCATGGTATATACTGGTTTTTTTCCTTTGCGTAGTGCCATAATGTAATCACATCCAGCTTATCATCAGCAATATTCCATCCAATTAATGGTCATTATGCAGCTTACAAAGTTTTACATTTGAGATAATTTTCTTAAAATTCTGAAAAAAGCGATTCATTCATTTAGAAGAAGTTAAATGGAAATATTGTACAACCTCACAGTCAACTATCCGTCGTTTAATATGTGTCTACATGTTTCGTTAGTCCAAAATGTTATATAAGGAAGCCCTCTACAACAGTATTCTAGTTCTATAATTAAATTTATGTATGAACTTGGGTCTTAAGAGATTCGAAAACAATAAAATTAATTAGAAAATTTCGAAATTTATATAAAAATTCACAAGTTTTTACATAAATAATTAAAACAATTTTACAATTGCGTAAATTAAAAAAAATATTGGCGATGACATGACACGTAACGAAATTTCATAATCTACACGCAAATTTTAATTATAATTTTTAATATTACTATATAAATAAAATGATTATAATTAACAAGAAAATATTATTACGTATAATAACACCTGAGATATTACAAACCTTTCGGTATAGTTTGAAGACCTCTTTTATTTCTGTAAGTTCATAACCTTGAAACCTTCATAATTTATAATTTAATTGTTTAAAAGTTTGTGTTGTTTTCAGGAAATTATTTATAAATTGTTAATGTTAATATATTTAACCTTTTAAAAATTGTTAATTATATAAATTATTCACAATGGGACATTTGAAAAACTGATGATTACATGTTAATATATGTCGGGAAATGAATATCCTATAAAATCCCTAAGGATATCTTAAATTTTGTAATCAATATTGGAAATTAATAATCAATTTAATCATTAAATTGATATGTATTTAAATAAAGAATCAACCAATGAGAACTTTTTTTTCAATATAGGTTTGAAATTTGCTATATGTTGACAGTTCTGTCATTCATTAATGGTTGTCCATTTATTATAATGTAATTAAATTTTTCTAGAAAACCGTATTAAAATAATTAAAATCCATTTTAAAAATGGACGATCTGTAAAATAATAACAAATAAATTTTACTGACGAAGCTCATTTTGATTTTAATGGGTACGTTAACAAGCAAAATTGTCGCATTTGGGACACCATAGAAGGACAGTTGTTTAGCAACCATTACATTCATCTCGTTCTATTGTATAGAACGCTCTTAGGGCATCATTAGACTGTATTAATTCCGAAAATCACAAAACCTACACACTTGGTGCGCTGATAGTCTATTGGCTCATTTTAAGGTGCAGTGATCTGTAACAAACTTATAATTATTTAAAATCGAATAAACTAATAGTGACCTAAATATCTCGATAGAACTCATTGCCTAATATATCACAGAATAGCAAACTGTTACTATGCCTACCGTTGGATCTTTCGCATCCGAATTCTTTACTTTTTCAATAACAAAATAATTAATATCAAAATATTGATTGGAAATTATCATTAATTGAATTGTGAAAATTATATTATTTTGATTTATTATTATCCTCGTATTTTCTACATAAATAAAATTAATTAAACGTTTTCAATATGACGGAAAATTATTAATTAATAATTTCCACATTGGCAACATGTTCACATAAATTATTGAATAACAAAAAAAAAGACTATTTTATGTAATTTTATCCAGGATATTTTAACATGAAGTCAAAGAGATTAATTTCAATTAAAAATTAAGAAAAAAAAGGATATTTAAACAAAAAAAAAATATTAATCTTTTCATAAATGAAAGTAAAACATTTTCTTTTAATTTGAATGTGAAAATTTTTCCATAAAACAAAAATGAATTTCTATTGAAAATTTATATTATAATATAGAAAAATTGTGTGTGCTCTTTTTAGGCAGCGTTGCCGAAAGTAATTATTTATGTTTTGTGAAAGATAAAATTTAGTGAAACAAAAAATGTCGGAATTTTCTAAGAAACTTTAATAATTATTATAAATATTTAAATGGAATTGAAAAATTGTTGGTTTACTATAAATTATTTCAGTTAAAATTAAATAATTGTTTTTTTTTTATGTTTTTGGTATTTAATTATAAATCAAAGTGAATTTAATAATTGAAATTTTGTTAAATATTTAATTAATGAAACAAAAAGTATGTTTAAGTTATAAATTATAATTCAGAAACCACAGAAAGATTATTTATAAGGATTAGCATATTTTAAGGCGAATAAAAAATACTTTAAAAAGAAGAAAGAAAATTATGGTTCATCATAATCGAATAGTTACTGAAAATGTATGTAATATTCAGTAACTATTGGATTATATGTGGTGTCATAGTTTATTGGCATTCCTGGAAAGTTCCATCTCGAGAAATGTTTCGTCATGATCATTATTAATATATAATTAAAGATGTAATTCCCAATGAAAATAGTATACATTTATATTGAAGGAATCATCGAACGAATCCACATACTGTAGTTATATAGCTCATATTAAAGGAGATGGACTATTAAATGATAATTGTGAGAATTGTCTGAGGTTTTTTTAAAATTAGGATATTGCATATTTACAGGAGAATTTATTAAATAGTTAAATTGCATATTTTCCGGATATATTTACAGTGACGAAATATAGTAAACTTACATATTTCATAAATGATAAGAAAATAGTTTTAGAATTTTTTGAGAAAAAATATAATGTAAAATTTTCAGTCCAAAAAGATAGCTTCCCAACAAGAACTTTCAAATTTTCTAAATTTGTCTTGCCAAATCCCACAGTTAACGATGGGTATGACATTTAGCTAAAATGTTAGAAATAAGAATTCAAAAAAAAAATCCTAATATCATACTAGAATCTTCCAGAAACAATGATCGACCAAGAAACAGAAGTATCAAGATTTAAGAAAATTAGGTGTCAGTAATTGGAAGGAATCAGCTAAAGATAGAATTAGACGAGGACTGATTGTGAATCAGACCAAATCACACAATGAGATGTAGAGCAAATAATGACGATGTCGGAATATATCTAAAGTCATTAAATTGCATATTTTCAGGCGCACATACTAGAACAGAATTCAAATATTTTTAGGAGCTATATACTTTAAAAGCTATATATCATAATTTAAAATGCAAAATAATTCTAATAAATAAACTAATCATATTTAAATTAATAATGAATTACAATTCTGAAAATGGACTATAGAGATTTGCATAAAATTACAATTATTAATACCACATTCATTTAAACTATATTTAGAAATCATAAATAAAAATAATATTAATAATTATAATATAAATATTTACTTGATAGGCTCCGAAATTATCAAAACTCATATATGTACAATTACATGGTAGCTGCTGTTGTTGTTTAATATGATGATTATCATTTAAATTATCATCGCCTCTATTATACAATAATCCATCATCATTTTGTTGATTATTAATAAAATTATCATGTTGTATACGATTTTGACGCTGTTGTTGCTGTTGTTGATGTCTTCGATTATTCCCATTACGATTATTATATCCATTATTACTACCACCTATACCCATAATCATTAATGCATTACATCCAACTGAACAACCTTCTGGCCCACCAAATACATTATTTCTAACATTACCAATACCAATACCATTATTACTATTATTACTACTACCATTAAAACCTGGTATACATGATGTTGAAGTTTCTTCATTCATTTGACCAGAATCATCATCATCATCCTCATCATCTTCTTCTTCTTCTTCGTTAATAGTTGAAACCGTATTACCGCCAACACTACTACTTAATTTACTACCAACTATTATTGAATTTGTATTACTATTTGTATTAGATGCTGTTGTAGCTGATACATTTGTATTATTAAATGCTTCATAAAATTTATCAGCTTGTGACTTTGTTTGTATATGAGATGGTAATAAATTATGATGACGTGGACAACTATTATTTATAATTATTGGATTTTTTTGTTGTTGTTGATATAAAATTCCACCACCACCAACACTATCATAATTATTACTACTAATACAATTATTATCAATAATTGTTGTAACATTATTTTCATTACCGGTAGATGCAATATCAAAATGATGTTGTTGTTGTTGCTGTTGTTGATGCAATTGTTCAGTTGTTATTTGGGTTTGTGTTGGTACAATTATACTACCCGGTGGTAAATTTTTAACAGCATTTAATGGTATTTGTGTTGGCTGTAATATTGTCATTGTTGTTTGTGTAATTGGTGATTGTGTATGTTGTTGTTGATGTGGTGATGATGCTGATGATTGAATTGTATAAAATTGTTGATTAATTTGTTGTAATGGTTGTATGTATGCATGCTGTTGTTGTTGTTGGCCATCTATTAAATTACCATTACCATCACCATTACCACTTATAATTGGTCCTGGTGTCATTGTTATCATAACCGGCACCATAGTTGCATTTGATAAACCAAACATTTCAAATTTACATAAATCCTCTGGATCAAAATAATCTAATGGTTGGATATTCATATTTAGATTTTCTTCAATTTTCTTTGAAAATGAAAATATTTTTTATTTATTTTTTTACACTAGGAAAAAACACTTTTTCAATATTATAAATTTTTTTATTATTATTATTTATATCATATTTAAAAAATCATTTATCCGAAAAATTATTTAGGAAAAATATTTAAAAACATTATTGTAAAATTCAAATTTTTTTTTTTTTTGTAGAAAATTTTATATATGAAAATTACATGAAAAATGGAAATTGTATCAAAAAAAAAAAAAAGGACTTTTTTTATTTTACGTGTTCACAGTATGAAAGCAAAACTAAGACTGGATAAATTTTTTTGTTTTTGTGTTTTTATTTTTGTTTTTTAATTTTGTTGTTCGATATGGTTGTCACAAACATATAAAAAAAAACCAAATAAGATAAATCGTCCTTCCTATGGAACAAAATGGTATATGGAACAACAGATAAAATATAAATGTGTAAGTGTTGTACATGAGTTAATAGAGATAGGCTCTTTTATTAATATTTTTTTTTATATATGACCAAGAAGTATGAGGCATGAAGAAACGTTGATTGTTATTTAGAGATAATATAACAACAATAACATTACCTCCATGCTCCATGCCTTCCACTCTCTGTCCCCAATGAAAACATAATGGGAAAAACGAAAACAAAAAATCTACTTTAAAGAACGCATGTGCATGTCAATTTTTATCCACTCTTCACTCTCTCCAGGAAAAATGTAAATTTCTCTGTAAAAGTAGATTCTCAACAGCTGTCTTTAACCATAGCTACAATGATACAAAACGATTTTAACAGGGACTATCAAAGGATTCGTTATTTTTGTCAGGTATAGTTATTGCAAAAACTACTAACAAAGTTAACTTTCAAATGGTTATTCAAAACGTAACGTAAATGAATTAATGTTATTTAACAAAAATTTTATATATTAAATTGTATAATTATGACGACACGTAATGATAACGCAAACAATTTGTTACGTTATTCGGTACGCAAAATTTCAGCAAATATGTAGCACTTTGTACAAAGAAATGTTCACCCTGCGGTAACCCTATAATTTTACTAGTAAATGTCAAATTGTAATTATGTCAATATTACTTTTTAAACAAATTGTTTTTAATGTAACGTTTTATAACGTAATAAAAAAACGATATCAGAAACTTTTTTCGTTACAAATATTATTTCGTTATAAAAGAAAAATCTGTAACGTTACAATTCTAAAAAAGGACTATCCTAAAAAAAAATCCTGATAGTCCACGGATTGAAAATGCACAGTCCTGACAGTGATAAATTTTTTAATATAGATATGAAGTTTATGCGTGTAGTAAACTACCACAAACTACAAAATAATTTTCTAAATTGCTCTTTTGAGATTAAAAACATGTATCCGAATCCTTTATGGGTGGATACTGGGTGGTTGTATATGTCTCTAGAAAATTGTTTAAATTGGTATGAGTAGGTAAATGTCCTTAAAAACAATATACAACAAACTAAAAATGTATACATATAGTTTATAAATAAATTCAAAGAAGAAGAGATTTACATAATAATATTATACAAAAAATATTATTGATATTACCCTTAGCGACGACGGGTAACTTCTCTCTTTGGACATTAACTACTAAAATGTTAAATGCAAATAGCGTGTATTTTAGGTTGTCCATTTAATACAAGGGAGAAAAAGATAATCTTTTGATAAAAATTTCATCTGGTAAAGGACATCAAGGTTTTATGAAAAAATAAAAATTAAATTTCTTTGTTGAAGCAAATTTAAATGTATTCAATAATGATGACAAAATTAAATATTTAAATTATTACCATTACAAAAAGTACAACAAATTTAAAAAGGAAATTTTGTTAGAAAATAATATTAAATATTATTGTTCAAATTTAAAGTCGAAGTGTTGTCAAGGTGGATTGTATATCAAAAATTTTAAAATTAATATATTAAAGTAAATTTTATGGTTAATTCAGTTTATTCATATAAGTAACAATTATTAAAATGTAGCGGTAGATGGCGTAGTGATAGGTTTTTAAGCTAAGTTTAATTTTCGATCTAAATATCGATGTAGCGTATTTGGCAACAATAAATCTAATAAAAGCTTGTTGCACTATAAAAAAACCTATGCTATTAATAGGAAAAGAATCATTAGAAAAACAGCACCAAAGATTACAAATCAAATTGATCAGACATTTAGAATATTCAACTCATATTTTAAGTCTATCCTGACATATGGAAATGAAACCAGGATAATTTCAAACACGATTATTCATCAACAAGTGTCTAAGAATAATACGTGACAGATTCTAGTACAACATAATAAGTAATGTGAATCTGTGAGAAATCGCAAAGGAAGAAAGTAATAGTAAAACTGAGTCAGTTACGAAAATGCTGAAAAATAGGACATTGAACATACCATCAGGAAAGTAGCCAATAGCATCACAAGAATAACCGTAGGCTGGAATCCCTAAGGAACAATAAGTCGAAGTCGCCAGAAAAAGACATGCAGGCAAGCAATACTCCTAGAACTAAGAAGATACAATTTCATAATGTAAAGCACTAACACAACACAAATCAACCGAGTGATATGGGCATGCCGAATTGAGGCCATTATGCTCTAAGGAGTAGTGTAAAAACAAAATCCAAAGGATCAGCAATTAATTAATAATAAAAAACGTCAGTTTGTTCGTACTATTAAATAACTCCAATTTTTATTCTATACCTTTCCGAATAATATAGATCAATAGATCAATTCTAATTTATTGCGTCTCCTTTTTCATCTTCAAAAACTTTCCAGGACAATTATTATTTACTATTAATTTACTGTATATAAATGACATCGAAATATATAAAAGCATTTGGTTTTAAACAACTCCGAAATTATATATTTTAACATCGTTTGTAATGGTATAGATACAAAATGGATTTATATTAATGTTCTTTTGCTGCAACTTGTGGATTCCATATATCAACAGGTCTAAAACTATTTTCACAATGGAGTAATAAAAAAAAAATTATTTATCATTTCTGCATTGTGCAAGTTTTTATTATTTAAAACATTATTTTCACTTAATCTGTTAAATTTTCCCACTAAAATAATGGTTATACAACCATTTAGCTTGCGGCCTGTAGGTATTTCAGTTGCTGAATGTACTTTTCCCAGCTGGTTTTATTGTTAATTGTTGTATAATTTATTTATATAGTTTATAGTTCTGTTTCTACTAGACATTATTGATGGTAATTATATAAACTTCAGCTAGGAGTTAACGTTAACATAATTTAATTTTATAATTTCAAACAATTTTCAGTATTATTTAATAGTTAATTCCTAGATAAATAAAATAGTAGCAATTCTAAAACTTTCTCACTGAATTGTTTAAGGGTCTCTAAATATAGACTAACAGAATTGATACGAGCCGTACTCGTCTTTCGTAAATTTTTAATTCATCCCAAAAAACTTATTTTAGGTAGACTAATTTTAAATTAATATTATAAGATTTAATTAATGCATTCTGTCGGGAGAATCATATGCAATTATATGTAAATGTCCTAATGCAAGGTTGCAATACAGAAATATAGCATTAATCATACAGTCAATGTTAAATTAATATATAAACCTTTTTTACCTGGAAGTCAGTCATCCATTAAATTTAAAAAAAAACTGAAATAAGGTCTAGACAACCCAAAAGTAATCCAATAATTCAAATTCTTATTCTGTACGTTAAGATCAAATAAATGATGTGACCAAAAAATACTTGACTATACTGTCAATTTGAGTTTAAGTATAGAAAATTTTAATCAATTATTTCATTGTGCGGCTTCAAGTGGATTCCAAATTGAAAATTAGTAATTATTTAATTGCTTTGATTGGACGCATGCATTCAAATAAACTTATCTACCAAAAATACCAAAAATTATGTTTTGAAAATATTTTGAAACATTTAAGAGGCCAAGAAAACTGTTAAACTTGCTAACATGCTTTAAAATAAAAGTCGTGAGAATAATATAACCTCGCCGAAAGTGATATTAATTCATTTTCGGATATTCCAAACGATATTGTTTCATATATGAAATACGAATTAACGTCGGTGCAAATAAGAATTGTATTTAATTCGAGTTAAAAAGTTCGCGTTGCATTAGTTTATTTTTGATTCGCAGTCAAAACAAATTAATTATGAACAACGTTTTAATTCAGGCTTCCTAACAAACGGACAAGCAGTCTTCCAGAAATGTTTCAAATTCAAAATGGATCAACGTGGAAAATCAAATTTTACCCTGATTATAATAATTTCCACCTCTGAATTTGGAAAATATGATAAATATTTAAGAAGATAATTACAATAATCATTCTTAAATGTTTAAAATAATTCTGTATTATAAAAAGGTTAAATTGATGTCATTAACATAAATTTTTATTATATTATTATCCGTAATCCGAAAGGAAAATATCTCAAGAAAATCCAAAAAAAAAAAAAATATTCTGAAAGTTTAATCAGAAAATCATGATTTAAGATTCAACAATTTATCATAATTTTTTTTTTTTTTATCTTTTTTATTATACATATTTTTCCTTTATATCTAATTTTCTAATTTTCTTGAAAATATTATGTTTTCCATTTTTAGTTATAGAAATAATACCTTAAGGTATAATCATTTTGTTTTGTCCTTGCAATTTAGTTTAAACGTTTGCTATTTGGGGGGGGGGGGGGTCTTTTTTATTTTGTATATAGCTGAAACTGTGTACGTGAATAGTGGAATTGTTTGTCTAAATTTTCTTCGACATTTCAACTCCCAAAATAGAAATTACCGAAACAAATAGGAATAGGCATTTTTTATTTTTCTATATACAATTTTCATAGAGGATATTTTACGTACACGTGCAGTAATATGTAGTCGGATAGAACGGATGTCGAAAATGTGTAGTGGGATGTATAAAAACGATCAAATAACAGAAAATTGTTGAAATTTATTTAATTTTTTGGTCTATAAGTATTTTATCAAATATAAAGAAATTTAACAGAAAAATATCATTACAAAAAAAAAAAAAAATATAATGAAATTGAACTTTCACCTTTAAAGATATTTTTTTTTTTGTTATGTTTGGGTAATTTTCATTGATTTTCTTAGGAAAAAATCATTTGAAAATATAAACGTATATAATTTTAAATTACTTTTCTTTAGAAAGAATCAATTTTCCGGTTCAATTTGTTCTCATTGATTTTATTTCACATTTGTGATTTATGAAAAAGGACACTCAAAAAACTTATTGAAGTGCTAAAGCAAAAAAAATTGATTTTTTTTTAAAGATAAAATTGATCTGGTAAATTTTACGTAGACTTTATAGAAATTGAATTTGTTTGTGAAGTGTTCGAATATTAGATTACTAATAATATAATTTAATTATTTAGTTTATAATAATAATATTAAATTACAAAATATTATTTTATATTTATGATGACGATATTGTTAATTTTACTAATGGTATGACCGGGAACCGGGCCCTTTTATTACAATAAGTCTTATTTTTAAAACGGACCCATTGAAACTTGGGCTTTACGGTAATATTCATTCGAGGACCTTTCCAAAGAGATGTGTATATATAGATCCTTTTATTTGATTGAGTGATTTTATGAAATGAAGCGCTGGAGTTCATAGTCTAATCTTTCATATTACAGATGACAGTGGTACCGAAACAGAGAATTGGTTTCCAACCCAAAACCTCTGCTTCATGTGGTTTGTTTATGAGTGGGAATCAAAGCATCTCCGTCGCAAGACGATGAGACAGGAACAGTGATATAAAAAGTGCCACAAATATTTACTTCGGATCGCCTTATCTACAAGGAATGATCTCTTAGCTTGGAGTGTCGTGTTAGTACTGCGGTTTGCTATATAGATATACCGAGGTTTTGCTACATTGAAAGTATTTCTAGGTAAGTATATTTTGCTCGGAACTACCCATTAACTCTTTGTAACCTGCCCTTAGTTGAAAGCGTATCAGCGTTAGAGTTAAGTATTATCAATCCATTTCTTTAGGAATCCATTTATTTACAAACCAACCAAATGATATGATAACGACTTGTTAATGTTTTAAGATCCATCAACTCGTCTATAAATATTTATAGAAGTCGAAGGAATTGCTTTGACATCTGTGATTGATCTTAAAATATTAACAAGTATCGTGACTATAAAATGAAGTTATGTTTTAAATGCTGTTGACATCCGATTATCAGACCTGATTTATCATCATCCACTGTATGTAAATAATTTATAATTACCACATAAATATATTTCTGAATTCAATACATATTCATTTAGGGCCATCTACCGGTAAGTAGAAATACAACTGACAACAAAAATGTTCCAAACAATTTGTTTGTTGTGAATAAGTTTGATAGTAAAAAATGATCAAATTGATCGAATTATGTGACCAGAGAATTTGAAATGATGATATTTACCATAAAATATTAAAAGAATTTATTTACTTACTTTGATATTAAAAATATAATGTAAATTGATTTATTTCGCTTACCTGGAAGTAAAAGAAATAAAATGATTTTATTAATTATGAATTTCTCAAATTTCAAAAAAAAAATCTGAAAATAATTAAATAAATTTGAATTTAATTAAATCCAAATTTTTGTAAATATTAATTAGAAAATGTTTTATATTATATCCTAACTACGAACATTAACAAAATCCACTTTAATAATGAAGAAAAATAGTTTTTCTCCTCCATTTTCATTTTATTCTTTTAATTTTCTATATACTTTTCTTGAAATTATTTTCTTATAGTCACGTAAAAAACTTATCGCTATTTGATATCGAGGAATTTTTCTATAATTAATAAAATTGTTTGCACTTAAAAGTTGTGTCACTCTTCGACGAGACTTTTTCAAAATTAATTAATAATAAAATTTTCCTGCAATTTAGGTAGTCTATATATAGAACGGCTACACAAGATCATAGAATGAAATTAATTTAATAGTAAAATAAATAGTTTTAAGGATTCTTCAAAAAGAAATAAATTTAGTTTATTTTGTCAAGTTTTTCATGGATAAATTCATTTACAAGATTTCAATTTATTACAAAAATCAATGTTCATACATATTCAAAATTCACTTATTGACTTAAACTTTTATTACAACATTTAAATCATTAACTTCAGTCTTTTACTGTTGGTTTAATTGGTGAGCCCCATACAGATTGTCCAGGACTCCTTTAGCATCGTTTTACTACCACGCACATTCACGTGGATTATGGCATGGATAAAGTTATTTTAGAATCATCCCATGCCGGTAAGGAAATATACGTTTTCGTGGACCGTGTATTGGCTAAATTGTTTAATTTGTTAACGTAGTAGTTACCACTATTTGTTATACTGGAAAAATAGGTGAACACACAAACACACCAATCTGACAGAGCCGATTCTTTTTGTTTTTCGCGTACTGCTATAATTTTTTTCTTATTCTTCTCTACATGTGTAGATCGAGACATATCGATGTCTCTCTAAGTCGTCTTAGTTTTAAAATTAGTATTAGTACCAGTAATAAAATTTGTAATATTTAATTGAGATTTTAAGACTGGGAAAAATAACGTTTGAGATAATTTGCTGACAAACAATGTCTCAGAATTAAAAGCCATTAGCTTGTTGTAATTAAAATGTTTCTTGGCTTTAAAAGCGAATCGGAATCCATATAAAATTAGTAGATCCAAATTGCAATAAAATGTCACGAAATCATGGCTCGATTTGGGCTGTAGCGCCATTATATATATAGCATTAGCTAAGTTTAGAAAATTAAGATAGGCGTCTCGCTTAATCAGTTTTACTGTAATAATGTATTTGCCAATATATTATGAAATTGAGCTTTATTTATCTCTTTTCATGAGTAGTATTTGTAGCAAAGAAATGCTCAGTAAAACTCAAACACCTTAAAAATATAAATTTCCATTATAAAAAATTTTCTCTGTTGATTTTCTAGTTTTCTAAAAATTTCATATCAAAAGAAAAGCACTTATTTTTATACAAAAAAAAATTAATTTGAACAGACGAAACGCACGAAAGCATTAATTTTTTATTAAAAGGATTTCTTAAAACCAACCCAAATCATTTTCCGTCCATCACTTTACATTGTTCGCTCTAATATGATTTTTTTTTGTTAATAATGGCAATATTTCATACTTGAGATTTTGACAGTTTGTATTTATTTATTCAAATCTCGTACTGTCTGTGATTAAGAAAATTAGACAAATCTCTAAACTTTTACGTTAATCTAAATAAATTATTTGTTACTGATAGAAAGACATATTATTATTGAAGGATATCCAAAAATTACGTAAAACTAATATTACTGAACATATTCATGATAAGCTTCTGAAGACCAAGAAATCTTGTAGGACTTTGGCTCTTAATTTGTTACATAAATAAAGTAGAAACAATAACGTAAGGTGTAATCATTTTGTTTAGTCCTTGAAATTTAGTTTACCTTAATACAAATGGCCAGGCATAGCTCTCTTAGTAGCAATACCTTAACGAATTAATTAAGACCAATAAACCTTATGGCATTCGTTTACCTGCCGTTAGATGTATCTAAAATAACTAAATGTAAATGCAAAACTATACTAAAACGCAAATTTGGAGTCGTGGACAGTCTATCTAGCGCTCGCTATTCGAACTCGCAATATAGGAATTACCAAACAAATATGAATAGAACGATCGAATAACAAAAAATTGCTGCGTTTTTTCTTAATTTTAGCTACTTCTATAACTTTTTGTCAAATAAAAGAATTTTAACTGAATATTTCATCACATACTTAAATTTAGTGCTTGGAAATTAAGCTTAATAAAGTCAAAATAGACCTCCAAAAAAGTGCAAGTGTAGGCAGGACCATGGTAATACCAAAATTTAGCATATACGTATAAAATTTAACAAGGCATTAGATTTTTCCACGAAATGGTAATCAAAAGTTAATTTCCAACATTTCAGTAATGAAAATTCACCCATTTAAAGAGAAACGTCGTAATCGAAATCTCGTATTCCCGCAGCAAGACAATGAGAGAAATACACTTCTCTTTTCACAGATGTCTCCCGCATCAGTTTCCAGCAGTTTTCAATAGGAAAATCTACAGATTTTACGTCCACTTCTTAAGATAATTATAACGCGCTATTAAATTTTCATTTTAATATTTCATAACATTTTCATATTTTCAAGCATAACTTTTTAATTACTTTCGGCATAATTATTTCTAACGACAACATTAATCTTATTATAGAGTGCAAACTCAATCCGAAATTATTCCATTATACTGATGAATGTCATGATGGGACACGTAAATAATATTCGCACTACACTATTTGAAATTCTTAATTCAAATATGAACTGAAGCTACTGACTTTAATCACAAAATTCATTAAAATTTCCTCTCGTATTATACTTTAATTATCCGAAAACTTTGTAAATATTTTCTATAGCAAACTTTCTAAACTTTTTTGTAGTTTGAAAAATTAAAATTTTATCCAAATTAAAATTCTTTTCCTGATGATTAAAGATTATTTTATTCTATTTGTTTTATCACATAAATAATCCTTTTTCTAATTTTTCCATTCTATATAACCACAAAAAAAAAAAAATTATTTTGTTTTAACAAAGTTAAAAATAAAATCTCATTTCTGACCATTAAAAAACCTTCTGTGTCCTTTCGCTAAAGTGCTTCCCGAAAGACAAATAACAACAGACCATTATATGTATACAACAAAAAAATACACTTTTATAGCTTTTTTAGACCATATACCCCTACCTGATAAGAACAAAAAGGATCCATATTGTTGCCCCCAAAAACAACAAACAACAAAATTCCAAAGTTTAAAAACTTTCTAAACAAAACTTCATTGAAATTTGCCATAACTATTACAATAAAAATGATTTTTATCCTTTTTACTATGAAATAATTTTTAGATTCAGTTACCCGTACGGAGAGAGAGATAACGACAAAAAGAAAACAAGGACAAAAATATATAATTCATATACAAAACAGTAAGCAGATATTCAGTACAGTACAGACATTGAAAAATTGCATTTCCAGGTAAAATTCCATAAATTGAAATTAAAATTAAAATATTCTAGGTTTTTTTTTTTGAAGGATTTATATAAAAAAAAATTCAATTCAAACTTGCATATTTTTCCAAAGGGGACATCCATAAATTAAGTAATAATTTTAATTTACTTATCCATTTGCATCGAATTCTGTACGCAATTCACTGTGGAAACATTACGCGTTAACCAGAGATTTGATCGATGAAAGAGGCTAAGAGATATTTATAAATTTACATATTTTGTTGATCAAAACACTGTGAGCAATTGTGGACATTAATGTCACTATCACAGTAATATAGATGTGTCCACATGGAAAACTACGTAGTCTGTAAAATAAAATGATCCACAGCGAACCCAGTAATAGAGAACTCTCCACATTGAAATAATTGAACTGTCCACGCAGAAATAATTGTTTCACAGTGAATTCTGATGAACTCAAGTACAGACACCAAAATTTAATATTCACCTCACTTAGACGTTACGTAATTTTATGATTAACCTGTTTATGTAAATATTCATATTTCGAAAAAAAAAAATTTTGTTAAGAGGATTTCTCTATCGTGTGATTCTGAATAAAATAAATAAATAATAAAATTAATGAAAAGGACCTCTTAGCGGTTTTTTGTATATAATGTGTGTATGTAATATTTAGAAGATTTAAAGAGGCTTTGATAATAAATGTCCTTAAGGATATGGAAAAACTTTGAAGTGAACGCAGAAGTGAGATTCATGATAGTATAAAATATTTTTTTTAAAAAAAGATTGACTTTTATTTTAATTTGATTAAATTTGCAATGTTTTTGGTTTATTTTCGTTGTGGTGGAATTTATTTTAGTTGTGGTGGTAATATCCTTTTTATATAGCATAGAAAATTTAATGCATTATTTATATAAATGAGTTTTTTTATAGTTTTTTAAATTATTTTTTTTTTTTTTTTATGAAAATTCTTGGATAAAATTGTTGGAACTTTTGAAAATGATTTATGCAACTGAAAAACTATACTTTAAAATTTTCTAATAAAATATGAGTAATAGTTAAATATTTTTTATATTTCCAGAAAGTTATAAAACATTTTTTTAATTAAAGGTGTACCTGTGGATGTGGAACATATCAGTAAAAGAATGTAACGAAAAATATTACACATTGAATCTATGGCACATCGAAGGAAAACAAGCAGTGGCGGACAAAATTTAATCACAAATTATATATGTACTCTAAAAATCAGTAATTTTATTAATGTGAAAAAGCTCCAATGAGCAAGCCACGTTCATTGTATGCCAGATAATCGATTAATTAAAAAATAACCCATGTTAGTTCAGTATTCAGTTGGAAAATCGACTGCATTAGACCAGAATATCTGGCGAAGTCATATAATTGAAGATCGGATTCTAATAAGGCTGTGAGAGGTGAAGAATAAAACATTTTTCCATATTAATTTATTTTTCAGCTAAATTTTTAATGATTTTGATAATTTATTTTATTGCTTATAGATTAGATTTGCCTTATAAGTACAGAATTTTCTTTGTAAAATCGAAAGTTTCATAACAAACCATGCTTCAAACACCGAAAATAATCAAAATTTCATATTGCATAAAATAAAGACCCAGCTAATTTTAGATTTTAACCCATATTTGTCATGAATGTAAGTCCATTTAGCAATTGATTTCAAGGAATGGGTCGAAATATAAAAAAATGGTAAGACAACCTAAAAAGAACATAAATTCAAGATGTCATATGAGCTGGACTCTTATTTTGATAACAATATCCACTCGGACACATTTCAATATAAAAAAAAAATCATACTTGAAATCTGAAATTACTGTTGGTTTCGGTATTCTATTAACTCAACACTTTACCATTTCTACATTTTACTATATGATCCCAAACAAAAAAAACCTACAATTTATCACAATTTTTTTTTTTTTTCAATTTCGTTTCGTAATGTTTAGCAACATAAAAAAACTAAATTGTGTTCTACATTTTTAATTCAAAACTTTAAACACAATAAAGTTTTCCAAGTTTTCACAATAAAATCTCTGAGTGTAATTTTTTAAATGTATAAATTCTATGTCAAAAATATTGAAAAAAAATTATGTATAAATGACAAAAATTAATGGATTTTTCATTTCTTTTTCAAAGTTATACCCTGGAAAAGTTCCATTTTTATGAACGAGAAAAAAATGTTATTTCTTTTCGAAGAGAGTGTAGGTCATATTGTTGAAGAAATTTTTTGTATACGGCTTTTGTGTTTACAAAAACTTCAGAAAACTTCATTTTTCTGTCCATGTGAATGTCGTTAACTGATTTTGACACTAAAAGTTGTTGAAAAATAATGAAAATTTAGCTACGGGGATGATACAATTCGACCTAACATTTATATGATAATAAAGAGTAGTCTATAGACCAAAATTACAGTATTATTATTTCCACATTGCATCGACCTTTTTCTTGCATCTTAAATATTACATTCAATTTTCAAAGTTTTTATAGATGCTGGCAAATTTCGATTGCTGATAAAAATCCTTTACATACGAAACTATTGCACTGTAATTCGCCTGTACGATTTGTTAACACATTTAAAACTTTTACACATGACATAATTTTTCTTGCAGAAAACACTTTGTGTGCATCAGATATTAAATATGTCACAAAACTTATAAATTAAACTTTAGAAGAAGAAAAAATCCTTTACACAATTTTTTTTTATGGTATAATGTCAACATATAAAAATGTTGCAGAAAATAAATATTTATGTGATATTAATTTATATGAACTGTCGAAAATCTTAATTAATTTACTCAAACCTCAAGAGTGAAAAAATCGCGCAATTTAAATGAGATAATAATTATTAGTTGCCTTTGAATGTATAATTAAAACTTCCTAAAGCTCATTAAAATTAATGATAAGCCTTAGGACCTTCAAAATACAATGATGCCGGTCGAACCATCGGTCTAAATATATGTATAGTAAAGTAATTTAAAATAATTGAAAGCAAATTTAAACTGGCCAACAATGTCAAGAAAATTTATAATTAAACAGTGAGTGCAGTTCAAATTTAGGCGATTCTATCAATTAAAACAAAATGGTTGGTAATATCGGGATTGCCACATACGTAGACTGCATATGGCTAGCCCGTTGTACAAATCAATTAAACCCTGTATCATTATCACCAGAAGGTTGGCACATGGACTAATTCTCTTTAATGAATGCAATAACTTAAGTCATATTCAGTTTATCTGATTCAGCAAGAAACTTTTATGTTGGACTGAGGGACAATGATATAACAAATCTTTCATAGTCAACTGCAAAACGGATAAACAAAACGGATAAAACCAAAAAAAAAGAATAATAAAAAACTTATTAATTCATTACAAAACGTCAAATTTCATACATCCAATTTCGATATATATTCTGTACTATGAGTTTAAAGGTTTAAGGAAATCTGAATTTAAATAATTTTTTTGCTATGCATTTAATAATAAAATTTTATTTATATACAACAACCTAAAATTATGCAATATTATATTTTCAACTTGTTGTTTTACTATTATCATTCAGATGGCGTTGTTAATAAATTTAAATTTTTTGAAGTTTTTTAATTTTTTATTTTGAACAAAATTAATTAATTCTTTTTTTTCGGAGTTTTATATTTACAATTATATTAAAAGTTCTCACAAATTTTCGTATAAAATATAACAAATTATCAAAAGTTCATATTTGAATATGCTTCAAACGACACCGGCTAATAAAACATTCATCGCGCAAGAGTAGGTATACAAGTTTTCTGTGACTGTCCTTAGCCCTGCTATATGAAAGCATGAACTATGGCTTTTAAAAGCATGGAACAGAAGCATGGACAAAGGATCCTAAAAAGTATGGAACAGAAGCATCGACAAAGGATCCTAAAAAATTCGATTTCTATTCGATTATATGAAGGACGATATATCGATAATAAATATCTTTAAATTCGTTTTCAGCAGGACCGTCCGTGAACAGTCGTTTTTAGAAAATATTAGTTATAACTCTTATGAGCATATACTGACCAAAGAATGGCCTAACCAAATCCAATTTCCACCTAATCCAAAATTAAGTGTATCCTGATAACTAGAATATTTGCAAAATAATTAATTAATATTTTTTTACAAATTTAAAAAGGACTTTTTATAAATATATTTAAATCATGCATTCAAAAAACCATAAATGAAAATAATTATTTTCTGGAGAATGGAAAGTTTATTGTTAATTGAAATGAAATTGGTTGGAAAATATTTATAATTTTTTTTATTTTGCTGGCCCCGCCAAGTAAAGATGATTATTTTTTTCCAAATGAATAAATTTTATAAATGATTTTTCTATGAAAAAATTATTATGATTTTTTTTATTCCACCATTTTTCTTTTTTTGTAGAATGACGACTACCTCGGGTGAGGAAGGAATTGATCCGCTTAATATGAAAGTGTATGTTAAATTAATGCTTCAAGGATTTATTTTAAATTTTTTTTTCATTATATACAAATTACATACAAACTGAATAATTTTTAATTTTACTGTCAGTAATTTAATTATTTTTTTTTTTTTTGTGGATTTATTAAAGAAACTTTCGTTTTATTGGTTCCGGTTGTTTTTTTTTTATACACCGAAATTAAATGATCTGAAAATTTGATTTCAAATTGAGATAATGAGATGAATTTAATTAGTGAAATTATATATGAAAATACCTGGAATTTGTTATGAGTTATACTGAGCATAAAATTTAATTAAATTATGTGGAAGTGATTTTAAGTTGAATATATGTTCGTCATACAACGACGTCATAATTTTACATTGGATTTTTCGATGAGACTCACTTTATAATAATGGGTCACATTTTACCAGAAATGTAATTAGCTACAATTTTGCGGTAAGTAATTTTGTTGTACCTTTTAGCTGCTGGGTAAATATGGCACATTTTTATGTGCAGCGGTTACAATAATTAAATTTAGATAATTCTACTTTATTTGAAGAAATGAAGCTATTTTATGTCATATAAATATGTGACACTAATTCTACATTCTGTCACATATAATGTGACTCTAAGTCTACTAAAAACTTAAATCAATTCGTTCTACACGAAATACATAGTACAAAACCTTGTCATTTATTATGGAAATCCATTTAAAACTTAACTCTATTATTAAATGAAATTTTGACGTGCAAATCACATGAGTCCTTGTCATACTTCTCGTCAATACAGAGATTGGATCAACATTTCTGAAGCGACATAAAACCGAATCCAGGGACACGAAAAACGAATTTCATATATTGCTTTGATCTGTAAGCTGTACAAGTACTAAAGTACACGGATCTCTAGTATACTAACACTCACATTTGAATCCGTCTATTGAATACTTTAAATTTGAACCAAATTAGCAACTGCATAATAAATTTAAATTTAAATATGTATACACTAAAATTTCTAATTTACATAGCAAGTAACTCTCATCGGATTCTATTATTCATAATGAGAAAATATTTTAATTTATATATGAAATGTGAAAGAATTTGCATATCTAACTCATATAAATTTGATACACATGACAAAAGTGAACGAACAGAAAAAGTATAAAAAAGTTATTAGAGTGAAAGTTTTCCTTGTGTGCAAACATTTCTAGGTTATATAAGTTTTAAGTTAACGTTTATATAATTTGCATAAAGTTTGAATTTTCAAAAAAAAAAAGTTATATAAAATTATTCAAATTTTTGTATGCAACTGTGAAAATGAATCTTAACAAGTGGCACAAAATTTTTAACATTTATATAAGATTTATATAATAAAAAAACACAATTTTTCTAAGAAAAATCGATGCTTTTGACAGTTATAACCAGAAATATAATAATATTTCAATAAATGAAAATTTTTATAAGTTTTTCTATGTGTTTTTATAAAATGACAAAAATTATTTTCGGAATTTTATACTGAGAAAATAATTGGAAAAATTGAAATTTTACATATTGCCAAACTGTATTTACTGTTACAGAATATTTAAATAGCATTTCATCATAAAGTTTTTATGTTACGTGAACTATTAATATTAACGTGAAAAGAAATTTTTAAAATATTGAACAATTTTCAATAGCCAAACTTCCGTCAAATCAAAAATGGAATGTTTTCTATTTTAGAAATTTGTTTGCATATATAAAATATATTTTTTTAATACTGTACAAGTGCGAAACTTACATCAACAAATGCATTACAATTTATTCAGACAGCCAGGCTAATTAAATCAGAAATTGTATGTGACTATCCTCAGACGTTAAAAATCTTTTACAGATTAACTTAACACTATCCTAAATTCTGGCTCATTTAGGATTTAAGGGGAACAAATCAGTAGACTTTTTGGCAAAGCAAAAGTCAGTTGAAAGATTCACAAGACCAGATCCGTTCTGCGAGTACCAATCTTTTCAAAAGGACGAAACTGCGCGATTTATACAAAATCATAAAAAAAGCTACTAAAAAAAACGGCCCCTCTAAAAAACAAGCTACGCGGGAAATAAAATGTAAAATCTAATCTATATAAATTTATGTGCGCAACTATTCTTAAAATAAAGCTTTGTGATCAATAAAGAAATTCATGGCCTAGAGTTCATGTCTATAATAGTACTCCAAATTTCCAAAATCAATTATTTTTAATCGCAATATTTACGATTAATTCTTTTAGAAAGTATCACTATAGTTAAAAAAATTAATATGCTTATTAACTTTGACCACTACTGTACATCAATGTATTAATATTAGACTAAGAAAATGTTCCTTCTTTTTTATACCATAAAATTAACTCAATTGGAAAGTTTACCTGCTGTTCTAGAAGATATATAATATTCTTTATAACTAAGCATAAAAATATAAAAATAAAATTGCATATTTTTAGGCAGCAACAATAACAAGAAAGAAGAAAATGATGGCAATTGTTATTAATGGTTCGTATTAAAAACGTTAATGAAAAATTAAATTTATCTTCAAGCAAATTGGAATATGCTTAAAGGATCTTTATAAGGAAATTTATATTTTATTTTAATATTACATAAAATGTTAAAATAAACAATGTTTAATATTAAATTTTCTTAAAGTTGATTCATATAATTAGAAAAATCAATATAACACACAAATAGTGGACTTCAAAAAAATGATGAATGATTTACCAGCTACCATCCATCAGGTGTGCAAAATATAACATAAAATCTAATAAGTTTTAAATCAAATAATGTCAAAGGTGAAAACATAAAAATGACTGACTAGAAAAATCTAATATAAACATAAATAGTGTTTTAGTTCAATCATACTCACACCATTGAACGTGTTATAATATCCTTTAAATTTTCCTGGCATAATAAATAAAAAAATAATATTTTTTTTTTATATAATCTTACTATAAAAAAAACCGATTACAATTTAAGTGGTAACGTAAGAAATTTTTGGTTTGCTAGACTCTATAGATGCCTTAGGGCTTAGGCAATCGTTAGTTTATAAGTTATTGTTTTGATGGCTTATTTAAGATAGTAATTCAATAAATAAAGAAAGGAAAATTTCAATTCAATTAACTTTGTATTTGGATTTTCTATTTATCAAGTAATTTTGTCCAGGCAAAAGTCATATTCAGGCTAGACATGATATTTTAACGTGGATATGTTCAATAAGCTCAACTGTGCCCGTATTTCTTAATATTGGTACGTACCACTTTCAAGACATTGAAACTGTAACCTAAAAGCCAAGATGCAAGTCATAATTTAACAAATTTTGTATATAAGATAAAACTGCCATTTCAAAATATTGTAAAAAGGACTCTACAAATTAAAATACAGAGTTTTTTCAAATTGGACATTTGGCTTCCTTTTATGTTCGTTCGAATTGACACGAATTGATAGAAATTATTTACAATATACTGGAAAATAAACTTCGTAACAATTCCAGGAATTTTGAGAAAATTATAAAAAATGGAAACTGTGTCAATATATTTTATCAAATTATTTATTTTGTTAGCTACTTTTATTCCAGAATTGTTTTTTTTTTTTTTTTATTTAAATATTAAACTTTCTTAAAGTTTTGATAATTTTACTAAAGCTTTTCATATAAGATAATTTTTGACATATAAAACCATTTACTTTGAATAAGTAATGTCAATGCTAAGAATTGCAATTATCGCAACCATATCAAAACGATAAATATTTCTAATTGAATTTCATGAAGATAAAATGGTTTTTAATAGTAATACTGACAACAAACCATTTGTTGCCAGCAATTGCTCTCAACCCCCACCATTTTTCCCAGTCTTAAAATTACAATTACATATTTCAAATTTTATTACTGATGTTATTCAATTTAAAGCTAAGTCAATTTCGGCGATAAAATTAAAGTTGAACCCGAAACTTAACTATCACTATGCCACTGCCATTGATTATACATCTTTTTTGGCGGACAAACAATGACATTTTAATATCAAATTTTTCATTAAAAATAATCAAATATAATTTCATAATATTCAATAATGAAAATCTAAATAGTTTTTTTTTTTACAATCTGTTAACCACAACTAAATTGAAAATATTTAAAATAAATACAGATTTACACTTGCAAACTGAATTTATCCATAATTGAAATAACATTTTGCATTATAAATTTTATTATCTAGAAAATTTATTGCTAACCTAGGGGTAGCCAATAATTGGGAGTATTCACAAATCAATTTTACTTTTATTGGATTTCGATAGAAATTTCGTAATTAACGTTCTTTTAAATTTCAACCAATCAAAAAATAAGAGCTACACCGAGAACTAAATAAACTTCAACTTTTACGGTGCGGTGGACAAACGTGTTAAATATAAAAATTGATTTTGTACGTTGCCAGCAAAATTATTTACATAATGCTGAATTCGGCGGGAATGTAAAGCAAACATTATCGTTCCACTACAAACAATTCCATAATTCCTCGTAAAAAAAACTATGAACAATGAATTTTTAATAATTTCGTGATTTATTGATATATTCATTCATGTAGACGTGTAATTCATTTGTGCATTATGAATTGATTGTGCATCAAAAATATATTTTCATCACATACTGGATCACTGAATGGGTGGAAAATCCGGAAAATAATTATTTTATATTATAAATAATGTAAATGGAGAAAATCAATTTAATATAAATTCTTGAATAAACAACATAAAAGAATTTATGATTTACACATTTAATTTATTTCAATTAGATATAAAAATTATGATTCCATTGTCATTTTATTCAAAAAAATTATGTAAAACTATTTTTATTTATTATTGTTGTTAAGTTAAATGTAAATTGGGAATAATGAAAATTTCAATATGAAAAACTGATTGAAATTTTTTTATTTATATGAAATGAAAATTATCAAATATAAAATTGTATAATTTGAAAAAAGGACATTTCAATAAAGAAATTAATTTTTTTAATATAAATTTTACAGAAAATGTATTTTAACATAAAATATATAAATACGGAAATCCTGAAGGTATTCATTATTAAATAAATATCGTACAGTGCAATTAGTGAAATTGGTATTTAAAAAAAAAATGAAATATTGAACTTTATTTATAAAAAACGAGAAAAATGTTTTATATTTTGTAATAAATTTCATTGAATTGTAGTTTCATTTTATTTACAAAATAATTTTAGGTAACGAAATTTTCACAGAGACTCGTTGCAGCATCTAACTCCATAACGAGTCACGCAATGATTAAGCAATGATTTTTTTTTCACTGGGCACTTCTGAATCTGTAAAACGAGTTTTGTCGGTTTTGCCGATTAAGGAATACCCCGTGCATAGAGTAACAAAACAACCAATTTATGCAAATGTATTAAATACTATACAATAACATCGTTCGGAATTTTCTGATCCGATTTCAGAAATCAGTAATCTAGAAGCGCTGCTGTGCCGTTGCTGCTTTGAAATGTCAAAAAAAAAAGTTGAAACATAGAAATTTTGGTCAATGACCAAAAATTGTTTATAAAATTATTTGACATTTCAAAGATCCAAAAGCGAAAAAGTTCAACACGAACGAAATATACTTTTCTGTCAATCTCCATTTGACTTTATATGCTGTCATATATGTTTATATTTCAACGTTTCGACGCCATCACACTAACGAAACCTAGCTTACAATTAATTATCGTAAAACTATTCTAGCCTAAATGAGGCACAAGTTACAAGTATGGTATCGACCGCTAAGAATCAGATTTACCATGAAACTAATCAAACCTAACCTACAATTATTTTAGTACTAAAGAATATAGTCTCCGAAAATTATGAAAACCTATCCAAAATTTATGTCATTTTGAAAATATTTACTATAATTTGAAGCAATCCTGAAGATGCTCTTCAAATAACTTTGAAAATACCTCCGAAAGTTATGTAATAATAGGCGAATCGCCGAATCCTTTATAATGATTTTTTTTTATTTCTTTAATAAATTTTTTATTAAAAATACATTTTCAAAATTTAAATTCATTGATTTTTTATATCTTCAATATATAATTTTGATGTCACTATAATATCTTGATTTATAGTGACATCTATCGAAAAAGTTTTAAACTAATTTGACATATATAAATAAATCCGGATAAAGATTTGTAGATTTTTAAATGATTAAATTTTATATATAAAAAATTATATTTTAAATTAGATTCCATTTTATTAAAGGAAGCAATAAATTTAACTTAAACTTACATAGACATATTTATCTTATTTTTCGACAACAACATTTTTCTTATACATATTTATTTCTTGCTATACAAAACACTCCTACCAAATATAGAAAAAACTAATTCATCACTTATAATACATGAACCCTGATATTAATGCAAATATACATAAATATATTCGAAAAGAATACACCAAAAAAAAAAAGGATTTTGTTTGATGACGAATGTCCTTTTTTGTTTTGAATCCTTATTCCTAACGTTCGAAAAACATACATAAAATATCATTATTTATATATGTATTTTTGTAAATGATTGTGGAAAAGAAACCCTTATTTATGTCAGAATATCAAAAATCGACGGCATCAGCATCAACAACACGATAAAGATGTCCATTTTTGTGTTGTTGGTTTTGGTTCAAAATGAAAATAAGTTTAAGTATTTTTTTAGTACCATGTATAAATAGTAATTCCATTTATATTTGGTTCACAAATAAATATAGAATAATAATTAGAATATTTTTTGTTTTGCTAAACATTAAAATTATATGTTAAAGGCAAATAAATATTTTTGGAAAAGTCATATACAGATGACTAAATATTGTTGATAATGAAGAAATGGATTTAAATACAACAATTATAGGACATTCATTTTGATTGATGGATCACACTATACTTGACAACAAATCAAAATCGTTGACTATCAAAAATATACAATTGAACGTATTAAAATTACTGAGGTTCTCAAAATTCTTTATTAACACGGGCCAAAAAGAATTTCTCTCAAATGCTGTAGGAAAGCAAATAGAATACTAATACAAATCCAAATAATATTACTAGGTTAGGTTAGGATAGGTTAGGTTAAGAGTAAAGGTGCGATACATACATAGTTCTAATCACTATGCAGCCACTTGGTTTATTGTGATATCTCTTCTAATTACTCGTAATTGATCTTGCTCCGGTACTGGTTAATTAAACAGTAATGAAAGCTTCCATATTTCAAGGATCTAAAACATAGCCTTGGAGGTGCCGAAGTCGTGTGAACTAGATAGCCATCGTATCTATATAATATGTGTTCAGCCGACGACGTGTTGATAGAACCTACACACTTTGTCCGCTTTTTAAGGGTACAATGACCTTTAAAAAAGCATTAAGCATACCATTGCTCTGGATTTCTTCATATTCATTTGAAGAAGCTCTGTTTTACACTTTTTTGTACAATTTGGTTTACCTATTCAAGTCTGTTCCAATTCAATTCATCTGATTGGGAAGTTTTCTCCTTTTACAGCGCTTTGGAGTTAGCAGCTTGGGTCACCACAAAATGGTACTGAACCCATACGGTGTTTTATGCAAGCTGCTGCTTTGGCAAAAGTGTGGTTTCTTCATTGCCTTCGCAACCCACATAGTCTGAAATTCAGGATAGTGTTACTCGGCTTCTTCTTCCTACGGTTATATGTTTTTGCAGACATTCAGTGCCATTGCCATACTAGTTTTTATTTGACTACCAGAAACAGTGAGAGAAACATTTAAAATCAATCAATTTGTAAATGGCATAATTTCCAATAACACAAATGAATGTTTAACCTCAATAATTTGAAGAATCATTTTTTTCCTCTTCTTTCTACTATCTAAAGTAGTAGACAATCTATTTAATGTCAATTCCGGCAATTTTTTTTAAAAACTTCATAAATATTACATTACTCAGTATTTTTCATAAAATTTTCGGTAACACTTAATTTGCTTGTAACACGATCAATATAATTTAATATAAATTTGTATAATTTGCAAAAAAAAAAATGTTGTCTACCCTTCAATTTTCCCATTTTGATATAGCATAAATTGTCAGGATTCTTCACCTTTACAACAACAACAACAACACAACCACTCAAATTCGACTATGTATTTTTGGGTTATATATTTTATACGTACATCAGGAGTTGATTTAGGATCTGTTGAATCAAAATGAACAAAACAAAATGTAATATTTGTGATGATTATAATTTTATGGATTTTATTCTGGTGATGAAAAACTGATGATGGGGCTCATAATATATATACATATATAATGTATACAAACAAATATAAGAAATTTTATTAACCATTTCAATATTTCAATTCTATATTTTATTTGTTTTCAAACGTTTTAAGTACATTTTATGCTGAAAATTATGTTCATCTTTATTTTTCATATTAATGCCCTTGTCAAAATATTTAACTACCGAAAATTCTTTATTTATAAAATAATGTAATTAAATTGATTATAATGAAAAGGTGGAATTGAAAAATTAGTATTTTGAGTAATTAGTAGAATAATTATTCGGATGAAAATGATGAGAAAAATATTCAAAAAACTGCCCTTAAGTTCTTCTACTTTGTCCATCTGTAATCATTTTTTCACTGAAGGACTATATAAACTCAAATTAAAACCATATCATTGAGTGACCAAAAACGGGCCATAAAATGGTTTTTCTGTGAATAATAATCGAACGAATTTCTCATAAACCCTGCACTTATGTATTGGGGTTGATACTTGGTCATTTAATGATATTCAGTAAGACTCAGGCTATATTAGAAATATCAGGGGGCCATTCGTAAGAAAATGAAAAAAAAATATTACCAACTCAGTTTAACTAACAATTATAAATTTAATTTTTTATACATTTGAGGTAATGCCATCAAAATTGAGAATATTTGAGAAATAATTTTCGGTTAAAATTTTGTTATGTACAATGCGAATAGATAGGATTTTAAAATTATGAGAATTTGTAAGCCTTTTATACCCTCAAGGCCTCAAGGATGTTGGAATTTGTAATACAATTAGTGTGGTATCCAAAAAGACCAACTCTCTTTCAACCCATCTCTAACTTTGTACTGGGATAGAATTTTGTTTTTAAAGAAATTTTGTTTTTTTATGGAATATTTTCCATAAATTATATAGCTTATAAAATTATAAAACCGAGAGTTTGAGATAGAATTTGTATAGATTATAACCTTGTAAATTTAGAGTATTTCAAAATCAAATTTACATTTGCATATAAAATTAGTAGAAGTATTCATAAATGTAAAATGGCGACAATTTCTGTTTCTAACAGAAATATGAATATAAACTCAGATTAACCTTGTTTTTCCAGGTGATTCAGAAGAAATTTTCCTTTACAATTAAATTTATTCATTTAACAAAATTAGATATTTTCCCAAATTAATGTAATTTTGAATTTTTTTTATATAAATATTTCAATTTTAGAAATGAAAAATTATTAAATTATATAATAAATAAAATTATGATTAAAACATTTTCATTTGCGGAACAAATTAACTTTCTTAAATTAACAAAATTCTATATTTATTTTCAAATAAATTTTAAGTTTATTAAATTTAATTTGAAAAAATAACAAAATTATTTAATTTTCAAAAGTACTACTATATAAAAATATCAATCATAATTTACAAAAAATATCCTTTTAAATATGTAGCCTTAAGACTAATATTGTCTTTACTCCTTGTTAAATAAATTAAATTGATTTATACTTCAATGACCATAAAATTGTTATGATTTTATTTATTATGAAAATTATACTTTAAGAGGGTAAAAAAAATTTATTAAATTTAATAATGTTTCTTATTTTGTCTTCAATGTCACAATAAAGACAAACTTCAGTTTTCCAATATTCTATATAAATATATTTGTCTTAAAGGACGAAATATTATTGTGATTATTGATGTGAAAAATTTTTGTAACCTTATAGTCCTTATATAGATCAAAAAAAATATATTAATATTTAATTTAGTTATAAGGGGTTTTCATTTTTTTGATGAAGAAAATTATAAATCAAGAGAAATAATTTATTTATGAAAATGTATTATTTTTCATTTGATACTTCTAATAAGAAAATTTCAAAGTAAATAGAATAATTGCATAATTTTTAGGCTTTAGTTATATTTAGACTGTTAGAGGACATTTTAATGTAAATTTTATAAGAAATTATTTGATGACAGTTTTTGATTTGAATGAAAAATTCTTATTTTTTTATTCACATAAAATAGCAAAAGTTCTTAACAGGAAGGACATTCAAAGGTAAGAGGTTCATACTTTTAAAATATGGCGATCCAAGGGTTAAATGTGTAGACTGTAGAGGATACGGATAAGAATGATTGAACACTTATTGTGTCATTGTTCCTGTCTGCTACACTTACGAATGAAATGCTTTGGTTACATGTAAGAACTACATAAAGCAAATGTTCTGGATTAGTAATCAATTCTGAAATTCGGTCAAATGAGTTGTTGGATCAGCCAGTTACTATTGGTAAGGATACTAGGGGTACCATATGTGCCTAATTTTGACTTACAAGCATGAACCCAAAAATCGATTCTATCTATTTCTTTAATTTTCTCCATTTTAAAGGACTCTCCTAATCCAAAATATTACAAATTTAAATTAATTCAATTGAATTTAAATTTTTTTAATAAACAAATTATTCAAAAAATTCTAATTAGCCTGAAGGTATGCAAACTAAATATTATGTACATAAATAATTTATTCGGTTTTATTTAGACAGCTGATGAGATTAATTTCTCAATACAGAAATAAAATGTATTTTCTAATTAACAAATATTTATCGTATTTTATTCATATATTTATATCCTGACAGAGTTTACCTTTCAGGATATTAAAAATTTAAATGAATTACAAGCTGTTTTCATGTAGTATGTATTGGCATATTTTGCGAGATATCATATTTTTCCATTGTGACGATATGTATAATATTTATGAATTTATGTTTAGCAGCCGAAAAAAATTTATAACACATAATTAATTAATTTTGGAAAAAGGAAATAAAGATTTTATACAAAAAAAAAATTATTGAATAATTAAATTTGTTTCGGAATATTAATCATTTTCATTATTAATGAAAATATATTTTTTTATATTAGGACAAAGCTAACTTCAACGTAAACTACTAAACCTACAATTTATATTTAAGTATTTCATTAAAATATAATTACAGTAGTACAATTTTTTTTGCATACCTTTAGGCAGTTTCAAAATTTATGCATTCTGTTGACACTCTGTCCTTCCACTTTAAATTTTAGTAACTTTCGGTCTGTCAACATTTCAAAAGCTTGTAGTTTACGACCGTTTAGTTATTTTTAATATCCAAGTCTTCATACCATACAAAAGTACCGACCAAAAGTCGGTGTTACAGAGTTTAATTAAAAGCATTTGGGGCCATTTGAATTCTACATTTTATTTCTCCTTTAATTTAGAAGTTATTCAATTGTTCTATCCCATCCCTGATATTGTAGAAACAAATAATAATTAGAATTACTAAAATATGGAGGTTTAATTAACAAGAATTCTTTGTTTCCAATCCTATTTAAACCGAATTTTTTAACCAAATGCACTGAACTGAACAGAAGTTTTATGTTTTACAATTTTACGCAATAAAATCTTAAAATTTTCAATATATTTACCGAAATTTTTGCATACCTTTAGGCGTTTTTTGTATACTAAATCATTTGAACATTTTTTCACTTGTTCATTTTCTAGAATAAACACTAAAAATAATTAAAAATTTCGAAAAATAAAATTAGCATTTACAAAAAATTAATTATTTAAAATATGTTTTAGTAATTTTAAGACCCATGAATGATGTCACATATTACAAAATTCTTATATACATTTTAATATACCACAATAACAAAAATCCTATTCTTGTCAAAAAAAACCCCCATCATATCATATTTATGTATGTACACATAAATATAATAAAATATTATGATTCTCATAAATAAATTCATAAATTGTGTGTATATTATAGCAACAAAAATATGAAAAACATACTCATAATCTTAAAACAATACGGCAAAAAACAAGAAAATTCAATACTTCCAGTTAGAAGTTAGATACATTTTGCCAGAACAAAACATAATATCAAAACATTAACAGAGAACAATAGCATAATAAGTTGTGATGTCATTATTTCCACAACAAAAAAAAAAAAGGAAAAAAAAAGAATGAGCTAAGCATAAAAAACCATTATTACTTTAAGCTTTAAGTATAAAGCATAAAATATTTGACAGAGAAAGGGACCAAAATATGAATATGAACGTAGCTAAACAATTTTTTATTCCGAAAGTATTTTGAGGAGCCATTGGCCCCAATGATTAGAGGTTTCATTATATTTTTATTGCATTTTGGACCTACTAAATTTAAATGGTTTCGAACTATTTTTTATAGCGAAGAAAATTTTAATAGTGAATTATTTGAAAATTGGTTACAACCGAAAGCACAATTGGTACGTACACATTTAACTTAGAGCGACATCGATGCCTCGGTTACATCATAGCACTCTATATTAGCCAACGTTACTCTTATCACGAAAGTAATACTAACAAAAACCAAATTATTGAGCGAGAACTACGGTTCGGCGGTAAACCAAGAAGGCATTCTAATCTCATTTTACGCTGATGGATTGAACAAGAGCACAGAATCTACTGCAACAAACCATCAGGACTTTCAATATATAAAAAAAAGTGGAAGATACTGAAAAGCAGCAAAACAGAACCTTAACAGCCTGCATTGAGAGTCCTTTCAATTACCACCTCCACAAAATGGGTCTAGATGAATCAGTCTAAATGACAAATAAATGAGACAGCACATATTCTATGTGCCACTGCGAGACAGAGTCACAAGGAGAAGACAACATGTTCTAGGAAAAAGCTTCCTCACCTCCGAAAAACTGGCCAATTGTAAGGAAAGAGACTATAAATACACAATAGATCGACAAGGTCGCAATGCTCTCTTCTTCATCAAAGAATAAAAAAAAAATGAAATTTATATATTTCAAAAATTATTAACAAACCTGATAATCCATTGAGTTTCCATATCCCATATGATTACATGAACATGAACAATGTTTAATATGATCCTCTAATTCATAATCAATAATATCTGTACCATTACTATTAGCAGCAGCAGCAGCAACAGCAATTGGACAAATACCAGGTACATGATTTCCATCAATAAATGTATCACCAATAATACCATTATTAATACCATCATTAATAATATTATTACTAATTAATTTACCATGTGCTTTACAAACAGATCGTCCTAATGTATTTGTAGTATTAATACTACTAATTTTATTACATCCATGTAATTTTTTATTAACAACACCACTACCACCACCACTACCACACCGTTTAATACTACTATATGTAATTAAATTATCATTATCATTATTATCATCATCATCACCAGTTGTTTTTGATGTACACATCATAAATGTTGATAATGAATTATTACTAGTGATATTACCACCAGTATTTGTATCTGTTGAAGTAGCAGCACCAGCAATTGATGCACCACTTGATAATTCTGGTGGTGTTGTTGATGATAAAAACATCATCATAGTCATCATTTCGTTAGCTTGATCAATAATTGTTGATGGTGGTACAACTGAAGAACTATTATTATTGTTATTATTATTATTATTACCAGAAATTATCAATGATGCTGTTGATGATGATGGTTGACTTGTTGATGATGATATTGATGATAATGGACTTGAACAATTATTATTATTATTATTATTATTAATATGTTTTTTATTATTTATTTTATTTAAATCATTATTTATATGACCAGCTATTGATAAACAATTACCATCATCACTTTTACTATTATTTTTATTACAATAAAATTGATGTTGCTGTTGCTGTTGACGTTGTTGATGTTGTTGATAATATAAATTATTTTTATTTAATTTTCTATTACGATTTAATGTTGCACTACGTTTTAATATTAAATTATTATAATCTTTATTATTTATATCAATTGTATTAAATTTTTTTTTAATACATTTTGTTGGTGAACCTAATAATTTACTAGATAATGATGATTTTGTATATAATGATGATGGTAATAATAATGATGATGATGATGATAATGTTGATTGTTTATTATTATCATCATTATTATAATTATTAAATAAATTTTTATTAATATTATTAATATTATCAATATTATTAATATCACCTAAATTACTACCATTACTACCACCACAAAATTCATCAATTGTTGGTAATTGTGCTGGTGGTGGTATTTTAAATAATTCTGGTTCACTTATAGCACGAAATTGTGCTAATTCTTCTTCTTCTAGTGCCCTTAAAGCACGTAAATCCCATTCCCCGGATGTCATTAACAATTTGATAAAATAAAAAATTTTTATTTATATTTTTAACAATAATTATTATTATTATAATTATTAAATTTATATTTATTATTAATAATTTTTTATATAGTATTATTAAATTTTTTTTCTTATATATCATTTATATAATTTTAAATATATATAAATATTATAAATTAAATATAATAATTTTTAATAATTTTCAAATAATTCATATTTTTATTGTATATTTCAAGAATTTTCACTTTTTTGTAGTTAATTTTCACTCAGAAACTGATAATTTCCACAAAATAACGAAATAAAATAATAAAAAAACGAAAAAATTTCACTTTTTATTAATAATTTTTCCTTTCTCAATATTTTTATTTAATTTTTTTTTTTTTAATAATATATTTTCTTTAGCAATACACTTTTATATGTAAATAATTTCCATAATTTCCTTTACAAAAAGAAAATAAAAATCATAAATCTTCAACTCTTTTCCTTGGAAACTTGCGCGAATTTTTGTTACATTAAAATTTTCATTTAAAAAACTTTTTGGCGCGTAACAAAAATTTATATGTTAAATTTTCTCTATCAAAAAGGAAAATTCTTTAAATCTTTTTTAAGCTTCCTTTTGTTTCGGTTTTTTTTTTTATTATAAAACTTTTTACTCGCGATATTAAAATATCCTTTATCCTTATATCAATGACTTTTTTTCAGAATATCAAAATATGATTTCTAAAATAAATATATTTTTATTATTATCCCTAAAAATATACATAAAATATTTTTAAAAAAAAGTCCTTTTCCACAATTACACACACTCCAATACCAAAGAATGAATGAAAAAAAAAATTGAAATTATTTTAAAATAGATATTAACGCGAACCGTACTTTTGAATAACTGAAAGGATTTTACAAAATCCATGAACTTTTATTCTACAAAAATTTAATAGTATCACAAAAAAAAAATCATTCCTATATGAAATTGTGGTACGTATGTAAGGTAAAATAAGGATACAATATTGAAATTTTATTTAAGTTTCGAATATTATTAAATATATTTACGAAATTTCGTATAGAATATTATTTCGATAGTAAAATAATATAAATACAACAAGTGGAATTTAAAAACAAAAAGGATAATAAAATATACGCAGGACAAAATTAGCTATATTAATTTTGTAATTCGATATTAAAAAGGGGAAAATATTATGCTTCGAAATTCCATTGCTAAAACAAAACTAAGTAGTTACGTTACGAGTTACGATACAATGTATAAGAAAATGTAGATTATAAATTTACGCTGAGCATTAAAATGATCCACAATACTCCAGTTTGTGGAAGTTGTTTTTTTTTCTGTTACCCGAAAAGAAATTCTTACTTTGTGGAAATTACTTTGATATTAATTTTATCTTTTATTCGAAACGCAAAAGTTACATTCCAATTTGTCAATATTATTTCGATATTAATTTTATCTATTATTCGAAACGCGAGGGGAATTCACATTCCACTTTTTCGATATTTTTATTTCGATTCGATTTAAATTCTAATTTGTAGAAATATTTTTCAAAATTCGTAATATTCTTCGATATAAATTATTGGTATTTCAGGAGAATGATTTGTGGATATTATAATAAAGGATATTTTTCTTCGAATTTTCTCGAAATTGCATGAAAACCAATAGCAAATTATAGATTACTGTGGATTCGTGCCAAAAAAAACCAAAGTTAAGGAGAATTTTAACACTAGAAATTCAAATTGAATGTGACTTTTACATTTGAAAAGAATTTCTATTGAAAACTATACAATGAAATTATATGTTACCATTATAGATAGTTAGATTATGTTCTATGTTAATTGAGTACTGTAAATTACTTATTGAGTCCTTTACAAAAAAAAAAATATTTTTAATTTCCTTCTAAATTTGATTTATGATAAAATCCTGAAAAAGGATAATATAAAAAATAGACACACATTTAAATATATTAAGAAAATAATTGAATTTTGTTTCAGTTCGATTACAAATTTTAAATATTTTCATGATTATTTTCTAGTTAATGATTCTGTAAAACGAAAAGGAAGTGGTAAGTGCATTATCCTATTGATGTATTGAAAGAACGGGATGAAATTGATTTCGAGATCTCGGTATCATGCAGAACTTAATCAATTTACAGTAAACATTAATGAAATATGAAAATGATATTTCAAAATTAAGATAACTAATATTTAAGATTGGGAGCACAAATATCAAATGTTGTCACAACTAATCTCAATAATTGTGAAAAGTAATCAGCACAGTTGGACATGCAATCTCAAAAATTAATACAAACAATTTGAAAAATTAGGAAAACAACTCCCACACAGCTAATCCTCAAGATTTGGAAACAAATCTAATTTCATAGATTGGTCCAATAATCTATAAGATTGGGACAACCATTATTTAAGGTTGAGAGAACTAATCCCTAAGATTAGCATAGATTTAAACTTATATATAAAAAAACAATTGAAACTTATTTATAATTTGAAATCCATACAAAATAATTAAGTTTACACTAAGGATTACCAATTTCATTAGATCTGTGGAGGGCAAATATATTTTATGTAATGCCAGATTTAATCCTAATGTCATAATTGAAGATTTATAAAAAATTTAAATAAAATGGATTAATTTCAATAATTTTTAATTGTAATAAATAAAATACATTTTTGTAATCATTTTTATAGCTTATCCTTTTTGTCGTCCCCATAACAATAATATTAAAAGAAAAAACCCAAAAAACAATAAAAATATCTATCAAATCTGATATAAATAAAATTCACTTTTATCTAATATTATTTATGTTGGTGCTATAGATACGCTGTCTTCGCTAATTTATAATATTCAATTCTAAAATTAAGATCTAAGTTAATTAAATTCGAGTGTATGTTGTGAATTTATAGCTGATTATTTTAGATTTTCTGCATAGTATTTTTAAATTAAAATTCTGCTAAACAGGAAAAAGAAAAGCATGGACCACTTCGTAAATAAGATACAATTACACATTTATTGTAATATTGAAAATGCTACCCAATTAATTTAAATTATTCTTGATGACCTATATTTATATAAAAAGCAGTACATCAAGAAGGTTCCTAAAATTTGGTTATGTAAACGAGTTTCTCTGGCAATTGTTTCCGAAAGAATAATCCAGAAAGCAAAATATTATGGCTTCAGAACGTTGAAAGTACCAAAATTTAAGAGTAACCATTTATATAATTAGCAGTCTTTATTAGCCAATATTTTATAATTTTTTACCCTCCTCTAGTTCACAATGAATAAAAATAGGTAATTCACCAGATTGAATATATTTTTCATATTTTTAGATATCCGTCCAAAACTTATTACAAAATGTGCTAAACAAAATCCTAGTATACATCAAAATGTGGCACATAAAGGTATCCAAATCAAAAAAACCAATAAACAAACTGAATGCTCAACACACAACAACAACGAAAAAGTTAATTGAATTTCTTTAACTTATTTTTTTTTTAAAGGATTTTTTCAATACTTTTTTTTTATCCCTTTTTATATACCCGGAGAATTTTTACCAAAAAAAAAAAAAAAATCTGAAAACATGTTACCAACAACAATAACGAAATAAAGTCAGTCAAGATTTTGTAATGTCGTCTTCAATCAGGTATAAAAGGGCGGCAAAACAATATAATACCAAAAAGGACATGATTACAAAGAAATTGTGATTAAATGGAAAGGGGCACAACAAATAAATACCAAAACGAAAAAAAAAATATATCGCGTGCAAAGTTGACACAAACAAAAAAGTTAAAATCTAGGACAATGAAAATATCTTAAAGTCGAAATAGCTTCAGCAGCTAAGGTGAGAGAATTAAGATTTTTTTGTGTTGTTTTGTTTATAGGCAAAAATTCCTTTTATAAAAATTTTTTAAATTAATGTATTTTTTTTTTTTTTTTGCTTCATCCTTTTTATATTTATCCTGTTTTTAGATCGCTTGTTCTTTAATGACCTGCAGGTGGTATACAGATAATAGTGTATTTCCCCTGGCTGAAAGGTATAAATTTTTATCAGGAATGAATAGGAAAATTGTGCAACATGAATATACAGTTTTTTTTTTTATAGTAATTGTAATTTAAATTTGAGGCAGTATTTAAATATAAGGTTTTGTTGAAAGTTTACAAATCCCAACTGATGCGGATGCCACTTAATCGAATAATTCAAAGGTGTTTTCAGGATGCTACTTCAAAAACAACAAAAAAAACTGCCTAATCGCAAGAATTACTTTGGAATGTTCGTGAAGGATAAAGACACTCGAAGCTACTCATTCCTGGATCATCAAAAAAGCAAGCATTACAGCTCATAGGAAGAAAGTCAGAACAATGGTACGATTGCTTACAGTTTCTCTTACAAGAAAATGCAAACTCAAAAGCACCTACACATAATTGAACTATCAGTGGCCCTAGGTTGTGTGAAGATGAGGACGAAATGTCGGAACTACTTCGAGACTTGAGGCGGTGATGTCTAAACTACTTCGACTTCGACACTTGACGCGTTGAAGTTTAGACATCGACGGGAAATAACAATAATAATCCTAGACCTCTTGAATGCATGCGGTGATTATCAAAGCTTTAAACTGAATAGGAAGACCATTAACTTTGTAATAACTTTTTCTCTAATTCTCCCAAGAATTAAGATTACACTGACTTTTTATTGGACTGTATTTACTAATAATTTAGATTACTGTAGTGTTTTGAACATTCTGGTTTTTCATAACTTAGAAAACTACAAAACATATTTAGATCGACTGATTTCATGCCATTACAGTAACTCTTAAGCTGTACTTCAAATCCACATCCACCTCTAGACCTGAAAAGTAATAAGTTATACATCTCTTATTCGCGATTGTCGACAGTAATTTTCTTCCTTTTACGACCGTGGATGCAATTTTTACAAATGTCACATATTACCATGGGTCCTCCTTAATAGACAAACAATTAAAATAATTTTTGTACAATTCCAATATAAAAATTAAGTTTAAAATATGCTAACAAAACGAAATTTTATAGTAAACTTTTTTTTTTATGTGAAAGGATGACAAACTTTTAAAAAGGATGACAACAAACAAAAAAGTCTAAAATAAATGAAAAGCTATTAAAGCATTTTTTAATGTATTCTTAGAAAATGAGAAAAGAAAATTTCAGTTTTTTTTTTTTTTATTTTGGGGAGCCAACTTTTTTTGTTATTGATTTTGGGATTTTATTTTTGTCTGAAAATTAAAAAAAAAAAAAATCTTTTCTATTGAATTTTCTTGATTTGGTTTTTTGTGTTTCCTTAGATTGGTCAGCACGATCGCTCCTCAATTATATTTGTTTAGTTCTATAAAAAAAAATTGAAGAAAATCAAACTTTTCCTAAATTTTTCTTTTGCGATTTGTTTGTTTAAAATGAAACCTTTTACTGGTCAATCATAGTTGATTTCCTTTTTTAATATTGAATTGAATTGTTAGTTAAACTCATTTTCATTAGTTAATTTTAATTGAAAACGTAAAAATAAAAATGGATAGAATCTAATAAAAAGTTTTTGGAAATATGAAAAATCAAAGCATAATTTAAAACTATATTGATTGATAAACTATTTCGATTGGCACAGAATTATATAATAAAGATTTGGCAAACTTAATCTTAAAAACAAAATTTACTTACTTTTTTATTGGCGCTGTCTTGTGCAGCATTTGCATCAAACTCGAATTTCCAGTAACATTTAGCATTATGATAATCGCATTGTTATTCAACTGAAAATGAATCAGAAATGATTTTTTTTACAATAACTTTTACAATCATTTTATATTTATTATTTATATTGACTTTAATTAATAAGTAAATAGATTAAAAAAAATGGCCTACTAATGGTATTCCGATATTTTAATCAAAAATCTAACGAAGAAGAGTTTTTCCACTTAAGGATGGTGAAGGAATACTGTTCTACTGCAGGAACAAACAAAATTTAGTTACTCTCAATCATAACCTAAAGAAAAAGACATTTGTAATTTCAAGAATAATGAAATATAATTTTTACTTGTTCATCCCGGTTGGGATTAGAGGAGAGCACAGAGCTTTAATAAAAGAAATTTATTTTTATATGGATGTCGATCTATAAGTGAAGAAACTTTTAATAACAATGTGAGTCGGTCTCACATTTTCACCAGCCTTAAATTCACAATTACATATTGTAAATATTTATTACTGGTACTCATTTAAATCGGAGTCAACTTAGAAAGACCGAATTCATCACAGCATAGCACATTACCATACGATGCCACCGTTCCTAAAAAAATTTAATTATTTTGAATCAAAAACCTAAGAAGAAGAGCTGTTCAATTTCCGTAACAACAAATTTTAGTAATTTTCAATCATGTTTAGTTACCTGTAATCAAATTCTAACGAAGAAGCCTTCAAAATAGCTGCACTACATTAAGAGCAACAAAATTTAGAAAACTCTAACAAAAGTATAGCTTTTCCACTTCATACATCGAATGACATCACCATTCTTCTAAATAGAGCAATCTCATAATTAACTAACTATTCCTTACATACATTCTAATGATTTAATTCTAAATAATTCATTAATAACGAAACACTTTTACAATAAATTAAACCGAAATTTACTTAAAAATTGATATTAACTATTAAAATTTCTTATTTATACTTAAATAACCTATTATATTTAAAAACCTAACTATCTAAATTACATTTTAAATGAACCAAAAAATTTAACAAAATATAAAAATATAAAATTACTTAACAAAAAGTATTAAAAATTAATAATTAATCTTAATATGGTTTTGTTTTGTGTTTAACCAATAATGAAAATGTTTCCCAGTTGTATACTAAAAAGCAGGCTATAATAATAATAATAATGATAATAATAAAATCTAATTTTTTACCCCATTTCTAACCCCCATTTTTTTTTTGACAAATTATCCCTTTTCTCATAAAATTTATATATTTACGAATAATAAAGTTAAATATTAAAATATGTATGAAAGTTTTAGAAAAATGTTTGGTATTTTTTGTTTTGTTTTTTGGGAATATTTCCTTTGATACTCAAACCAAACCTATACCAATTTACTCTACAGAGAATTGTTTCGGAAATCCTTAATTTATATAAGAAACACAAAAAAAAAAAATCAAATCCAATATTTTTCTTTTGAAAACATATTTTTCTTTCCTGATAGCTAAACATATCAAAATGTACTAACCAAAAGTATAACAAAAATAAAATATATTTATTTGATATTCACACCACAAGGGAGAATATTTTTACCATTTATTTAATATGACAGGGCACCCGCCACTGGCACTCACTCCTAGGGAGAATATTTTTACTATTTATTTAATATGACAGGGTGACAGGGCACCCGCTACTGACTATGTAGGGCGAATTTTTATTATTCATTTAATATGAGAGGACACTCGACACTGACTCCTAGGGAGAATATTTTTACTACTTATTTATTTATTATAAAAAGGTACCCCCCCCCCCTCATTAAATATCGGAGTTGACATTGGAACAATTAAAAATATTTGGCTTTATATCCGTGGTCTGAGACCTCGGATCATTATTTAGGCTGTTTACTTTAAAATATGTACTGAGACTACAAGTTGCTAACAAATACGTACGATTTATGATACATTAAAATTATGTTCTAGAGCCAACCCTAACCACATATGACACGAATTTATTAATTTAACTTAACTCTAATATCATCTTAAGTTGACCCTCATGTCTAAAACTTTCTTAATGTATTACACGCAGTCTCTCTAAAATATTTTCATTACATACTGAAAGGAAACATATTAAAGGAATAACTTTTCTAAAATTTTGTCTTTCTAAAATTGTGGTTTTTTTTTTACTTGAATTGAGAGAAACGAAATATTTTGGACATAACAAAAATTAGGTAACCGATATAATTATTAGCACCCTTAAGACATTTTTTAGTTAATCTAGCTTTATCTAATTGTAGTAATGTGGATGGATTCATTAATTCATTAACCTTATATTTATCACTTACCAAAAATTGTGTTAAATCACAATTTAAATTCAGTTCTTCTTAAAAGTAATTAAAATGTATAGAAATTGACACTGTGGTTTGTGGTATACACTAAAAGTATATCTATTGACACAATAGTCGAGGTATTGATGGGGCTAGAAATATAGCTAACTTAATAATCAATCAAGAAGAAAAAATAATTTAAAAATTCAAATGCATTTATTGAAAATCATAATATGTACAAGTACAACTATTGTCAGGGTGCCAACAAATTATTCTGGTTGGAAACAGTTATTGACACCAAAACGTTGAACTAAATATAACGAAATTAAGGACTCAAACTGTATTTTCAAGAGAGAGAAATTATTATACATTATGTAGAAAATTTCTTATACGCTGATTTATTATGAAAATTGTAAGTGTCATTAATTGTATCAGTTTACCCTATATTTCTTTAATTTTTCAAAAGTTTTCGAAATTATACGAAAAATTTTTTTTGTTTTTGCAGTATATTTTCATAACATAAAATAATATCCTCCAAAGAAATATTTTAATGGAATAAAATTTATTATTATACGTAACGTACGAGTATTTTATATTATATTAAAATACAAAATGTGGAAAAAAACACGTGCGTCATGATACGTACACAGAGTGTTCATATAACCAAAAATTTGTTCACTGGATTTGCTTTTTTCTTATTATTCATTCACAATTCCCGCGGCAGATAAATGATTCCAAGAAAAATAAATAAATAAATAAAAAAGTTAATAATGGATCCGTATTAAAAATAAGAAAGGTTTACATTATAACCGACATAAATGCCATATAAATATTATCACCGACAAAACATTCTGAGATTTACGCCTAAATGTATGTATTTTTTTTTGTTGATTTTCTTTGCTTTTAAAAATGATTTATTATTATAAATATACAGGTGAAATATTTGTACACCATTATTCAAATAGTTCCCAAATGGCGTAAAATTAAATTTATAATAAAAATGGTGAATAAGTAAAATTTGATTATCCAAATTAAAGTATATTTGTATTGGAATTGGAAGCTTTTAAAGTAAATCTTAAATACATTTGGGATTAGTATAATAAATGCAATTACTAATATCAGCGAGAATTTGTGCGAATTACCCTACAGAGTGAATTATTAGACACAGCATTGAATTGTCTACTACAGTAATTTAAAAGCAGCGGATTAAATTTTATTTGGTTTCATTATGAAGACAATGACAAACTACATTACTCATCTATATACTATAAAAATATTCTGGTCACCCGGTAACAGTTTAATTTCCTGTAACGAAAAAGCAAACGAGCTGGCAAGAAACGGGTTAACAAATGACACCCTGGACACTTACTACTCTATCAATAACCCAAAGTATATTAACGATGTGGAGCGATGGTTGGAAAGCAGCACATGCTACCAAACAAAAGCAATGGCTTCAATAATTTATACCGGTATTACTACTGATCAATAACATTCTACTTAGGAAACACGTGGCGAGATTTGGTCTTACACATACATTCACCTGTAGGTGCACCTACTGGTCCACTGTCTCTCCGTGCTATGTAGAAGACTGAACCACTTATTATTATTATTACATGATAAATCTGTGGGAGGCAGAAGCCGGCCTGTTTGATTTCATTCATAAGAGAAGTAACTAAACGTATAAGTAGCCTTCAAATGATTTTCTATATAACCTGTTAGAGGCGGGTGAAAAGAAGCCTGTCAGCCTGATCAAGTTCATTAAAAAGGTAATTTGGGTTTATGTGCTATTAGGCTAAAAATTTCACCCATCAACTGTGGTACACAACAGGCAACCTTCATTCGTGTGAGGTTTTCGGATCTTTCTTCTAACAAACCAACTAATCAGCCTCCGACTGGAGAGTCATATCTCGTTGAGTAATATCTCGTGGCAAACGATTGGGGGGCTGGTATTTAATGGTCGATAGAGAAAGATAATTTAAAAAGTGCAAATATACGAAATGAAAATGAAAAGCGTTACTGCCGCTTCAATTGACCATCAATTTGAAAAATATAATTAGAGAAAATAATTTTTTAATAAATAAATTCTATTAATTTTTTTGTCAATTAGTTATAATATAAATTTATGTTAAAACTGCGAAAATTTTATATTATATTTAAATAAAAGTTTTTGAAATAATAATAATTATAATTATGCTTTTATAAAAATGTATTTCTAAAGTTTTAACCTCAACAAAAAATAGTTAAATAAAATATTTTACAAAAATATATTATTAAAATATATTTAAAAACTTTTAAACAAAAAGTTGTAATTTATATTTTTCTATAGTTAGACTAACTTTTTTGGCTTTAGATAGAAATGATCACCTACGAACGTACAAATACAAAAAAAAAACTAAAATTTTTGTTTATCATTTAACATTTAACATTTTTGCATATTAAATTTTATAAAATAAATTATCATTAAAATTTATAGAGACTAGGAAAATTTTACACCTGTGCTTAAAATGGTGTCGTTTAAAGTTAAAATTTATTTTATCATCTCTGGTACCTTACAAGGTACAAGGACTTTATTATAAAAAGATATTTTAAGAACGGAGAATTATATTTATGCCCAACAGAAAAAATCATAAACTGGCGAGATCGTAGTTGGTTAATGTTATGTAATGGAAAGTTTTGATGGAAAATTGATGCGTAAGCTATCAATATAGAATAACTAGTCAGTATTTTTTCAGTCTTTTCAAACATTAGTTAAACTTGAGTTAGTTTTCGTCACTAAAACTAACTAAGACACTCAAATTTTGATGAAACTTCTATCATTTTTAACTAATATGAAAATATAAATATATTACAAACCAAGGTAAACGAAACAGTTGTCATGATTCATTTAGGATGCTTTATTGAAAGCCTCAAGACAGCCAAAATGATGATATTAAGATTAAAGGCACATCGAAGACACGGGTCAAAAATTAGCATTTGAAAAAAATAATAATCAAAATAAGAAAAAATGTAATTACATAATTGAATAATGATGAAAACTCTAGCAGAATTATTCTGGCAGAGTGAATTGTCAGAACGTTAAGTGGACGTAATCACAATGTTCTACAAATATAGCGAAAGCTAGATTTGACTGCAGAAGAAGTAGACCAAATTACCGGTAGGAAGACGAACATCAGTATAAACAACATACGCGAAAGCTGGAGTGATGATGCTGCGCATTTATTCGAATTTCTTGAAAAAATTAAAAGTTGGTATTTTTTTTGGAGTTTTAAGTGAAAGTATGAAGAAAATAAAGTTTTTTTTAAAAAATTAAAATTCAAAAATCTAATTATTTTTCACAATTAAAATTATTGTATAAATATTTTCAAATGTATATAGAAATATCAGTTACACTTTCATACTTTAATTAAATCAAACTGGTGTTAATTAGATTTAAAAATACTGTAATTAGTTGCAAACTTAATGGTAATAAATTTGCCATTTAAAAATATTGATAAGAAACTATAAAATTACAGATCACAAAATATTTCAGAAATTGCTAGAGATTGCTTTCTATACCAAATTAAAATGTTTTAAGTCAATCTGAGTCAATGTAGTTTGAAATTTAGTTCAAAGCGGGATAAATTTACAAAAAAACGAACCTGGGCTTAAAAATTTACATATATTCAAGTTTGACAAATTAATTTTTATCGTTTCTCAAAGTTCTATGTTAAAATTAGATTGAATTGTAAGACTATCAAGTCGATAATAATGAAATTTATACCAATTTTAATATCACTTGTGGTTTTTGTCAATTGTACAGATTATTGTACGTATCATAAAGATCATATTGGGTGTAAAAACGATGGAGTAACACTAAAAACATTAATTAAAATATTCGGTTCAAATAAAATTAATTATGTTTTTTTTTTTTTAGAAAATTTCTACAAAGTGTAGAAGTAAAGCTAAAATTATCAACTTAAAACAAAATAAACTGAAAGAAAAAATAGTAGAAATCCATAATACAAGAAGGAATACTATTGCGTTAGGGAAACTTGTAGAATTTGAACCAGCTTTAAAAATGGCGACAATGGGTTGGGATAATGAATTAGCTTATTTAGCTGAATTAAATGTAAAAACTTGTAAATTTCAACATGATCCTTGCCGTGATACAACAAATTTTATACATTCTGGTCAAAATATTGGTATGTGGATGGGTGCAGCTGATAATATACCAAATATAATCAAGTCTATGATTGATAATTGGTTTGATGAATATAAATTAGCTAGTATGGAAATTATTAACAATTTTTCGCCCGGGTTAAACAAAAAAAAAATTATATATTTTTAATAACTATAATTTTAATTAATTTAATTTCCTTTCTAATATTTAGAGCAAATGCTGTTGGACACTTTACAGCTATGGTTCGTGACAGAAATACTAAACTTGGTTGTGGTATGATCGAGATATCTGAAGGTGCTTATAAAACATATATAATGGCATGTAATTATGCTATGACTAATGTGGTTGACCTACCAGTTTATGTAAATGGTAAAGCTGCTTCTGGTTGTAAAACTGGAAAAAATCCCAAATTTCCTGGGCTTTGTTCAATAAAAGAAAAAATTGATCCGAATTCATTAGATTATTAATTGGTTTAAATTTAATTAATTTGAATTAAATATATTTTTTGCTTAATTTATGAATAATAAAAATAATATAAAATAATAATATAAAATATAGTTAGTAGTTAGTACAAACGTTGAGTCGATATTGAAATCTCTCATTAATGACCAATTCAACAAATATTACACATTTGGACACGAAATTATAATCAACTTCGATCGCGTCTCAACTGAATTTACATCCACAAAGTTTGTGAACTTTTGGCCAAGAAAATTATTGATTATCAGCGTGATCACCTAATATCTAATGAGCAAATTAATGATCAAATTTGACACATGACACATCAATTTTAATCCTAGAAACTCGGTAGATATCAGTTTAATGGACAAGTTATATAGAAATTCCATTTCTTATACAACATCTCATCGTCAACCCTTACATAAACTACGACAAAACTTTAATTAATTAAAATTATTGCAATTATATTAAAAACAATATAGAAATATCAGTTAAACTTCTATGATTAAACTGATTCGAATTACTTTTTATTAAATTTAAAAATTCTGTAAAACAATTTGAAAAACGTTTATAGTAAAAATAGGAATTTAAAAATATTGATAAGAAACTATAAAATGACAGATTACAATATTTCAGAAATGTATTTAAATTTATAGAGATTACTTTCGACCAAATTCAAAACTTCACTAATTTCAAACACCATCATACAGAAACTGTATACCTCAACCAATCTAAAGAATAATAAGTGGAGTATTTTAGTCAAACATCATAAGGAAGAAGAACCCATACTAAAACTAATTCAGATACGAAAATTGAGATTTATCGGGCATTGCACATACCATTAAGAAAAAAACCCGATAGCATCATATAAAAATGGTTTTAGAGTGCAATCATCTAGAAACAAGAACTCAAAGTCGCCCGAAATAAACCTCTGGAATCGATCAGTATTCCTAAAACAAGAAGATTTAACCCGATATTTTGATGTCGACTTAATATGGTCCCTTCCCTATAAGTTAGTAATAACCAAATATTTCTAGTAAATACAAATTCAATGAAAACTAATATCAAAATATCCGATTAAGTTCTTTAACTTTCAAAGATTTCTGGTAAAGATTTTAAAGTATTACAAGTAATAAAATTGCGGTTCTTATACAAAAATATTCTTAAAAAAAAAATAATTGGATTTATATACATAAAAACACATTTTTCTTAACCTACAAGGATTTTGTTATGTATATAAGAAGCACTGTAAATTTTCTATCAAATTCTTATCCAATATGAACCACTAAAATATATAAGAATACAGTAGTGGTCAGATATAAATTAACTTATACTTAAGATATTTTTTAAATATACATTTTTTCTATATTTCTACAGAAATTACATAATTAATTATGTCAAGCTAATTGCTTTTGTTAGTGCGGTTTGTCAACAATTAAAATTTTATCTGGGGTACCGAATACTCAGTTAAAGCTTAATCAACTCAGGCACTACGATCTAGAATCGATCCTGCGTAGTAATGCAGCACATAGAAACCTAAACTCCGTTTACCAATGTCCTTTTTTGTACATGAGAATTTTAGTAATAAACTAATTATTTGTATTACTATTAGACATTTTATGAAAAGGTAATTGAAACTACAAGAATGTATCAAAAAGCATATTCAAAACGCCTGCAAACATTTTGAGAGACCCAATAGGCATAAAATATGAATTTTCGAGGTTTCACCTGCAAGTGCCTAGATATGACCCACTGGCAGAAATGATACATTTGGCAGATATGTGAGCTCTACAACCTTAACGATCAAGCGGTAATGATTTACCTACAGATATAGTACATTTTCTGAACGCTGAGAGTTTGATCTAAAGTAATTATCTTTAGCTATGCGAGGTGTACACGTGAGTGGTAGAACCATTAAGATCATCGTCGTCTTGTACAGGACTCTAACCAATCAACCAATAAATGGTAAGTTTTATTGTACCACTAAAGGTTACAATTTATGTTTCGTATATTTATTTGTACAAAATATATTTTCATTTTAAATACAAATTTTTTTTTTTTGGTAATTTTTTTGGTGCCGTTTCATAAGGCCATATGTCATAACGCCATAATTGCTTTATGACTCACTTATGAGTCAGTCGTAAAGCCATATTCGCCATTTTTATCAATATGGCTTTAAGACTCACTCAAAAGATTCATGAAGCCATCAATGGAATGAGTCTTAAAACCATATATGGTGTTATGAATCATTCGAGTGAGTCTTAAAGCCATATTCGATTTACAGATTTTTGCAAAAGTCAAATTCAAATTCTAAAGGCGCGCGCTTGGCCTGACTTGAGTGAGTCTTAAAAATGATGAATATGGCTATAAAACTCACTTGAATGAGTTATGACATATGGCCTTATAACACTGCACCATTTTTTTTATGTATATTATTTTGTTATTGGTTTCCAAAATATTATATCACTCTCTATAGTGTCATATGTATAGTAATACCATTTTGATACCTTTATAACAATGTTATATATTAGTTTCTAGGCCAATAATACCACAATAAATATTCCAGAAAATTACTATTATTTACTTTGAAAGGTAAAATATCGAAAACGAGCATCAACAATGTATTTATATATATAGAAATGTACAGATACATAATAAGATACAATGTATCTAAAAGTATTAATATGTTGTTGTTATTTTTATATATAAATAATCAATTTTTATTATTATTTTAGTTTTATTTATGCATAACACAATATTAAATAAAAATGTATATAAGAAAATTCGATGGTTATTTGTGGGTTCCATTAAAAATGTATATACAATTATACCTAACCTAACAAATATATAATAATTATTAGAATCCCCATTAAGAATATTAAATTCGATCTGTCAATATTATAAATAAAATATAATAATGAAATAATCTAATAATTTATATAATAAAATGAAAAACTTTTTATAACGAAAATATATTTATATTTTTTAGTGTCAATAAATGATTTAATTAATTATGACAGTTTATTATTCATAAAAATTATTGGACCCATTACTGGCATAAGGAAATACCGCATCTTTAATTCGATATTTTGTTGGTTAACGTTAAAGCATACTGTAAGATTAGTTAAAAATGTATCACGTAAGAATTAAAGGTAGCTAATTAAATTAAATTTATAGAATTTCCAATTAAAAAAAGTCTTTTTTTAAAATAAATATTTCTGAACACCTTCTTCTCTGCATATAGCCTAGCCACTAACTACTGGCAATTATATGACTATGTTATATTGAAAATGCTTCCCAACCATGACATTCGTTCCCTACCATGTATTACGTGTATGTATTCGTATACAGATCGGAGATGGGTTGAAGTTTTTGGTCATTACAAAAATAATAATTTGAATCAAAATTATTTGGTAAAAATTGTGGAATATTTACTATGTTTACCTGGTACAAACGCAACAGTCGAAAGGACATTTTCAGTGATAGATCGATCAAATGTGGGGATCCACAAAAATAGGAATTAAAAATTAATACCTTAGGTGTTCAGGATTCGGACTGTTTGTAACTAATTATAATTAACTTAAATGTGACATCAAGAACATGGGAATAAAAATATTTTTTTACTGCTAAAAAGCTTGGAAAAGGACGAATTTGATCAACTAGACTGGAAAATGTTATATTATGTACCATTCAGTATTTGGTATTAATGTCATGAAAATATTAAGAAGCAAAATTTAAGATCTTTTTGAAACAATGCAAGTTAGCATTTGATATTACAAAATTTAAATATACTTTATTTAACTGAAACAGTTTTCGCATCGGGTTTCATGAATTTCAATATCGTTAATTTTTGTAAGCTTGTCTTGAATAAGGTTTACAGAACTGTAACTGCTGATATTTTTCATTACAGGACATTAAAAAAAATGAGTCAGCTAGGAAAACTGTATCGTAATTGTAAAAATCAAGTAAAAAAAGACATTTCAAATGAAAATTTCAAGTATGTATATAACAAAATTCGAAATAATTTTATGTAAAAAATTCAAATTAATATGACAAATCCGAAACTTTACACCATTAATTTCAAATTATATAGAATTATATAAATTGAAATTGTTTCAAACATTAAAATAACCATAAAAATCACCAAAAACAAATTAAAATAGTCAAATAATAAATCATATTTCTGTAAAGTGGAATTTAAAAAAATAAATGCTTCAAACATTTTCCTTTATTTAAACCAAAAATTATATGTACTTCAACCTCAAATAGTACACTATAAAAGATATTTTTCAATATACATTAAAAAACACTTTACATAAATTTCTATTTCCCATTTTCTACATTTATATACAAAATTTCCCTGTACATATTTCTAGAAAAACTCTTACTGAAACAAAATGAAAATAAAATTGTTAAAACGAATTGCACAATCAAAGAAGTTTTCGAGATATTACATATTTTTAAGATAGTTTTTTTTAATCTTATTTTTGAGAAACTTTATGTTAACACTTTTTCACGACCGTCTGTCGGCCATTTATAGTAAATGGCTACATAAATTATTAATGAACGATTTCGCAGTGGAAGCTTAAACCTTTTCCAGAGTTTAATCTTCGGTTTTAATTATTTTCTGGTTTCTCAGTGCAAACTTAAAGATCAGCCTTCGTTAAAGTAAGCTTTATCTTAAAACGCAAGAGGGGAATAGTTTAAGCTTTACTTAAGATCTTTTTTATTATTCAAGTAAATAGAAAATAAATTCATATACATTTAATTTTTATGATACATTTTCATTCACAATAACATTATTTCCAATAAAAATTCACAATAATTCACATTTTTTCGTTTAGCTTAGCGAAAATTTTGATTAAAAAATATCCCAGTGATTTTAAGTTGTAGGATTAAGCTACACAATGGGTTTAGTTAAGCTTAAGCTTACACTGTGAAATCGATCATAAAAGATAGGGCATTGGAAAAGTTAAAAATTTTGGAACCAGACAGTATAGGTGGTAATTTCAAATTGGTGTAATTCTGTCATTTTCGGAACATGTTTTTTAACAAAGTTAAAAATTCATGACCATACAAGTTGGGAAAAAAATAAAGAATAGAATAATTTTAATCCTGATGATCTGGTTTAAAATACTGTGTAAGTCGGTGCCCTCTCCTCATTATTACCATCTTGTTTTAAGTTTTCTTATTAAAATATCGTGTATCTTTATATCAATGAGTAATTGATTTTATCATTTTTCCAGTTCGTTTTTGGTTTTACAGCTGTTTCAGCAGCAGGTCTAATATAGTGCAGTTCTAGCAATATACAAATTTAAAAATTATTACAAAATATTTGATTTTATAATATACTATTGTTCGTTCTACTATATTTCCACCTTAAGTTCCACCTTGATGCAAAATATATTTTCCATTTCGGTACCAAATTCAACATTTTACAATATTCTATAAATTATTTAGACTTAAATTATTATACAACATAGCGTAACTTGTATGATATTCAACTGTTGACGCAGTCAAAACAGCTCTCATTAATGTAAAACATATTCTGTATACAGAAGTTTTGCTGTACGGCCTTTTTGTGTTCATATATAACAATGAAATTTTTGCAATGAATAGTTAAAAACGAAATAAAAAAAATACATTTTCCTAACAATGCCAAGTTTTCTATAAACATGAGAATTTCCATGTTCAACAATCTAACAAAAATGAACTTGTCTAAATGTAGAATTTTGCATAAATATGTTGCAGTAGATTTTTAATAGATAGAATTTATATGACATCTTGAAATATAATCATTTTATTTTTGATATTTTATGAAGAATCTCATACCTATGCTCGATTATGGGAAATATTCTTTACAAAATATAGTTATATAGAAATAAAAGTGTGCATTGATGCCTTTTACGTTCAATTATATTTATTACTCTATCTATGTAGCTAGGTATCTACAAAGCATATATATAGTCATAGTTTGGATGATGATGTAAAATAATTGTGTCAGTGAATTAAATTTAACATGTGTGTTAAAAATTTAACAATTTTCCTTAATTCTGTAAAGCTGATATTCATAAATTATTTTTGAAGTGGAATATATCAGAATTTTGAAGTAATTTAATATAACATCTTGTTAACAAGATAAACTTTCGGTATCATAAAATTGTTATGATAATGAGATGGATTAAGTAACTTATAGAAATAATTAATTATAATTTAATTTTATTTTTATATAGTTTAAGAAGTTTAATGTTTTTAGAATGATTTTATATTATTATAATGAATCACTACATCAATTCAAATTGTGCCTAATAAAATGGTTGGAACTAATCAATAGGAGTAATTAAAAAATAAGATTAATTACATGTGTAGTGTACAAAATGGTACACTCTGTAATAAATTATTTGTAATTAATTAATGACCTAATTTATTTTGTCAAATTGACAAAATAAATCAATAGATTTATTTTAATTAAATATTATTTAAATTCAAAATTGCTTAATTAGCAATTTTGCTAACTAAGCATGTTATTATTAATTATTAAAGGTAAAAGAATTTATTACAAATCAATTATTATTGATTTTGGTATAACTGAAAATCATATAAATTAAATGTAAATCGATGGTTAAATGGTCAGTCGATCAATATCAACAACCAGAACAATTTCAAGGAAAAAGCTTGCGCTTTATTGAAAATTGTTTCACGCATTGTTATATTGTATGATATCTAAATATATAAAGTATTTAATTTTTAAATAAATCATAAAATAAATAAAGGAAAATATCGTTTTTTGTCAACATAAAAACCACATTAAAGAGATTGGATCATAAAGAATAACAAATAGGTAAAGTAATTATATTATTAAATAACTAATAATATAACATATGGCGCAGCCGGTAGGATAATAATATAACATATGGCGCAGCCGGTTGCGTAAAAATTACCATTTTTACGTTAACCAAACCTTCGTGTTAGAAAAAATAATTAATAAAAAGATCTAAAATCACCTTAAAAAGCTTATGCTTAAGGTGGAGTCAGAAGCATTTTTTTGCTAGACTCAATTGATCTTTTTAATGTCAACATCATATAAAAATAAGGAGTCGGTTTTTGAAGAAATTAGTAAAGACAACGGAGTAGGACCAAAACCGATAACGATAGAGGAATATAAGAAAAGAGCAACAAGGAAATTACCAACAGAAAAAGTAAAGCAGCAGAAAAAACGAAGAGGAGGGAAATCAGCAGTCAGGCAGCAGCAAATAAAAGATTTAAGGAGAATAATAAGTTTGGGGTGTTCAAACGAACATAAAACCCTGTTTGAAGCACAGATAAAACAATTGAAGAAAGAATCGAGAAAAAAGAAAAAGGAGAACATAACATCGAAGAATTTCAGTAGAATATTTGAGGAAAGCATACGCAGAGCAGAAGCAGCATTAAATTGTAGTTAAAGATTTTTTTTAAATATTTCTGTTATTAAACAATAAATTAATTTATTATCTCATAATGAAAATAGTAAGGGAGGATGAATTAGTATATTTTTGTATTTTTATACTATCAGAAAATTTAGAAATAATAATTGAAAGGAATAACATTGTAGTATTTAGTAGTAAAAATAAACATGATTAAAAAATAAATAATATTTTTTTTGTCTATTCTTCTTGTAAAAAAAAAAAAACAATCATTGACTATTGGGTAGTTTATTTTTTTTCTTTCGCATTTTTGCCAACTTATTTTATATTCTTATTTCGCTTTGTTGATATGGGTAGTTTTATTATTTGGATTTTTGTAGCTTTTTATTTGATTTGATATTTTTTTGTACTTCTGGGCTTATAAGTTTTTCTTTATATAAAAAAATTATAATAATTAATCCATGTTGAAATAAAACATAAATTAATTAGTTAATTTTTTTTTGAATATACAATATTTATGGTAGGAATTCGAAATTTTGATGTAATTGTACATCACTAATTGTTTAATTTCTTTAAATTGGTAGTTTTTTTGGAGTGTCAGAGCTCCAATATTTCTGTTGGAAGTTAGATTTCATAAAGTTATGCTTAACAGGTTTTCTAGAATCATTGATTCGTTCTCTTTTGATAACTCTAGTCCAACCATTTCAAATAATTCGGATGAAAGCCGGATTATTGAAATTAGAAACCCAATTGCTTCTACGCCACAAAATTTGGTGCCAATAGCAAGTACTAGTGGTACAAAGAAAAGAGTAACCTTTTTAGAAGAAAAAAAGAAAACTTTGGGAAGAAAAAAGTTCGAAAAAACAAAATCTAATCATAGATATCCTACAAGAGGTAGATTAGATTTATTAAAATCGGCAGTAACAAAGGAAATGGAAAATAACGAAGCCGAACACATATATGATGAAGTACCACAAGAAAACGAGGACAATTTAGAAAATATAGAAAATCAGAGCCCTGGGGCCGGGTTATTAAATAATAATAATATAGAAAATAATAATCAAACTACTAAAACTCCAGAACCAACTACTGCAAATTTCTTATATCAAGATAATACTTACGATTTACGTTCCAACATGACATTACCACTAAGCACCACTTTTGGATTATATTTAGCGGGAGTACCAATTTTCTCTGCGGAAGGAGATAGGGTAGTCTTGGAATTACAAAGTTTTCTGGACCTAGCTAATGAAGCATATTACAGAACAGACGAGATCGATAGGAATTCGGTTCTAAGGCAATTAATTCGGGGTAAGCTCAGAGGTAGAGCAGCCGAATTATTTCAAGACAGAGCGATACTTAGCTTTGAAGAATTTAGAGAAATTTTGGAAGAAAACTTTATTCCTAGAAAATCAATTGCTCAGTTAAAAAACGAGTTAGAAAATTGTTTTCAAACAATTGATGAATCCATAAATACATTCGCAGACAGATTACAACGCAGATATGCATGTTTAATTTTAGGAATAAAAAAGAAATATATTAAAGAACCGGGATCAATGTTACAAGATGCAGAGGAAACTGCGCAACGAGTTTTTATTAGAGGTTTAAGATCGGAATCAATAAAACAATATGTTTTGGGACAGAATTATAATAAATTCGAGGATCTTTTAAGAGGCGCGAAAAATTTTGCAAATCATTTAGATCAGGTAGCACCTACAAGAAATAATGATACCACACAGTTAGAACAAATGTTCCAAAAATTCTTGTCTACCTGTCAAAATCAAAATCAAAACCAATTTAACACAAATAATTCACCTCAATTTAATACTAATAATACTAATAATTCCTATCCAAACAATTCCTACAATCATAGTAGAACATTTCCACCTAAAAATAATTATAATCCTAAATTTAACAATAATAACCAAAATCAATCTCCACGCTATAACTCTAACTATCGTAGTGCAAATCCACATAATCAAAACACTAACAATTCTAACAATTTTCGTAATTCCAATACTAACAATACTAATCCGCATGTATCCTTTAATGGCGCAAGGAATACTGGAACAATAGTTTGTTTTAAATGTGGAAAACCGGGACACATTAGTAGGGAATGTACAGTAAATAACATAGTAAATAATCAGAACAGACAAATACCTCAAATAAAATGTAAAATTTGCGGTAGCAATGGTCATTACGCAGCAAGTTGTAATGCTCAAAGAATTCCTTCATCAACAGTAAACATACTACAAATGGAAAACTGTGAATGGTGTGGGGTAAAAGGACATAATGAATTGAATTGTGAAATAAGACAAATTTATCAAGCTAGACAACAATTAGAGTCGGGAAACGAGCCAGGGGCGACTCAAAACCCCAGTCGTTCCTAAATCAAGAGCACAGGGTAGGCTCACAAAATGTTATGGTCGGGCCTAAGTCGTTAGTAACGCTACCATTAGATATTAGTAACAAAAAAGAAGTTACATTACTTGTGGACACAGGTGCCCAAGTTAGTTTATTAAATAAAGATAGCGTTGCTGACATAAGTAAAATAAATAAAGGAAAACAAATGACAATAAGAACATTACATGACAAAAGTACAACAATGGGAAGTTGTAAAGGAAAATTTGGAATTTATAGTAAATTAGATTGTGATTTTCAAGTTATGAATGAAAATTTGAAATTACCAGTAGATGGTATTTTAGGGAATGATTTTTTGTCAAAAAATTGTGATGTATTAGGACCACAACAAAAATTACGATTTCCAGTTACACAGGATAATGCAAATGAGTTTAGTATACCATTTTCAAGTGAAACAGAGAATGAAGAAATAATGTATAATTATACTGAGAGACCTTTAGAGAAAAAGTCAATAATAACAGAAAATACAGAAGTTAAGGTAATAAATAATAAGTTGGAAGAATTTAGAAAAATAATTAAAATGGATATAGAAAGGATCGTGGAATCCTACATAGAAAAAGGAAATAATTTGACTAAGGAGTCAAAAGAGAATAAAATTAATTATGTAAAAAAAGAAATTGTAAATGATGAAGTTAAAATAAAGGAATATATTATAGAAAAAGGAAATAATTTGACTAAGGAGTCAAAAGAGAATAAAAGTTGTTATATAGAAGATGAGAAGGAAATAGTGGATAATAATAATGAAAATAAAATAAAAGAAGAAATACCTGTTATACCTGTAAAATATTTAATAAAAGGTCGGTCAGAACAAATTATCAACGTAGCAAGTAAAAAAAATGGGGAATTCATATGTATAAAAAAAGAAGTTTATCCTGGAATTTATCTTGGGAATTGCATAGTAAAAACAAATAATGGTCATGTAACAGTAAGCCTTATGAATATAAATAAGGAAGATATAGAAATACCAGAACCTACACTTGAGCTGGTACCGTTACAAAATTTTGATATTTTCAATTTTAAGAAAAAATTAAAATCGCAGGAGTTATTACCGTATAGGAACTATAAATTCGACAAAAAACCGGAAAACATATACAAAGAAAATAGTAACAATATTTTTGGAACTTTAAATAACATTTTTTTTGATAAAATAGAAAATAGCGTACAACAAAGAATACATCTTTTAGAGGAAAATTTGGAAGTTGACAAAAATTGGAATTCAGAAGAAAAGAAAGCAGTAACGGAGATTTGTGAAGATTTTAATGATATTTTTCATTTACCAGGAGATGATTTAAGTTATACTACATCGATAGCTCATAAAATACAGTTACAGGATAATACGCCTGCAATTGCACAAGCTAATTATAGACTGCCAGAAAGTTATTGTTAAGGAATGAGCTTGGAAACGGCCAACCTTACCTTCGATAGCAACAAATAAAATTTAATTGTTTAAGTGCACTGTAAGAATTTTCAAACAAAAAGAAAATTATGGTAACAACAGTTGAACCTCGAAAAAAAATAAAAGCACAATAAATAATTTTTCTTTTAACGTTATAATAGTTATTTTATTTAATATTATTTTAATTTTAGGTTTATATAAATGTTTAGCACCTTACTTATTATAATGATTAAGATATTTATTTATTTGTTTTTTACCAACTTAATTTATTATTTTTACAATATAATAATGTATTATTTTACGATATAATTTATTGTTTTTACTTAATGTGTGTGGACTGTATTTTATATGGAAAAAAATGGTTGTGGTTTCTTTTAATAAAAGAATTTAAAAATGATCAAAGGACTTTAAATAGTTTATTTTTTTTTTGTTAATTTACCCTTTTATAATATTTTTTGAAAGGACTTTTACATAATTTAATTCAAATTATTAACTTTTTTTTATAATCACGGAATACCATAACCATTTTTTTTACACTAATTTACTTAATAAAATATTAAGATTTATTTTCAAATATGAATTAGTTTTATTTTAAATGTGTTTAATTATCACTTTAATTATTATTATTTTTTAATTTGATTAATAACTTTAATTATGACACGGTTACTTTAATATTACAATATATTTTATGTTTTAACTTTTGTTCCAATTTTAAATTATAACTCCGCTCGGTATAACGATTGATTTACAATTGAATAAAATTTTATAATTTTGTTTCTAATTCTTTATAAGAAGAGTATGATATAAAATTTTTGGCGGGAATTTACTAATACCAAATAATGAAAATACTAATTAAACACATTTTAATAATTAAATACAATAAGAATAATAAGAATACAATAACTAATTAAATCAGCAGATGTCAATAATTTTATATTAGACTTTATTGTATACAAAAAGAAATTTTCAAGAGAAAAAGAATTTATTTATTGGAAGTTACAGGGTGGTTCCTGAACATCCCGGGCGACCCTGAAAGATCGCTTTCAGCAAAGGGTAAAACGGCTAGTTTGTGCACAGGCCGTTCATAGACTCCTCGTTCGGTTTTTACGTGGACCACTCGAACATGATTGTCTTTTCCAAAGATCACTTGTTCAATTTTACCTAAAATCCATTTTGTTGCCGCTAGATTTGGTTCGTTTACCAGTACTATATCGCCGACTTGAACATTACGCTTCGGTAATTGCCATTTTGGTCGCTGCTGCAACGACGTAATATATTCTCGATGCCAGCGTTTCCAAAATCCTTGGCTAAGCTGTCGTAGTAGCATCCAGTTTGAGTGTAATGGAATTGGATCAGGCGACAAGTCTGGTTCTGGGATAGACGTATATGGTTCACCAATTAAAAAATGCGCAGGTGTTAGTACTTCAACATCAGTGTCTGAAACAGCAATTAACGGTCGTGAATTAAGAATTGCTTCGATTCGTGACAATAGCGTGTACATTTCTTCATACGTAAGAATGTGCGTCCCAATAACGCGTTTTAAATGTGTTTTAACCGATTTGACTCCGGCTTCCCACAATCCGCCGAAGTGTGGAGATGCTGGCGGGATGAAATGCCAGTTAATGTTGTCAGTAGATAGGTGATCCATAATAGCATTGTTGTGCTTTTGTGAGCATAACAGTTGTTGCATTTCATCGAGCTTCCGACTAGCACCTAGAAAGTTTGTGCCATTATCGCTGAAAATGTCGCTTGGTTTACCACGGCGAGCACAGAAACGGTCTAAAGCAGCTAAAAATGTATCAGTTGATAGATCATTAGCTAGTTCCAGATGAAGCGCTTTCGTAGTGAAGCACACAAATAGGCATATATAACCTTTGCTATATCGTGGATTCCGGCCTCGGAATGCACGCAGTGTGATTGGCCCAGCATAGTCAATACCAACGCGACGAAATGGCTTGGCATATTGTATGCGTTCATCGGGCAGATTACCCATCAACTGTGTAGTGGTGGCTTTACGCTGTTTAAAGCAGATGACGCAATCGTGCACCACTTTTCGACAAATATTGCGACATCCAACTATCCAATATTGTTGACGAAGAATAGCGAATAATCCAGCCACACCAATATGTAGATGAGCGACATGCGCATGCTGTACGATGAGCTTGGTGATTGCATGATCTTTTGGCAATATAATTGGATGTTTTGCTGAATATGGAACTATGGAATTTACGATGCGTCCGCCAACACGTAGCAGTTGATTTTTGTCCAAAAACGGTGTGAGTGACAGCAAACGACTATTGTTTGATAAACTTTGTTGTTTAGTTAATTGACTAAATTCAGTAACGAATTCTGATTGTTGTGCAAGCTGAAAGAAAAAAAGTTTAGAATTATTAAGTTCAAATGTAGATAAAGCATAATTGTTTTCTCTAAGTTGACTAGATTTTCGTGCGTTGCGACAAAAACGGTAGCAATATGCGATTATACGAACTAATGTTGTCCATGATGATATCTTGTTTAATAAATATTGTAAAGTATGGTTTGCATCAACCAACGAATGATATGCTAGAACGTCTTGTGCTGCTTTGCGTTCTTCTAATATTGTTTTATCAATAGACGATTCTGCACAGTCGGTAGGCCATTCCGAATGTGGTTTACGTAACCATGTAGGACCTTCCCACCATAGCGTGGCATGTACCAGGTCTGATGGCATCAACCCGCGTGATGCACAATCAGCTGGGTTTTGAGCAGATTTCACATGCGACCATTTTGAACGTGGTGCGACATTAAGTACTTCAGAAGTACGGTTTGCAATGAAGGTTGACCAGCGGCGTGGCGGTGATGACAGCCAATGTAATACCAGTTGTGAATCTGTCCAAGCAAAAAATATTAAGTTTTGCATCTGCAATGAAAGAAAGATTTTGTTAAAAAGTCTGGATAAAAGAACAGCTGCACATAGCTCAAGTCTGGGTAGACTTATTTGTTTTAGCGGCGCGGCTTTCGTTTTAGCGGTAACCAAAATAGTTTGGATGATATCCGAATCATTGCGACTACGGCAATAAATCACGGCGGCGTATGCCTTTTCCGACGCGTCGCAAAACCCGTGTAGTTCGATTTCGGAACTGTGATACCAGATACGACGACTGATTTTCACATGTTTAAATTCGGAGACCTCGTTCCGTAATAACCGCCAACGATTGGCAAGATCTTCGGGAAGTACGTCATCCCAATCAAGTTTTCGGCACCATAATTCTTGAAACAACATTTTTATTAAAATGATTGCTGGAGCTAGGAACCCTAACGGATCGAAAACTCGCGCAGCTTCTGATAACATATTGCGTTTAGTGAATGGAGCAGATTCTGGTAATGTTATCGTGTATGAAAATGAGTCTTCCGCTGGGCACCAGCGTAATCCTAATAATTTAATAGATGATGAATCTTGGAGTGCTAATGGTGATACTTCTCGCTGATCTTCTGGTATAGATAGTAATAACGACATGCTATTTGTGCTCCATTTACGTAATTTAAATCCAGCAGATGCTAATATCTGCGTTAGTTCTGTTTTTAATTTGATAAGTTCGTCCATACTATCTGCTCCTGATAAAATATCATCAACGTAGAAGTCATTCAATATCATGCTTGCGATCTTCGGATTCGTTGATTCGTAATCTTTAGCAAGCTGAATTAGGGTTCGAACAGATAGAAATGGTGCTGGTGATGTACCATACGTGACAGTATTTAACCGATAATGTGAAAATGGTTTCGCGATATCTTCTCGCCAAACGATTCGCTGGTAATCGCGATGTTTTTCAGCAACCCAGATTTGGCGAAACATTTGCTGAATGTCTGCTGAAAAACAGTGTTTGTGTCGACGAAATCGAATGCAAACGGCAAATAGATCGCGTTGAATTGGTGCACCTATTTGTAGCGTTTCATTAAGCGATAAGTCATGGCCATGTTTTGATGAGCCGTCAAATACGACACGTAACTTTGTGGTACTACTATCCTCCTTAAACACAGCATGGTGTGGGAGATAATAGCACTTATTTGATGAGACATGTATTTCATTTGCAGGAATTAATGACATGTGACCTAGATTGATGTACTCAGCCATGAACTCTGAATAGTTTTGTTTGAGTACACTATTTTGAGCGAACTTTCGCTCCATTGATTTTTGACGAGAAATCGCAGAGGCTAGAGTATTCCCAAAGTGGAATTCACCGTCTTTAAATGGAAGTTCAACTATGTATTTTCCATCCGCAGATCTAGAATGAGTGGTAACAAAATGATGTTCGGTTTGTTGTTCATTTTCAGACAGATGAGAGTGTGAAGTGATTTCTTCTAACTCCCAAAAACGCTTTAAGTCAAAATCTGTATTGACAGTTGTATGAAGTGAAGTTATGAAAGCACAACAATTGTCCGAAGACATCGCCGTTGTTGTTGTTTCCCCAGCAATTACCCACCCAAATATTGTGAGGATTGCATTTGGTGCCCCGTTTGGCCCCCTTAAAGTTTGATTTTCGAAGATTGAAAATGTTTTGTCAGCCCCAATGATCATGTCAATTGGACCAGGTTCATTGAATTTTGGATCTGCAAGCTTTATTAATGAATGTGTTGGACAATTATAATTGTTCCCTACGAAATTTGGCAATAAACCAGTCAAATGCGTCATGATATAAGCATTTACCTTAATTGATTTATCGCTATGTCTGGACTGCAAAGTGAGTGACACAGACCCCCGTGTGCGACCAGCACCATTGGATGCCAATCCTGCAACTGGAATTTTTGCATGTGCGCGTTTGAGACTAAGTCTTTGTGCGCAAGCCTCAGTTATAAATGAGCATTGTGACCCCGTATCCAATAAAACTCTTATTGAGTGGGTAGTTCCAAACCGATCTCTAGTATTTACGACCGCGGTCGGTAAATACGTTTTTAATAATGTTGTAGATTTTGATTCAACCGCATGCGCGTTGATTACTGAATTTTCGGAAGAAATTAATGAAAGATTTGATTGAATCGGAGTGGAGCTCGATGCGTCTTGATTCAATACCGGTTTTCGTGTATGTTGTTGGTGAATCGATTGCGATGTGTTTGCAGAAGTTTGTGATGTATTTGGCGAACGTGAATAATTTGTGCCAGTGTGTATTAACGTGTGATGCCGTCCATGGCACTGTTTACATGAATGTTTTGACGTACAAATGGTCGAACGATGACCGGCCCGCAGGCAGTTGAAACATAAAGAATTTGATTGCGTAAATATTCGCCGCGACTGTGGCGACATAGATGTGAATTGTAAACATTGATAAAGTTCGTGAGCGGAGTTACATTTAGGACATGACGATGTACTGGTGTGGAAACTTTTAAAATTAGGTTTAGCTATTTGGTGTGCAGGTTTACCATGACTAGGTGTTACTGGTTTACGATTGAGATCAGTGGAAACTCTAGGTGATATTATATCACACTGATTCTCGAGAAATTCTATGAATTTACTAAGTTTTGGAAATTGAACACCAGCTGTGCATTTGGCCCATGCATTGTGAATTTCAGAATCAAGTTTATTTAATAAAAGATAAATGAGCCAAATATCACGTGTTTCGGCATCTGAGCCTAATGCTCTTAGGCCTCGAAGAACTTCATCAGCACTATCAACTAGCTTTCTCAAGTTGGTATAGCTAGATGAGTTGACAGTTGGTAAACTAATGAATTTCTTTATTAGTGCATCTGCAATATGACCCTTTTTGTCATATCTTTTGACAAGCTTATCCCAAGCTTCGTCGTAATTAGTGTCAGAGACAGAAATGTGCGTTAACAAATTTGCGGGTTCATTTGTTAAAAACGTCTTTAAATAAAAGAACTTTTGACACGGCGTTAAGCTTGTATTGGTATGTACCGTACTTTCATATAGGTCGCGAAATGTGTTCCATTCTGTGAAATCACCGGAAAATGGTTTTATGTGGATTTTTGGCAACTGGGTTTCGGTCCGAATGTTGGGCGAATATATCGGTGCAGTTGTATTGCCTGAAATATTATGATTAGAATTATTATGATTAGTTTCTTGGAGTAGCCGTGTTAATTGTTCAACTTTTTGGTCTAACAAATCAGCTACATTATAATACGAATCTTCGAATTGAATTAAATCATCGTCTGTATGCGCAGTTTCGGATGCTATAGCTTCGTCGACCATTTCATTATATATCTCATGGTATTCATTCCATAACTGCTCTAGTTTAGCACGTTTCAGATTAACGCCAGCTAATGTTACGCTAGCTGGAAATGCAAGTGCATACGTATGTAGTCGGGTTAGTGCTCCCTTAACGCGACCTCTTTTAATATTTAGTGCTTCCATATTATACTTCGATTTTTTTCCCGAAAGTAATATAAATATTTTGTTTTATTGTACACCCGGTATTATTAATAACGACCAATATAAAAAAATGTAATTGATTTTATACTATTTGATTACCACATATAATGTATAAATTAAATTGTTTTTGTGGCACTCTGTTTAATATTAAATTAAATTTTACCGAAATGAAATACCGATTAATTAAATAAATTTAAATTTCATAAATATTATTAATTACGTTTTATTAATATTTTTACCAACGTTAATTTTTAGACACCCAGTACGTAAGAATTTAATAAGAAGTTTAATTAAAATATGTATATATAATCATATATATATTTGCGACAAAAAAATTTTTGATAATAAATTTGATCATTAAAATTTATATGAGGCACCCAGTATTTTAATTTTGTTGCACTATAAATTGTGGTATACAATTTTATTATATTTAATGAGTGCAATGAGAATTATTTTTGTACATCTGTTGTGTTGGTAGAAAATTAATATTATTTGTATTTGTATTGGTCGGCAATTTTGTTCTATTTGTAATGAACTGAATCTTATACAATATGAAATTTGTAATTTATATATATAGATATAAAAAAGTCAATTTAGTTATAAGAATAATTTTATTTTACAGCGTGTACCAAATGTTATGTATAATTTATTTATTTTGTTATTTATTGAGAAAAAAAATATTTAGTGTAATATATTTAAATATAATTTTATTTGATTTAATTATGTAATATGATTTTTTATAATTTTATATGATACAATTACCGATCCAACGATGAGAACCTTTTTGAGAAAGTTTTTGATAATTAACAGCCACTTTTCACTATTAATGTTTTATATTTTATTTAAAATGTTTTTCACTTTTTACTTTTCACGTTTCGCGGTTACCGAATCCGGTTTCGAACTAGGACCAAATGTTAAGGAATGAGCTTGGAAACGGCCAACCTTACCTTCGATAGCAACAAATAAAATTTAATTGTTTAAGTGCACTGTAAGAATTTTCAAACAAAAAGAAAATTATGGTAACAACAGTTGAACCTCGAAAAAAAATAAAAGCACAATAAATAATTTTTCTTTTAACGTTATAATAGTTATTTTATTTAATATTATTTTAATTTTAGGTTTATATAAATGTTTAGCACCTTACTTATTATAATGATTAAGATATTTATTTATTTGTTTTTTACCAACTTAATTTATTATTTTTACAATATAATAATGTATTATTTTACGATATAATTTATTGTTTTTACTTAATGTGTGTGGACTGTATTTTATATGGAAAAAAATGGTTGTGGTTTCTTTTAATAAAAGAATTTAAAAATGATCAAAGGACTTTAAATAGTTTATTTTTTTTTTGTTAATTTACCCTTTTATAATATTTTTTGAAAGGACTTTTACATAATTTAATTCAAATTATTAACTTTTTTTTATAATCACGGAATACCATAACCATTTTTTTTACACTAATTTACTTAATAAAATATTAAGATTTATTTTCAAATATGAATTAGTTTTATTTTAAATGTGTTTAATTATCACTTTAATTATTATTATTTTTTAATTTGATTAATAACTTTAATTATGACACGGTTACTTTAATATTACAATATATTTTATGTTTTAACTTTTGTTCCAATTTTAAATTATAACTCCGCTCGGTATAACGATTGATTTACAATTGAATAAAATTTTATAATTTTGTTTCTAATTCTTTATAAGAAGAGTATGATATAAAATTTTTGGCGGGAATTTACTAATACCAAATAATGAAAATACTAATTAAACACATTTTAATAATTAAATACAATAAGAATAATAAGAATACAATAACTAATTAAATCAGCAGATGTCAATAATTTTATATTAGACTTTATTGTATACAAAAAGAAATTTTCAAGAGAAAAAGAATTTATTTATTGGAAGTTACAGGGTGGTTCCTGAACAGTTATAGAAAAGAAATACACGAGCAAGTTGGACAAATGTTAAATAACGATATTATACAACCAAGCCAAAGTGCGTGGAACGCACCTCTGTTAGTAGTTCCTAAGAAACCAGGGAAAGACGGTAAAAAACGATTTAGAATAGTCATTGACTATAGGAAATTAAATGCAGTAACGGTAAAGGATGCATTCCCATTACCTAGAATTGAAGACATATTGCAACAATTAGGTAATTCAAGGTATTTTACGACATTAGATTTAGCCAGCGGTTATCATCAAGTCCTGGTGGACCCAACGGATCGAGAAAAAACTGCCTTTAGTACAGTATTTGGACATTATGAATTTAAACGAATGCCTTTTGGACTAACAGGTGCACCAGCAACTTTTCAACGATTGATGAATTATGTTCTAACAGGATTACAGGGAATAAAATGTTTTGTATACTTGGATGATATTGTAATATATGGTCGAACATTGGAAGATCACCAACAAAAGCTAAAAATAGTCCTTGAAAGATTGCGGGAAAACAATTTAAAGTTGCAACCCGAAAAATGTAAATTCTTAAGAAAAGAAGTCATATATCTGGGACATAAATGTACAGAAAAGGGTGTGTTACCAGACCCTGAGAAAATTAGATGTGTAAAAGAATTTCCAGCACCAAAAACAACTAAACAGTTACAATCCTTTCTAGGGTTAATAAATTATTATCGTTCAAGTATTCCTAATTTAGCAAAAATAGGAGAACCATTATATAAATTAGCAACAAAAAGTAAAAAATTCGATTGGACATCAAAATGTATAGAAGCTTTTGAGAGTGTAAAGAAATTATTAACAGAACCACCACTCTTACAATATCCAGATTTTGATAAACAATTTATTTTAACTACAGATGCTTGTAATACCGCTCTAGGTGCTGTACTTTCACAAGGAGAAGTTGGAAAAGATTACCCAATAGCCTATGCAAGTCGTGTTCTCAACAAAGCGGAACGTAATTATAGCACCATAGAAAAAGAAATGTTAGGAATATATTGGGCTATAAAAAATTATAGATGTTACTTGTTTGGTCGAGATTTTGTTGTATATACAGATCACAAACCATTGATTTGTGAGTTCAATAAAAGAAATCCGGAAGGTAGGCTCAACAGATGGAAAATGAGATTATCTGAGTACTCATATAAAGTCAACTATAAGCCTGGTAAACGTAATTCCAATGCAGATGCTCTTAGTAGAATACCATATGATGATGAACAAAATCAAGTAGAAGAAGTAACAAATATAATAAGAAGTCCATGGATTAATGCTGTAACACGAGCACAAACGGAAAATATGCATAACAAAAAACAAACAAATAATGATGAAATAGTAATAGACGAAGAAGATGACTCGGAGGATATAATGGAAGGAACAATGAACAAAATTAGACTAACTGAATTGGAAGATATTAAGACAATATTAAAAGAATATCACGATACACCGTTAGGAGGACATCTAGGAGTAATAAAAACTTACAATAGAATAAGGAGATTTTATTCATGGAAAAATATGGTAAAAACCATACAAAATTATATAAAAAATTGTCAAAAATGTCAAAAAACTAAACATGGAAAAATAACGAAAATGGGAATGGCAATAACAGACACTGCTAAGAAACCATTTGACAAAGTGTATTTAGATATAGTGGGTCCATTGCCAATCACAAATAATGGAAATAAATACATTTTGACTTTTCAAGATGATTTAACTAAGTATTTAGATTGTATTGCTATACCAAATATGGAAGCAGTAACAGTTGCTGAGGCATTTTATAGAGGGATAATATTAAAATATTCAATAATACCGCAAAAATTAATAACCGATCAAGGTACAAATTTTACAAGCGAGTTGTTTAAAAAATTATGTAAGTTGTTACGAATAAAAAAGATTCATACTACAGCTTACCATCCACAATCAAATGGATCCCTTGAACGAAGACACGGACCATTGGTGGAAGCTCTTAAAATGACAACGGATCGGAACCCACAAATTTGGGACGAATGGTTAGCGGAAGCCGCATTTTCACATAATCATACACCACATGAGGGCACTAAATATTCACCAATATATGCGCTATATGGATTTTGTGAACCATTACCTAGTATATTACAAAAAAAACCAGAGCCGGTATATAATTATGAAGATATTTGTAATATAATTAAACATAAAATGCAGACAATACATCAAGTAGTTAGAGGGAATTTATTAGAAAGTAAACATAAGTCGAAACAATATTATGATAAAAACAAAATATTGGAAGAATATAAAATTGGGGACAAAGTTTTGTTAACAAACGCTAATAAACCTCATAAGTTAAGTAATAGATGGTTGGGACCATATGAGATAGTAGAAATACCAAATAATCTTAATACTACAATTAAAATTGGTAATAAAATACGGAGGGTACATAATAATCGTATAAAGAAATGGTCGGAAGACATTGTTTAGTCGTAAATTATAATAAAATAATTCTAGAGGAGTATTCGTTTTAAATAATTATAATAAAATAATTAACGTAAATTATAATAAAATAATTCTAGAAGAGTATTTGTTTTAAATAATTTTTATTAGGTTAAATTTTTTTATTAGGATAAACATTTTTATATTTATAGTAGTAAAATAAAAATAATAGTAAAAATTTATACTTATAGGGTTATAATAATTAAGGGTTTTCTTATTTTTTTTAGAAAAATGACTATCCTAACAATTATTGTTTTTTTAACAATAGTAAATGGGAATCCAGTAATCATCGAGGAAATAACAAATACTGAAGTGCTGTTTGAGAAAATAAGCCAAGTAATAGAATATCAAGATTCTTTACATTTATATACAAAACTGCGAATAATGTCAACAAATGAAATTGAAGAATTCTTAAATTTAATAAAAATACAAGTAGATAGTACTTGTTATCAATTAAAGAACTATACAAAGTTACATACATGTGAAAGTTTTAAGAAAGAAATCAAATTTTGGAATGAAAAGTTAATTAAATTAACTCAAGGGGTAAATCATTTTTTTAGAAGGAATAATAGAAGTAAAAGAGGTGCCATTAATGTAATTGGAACAGTATCTAAAATGTTATTTGGGACAATGGATGAAGAAGATTCACAAAAAATATATAATACTCTTGAAAAACTTAAATATAACGAAGAAAAAACTATTGAACTGTTGGACAAACAAACCGCAGTAGTAGCTTCCAATTTTGAGTTTTTAGAAAACGTCACAGGGAATTTAACAGCAAAAACAACGGAATTAGAAAGCAAGTTAGATATGATCGAATTAGAAATAAAGAAAAGACTGGAAGGGGTACATCAAGAAATAGCTTTAATTTGGGCAGAATTAGAATTGCATCGTTTAATTATTTATACATTAGCGGAATTAGAAAGAATTTACGGTCATATGTTGGAACAGGAGGAAATTATCAATGCATTACAACAACATAGAATTCATCCCCTTATTTTCGACTCACAGTATTTGGTCGAAATAGTTAAAAATATGACAAATGGAATAGGGCATCATTATTTGTACTCCACTACAGTGTTAAATCAAATAGCTAATATTGAACTAGCTTACTATGAACAGGAAATAGGAATTAGGGTGACCATTAGTTCGTTGCCAAATGAAGAATTTGAACTTTTTAAAATATACGCTTTACCAAAATTAGCAGCGAAGCAACAATTTACCATCATAGAACCCGTTTGGGACTACATAGCAAACAATTCTGTCAATCAATTTCTGTTATACAGAACATCGGAATTGGCTACAGCATGTAAAAAAATAGAAAATGACAGGAATGAAGAAATTTATATATGCAAACAATTGCATCCAAAGATTTTAGGTTCAAAAACTGAATCTTGTGTTATAAGTAATTTTTTGAAAAGTGTGAAACAACAGGAGACGTGTGAATATCATGTAGTGCAAGAAATTCAGAATCACATAGTACCATTACATACAATAAATAATTGGTTGTACATGTTTACAACTAGTCAAGAAATTACTAGTTTTTGCAATCCAAATAATTATAAACAGAAAATAAATGGAATAGGCATAATAAAATTTAATAAAAAATGTTCATTTATAGTAGGTAATATGGAAATGCCTTACTTTGATAAGCAAGATAAAACAGTAGCAGGCAGCAAAAGGTATGTGTTTGGACAAATGCCTGAGGTAGAACATAATTTTACGGATGCAATGTTAGAGTTTAAAATAAGTCAAGAGCAAGATTCAAATAAAATTGAATCCTGGGGACCGGAAGAATTAAAAGAAGAGTTCCGCAAAAGAAGTAAAGCGATATCTAAAATACGGGAGGAAATTAAAACAGAAAAACAGCGACAACAACGAATAAATGGTATAGGCAACGCAACAGCAATAACCTCCACAATAACTGGGTTGTTAATAGGAATAGTCAGTGTATATAGTATATACAAAATAGTAAAAAAAATTTGTAAAAAGAGAAAATATGTGGAAGGACCTGTAGCGTATAAGAAACCAACAGAAAATTTTAGGCCAAAACCGGGAAATAAAATTAAAATAAATAAAATAATGGAGGTACCACCGGTAACCCCACCATCAAATAATTTCATAAACCAACATAAAGAAAAACGTAAGATGGAAAAAGAAAATCGAACCCTCGATTTGTCTTTAATCCCACAGACGTTATCCTTTAGGAGTTAAATTGTATTTTTTATTATTTTTTTGTGGTATATAACAAATTAAAAGTTGGAATTACAGTCTACCACAAACTGTAAAACCGTAGATAGTAATATTAGGGAAAATTAGTAAAGAACACCTAACATGTTATGAATTATCAATATGCACAAAATTTATATTGATAATTCGAGTATTGTTATACCGAGTATATTAATTAAAATTACTACAAAACAAACAATTTTACAAAATAAAACTACGTTACTTTATTTACGTTAAATATATATTTATATAAAAAAAATTAAACAAAACAAACTCGGTTTATTTTATTATTTAATTAGTTAGTTAATAGGAAAAAAGTAAGGAGAGAAAAAAGTAATAAAAACCTACTCACGTTTTTTTTGAATCCTCCAAGTTTAACATCATTTTTGTGTTTTTTGTTGTCATCAATAATTTGTTATCCATTTTGATGTACCTAAAAATAATGATATATTTAAAAAAAAAAAATTAAAAGAAATTTAAAAAAAATTATATAAAAAAAAAAATAACAAACACGCCGCCTGAAAATGGTGACCCCCTAAAAAAAAAAAAAAGAATTTTTTTTTATAAATAAATTAATATATATAAAAAAAGAAAAACAACTAACATACTTATTTCAAAATTTTAATGTAACGTCGCCTGAAAATGGTGAAACCCTAAAAAAAAAAAAAACACAAATGAAATAAATATATCAAACGCAATATATACTTAACTTTTGGTAATCAGAGTTTTTTTCTTCATCAAATAAATTTTTATCTATTGAATGCAAATTCCTATGATTCGTCGGCCGCAAGTAGTGAAGGAAAACTAAATTATTGATTTCATATGGGTATATTAAAAATTACTACCACATACATATGATTTATGAGATATGTATTTCAAACATATCTCATACAAAATAAAATCACGAACACAGTTAATAATTATTTTTTTTACTCAAATTCAAAAGAAAAAAAATGCAAGGCGGCAAATAATTATCAAAACAATTAAGTTCAACAAATTTAGATTCCTATGGGGAGCTAGAATCTTAAAGGGAATAAAATAATATAGGGAAGTTAATTGAGTGAATTAATTGAGAAAAAAATAATAACAAGAAAAGTTGTAATTTTTAAACCATAATTTTTTATTTTTTTTTTATTTAAAATTTATTAGTAAAAAATATATAACAAAATTTTACCAAATTTAAGTACATTATCAAATTTAAGTACATTTTTTTTCTAATTTTTAATATTTTATTATAGTATATATATATAAAAAATTTTTTATAGCATGTTCAAATCTGAAAAAAAAAAAATTTCTTATTAGTATAAAAATTAATTAAATTAAAAAGTCACTACTTACCATATTTTTTTTAAAAACACTTTTCTGTGCCCAGTGGCCAGATAATGTTGATGTAAATCATTTTGTGTTAGGAAAGTTTCATAACACAGGTCACATGGGTGAACAAATTGCACCACCCTTGCAGACGTAGAGATTCGAATGATTATTCTTCTGTTGGATTCCATAATTTTAAATTTTAAATTTTAAAAATTTTAATTAATCCGTTCAGCGCAACAGTTGAATTGCGAATAATTAATTTAATAATTAAGTTAATAAGGATAAGTAATTGTAGGAAAAAAAGGGCCTATATTGCAATTTTAAAAAAAAATATATATAAAGGTTTTTTTTGGAAATGTAACTGCTTAATTAACATTTTTGTAATTAAGTAAATAATAGGTAATTTTTTTTAAAACATTAGGTAATGTTGTTGCAATATATCGGATTACAAAAAAAAAAAAAAAAAAAAAAGAATATACAACAGGTTGAACGGGGAGGTAAGGGTATGGAATAAGTTTTTAAGTTAAATTTATAAAGGTTTTTTTTTAAAATAGTCAATGGTTGTATAATGTAGTCAAAAAATAATTCATGATTCTAAATTATGTAGTCAATCATAAAAAAAAATATAAAAATATAATGTAGACAAAATCTAAATTATGTAGTCAATCATAAAAAAAAATTAAAAATATAATGTAGACAAAATCTAAATTATGTGAGAATAAAGAATTTGAAATGTAAACAATAATAAAAAAAAAAAGATAAGAAATTTTTAGATTAAGATTTTTTTGTTTATATCAGGAATTTTGGGTATAAAATAAATGTTTGAATTTATTTACACGGTAAAAAAAAATATATAGTTGAATTATAAATTTGAAAAATTAATATTAAGTTTTAAAAAATAATAATTTTAAATTATTAACTAAGAGTTTTGTTTTGGGTTTTAAAATTATATTCAATTATATTAATATTATTATAAAAAATTATTAAAACTATAAAATGATTGGGGTTATTAAAATATATGAATTATTAAATTGTTTGTAAATTAAGAATTATTAAATTATAAATATTGGTTTTAAATTTTAGTATGTAAAAAGTAAATAAAAAAAAAAATATATATAGTGTAAAGGGGAAGGAAAAGGTATAAGAATATGTTTTATATGTGTTGAAAAAATATTAAAATACAATAATAAAAAAAAAAAAATTGTAATCAACATAAGAATTTTTGTATACAGTCAATAAAATCATATTACACAGTAAAAAAAAAAAGAATATACATTTTGAATTAATAAAATTTTATATTATTACACAGTAAAAAAAAAAAGAAATAAATATTGAATTATTGAATTATCAAATTACTTATAAATTAAAAAATACTTTAAATTATGAAATAATATTACATTATATTATACAGAAAAATTATATTTCTTTTAAAATTTTAAATTTTGAATTATTAAATTTTTAAAATATTAGGAAAACATTTTGTAAAATACTATGAATTATTAAGATTAAATTTTGAAATATATAAGATTGTAAATTTTTGTAAAAGCAGTAAAAAAAATAATAAATAAATAAACTACCGAGCCTAATCCTTTCAAAGGAAGGTGAATTATCTCAATAAACAATTGAGAGTGCGAAATTCGGTAACTGCAATTATATATATATGTTTTTTGTAAATTGTAAATTGAAGAGCTGATTAATTTAACCATAAAAAAATTTAAGATTTAAATACTCCGTAGTACCGGAAAAAGACTAATTTGTAAAATGAGTCTTTTTCATCTGGGAATGGGAGGTGTAGTGTACAAAATGGTACACTCTGTAATAAATTATTTGTAATTAATTAATGACCTAATTTATTTTGTCAAATTGACAAAATAAATCAATAGATTTATTTTAATTAAATATTATTTAAATTCAAAATTGCTTAATTAGCAATTTTGCTAACTAAGCATGTTATTATTAATTATTAAAGGTAAAAGAATTTATTACAAATCAATTATTATTGATTTTGGTATAACTGAAAATCATATAAATTAAATGTAAATCGATGGTTAAATGGTCAGTCGATCAATATCAACAACCAGAACAATTTCAAGGAAAAAGCTTGCGCTTTATTGAAAATTGTTTCACGCATTGTTATATTGTATGATATCTAAATATATAAAGTATTTAATTTTTAAATAAATCATAAAATAAATAAAGGAAAATATCGTTTTTTGTCAACATAAAAACCACATTAAAGAGATTGGATCATAAAGAATAACAAATAGGTAAAGTAATTATATTATTAAATAACTAATAATATAACACATGGAATCGAATCTTATATATTAATACAAATCAATGTAAATCATAATATCATTATCAGTGAAAGTTTACTTAATGTCTCACCAAGTGTAAAGTATGGACTACATAATTTCGATCAGTTCAATTTCAATTCGTTCAGTAAAGTTCAAATTTGACGTACGAATCGAATCAAATCCAAAGAGTTTAAAACGATTGGAATTTTGCGAATCCACACTGAAGGAAATGTCAAGAGAAATAAAATTTGACACATGGCTGAGAAAATGTTACAGAGGATATTAAAAATTTTCCGGAATTACATAATAAACAAATTAAAAATTACAAAAAATTATACCAAAAGTTGAAACTGTCATAAAAAAGATGATAAAAAAATTCAAACTGACAAATTAATCGATTTTAATCGATAGTTTATGTGTTCAGTCTACTTAACCAGTCGAATAGAAACTGAACTGAACTGATCGGTACATTGTAGCCCTTACTTAATACGTAAAATACTAAGATTAATCGAAATTCAAATTCCTAACCACATAATCTAAAGTACATTTTCCTGGTTACCTCTATAAATATATTCAATAATTTATCTTTACATTAAAATTACTTATTTCGATTTAAAAAACTTTAAACATCCACTAACAAAACATTTATATATAAAATTCTATCCTTAAAATTTACAATTCAATATATACTTTTTGACTACAATAAAGGTTCCTAAACGATATCTAATGACAACAATAATCTAGAAATATTACAATATTTTAAAATACAAAATTATACCGAAAAAAAAATCCTATATCTTTTCTATATTTATTCAATGTACGCCACATTTGTGTATCAAATGAAAATCTACATTGATAATATTGAAAATATGTCTTTGAATTATGTGCAAATTATGAATTGTATACATAAAAATGTCCTTAAAATTTAAATTCACAAATATTTCATAATTTCGTATCCGATAAAAAAAATATAATTGTGTAATATTTTCTATATGACATGAAAAATCTTTATTGTTGAAAATATTAAATGATAATTTTCATCGAACAATTACAATTAGAATTCCCTAAACTAAACCGATATTTTATAAATGTATTTTTGAATCCTTGAATCCAATTTTGTTACCAATTGCAAATTTATTTTAGTATAAATGAAAATCCTTTTATGATAATAATTATTATTGTCACTTTTATATGTGTTTAGATAATCGCATATCCTTTGCAAATATATCTTTAAAATTATGGTATTATTTTTTGGAACGTTCGTGTTTTTATTAATGGAAATTAATTGGCAACAGATTTTTAATGTGCATAGAATATTAAATGAGTTAATATATGAATATATATATAATTTTATTTTTGATTAGATTTTTCAACTCGTTCCTAGTTTTTATGAAAAATTCATGCTATAAATTCACATATTTATAAGCTAAATCAGTGTACATAATTTCAATGTGCACAACTATATGAATTTTTGTATACACTTACACTGGAAATTGTGTTAAAAGTAGAAATCAATTTAATCTAAATTGAATTTTAAAGAGAATTGTCAGCAAAGTTGATAAGGAAATGTCATTATACAGAGAATTGCCAACACAGTGTTACCATCGTCGAACTGAGAATTTAATTGACATGGACGTGTAATTGTGTACAACGAATTATCAACACAATGACTTGACGTTACAGGGAACTGACGCCATATTAAATTCTTTACATCAACAATTCGGCTTCGTAACAATTCCGCTTTGTTTACAGTCAACGAATATAGATTACATATTAAAAAAGTATTCAATCAATATGAACAACAAATACGAATTTTTGTATACACTATGAATTGTTAACAGGATCAGTAACAATGATTTAGAGAAATAATCTACAGATTACAGTGAATCCGTTTAAAATAAATTTACAGTGAATTTTACAGAAAATAGTGATTATAGTGAATTGCCAACACAGTGTTACCATCGGCGAACTGAAAATTCAATTGTCACCAACGTGGAATTGTGCACAGCGCGCATTATCAACACGATTCATTGAACTGACGCTACATTGAATTGTTTACAGTGAATTACACTCAGCTTCATAAAAATTCATGCTTATAAATTACAATATATAAATAAGTAAAAAAATATAAGATTACATATTAAAAAAAAAAATATATCATCAATTTTTTTTTCTAATATTAATTATAATCTCTAGAGACATAAACATTTGTTTTGTAAACGTGACATATTATCCAATCTTGATTTATTATATTATTTATCATATAATATTTAGTTAAGAAACAAAGAAATTGGAAAATTTATACATCAGGATAAAATATTCTATGGCAGTACGTACCCATGACAAGACTTATTAATAATTTTTATATAAACTTTTAAATTACAATAGTCACCAGGTGAAAGTATATAGACAGGTAACAAAAAAAACTGATTGTAATTATAATATTATATTTGAATTTCAATAATTTGATTCAGTACAGAAGATTTACCTTCAGTATTAGTTGACGCATATATCGAAGATTTTAATCTAAATTAATTAAGTTAACTTCACATTTGTTGATAATTCTTTGTTTTGTATGAAACTAATTTAATTTAAACATCTTTATTTCAAAAGCACAGGGAATATCAATGAAGGGAACAAGATGCACTACTTAAGCATCCAGTTTGAAAAGTGTTAATGTTAGACGCTGCTTAAGCACTTCTGGATTTATATATTTTGAAATAAGAAGAAAGAAAATGCAAAGGAATGGATCAAGACCTGTCTTCGTATAGCAATTGTTAGAAATGGTGTACCTATTGTTATATAGTCATTGACAATGAACCTTGTCACAGTAAAATTGACTTTTTTTACAGGAGGATGAATTTCATGAAAACAAGATACTTAGACTTGCCCCCTGTATTCCAATGTTTAACCTTATTAAAAATATTTGGTCTGCGATGAAGAGTTATGGCAAAAGAGAATTTTCAAGCCAGTTGCTAAGTATTCTCAATAACAGAAATTCCGAGTTTTCAATCAAGGAATTTTAGAAAGCCTTATGGAAGAAGGTCTGCAGACCATTGCATAAATAAATTAATTAAATATATTTTGTAATAAATTAATTGTCTTAAATCAAAATTTAATCATGAAAAAATTAAAAATTCTGTATAGTCCTTGGTTCAACTTTAGCCTACTCAACTATGATTCTTTACAATGTCCTATCTTTTGCTTTCAGCTTCAAATTTGGGATCTTTTAAAATCTCTTCGACTTCGTCCGTCAATCTTACATTCGGCCGTTCTCTCATCAGGGAGCCTTCTAGCAGACATATGCGGTCTACATGAGCTAACCATCTAAGACGTTGCGATTTTATGCTGTATTTATACCGAATACGTTTAGTTGAAAGATTTGAATGAAGGAAGTTATTGTCAAAAACTTCATTTACCAGAGGTTAGTTTAATATTCCACAGTCAATTTTGTACATATGTACAAAGTATAATCGTCGTAACTAATTGCGTAACTATAATTAGTCATGGATATTAAGTCTAAAAATCAATTTACATTAGAAAAATAATTAAATCATAATTATTTTCACACTGAATTCAATAAATTTTGTGGGACCGAATTTAATTAGAAGATATTGTAAATATTTTTTTTTTTCTTCATAATTTGAATGGTCAACTGAAAATTAATTTTAATTAATTTATTTATTAATTAATTATTATTTTGCAGTTCAATTTAGTCGTAATTTAAAATAAAATGTACTCGTACTACACATTTGGAAATGAGTTTATTCTATAAACACAATCGGAAATCGCAAGCAGTACTTTCTGCATAGATTTCGTCCAAATACTAATCTTTACTAGAGTAAATTGTATAAAGCTGTAAAATAATTTAACCCTTTAAGTAGGTTCATATATTGGTTCATAACAGTGTTGATCCACATGATTCATAAGTCAATGGATATATACTTAAATGACCTTAATAATTAACTTACTATGCCATCTAATTTTAATTTAAACTGGATCTTCTATAAATTTACTCATGCCGGCTATAATTTTTCATGGATTATTAATGTACCGATTTAATTATAGATTATCTAATCCTCATCAATCTCGAACACAATCTTCCCGTTTACCAAAATAATAAGTACCTGGAGAAAGTACATTGAAATTATATAGACAGCTACAACTTTTCATATTTTAATTAATTATACACCAATATCAAAATTTCCTTTACCTATCTGAAAATTTCCATGTAAAACTTTACTTAACAAAAAAAAATTGCCTACCCTTAGGCATTTAAAAGTCATATTGATTAAAATATTCTTTTAAAACATTTTCAGCTAAGATATTTAATATCTTTTATAAATAATTTTATATACAAGTTCATCAATTTTCAGTTTTGGTTCTGACTGGCAGTAAATCAATTTTCTGATGAATATTCTTGTAAAGTAAAGTTTTCAAAAGTGTTAAAGAAGATTCTTATTATCTTTTCAATAATAATTTTAACTGAAATGTTGAAAATTACTATATAAAAAATTATGTAAAACTTATAAAACCAACTACCAACTACCAGCTAAGTTAAGAAAAAAGTTGAGATAATATTAAAATTATTATAGTTGATAAAAATACTATATATGTACGAAGAAATATTTTCCCTTGAGCGTTTTATATTTTTGATATTTATCAAACAGGAATTCAAGATATTATGTAAGATATTTTTACTAGAATTTTTCAACATAATTTTTTTATAATATTTTAATGAATTTCTGGTCTTATTTTATGTTTTAGTTGATTTTTTTTTTTTTTTTTTAAATGTAATTTGATATGAAAATTTTCCGGAAAAATCAAAATTTTTATAACTTGTTTTGTAAGTAATTTCTAATAAATTCAGATTAAAATTTATAGTAAATTCAAAGTTTTTTTAAAAAAAATACGTTTACTAATTTATGTAAGATTGAAGGACTAGTTTTAAGACTTAAATGATTGAATAAGATTTTCCAGATCTCACCACAATGATTGGTAGTAATTTAGAAATGTATTACTTGGTTTGCGGAATATTGATTTAAAATATTTGGTTTGAAACAATTTGTCCAAAATTAATTATTCTAAAATATGTGGACAAGAATAATTGGATAATTGGATAAAAAATTCACAGGGCCTGTAAGATACACAAGCAATTCATCGCTACCATTGCAAATGGTATGTATACAAGTAAATAAATGAAAGAAAGATTCTAAGATTTCCACCTATATATGAAGAAGAAATGTAGAGAATACGAAATCATGAATGGAATCAATTTTATTATGATCCACCAATTGTAAAATACATAAAATTAGACATATTTTGACGGCCATGACAACCGTACACCAATAAAAGTCGAAACATTGAAGTGAATAAGCTAATTGGCAGATTGAGATAGATAGATCGATAACATCTGATGCATAATTTGGATAGCTAATCGAAAATCTACAGCCAGAAATAGAGATACGTTGAGTAGGAGTTTACATGAACTGAAGTCTCCATAGAAGAAGAATAATTATAAATAAATACATAAATTATATCTTAAGATCATGATGAAATTCGAAAAGAAAAGTTTTTCGAAGAAATGAACAGAATATCAGCATAAATACACCCCGTTAATTATAGCAGCACTTTATTTGCTACGAGGCTATGACGATAATTTGTTAGGGGACTGAGTAAATATAAATTTAATTTTAAAACTTTTTCCAAAATAACATTAAAAATTAAAATATTGCCATTAATAGGAAACTTTTAATTGTAAAATTAATATTTATATAAGAATTATGAAATTAAATTTGGTAAATAAAATATTAATTTGGAATTTTATTACGTTTTTTAACCCTTTCAAATTATAACATATTTTATCACAATAAAAATATTATATTTTTTATTACACAAAAATGTCATAATTTTTCATTTTTGATTCTTTTAAACTTTTTTCAATCAAATTTATTGTTTTCAATTAAGTTAGAAAATCAGAAATTATTAAATGAAAATGAAAAGTTGTAAAGTAATTAAATTTAATTGATATTTTTTTCTGAAATGTTTATTTTTTAGGGTTACTGGGTCTTCGAATTTCATTTAACAGCTGGACTGGAGTTTCAATCCACAATTCGAATTTCAGTTCAAATCTTTGGTCGTTGGCCTTTGCATCTCTTATCCATTTGGAAATTATTAATAAAGTAATTATTAACAAAATCAGTAAAAGAGAAAAATCAATGTTGCTATTCATTCATTTCTGCTGAAGCTGATGTCTCATTAGCGAATGACACCAACTTTCTAACATTCTAACTAAACTTAACTAAAGTAAATTTAGATGAAGATAAGTAAATTTTTTAAACTGTTTCGGCGTATTACATAATGAATTGTTAAAAATTTTAACTTTTGCAAATAACTCTATTTTGCAAGTAATTTTAAGGATAATTTATCGCCCAGCAAAAAAATGCCGGGCTTCACAAAAATTTATTTTAGACTCGTTAGAGTGCTCCTCTCCACGGAAATCTTTAGTAAAAGGCGAAAGATTTATTCGACAATTGAAGAGAAGCCAGAGTAAAGAAATACCAATAATTTTAATATTATTATATGCACTTATGCAAATAACGACTGTGAATTATATTATTAAATTCAATTTTATCCAAAAAAAAAAAAAAAAATCTAACAATTAACTTTTAATACTCATAAAATAAAACTGAACTGAATAAATTTAATAAATTATAAGTTTCATTAATTTCATTTTTATTAAAAGTTAAGAACTTGCAAAGCAAATGTGTACAAGCAATCCAACATGAAATATAGAATAGTATTATTATAGATATAGAAGCCAGTAACAGCGTTGTCGGCGTATTAAACAAATGAAACAGAGCCACAACCAAGAAACACAACAACTAAATCGACCAAAGAATAAAAAAAAAACTGGTATGAATGTACGCTACTCGCTCATATTCATAGTCATAGTCATAGTAGTAATGCACTCGAGATATTAGTTCAGTCCAACCCCGACGGGAGTCTGATCTCGGATGTAAAATTGTATGGTTTTAGTTAATCAATTTCTACTGTTATTTTATAATTATTTAATAAATTTTGTGAATTGTGAAGAAAATATAATTTATATTAGAATTTAACTTTAGTAATAAAGCTATGAATTTTTAAAAATATAATAATTACTTAATTGCATACCTTTAGTTATTTGCAATGAAAAAACTGTGTTATAATAATTTTCATTGAACAAATTTATATCAATATTTTTATATCCATAAATAACGAACAAATAATTCGGGTTAATCCAACCAGTCCATTACACCACGCATAATCAAAATATTTCATCAAAATAAGATAAAAACTCATCATAAAATAGAAATTTATAATGAAAATTTCAACGAAAATTACCAGAAAAAAAGTTTCAGCAAAATCTATTTAATTTTTGTCAAGTCCAATGCAGCACTCTTAATTATTTTAACTACTTGTAATATAATACAATACTGTGTCAATTGGACATGGGTCACTTATTCTTAAAATAGAAATATATTAAAGAAATTATTCGCTTACAGTTCAATTTATCATTTTAACACTGACAAATATTTCATAATGTTCCTATAATTTCAAGTGACAGAAAATATAATTTATATTTATCAAGTGAATTGCTATAATTTGAATCATAAATTGTTGATATTTCAGACTATTTGAAATAAAATATAGTTTTATTTAATAACATTTTTATTAAATTTTTATTATTTCGTTTACTAAAGTATAAAAGTTTTCAAATAAACTGAATAAAGATAAATTGGTAATAATTTTAAGATATTAGACTATAAAATAATTTAGTATCTTATAATAAATTTTATGTCTTAACTTTCCATATTTTTGTTATCATTAGTTTCAATATGTTTACTTTTATTATGACTGAATGTATGAATGACATTAGTAAAAATTTCTATTAACCTGTTAATTTTACGTCAAAGAGACATTTGAAAGTACCCAGCGCTGAGCAGGGCCAGATATTGTTCTCTTGGTACACACGAACGAAATGATCTAAATGACTTAACCAGTAAAGGGCGTACGAAATCGTTACACTTCTTGAACGCCATATAGTGGTTCTATAACCAATCACACTTAACTCATTTCTATAACGACGGTTCACGGTTGTAATTGTAGTTTTAAGACCTGGAAAAATTCTAACGGCTGAGACCGTTTGCTGACAACAAACATTTCACTATTAAAAGCAATTAGCTTATTTCAATTAAAAGTTTCTTCTCTGTAACAAAAAATGTATGGTTCGGAATCCTTGTCTAAATTGAAATAAATATAACATGAAACCTCTATCTAGGTCCAATGCTGCCAATGGAAAAATAAAATTATTTTAAATAAATAACCATACAAAAACGACGCGCCTGGGCTGCCGCCCATTTAGTTCAATGGACATGTAGAGGGTCTGATTGTCCGTAGTAAAACAATATAATAATTTTCTAAATTTAATAATTTATAATTGTATTCAACAAATTATTATAATTCTAAAAAAAACATACAAACTACAAACATAACAATTTAACTAACATAAAGCTATGTAAATTATCATACTCCAGAACCTTACAAAAATCTTCTATTGGATAGCCATAAAAAAAATATGTTGAAAAATTTATGTTACCCCCCAGCTGAAAAAGAAAAGAGTAAAAATTAAATAATAATAAAGAAATTTTCATTTTCCTGTCGTCAATTTGTTCACCGGAATACAATAATTTTGAAGCAGTCGACAAATCTGCACGTACTTGGAAAATGTAACCTATACAAAAAGACTCGGAAACTTGTAAAATAATTGACATGCCATTGTAAAAATGAAGAAATATTTAATAGTTTTTAATTGCACTTAAAGTATACAAAGAATGTCCTACGTTATAAAAATGTTATATCAAAATATATACAAATATAAAGTACTATGAAGGCAGCATTACTTCTAAATATATGCAGTATTATTTTGCTGCATTGCACAATATAATGGAAACTTTAATCTATATTCTATATGTATAACCTATATTTTTTAAATCCTTCAGCTTAACCTACTCTGTAAAACTTTTATCCTTTTAAAGTATCCTTTTTAAAAGAAATCATTACTGACATTTTAACAATTTGGTTTAATATCTAAATGCCCTAGAAAAATTTTAACTTTAATGATTTTTTTTTAGTGGATTAACAACTTTTTTAAAGCTATATAAAGAATTCGAAATTCAATGTGAAATCTACAAAATTGAATTGTTGATAGGCGACCTCGGTACAGCTAAAACAGTCGGAAATACATCAATGACCGGATATGAAAAATATCGTAATGTTTCATACAATATTTTTTATATAAATAAGTTTGTTAGTAAATATACCAATGACTCAAGACTCAAGCAATGTCACCGTCACCAACGCACTCATAATACAAAGTTAACGCAACTGAACTGAAAATTACAAAGTTATACTTTATGGAAGTAGGACTTCCATTCACAATCCAAAGTCAGTAAACACAACGCAAAAAACTAATGTTGCCCAACTTTAAATTTTTATATAATTATAAAAGCTGTGAAATGTCAAATTATTAAAAAGAAAATTGTCAAAGTGAATTTTTGTTGTGATTGTAAATAAATTTATTAAAAAGTAAATATATTAAATTATACTTACTTAAAAATTTATAGCTTTTCAAAATCAATTGGGAAAGTTTCTTAAATTTATGTCAGCTGGAGCTAATTTGAAGCTTGATGTAAATAAAATAACTGCATTGTCATTGTGAATTGAAAACTTTTAAAACCACGACAGATTCCTTTGGCGTTGAGTTCAGTTGCTTTGATATCATTATCAAAGTGTTTCTGAAATTGACAGGCGTTGGCGTTATATTATTGATTCTGGTTACTTTTTAATTGTAATATTTCCAAGGCCAACAACCTTAAATATCGCACGTAATCGCTTCATGACAAAAAAAAAATTAATTATATATAAATTTTGTATAATTTTTCACGGAATTTTGTATAGTTTATAATATTTTTATATAAAAACTTTTTGTGCTTCATAGAATTTATAATTTACAACAAAAATTGCCTACCCTTAGGCACTTATAAGTTAATATTGATTAAGGTTAAGCCCAGCCAGCCATCAGTTTTATCGTATTATCTTCTCAATCAAAAATAATTAAAAAAAAGTGTTTTTCTTTCATTATCGGTTTTTGTAATTTATTTTCCTTTAAGTTTTTTTATACAAGTTCATCAATAATTGACAGTAAACTCAATTTTCTATGAAATAAAAGTATTTTTAAGTAAGTTTTCAAAATTTTGTTAAAGAAAACGGATTTATCTCTTCAATAATATAAAATTGAAATATTCAAAATTATGATAAAGTTATGCAAAATTCATAAAAACAACTATCGCTGAAAGCTGTAAGTCAGAAAAAACAAAAATAAGTTAAGATAAACTTTTAATCATATAGTTAAAAATGAAAATTTTTGCTATATAATTTCTTAACTATGTTGAATATTTTTCCTTGAGCATTTTATATTTTTGATATATTTTATCAAAAAAGAATTCAAGATTTTAAGTAAATGAATAATTTTTATTATAACTTTTCAACATAATTTTTAATACACGATAAATATTTGTTTCACTAACGTTAAACATTTTTTTATTATGAAAATTTTGCGGAAAATCCAATTTCCAAATCCGGGTAATCATTGCGTTCGACCTTCAATATCATCAAATCAATAGTTTATACCGGAACTTAGAATTATGCCTATAGGTTTCGATGTTGATTTGATACCCAATTTGTATGTAAGTGCCCAGCGCTGGCTAAGATCATATATTGTTCTTTTGGTAAACGGCATTCGAAAATGTCCTCAACGACACGAGTTGGATCTAAATAACGCAAATTAACTCTTTCTATATCGACAGAAATAATATATTAATAGTTTAGGAAGATCCTGACAATGTTTCGCTGGTTAAGTAATTCTCATCCTGTATCATCATTAAAGTAATTGATTTCTTTAATTACTACTGAATTGGTAACAGAGCAAATTATCGTGCACATTTCATCGATCACTTTTTATTGTGTACTTTTCGTTACGAATTAAATGTTTTATTTATTTATTTTAGATAAAAAAATCAGATTTATCACCTTTGGTCGCTTTTTCCAGTTTCATAATATGCTAGAATTAAAAACTCGATGAAATGTGCACGATGATATGCTCTTGAATCACTGAATTTTACAATAAGTTAAATTTAAAATAATTTTATTACATTCAAATTTCTCTTATATACCAACCATTAAAATTAAATACCAATTTGCACCATTTAATTGCTTAAATCTGATATTCCATAAAAGTTAATAAAAAATTTCAAAGTTTTTGCAAATTTATAGTACAATCTTTTTTCAGCTTTATTCTAATGAAAACAGAAATTTTCTTAAAATTCTGCAATGAAATAAATGGATAAAAAAAAAATTAAATAAAATCTTTTTTATGATTTTTAACCCTTTTTTCTTTCATTACATATTTTTATTACCCTCTAAATTTTATACATAAATATATTTTTATTTATATTTTTTTCAGATATTTTGATTTTTTTCTTAAGTATTGTTTTAAATGAATTTTATTATTTTCAATTTCCAAAAGAAAATTAAAAAGATTTATGTGGAAAATGAGCTATAGAAATAATTTGTGTTAAATTTTATATCATTTCCGGCTAACATTTTGGGTTTGTATAATTTTAATAGCTACCGAAAATTAAGAAGATTTTAATATTCAAATTTTTGAGTATAGTTAAAACAGAAATAATTAAATTAATATATGCGTCAGTACAGTAACAGTAACAATAGAGAGTTATTTACACAACGGATGCCCTTCCCAAGTCTTAAACTAATATTTGATAATATAATAGTACCGTATTACTAACCGCAATTAATTTTCGGCCCAAAATCGAACCCATGGCCTTCAATCATCACACTATTAACAATGGATTTTAAAGAAAATTGTAAAAGTAACGCGAAGAACAAAACGGAAAACCATATATATTAAGATAGGGCTATAGCTATGAATATGGGGATGACATATGGCTGGTAGAAACAATTCAACATTCTATTTGCAAGTGTCAAGCACTTGCATAGCCACTGGTAACTATTTGATTAATGAATTAAACGATCTATCCAAAAACGGCTTACGGAAACATATTTCATAAACGATACGACGATACGAGATGGATCTAAAATAACTTTATCAATGAGATTTACGAAAATCTGTGGAAGCAAAATTGGGTTCGTTACTTGAACCAACCAACAAACCAACGCAAATATCAAAGATGAACCAGAACATGTACATTACAAGTTAATTACAAGGATATTCCAGTAGTTGATGATGTGCACATACTCTGTAACTATAATATTCCAGTTTTAACATCAGATTTCATGAAGAGAACGATTTTTTTCCATAATTCAATACCAATACAAAATTTCTCATGTTATTAAATTACATTCCAGGTAAATTACATTCATAAATCACTGACATTAAATTTTATGACAGACATAATTTTATTTTAATATATTTCGTATATTTTCTGAACCTCTCTTTATGGATCTACCCTTGGTGCTATGATTTTCACATAGTTAAATGTGAAATTAAAATATCATGTACTACGTCGTTTCGTTCAATTCATTCAGATACAAAGAAATGTATACTTTTAAACTAAACATTAAAATTTATTCTCAACAGTAGAAGTCCTTTAAAAATATTATTGTATATCAAAAATTATATTTCAAATTCATTTAGTACAATAAATCATCATATAAAATGGAAAACCATAAAAGTTAATGAAAATTCAACACAAAAATGAAACTAGATTGTAAAATTTATGATTTGATATATGAGTTTATGAAAATTGTATTTTCATAATTTAGTAATTTAGTTTTACAATTTTTCTGAAAATTTAATTAATTTACTTAATCATTTGTTAACGAAATATATTTTAATTACAAAAATACTATATAAATTACGAGTATTACAAAACATTCAATAATGACACAAATTTAATATGACACAAGATTTTATTACCTATAATTCTCACCTGATAGAAACAGAAGAAATGACTAACCAATAAAAATATGGCTCTAATATAACGAATCAGATATACGATATATAAAAATAAGAAACGTTTACTATTTAGCAATGGTTCACCAAATACTGTAAAGCTAAATATTTATAGAATTTTAACCTGATCTGTCTTCAGATTCTTGTACGAAACAAAATTTTGTTATACACAAAAAGAAGGCATTACACACTAATCAAAATTTTAACATTCAATAATCAAAATACTCAAACAAAACACATTTCATCATAATCATTTCCTTTAAAAAAAATATCCTACATCAAAAAATTATGATAATTCAAAGTATTTCCTTTAAAAGAAAATTCTTCAAAATCCTTTTGATCATATACCAAAAAAAAAAATTATGTAAAGTCAGTGTATAAGTCGATATTCAAAATTTTTCCAGACAACATCAATAAGAATTTATTTTACTAATTTTTTATTTACATTTTGTTTACAAAGTAAAAATTTATATAAAAAATATAAAAATTTATAAATTTTTACCTTTTTTTATATTGTAGATAATTTTTCTACACACAACATTTTTGTTATCTGATGGGTTCTTTAAATTTAGTATAGTGAATGTATATAAATTTTGATAGAAGCTTCTTTTTATATCTCTTTTAAATGTCTTTGTTTGTTGAAATTTTAAACTTTTTTGATTGTTGTTATGTCTAACGCGTTTTTTTCTTATGGTATTATATGAGAATTTATTTGTCTGGAGCTAAGAAAAATTTTATAAAAATATGATGAAATAAATCCATTTAAAAGTCAAAGGATTTATATAAAATATTTAAGTTAAATTCTTTAATCAAAAACGCAGAGGCAATTCAAATAACTCAGTCTTTGATATAATATAAAAATATCTTAGATTCTATTTCGCTTGACTTCAGTCCGTTCCAGATAAGAAACGGTTTTGCTACGACACAGAAATAATAAAATTTTTATGAAATGTCAATAAATACGTCAAAATATATCAATGTCCTTTAAGAAATTTTCGAAATCGGTTAAGGTGAAAGAAAAACTAATTCAGTTAAAGTTGAATTCCTTCTTTATTGTTGACCTGTTCACTATCAGTTAAAGTTGAATTTCTTCTTTAAGTTTTCTTAAAGAAAGATCTTTATACAAATTTTTTTACTCTGTTTCTTACTACTTGCAGTTGATGTTTCACTCCAGGGTCCGACTCCATTTAGTTCCGGCACCCTCTGTTCATAAATAATGCTTCTAAATGAATTTTTCAATATTATTACGTGGTTATGAATTTAAATCTGATAGAAATTAGAAAAGTTAATCTAATTTCTTTACTAATGGGTTCCATTCCATTCTCTATAGTTACTGTTCAGGTTTTGAATACGGGATTTATAATAGCTCTGATTATTGTTATAAAAAATTTTTTAATTAAAGTTCTCGATCATTTTCAAATTCTGGTTTACTATATCAAAAATTAGCTAAATCAACAATTTTGTAATGTGTAGTCTATAAAATCCGAAATTTACAAGAGATTAACTTAAAAAAAAGGAATGTGTTATTTTTGAATGTGTAATCATAATGAATCATAAAACTTAATTAGAAAATTTATAACGACCAACCAAAATTACAACAACTACAAAAATGATGTAAATACCAATCAACCAGAAATCATATCATTAGAATTCCCAAAAGCATTACAAATTACAATTTTTGATTATAATTATAGAGTCGATTAGGATTTATGTTTTGGGTTGATTTACCATATTGAATAAATCTTAAAAAATTACAATTTAAATTCAACAAATTTTTATTCCAACACACAGAAAACTTGTATAGAAAAAAAATGACTAGTCCCATCCAGAATTTAAAATATTAGAATGTGAAGAATTTAAAAAAAACGAATGTGAAGCATATTTCAACCAGCTGGAAAAAGACCAAAAATATTTAAAGGAAATTTCCTTTATAACAAATTCTCGTTAATAAAGAATATTTTACTATGTGTATACAAGAAAAATACAAGTATTTTAATAGGTCAACAATAAATAAGAAGTGTCCTTACACTAAAAATCTACAAGTACTTGAATGTTAAGAAACAAAAAGAAAATGGAAACACTTTAAAATAATAGAAAAAGACTATACAGTAAGAATTCTTGGGAAATGGCATACGGTGAATGAAGAAAATGAATTGTAGTTATTGAAAGAATGGTCTATAATAATACACAAAGTTTAAAATCAATTTGTATAGTTACCAAATGTACAGGGATGGAAACCGGTTTAGAACCAAACCAAAAAAACCAGATCAAAACCACATTCAACTAGTTACATATATAATTTTAGTTGTTTTTAACATATTGCATAAATAAAAATAAAACTAGTTTTATACACACTACTACTAAACAATATTTTGATCCTTGCTAATTGTGTTTTATCAACTGAACAAATAACATCAACAGATTCTTATAGAGAAGTTCAAGTTGAAAAGAACTGAACATTAATCAGCTAAAACTGAAAGTTTCTTAGCAAATGAAACTATTTTGATTCCTCATACTAGAATTAGTACAAGCTAGTTTTTAATTGATATATAAACTAACAAATATAAATAATTTATAATTCTTAGTTTCTTTATTAAAATTCAAATAAAAAAATATTAAAAAAGTATATAATTATAATAATAATAAAAATACTTAAAATTAAGTTCAAAATTAAAATTAAATCTATTTGGTATATTAACATTTAGATTAGAAATCAAAATCTAACTTTCTAAAAAAAACAAAATGAAACCAAACTAAAACCAGACCAAAAGCAAAACCAGAATCAAAAAAGTATAGTACTTCGGACCACGAAACCAAACCAATACAAAAATTAAATGGTTTCCATCTCTGATAATTATACAAATGAAGAAACTTATATAGACATTATTAAAGTGCAGGGAACAAATTCATAATTTGATTGCTCCAAATTCCATAAATCCAGATATAAATTATGAAATTATTATAAGCTATTAAGATTATAACGTGCGTAACAAAATTCGTCTTTTATATAATATTAAATATTTTTAGTACCGTATATGTATTTCAATTTTCTTCAGAGATAAACGCCATCTGTACGCGTTTTTTCCAAACAAAATGTGTCTCTGAACGATTTGATTTTTATTTTACAAATTAATCATGTTTGAATTATTAACAATTTATGTGGAATATAATTTGAATAATTAAATATCTCAATTATTTTCAATAACGACTTGTTGTCAGGCCTGATTCCGAGTTGGTGATCTTTGGCCTGGGGTCCAACGGATGTTGTGTGCCAGGGTCTCTCCGGTGCGTAGAACCGTTCACCTGCATTCATTATTATTAATCAATTTTACTGCTTTTGTACATTATTCACAATAATAGAAACTTAAAACTATTCTCTTTATAACCTAACATTTTGTAAATCTTTCAATTTAACCTATTCTGGTAAAAAAAAACTGTTATCGTTACAAATTATCCTTTTAAAAGGACATTTTTCCAATTTAGTTACTAAACTTTAACTTTAAAGAAAATTTAATGAAATGATGACAACTTGTTAATTGATTTTATTGATGTGGCAACAAGAGTGAGAATTTATTACATTCCTTCTTCATTTTTTTTTTTTAGAATTTTCCTTTCCGAATAAAAGAGCCACAAGTTTCCGAATGAAATTCAAGAATTCCGATCGTAAATAAAAGATTTAATTATGAAATTCTGAATCATTTAACAAAAAATTATAAACTTACCATAATTTTTGTAGTCCTTTGATTATAATCATAATTTCTTCCATGCTGTCATCATCAAACAAAAGATTTTTAAATTGATAAAGTTTAATAATAACAAAATCAATCTTTTTACACGTTCACACACTTTAAAAAAATCAAATGTTTAAATTTATGTTGTTATTTTTCACTTAAACTATAAATTTCCCGAAGAAAAAAAAACACTAATTTAATTTTTCAAATATTTTATAATGATCATAAATGGATGAATAACTCCATAAATTTAGTTATTTTTTTATTTACCTTAATTAAATATTATTAAAATTATTTTATTTAATATTTTTTATTTCAACACCAAAAACATTAAATTTTTTAAAATTAAAATTAAGATTTTATTAAATTAGATTCTATCAGTTTTAAAATTTCTAAGTTTTTTAGATGAAACTGGTAATTTCAAAAAAATGTTAATTGGTTTTACTTATGGTGGCATAGTTAATTGAATTAGGTTATCGCATAGCCTTTGAAAATTGATTTTTTTTTTTATTTTTGGAAGAAAGTGTAAATGTTAATTTTATTTTGTGTTTATAACTAAAACATAATTAATTTAATTAGGGTATCGGCATCTAAAAGTAAAACATTAATTAATATTTGCTGAGACTAAATTTCAAATTATAATGAAGTAAATCGATTTAATTTGATACTAGAACGTATTTTTTTTTATTTAATTTATATATCAAAATGTTTCTTCCGTGATATATAAAAAAAATATATAAAATTATTTTATTTATTCAAAGGATTCATTATAATGTGATCAAACTGAATCTAATTTTATAACAAATTTATAAAGATTATTAATAATTTTCAATATTCAATAAAGATTATTGTTGAACCAATTTTGATCCCAAGATAAATCAATTAATAATTATCCCAAAGACACAAAACTGAAGTAAATCAAGTCTGCAATTTGATATACGAATCGAGTAAGAGGGCGACGTTATAACCTATCAATCACCTAAAAATTGGCTTTATATTACGATTATAGTATTATTCTTAAACTGTCATTAAAGAATATGTCGTCCGTCTCAACCGTCGAGATTGCCCTAACGAAGAATCTTATACGTCCGATGATTCCGTCGCGTGTCCGTTGTCAGTCGAGCTTGTTTGAACCTTTAAGATGAAATTAAAGTGTTACCGTTACCGTCTCGTTGAATACTGTGTAAAATACACACCTTTAAACCTCATAGCAATCAAGGCAGACGCATTTCAGCATGCATCAAAATATAATTTAACCAATATAAAATATATTCGAGCAGTTAAACTCAAAGGAAACATTGAAAACGCAATGCAATATTCGATAATTTGAATTTCGAACTTTGGGACTGCGTTGCCTTCATTTTTAATCGCGTACAATAATTTAAAATTTCAGATCCCGTCAACGCTCGTTGACGGTGGCACTATAATTCCAGCTTTATGATAAAATCGCACTCAGGAATTTTAAAATAAGCTTAGTTTCATCGTTTCATATAAAATAATATAATTGGGCAGCTTCCAGATTTCTATTTGGACTCTTATAGATAAAAACAATTCTATAACTTTATAGTGGCAGTTTTTAGTCAACTATGGAATAACATAAATTGGCTTTAGATATGGAATTTGCAAAGACAGAATACTCTAGCCACTTTCTTAGGTCCATATACTCATGCGAAGTATAAATATATTTATATTATATAAGTATATAATAAATATTTAATTATTTTTCCAAATTAAAATTTATTAGTATACTTTTAACTGTAGAAATTTCAATTTCACTTGAACTAAATTAAACTGTTGTTAATTAGATTACATTATAAAAAATTCTAATTAGTTTGAGTTTATGGTAAATTTTTATGGTAATCAATTTTAATTTAAAAAAATTATGATAAGAAACTATAAAATGACGCAGTTCATAATATTTCAGAGATGTATTTTAAAATATGAAGAATTAGTTTCGATCACAATATGTAAAATGGATTTTTTCTTAAGTCACACACAAACTAGAGGTCCAATAACAAATGTCTTCGCAAAGTAGAAATCCATAGTGTAACAAAAATGGTGACGAAAACTGAGATTGATCTGGAATAAATATGATAATAACACCAGTATGGCTCAAGTAGGGAATTCCCCAAGAACAAGAAATCTAGATCGCCCTGGAACACCTGGAGGCGATCAATACTCTTAAAACTGATTGAGATGAAGAACACAAACGGTGCCCTTAAATGGAATTTAAAAATTATAAAGTTTTTAAAATATAGTCCGGGCCGGATTAATTTAACAAAAACCGAACCTTAATTAAAAATTTACACATAATTTAAGTTTGACGAATTAAGTTTGACGAATTTAAGAGTAAAACTTTATAGCAAAGGTATATAAATAACGTTTGCTTATAGCAATATTAAAATTAGATTGAGTTGTGAGACTATCAAGTCGACAATATGAATTTTATACCAATTTTAATATCACTAGTGGTTTTAGTTAATTGTGAAGAAGATTATTGTAGTATTTGTAGTGATCATATTGGCTGTAATAATGATGGGGTAACTAAATATTTTCAATTCAAACAATTAAAAATTATTTTATCGTTTTAGAAAATTGCAGAAAAGTGTAGCGATAAAGCTACACTGATCGACTTAAAAGCAACAAAAATCAAAACACAATTATTAAAAATGCATAATAAAAGAAGAAATAGAGTAGCATTAGGTAAACTGCCTAAATATGAATCAGCTGCTAGAATGGCAACAATGGAATGGGATGATGAATTAGCTGCATTGGCTGAATTAAATGTAAAAACATGTGAATTTGAACATGATAATTGCCATGGTACAATCAGTTTTCCATATTCTGGACAAAATTTGGGTCAATGGAAAGGTTTTCCAGCTGTTAAGCCAAGAAAAGCTGCTACAATTATATTTACAAATTGGTTTAAGGAAAATAAAGATGCTAATATGGAAATTATGGACAGCTTTAGTGTTCAGTAAAATATCAATTTTATTTTTAATAATAATTGAAATTAAATTTTAATTTCGTTTCTATTTAGATCAAAACCTGTGGGACATTTTTCTGTTGTAATTACTGATAGAAATACAAAAGTTGGTTGTGCTTTACTTAAGATAGTTGAAGACCCGAATACAATATATTTAATGGCTTGTAATTATGCCCGTACTAATATGATTGGAGAACCAGTTTATGTAAAAGGTGATCCTGGTTCGAATTGTGAAAGTGGACCAAACCATAGATTCCGAGGTTTGTGTTCATTAAATGAAACTATTGATCCAAATGCCTAAGTGCTAATTTCGAAACTATATAAAATATTTATGATCAAATAAAATATAATTCAATTTGGATTAATTTAAAGAATAAAATATTTTTTGACAGTTTTATTTAAATTTTATCCATCCGATTCTATAATTATATACTTTAGTAATTAACAATATTTCTAGCTATATATACACTAAATCTACTACTTTAAATTAAGTGCATAAGTTACTATGTACTAAATAATATGACCTTCCGGAGCATATTTTAAACATATTAATGCACAATTAACGTCATTTTAACTAATGTTCTATACAAATATTTAAAGTTCGTTGAAGAGTGTTTGAGTTTCGGTAAAATTGTAACTAAGACTGACAAGAAATACAAATAACGCGGTCACAAAAAAGAACTTATTCGCGCCATATTAATTTCCTAGTTTTCTGGGCATTTCCAGCTCCAGTTTAGATCAGCAACCATTTGATAATTTAAAACCAATTATGATAAATTTGAAAAATAGTTGTCGTCTATCACAAATTTTGAGAGTTAGTTGAAGTATTATTTAAGTGAAAACTTTTTATTTTAACTATAATTTATAGTAACGATTTTAATTGCAATAATGCAATTTAATGGAATAGTTGATTGATATATTTATTGGTTATCAGTTCACTTGATGGGAATTAATTAAATGTAATTATACTACAGCAAATATATTAGGCATATCAATTTATGAAAATGGTAAAAGTATATCTAAATGTATTACTGGGAAAAACAATGTAGAGAGTATAGTTTATAGTAGAATCAATTTTGAGCTACGATCCACGTGAGCACTTTATAGAGTAGTGTAGAAATAATGCTTTTTTCCATTAATATTGAATTGTTACATTAACTTCAAGACGTAAAATAATTTGGTGTAACTAAATCTTATAATAAAATATACAACAACAATGTCAATTGTAGAGTTTTAAAATTTCTTCAAAGATGATTTATGGTCGCCTTACATCCTTGTATGTTCCATATGTGAACTCATTACAGAATCGTATTTACAAATCCACTACAGACTACACTATACCCCACGTTAACAAGTAAATAAATTTCCAAATAAACGTAAATGTTTACGTTACACAAGACGTTACGTGCGTTACGTTACACAAAACGTTACGTGCGTTACGTTACACAAGACGTTACGTGCGTTACGTTACACAAGACGTTACGTGCGTTACGTTACACAAGACGTTACGTGCGTTACGTTACACAGACGTTATGTGAAACCTCGTAAGTAGCAAAACCAAAATTTTACATAAGTAGGAAAAATCTATATTTTTAAGTAATATTTCTACGGACGAGTTGGTGAATTGGAAAAAATTGGATTGGTGCTTGGATTATTGAACAAGAACCTGCCAGAATCACTGTAAAGATGATACAATTTCAATCTTGGATGTATTATTGTGGAAATTGTATATGAATTGAGACTTGATAGAGAGTTTATGCGATAGTAATTATTTATTTATTTAAATTATATATAATTAATATTTAAAGAATAAGCTTTGACTTACCTTATAACTTTTTGATGTATACATAACACTGACTACAATATCACTGAGCTGATCTGGAAAATATAAGTCCATATCTGAAAATAATAGAAAAATATTCGTATAAAATATTGTTCATGCCAACTGTATACAATTAACCTAGCAAATTAATACTTTAATCAATGTTAAATTTTTTCAACTACTATTTTTAAACAAATTTTAAATTTATATACTAAACTAAAGGCTAATGAACAATGTGAACGACTTCTATTAGTTGAAATTGTGAGGGTAGATTTTATTTTTCATTTCGCAAACATGTTGTTTTTTAAAAAAAAAATTATTTGTCAAGACGAGTATTTTTATTTAAACTTTAAAACACTTCAAGCTACACCCTACAACCAGGGAAATGGTGTATTTACATTATGTAGTTTGAATTATATTTGAAATTCCCGCCAACTGCAGCAACGATTCTAATAAATTGTTCCTAAATATTTATTTCAATTATTAAAGTTATACATTCCTTATGAGTTATGACATAATTCATCTGGAACCCGGTTGTTTCATCGCAGATTTTTCAATGCGGAATATTCAACACGACCGTTTCACCGTTCTCATGTTCATTACATGTACGTTTTCAACGGATGTTTTCCCCATGAGCTCATATTCACTGGGAATAATAATTAATTTGTTTTATATTCAAATTTTCACGTTATTTGCCACTTGTTTGATAAAATAAAAAATATAAATTGCATGTCGATATTTTAATTGCAAATAATAATTTAAAAAATCCATTTACTTTTAAATTCTAAAAACCTCATATAAAACTAGAATTACTTTTTTAATTTTTTTACACATTTGTTAACAATTGTAATAAAATTAATTAGAATATTTTCATAACATTTTTGTTAATTATTAGCAATAAAATTTATTTAAAATTTCTTAACACTTAAGTCTAGTAGTTTTTAAAATTTAATTTAAATTTTAAAGGGCCATACAAAGTTAAGCTTTCTAAATACTCTTGGACTCAAGCCTGTCAATATTGGTACTATTAATCTTTTCACAGGAATAATTCAAGAGTTGTTGTCGGTGTACTTATAGGACCGCTGTTGACAAAAGGAAAGATGGTAAAAAACTGGATCACACAAAAGCGAATAGTTGTCGTCGATGCCAAGATATTGCGATTGAAGATGATTGAAGAAGCTAATGTTAATTTTGAAGAGGTTTATAAAGGAAACGAACTGGATTTAATAAGAGAAAATTTATTAATTCTTTCAAATAAATTAATAACTATAATTGTTAAGAAATGGTTTACGCTTACAGAAACTCCGACTCTGATATTACAAAACTATAAACCTTTAAAAACTTTAAATATTATCTGGAATGCAATTTTCTATTAATAATTTAACAAAAATTTAGTATATATTTAAAAGAATTATTGTGAAAATTGACAGTTTAACGAATATCAACATCGTATAAATAATGAAAATATTATTTATTTCAATATTAATTCTCAATATATTAATATTAATTATGGCTGAACTAGAAAACAATGATGACTATTGTAATGCAACGTGGACATGTCCAAATCATATTGGTTGTAATAACGACGGTGTAAATAAATAATTAAATCCTTAACCTAGTCTAAGAGTATTTTTATTTCTAATAATAATTTATATATATTTAAAGGAAATTGCTGAGGCATGTAATCATAAAGCTGAAATAATTGATTTATATATTACTGGTATACGTAATATATTTGTTGATCTACATAATATATTAAGAAATGATTTATCACTTGGTAATATACCAAATTATAAAATGGCATCACGAATGGCAACAATTGAATGGGATGATGAATTAGCTGAATTAGCTGAATTAAATGTAAAAAAATGTGAATTTCAACCAGATGAATGTCGTAATATAGAAAGATTTATATCATCTGGACAAAATTTAGCATATTGGGCTGGTTATCCAATTACAACACCACAAGATATTGTTCGTCGTACTATAAAGAAATGGTTTGGACAACATAGATTTTGTAATATGTCAGTTATAAATAAATTTCCAATGACGTAAATATAATTAATAAAATAAATACAAATAATAATTAATTTTAATTTTTTAATTATTATTTTTTTTAGAAAACCAGAATGTGGTAGTTTTACATTAATGGTTAATGAAAAAAATATACGATTTGGATGTGCTGTATTACAACAATTTGATATACCATTTGATTCATATACAATTACTTGTAATTATTCCATAGATAATATACGTAATTTAATTATATATGATAGTGGTAGATATCCAGCAATAAATTGTTTAACTGGTGTTAATAGAGATTATAATGGATTGTGTTCCGAATTAGAACCAATTGATCCAAATGAAATGGAATTTAATGAAAATGATATCATAGAGGAGGAATTTGATATGGACGATGAAGAAAATATGGACGACGAAGATAATATGGACGATTAATTTACTACGGACAATTCTTATGTAAGCAGTTAAAAATATTTCAAATATACAAAATAAGCATTTAATGAATCTGAGGAAATTCGATCACATCTGGAGAAAGGTTCAATCAAGTAAAACCTCATAAACATAATTTCCAAACAAAAATAAATAATTTTAATTTAAATACTTATATAATTTATGACGTTTTGTAAAACTACATAATATTAAAAATATCGTTTATATAATTTCAATCAGTGAATCGATTTATTGTTACCAGTTTAAGAAAATTGATTAATAATAAATGAATATACAATTTTTACCATGCCAATTTAGTTAGTGAAATCCGGTTAATCACAAACACTAAGCCATTATCAAGTCCATTGGTATCCCTTTACATACTCAACATTATTTCCCTCTTTCGTTACTCCAGTCACAAAAGAGGTGATAATTCCTTACTCAAAATCCCAAAGAATTGATAATTAAACATCTATATATGGGAGCCTTTCGTTCCTTTCCTTTCCTTTCCTTCCTTTCCTTCCTTTCCTCCAAATCATATAGAACTTCTTTTACAAAGGACTTTTAGTTATTGCCTATTGTAAAACTGTCACTATTTTTTAAGTAGTTTCCTGGTAAAGATATTCATACTCAGACTTACTTCATTGTATTTTTGTCCCTTTTTGAAATATGTACGATAAAACTACATCAGTTTTCACAGACTTATAGAAACTACTAGCGCTTCATTAACGTAAACATAGATTTGAATCCACGATAAACAAAAACTTATTAAACTCACCTATAGACAAAATATTCCAAATAACGAATAAATGTCTGCTATACCAAAACTAAATTGTACGATAATAACTTTAATTTTATTTATATAAAGCCAAAAATATCCTTGAAGGATTTTATATCATTTCTAATAAATTTATTTTATATTACTAGCCACTCTCTATAAAAAAAAATGTAATAATACCCAAATCCAAAGCCAAAATCAATATATATAAATTTAAAAAAAAAAAAAAAAGAAGAAAAAAAGAAGTAAAATCCAATTTTTTTTAAATCCTCTAAAATCCAATTCAATATTTCTTTTAAATTAAAATAAAAAGCAATTCAAAACCACAATAAGAAATGCCACAAAACAGCAACAGCAACGTAAAATATTTCCGTACTTTCCGAAGCTATACAGAGAGTATTATATAGTCTTGTAGATTTCAGATAATTTTAGTTATTGAATAAAAAATAAATTATATATTTGAAACAAAAATACTACAATGTAGACATAGAGTGCCTGCAATACCGAAAAATAGTTTTAAAATGTCAATTCCTAAAATATAAACTAAATTTGTAGTAATCTTTATTGTATATCGCATCATCACTGACTTTGTTAGTGGTTAGTCAGTTTCTAGATGTCAAATTTGAACTTTACTGAACGAATCGAAACTATGTAGCCCACACTTTAGGAAATATTTGAGTTTTCCTGTTGTACAGTTGTCAGCTTTACGCCTAATCTCCAACTTGGAAGGCTGAAATTGTTTTATCGTCATCATATCATTTTAATAAGTGATATCCGGGATGGACAGACAGGACCAGTATCCGATAGTTACCACGGTGATATATGAAAATTACAATTAATGGATATATAATATAATTACAGCACTTAAAAATAATTAATATAAAATCAAATGAAACTCGGTTTTTTATATGATAAATATGAAATCACCCTGTAATTAAAATTGTGGTTTATTTTAAATATCTTTTTACTCAGAAATTGTAAGAATTGTAATAAAAAAATGTATCTATTTTATTTCTATAAAATGTTATTATTATATTTTAGTGTAAATGAAATCAATTTTATCTACAAAAATCTTCTGCAATTTAAGATTATTTTTGTCCAAAACTTATGCAAAAGAAAAAATACAATTATGAAATATTCTGCATTAACACACGAAATTAATTCGATAATTATTGATATAATAAAATTAAAATCTAATTAAAGTTCACTAGATACAAGATAAACTGGTTAATCAAAAATTATATGCTTTAAATAAAGTATTGGTTCATTAGAATTGACAAGCATAATACATAATGATCTATTGATCATTAAAAGTAGTTGCATACTTTTAGGTGAGTTTATATTAAAAATACTGAAAATATCAACAAATTGTGATAAACTACTGTTCCAACTAGATTGGGAAAAACATTTAATTAAACCTTTAAATTACTATCTTTTATGCCGAAATCGTTATCCATCAACACGGGCAGAAACTCTGATCTTAAGGAATTTAAATGTTACGTGGATACTTATAACTTAACCCTTACAATCCTGGGCTTTTATCTCAAAATTGAGAAATATATTTAAACCTCATCTTAACCTATTAGAAAATCGGTCACCCGATCATTGAATAATCGAAGGTAAATGGAAGGAGGAAGCGACAATGTAATATTTGTTATGCTGTTGTATCTCAGTCCGACATAAAAGATTTAAAAAATGTTGTAGTTTTTTAAACTTAATACGGCTAAAGTCATGCATTCATTAAAGAAGTCCGATAATGGTGCACTATTCGAATGAAGAATCCAAGGACAAGCTAATTAATATGCGGTCTACAGGAGTGGTACTCTCGCAATCACCACTCCTTTAAAACAAACCAGCCAAATTCAAAAATCTACCGATATCGACAGTCGCTGATATATAATAGTTTTTATGTACTTGTTATTTAATATAGTAAACTATCACTAAGATTTATCATTGATCCTGTATTCAATAGGTAAAATAGACTAGTACGAAATAGCTCCAAACATAATTTAAATGATTCGTATCTTTATTAATTAACCACAGCTTCCCACACATTTCCAGCAAAATTTATTTGATGATAATAAAGAATTTATATAACAAAACGAAACATTTCCTGTTTCGGTTATTTTACACTTTTGTACATAGTAGATTTAAAAAACCAATCTTTATTCTACAATATTTCATAAAAAGCTATTGAAATTTACATATAATTTTTATGCTGTAAATATTGTACCAATGATAATATTGAAACTATCTAGATTATTACAATATTGATGAAAATATTCATTACATATTTTAATTGTATACTTTATTGAGTACAAAGGTTTCTACATTTAAAATAAAAAATTATTCGACCAGAACTATTAAAATATAGCATAAAACGTACACAAAAAATCTATACGTTTTTGTTTTTTGTTTATTGCATTTGCAATATATTTAAATTCTTTCAATATTATATCCACAAAATAGAACATATTTGAATTCAATTCGATGAATACACTTCGATTGTACAAAATAGAATAAATTCCAAAAAGGATCAAAGATTATTGCGATACAAAATTATTTATACAAGTAGCTTTTGAAAACTCATATAATATTTTATTGAAAATTTAAATTAATTGTACATATTTCAATAAAAAATTTATATTTTATTCATTAGTTGTAAACAAATTAAATAATTAATCGATACTATATGAAACCAGAGGAAACCGATAGCATGTTAAATAGGATAAATATACCTTAAGTGTTGCTTAGCTGGTTTTCAATTACATATGCGACTAATCACATTTATTACTACGGTGGATTTAGGTATAAACAGAATCCGACTACACTCGTTTATGTGGTTTGATGAAATGGTAGATGTATAGAGAATATATTATACCATAAAACGGCATCGTTATAGGCTGGTTACATACCCAGATATGAAAAACAGGATTGATTTCAATAGAACGAGTTCAGAATTCATTACTCAGAAGTCAATTGATACGTATTTTGATTACCAGTAATGAGCAGACAAAAATTAATATATTTCATATATGATTTCTTAAAATAAAGAACGAAATCAATTGATTCAAAATGCCATAAGGATAAACTAGCATAATATAATAATTGCCTAAAAATATGCAATATTTTCAACTATATCTAAGAAGAGGCTATTTCTGTATACATGTATAGTTTTACAAGTAGTAACAAGTCCTGTGTATAATCTGATCATTTTCTTGCTCATTTTCAGAACTATCTTGGGCTTATTGTTAGAATTACCCCAGGACGATTTTCCTCTTTCCATTCCAAAATCCTATATCTATTGGCCCAGTTACTTTTTGAGTTTTTAATTTGTACTGAAGAAAAGAAGCATACGTATATTGTAAACCTCCTAAACTGACATAAATACCATCTTTTCGTGCTGGTTCATCTTAAATTTTCTTATTACCTTTGATCATTACAATGACCGGCGGGTGACCAGATTTTATATATACATGATTTTTATTATTTCATGTTATTACATAAATTTATGTACAAAATAAACTAGAAAATTTTAAAAATATCATCACATAATATCACAAATATCATGACAAAAAGAAATTTCTAATTCATGTAATGTAAACAAAAAAAAAGAACGAAAATATCTTTAGCCATTATGGCTTCATGGCTTCTACGTGATCAAAAAAAATGAAAAAAAAACCTTAAACTAAAAATAATTTCTGTAGGCGTTTGTATAAATTTAAATTATAACATAAATTATTATATTTAAAATATAAATCTATGCCAACTTATTATATTTTATCTTCCGGCATTAAAATATATACAAAATATGCACACACCAAAAAGTATCGATAAAACTTTTTAAAGTTTTTCTTAAAAACATAAAAAATTATGCTTAGTTATGTCGTTCTCGTTCGTTCTTATAATCTTACACAAAAAATTTATAGAATTGTTACATATAAAGAAATATTTTCTTTAAAAAACAATTTATTGGCATAGACATTTTGCAGCATATTGTAAATTCTATGTTGTAATTGATTTTATAATAATATATAAAAACCAAAATCATAAAATGAAATAGACCAAAGTTTTAACAAAAATAATATTACATCATTTATCCCGGATATATTTTATAATATTAAAACAAATATTATGAAACGAGGATTTTATGTATTGCTCCTGTTTTGCAGACATTATTTTGGTTATATATTAGGTTGTAATTCATTACTTGGTAAGGATTTCGTCTGTCGTCTGTTGATTTGTCTGTTCATTTGTTGTAAACTTGTCAAATAGTTATTTAAACAAACCAGCTAATCTAAATTATTTTGACAATATCTCGCAATATTAAACTTGAGTTATATTAAACCAATCATATCAGTATCGTTTCGTTCAGTAATTTTCAAATTTTACGTCTTCAGTGTCGATTCGTTCAGTAATTTTCAAATTTTACGTCTTCAGTATCGATTCGTTCAGTAACATTCAAATTTTAGGTCTTCACATATTTTGTGAGGAAAATCAATTAAATGGACATATCGGTGCGATTCAAATAGATTTGGAACCAATCGAAAGAGTATGGAATGTTTTACAATTATAGACTGACTCTAGAATTGGTGAATCTGGAACCAATCGAAAGAGTATGGAATGTTTTACAATTATAGACTGACTCTAGAATTGGTGAATCTATCCGAAGATGTTTATATTTTAAATTATCTCCAAATATTGGTAATAGTTCAAGCATTTCGGAAATGTAATGTGGACTATATTTCTATATTTGAAAAAGAACAAACTAACATCAAAACTAAAGTCTATTATTTTGGCTGAAAATTATTTTATAAAGTTTTAAAGATTTAAACTTTATTGATAGAAATTACACTAAGTCTTGTCAAATGTATTTTTCGCAGATATTTAACATTATGAGTACCACTGGAAAAATCACTCTTGGTATACTGGAATTTGCGTGTCATAAACTTTATGAGTGTCATTGGAAAGTTTCAAACTTTATGTTAAATAAAGTATAAAAAATAAAACGACTTCGTCCAGTAGGTAATCGCTGCATTTAGAGATCATTAAAACAACTGTCGGTAATCATAAATCCTTTTACTAATAAATCTAACACAACCTATTCCAGCTGCGCGTTTTTCAAAAACTACAATAAGTAAGTAACAAATTTATAAAGTATTTGGTTTCGATTTACATTATTTATTTATAAAATAATCCAATTTTTTTATTTTCAGGGAATTTTGCCAATATTGAATGAGTTTCTATTTTTAAGTTGTATAAATATTTACAATTTGAGTATTATTATATTCATCATCATAAAATTGCACAATATCAATATTTATATAATATTTCCTTAAAAACTTATATAATTTCCTACATTGTGGTTACAAATAAAACTATATTTATTATTTTTATGCAAAAAAACATAAATAAATAAAAAAACAGCTATTATTTTTGGCGTAAATAGATAGTGAGGTTTTAAGTAAACTCCAAAATGAATAAGTAAAAAATTATGTTTTTACCAAAAATTTATCCAAATAGAAAACAAACCGGAATTAGAGCATACAGAAAGCTAATAAATTATATAGAAATATAAAATAATAAAAACTATTTAATACAAAAAAAAAATATTTAAATTTAAAATTGTAAGAAGAGAACTTATTGTGTAACCATAATCAGTTTGACAGTACCACTGGGTTATTTAGATTCTGCAATCTATTGCAAAGACAAATTCAATTACATAAAATTGGAACTTTATAACGTTATAAAATAATTCATTTAATGACAACATTTTGTCGATTTTATTTATAATTAATATTGTTTTAAATTCCATCATTTTTAATACGATAATAAAATTATAAAATTAATTGCATATCTTTAGGCGATTAAAATATAATAATATATCATTTTCGGGTCATTGTCGTCATCAGTATAAATATTTGGCTTTGTGTTACCAATAATTTGTATATTTTTTTATATAACTAGCACTATAGCTACATTATAATTAGCTCGGTGGCCTTGCAAGTAATCATCATACGTTAAAGCTGCTGATTAAAACTATTATATTCAACAGTCAATAATTGAAGATAAGTCAAAAATTGTAAAATATACAGAGAATATTATTTTTTTCCACTCTTCCGTCTCACACGTTCGTAACTTTTGCTACTGTATTTGATATTTAAACATCTTGTACTATTGGTGGTACATATAACTATTGGTACACGATGCCTATATTTTATAGTACTATTCAAAATGCTTACTTTAAACGAATTTATATAGTAAATGAATCAGTAGCATATATCTCTAGTTAGTAATTTGTATATATTTAAAACAGCTATCATCATAAAAATTGAATGAATGTTATCTCTTCCAAATCACTTGCCACTGATCCAGTCTACACTGCTTATAAGGGTCACTTTCTATGTAACTTATCATTTATAAATCTTTTTTCAAATAATATAAAATTATAATTTAAAAATTATTTCTTTCTTTCGTTTAATAATTATCTTCTTAACGTATTAACATTACTTGAACCTTGACAGAAAAAGTTATCTTTTAGGAAATTCTGTTGTTAACTAAAAGTTTTAATTCATCTCGTCCCATCAGTGGAATTTGAATATTTTTAATTTATGTTACTTTTTTGGTTCCAAAAAAAAATAAAATAAAATTATATTCGTTCCAGCTGGTAAATTAACTTGTATATAATTTCACTTCTCTGAAGTGTAACGAAAATGAATATAAATATATAACAAAAAATTCAAAAAAAAAAAAAAGGAAAATTTTGCAATGCACACACTTTATAAGACATAAAATATACAAGGAAGTGAATGCATTTTTATGAAATATCCTGGGAGCGGATATTGTAATTTACAACCACTTAACATAATGAAATTAATGAAAAAGGATTGGTTTGGATAATTAATATTTGATATATTCATTTAATTAAAGTAAATTATTTTATTTAATTTAAATTAAAAAAAATATATATCAAATATTAATTAATTTGTTATAATGCCAGTCAGAGATATAACATAAATAAATGTTAAGATTCTGTTGTAGGTATAGGTATAATAAGTAGTTAACTTAATAAATATTAATATGATTATATGATTGGAATTGTTGGGTAGAAAGGAATATACAGAGATTGATCATCTTAGGCTGCGAAACGGACACACTATCCAACATAACCGAATTCAATAAGCGTCTGCGCCGAATCCTCTAGATATGGTAGCCTATATCTATAACTATATCTAACACTGACCTGCATTGACCAAGTAAATTACTCTGAATAGTTTAAGCAGTTGTGTACGCGTAAACAATTGAGTAATTTACATCCACGATATGTAAACAATATAAACAACTCAAAAAGGAAATGTTCTTAGTTTTGAACGTAATTAAAAAAGTAGATTAAAAAATTTTTATTTCACTACATAAAATTAATATAAGTTCTATATTTTGTACGATACCAACGCAACTATGGCTAGACGCTACTAGACTAATTAATACATATGAGGTTCTGTCAAATAGTAGTTTACAGTATACTTTACAGTTGTTTAAAGAACTTTATTTTATATTAGTGTTACTTACACTTTTTTACGTTTATTTTCTAAATTACTGTATTAGAAGCTGACTTGCTGGCCAGAATTGCAGATTAATCACCTAAAATGGGGCTGGTTACATCACATCCTTCGGTAGAATTTGGAAGAGTTATGGAAGCCTTGGATTGGAACTCCCAAAGTTCTAAAAAACGTGGCCGACCCAAGAACACATAATTCATCGACTGGACATAGTAGTAGGACCATCTTAGGCCATACCATAACATCATTAGCCCCGGGTGTAGTTAAATTCAACCGAACATTGAAAGCAGTTAAACACACCGTGAACATTCACAGCGCAATGCAAAAATTCGATAATTTTAATTTCCAACGGACATTGAGCACGGTGACAACAGATTTTCACAAGACTATATTGGACAAACAAATGATTCAAGAAAACTTTCTAATTGTTTCTCAACAACATATGTATGTAGAATTAGAATGCTAGTATTTATTTATTTGATCCACTAATTAATAAGTTACAAAAATCTTACATTTAAGTTGAAAATTAACACATGGAACAACCGAACACCGTATTTTAAAATAGTTATAAATGTACAAAAATAAAAACTTATAAGATAAATTTTCCTGCTCAATATTTCTTATTCGAAATTTACTTTTTATCCTTCTTCAGTAACATTTCGGAGTGATGAAATGTTGACAGAATAATCCTATGAACAACATTTGTCGCCTTTGTGCTAACTGGGATAAGTTAAAATATTTTTGACATTTCTTTACAAATTTTTTGCAGAATTATAACATTTTTTTTTGCTAGAAACAAAAAGAAATTCTTGTATATACAAAAATAATAAATTTTAAATGATTTTCGTAAATTAAAATATAATATAAATTATGTCTAAATTATTTTTGTTACCAGTTATAGTATTTCTATTATTTCAAGTTACTTTTATTGGGACGTAAGTTTATTTTAAAATAATTTTATTTCCAATCATAATTTTACCATTTATAACCGTTTTGGATGCAGTTATATTGTAGCACTTCTTGAAGGACATGTTGTACCAGATCTTCCATATATTAGTGATGCTGCCACATATTCGCCAGAAAGTTGTGTTTTCGGTCAACTCATGAATATTGGCAGTGTTTTATGTAAGTGTATATCTTGTAATTGGTCAAATTAACTGAGTCATTCATCTTGGATAATAATAATTCCATTTCACAATAACATTAAAATTTGAAATAATTAAAATTTTAAAAAAATGTTGTTATTTTTCCAGTGGGTATAACAATTTATATACGATATCGTCAAATTCTTGAACTTATTGAACATCATCCAGATTTGGGTTCAAATGTTAAAAAATATAATAAAATTGGTACATATTTTGGTATTATATCATGTTTAGGTATTAGTATTGTTGGTAATTTTCAAGAAACAAATGTACGAATTGTACATTTTATTGGTGCTTTTATGTGTTTCGGTTTTGGTACATTATATTTTTGGGTACAAGCATTAATATCATATTTAATACAACCATTTAGTGGTTCACAATTAAAGGCACATTTACGTTTATGTATGGCTGTTATATGTACAATATTATTTATTGTAGCATCTGTAACTGGTGTAATATCACATATTTTATTTAAAGGACAAGATCCAAGAAAATGGTATGATTTTTTTTTTGTTAAAAAAAGAAAATATATAAATTTATTTTGTTTTATTCTATTTTAAGAATCATTTTATTTTTATTATTTTTAAATTAATTATATATATAGGTATCCATCAGATGGTGGTTGGCATTATCATTTAGCTAGTTCAATATCAGAATGGATATTAGCAACAATATTTTCATTTTATATAATATCATTTACTGATGAATTTCGTGATATACATTTAGATCATCCACCTGTAACATTACAGCAATATCAAATAACTTTATAAGATGAATTACGAACTAGGAAAAATCCCAGAAAACGAATTTAAACATAAATATATATAAAAAAATGGACGAAACATAATGAAGAAAATGTGATAATTAATTATTTTTATTATATTAATTTCAAGTCAAAAAATTAAAAAAAAACAAATTATAAAAATTAAATATAATTTCAAACATTTTTCAGTTATTCGATTAATTGGTTAATAATAGTTTTAGTTATCAAGTAATTTTTTCTCACGACTTATTATTAAGTTAAATTGATTTACTATTATATACATTAAAGTTTCATAAAAAAATAAATTTAATAGAAAATTGTTTTATTTATTTATATTTTAATAGTAATATCGTAAAGTAAAACAAAAATGAATTGTATTATTTTGACTATAAAAAGTTTGTGAATAAAAATTTGTGAAATAAAAAATAAGAACAAAATATTTAAATTAAAATATAATGATTTTTGATGTTTTTTTTTTTATTATTTTGTAATTGAAATAAAATCAACTTTATAGCTAATGGAAGAATGTTGATATAATGTTAGTAGTTAAGTTAACCTAAATCGATTTTATCGTAAAAGTTTCATAAGATTTTAAAGAGATAATTCTAATACACAATTGCTTGAACTGCCATTTGTTGGAGTTGGAGATATGATATTTAGAGAAGTTCTTCTACCTCTTATAATGGTATAGAATACCATTATAATTAATTTTTAACAAAGCAATATTTAGTCAATTTTACTAATATTTTAATTTGAAATTTAATTTACTTATGATTAAATTTAATTGTATGTAACTTTGATATGATTATAATAATACTAGTTTAAGTAAGAGTAGAACGCGTCGCAATTTAATTTAATTTCTATTTTTGAATGATTAATTGTATCTTCATATTTGGTTATATAATCTGTACGAAAATAAAATTTGCCAATACTAAAATTCAAGAAATCCCAATTAATTCTTCCATAAATGTATCATTCACCACGAATCTACGTTTTACAATATGAATAAAACACTATTTATAAACTACAAATATATTTATAATTAATTTATTTTAATTGATTATTTCCAAATACAATTATTGTTGTATGATCTTGTTGGTGAGCATCACGTTTATGAATTTCATCAAATTTTTCTTCACAAAAATCACATTGAAATTGTTGTTCCAATATATTTTCACCATGTATTTTTGCATGACTCTATATTTAAATTATAAATTATTTAAGTAAATATGTTAAATGAAAGACTATCAAATATGCGAGATATTCAACGAATTTTCAATTTTATTCAAATAAAAAATCAGAAGATAGTTCAAGGTATCCAAAAACTGCTCTATCAATATGAAATAATATGGATATGAAATTTTTATTAGCAGCTTATGTTATTTATTTTAATAGTATGTATTAGAAATAAACTAATTTGTTCATATACTTTCTGATTTTTAATTGAACATAATTGTGAATTAGATAGCCTTTAGTGAAATGACAAAACAAATATATACCTTTAAATCAATTTTACTGGTAAAATTTTTATTACATATTTCACAGATCAAATTTCCTGTTTCAATTAACAAATGTTGTGATTGTTTATGTTTTGTGAGCTGATTTTTTGATGTAAACTGTTTTGAACATATTGTACATTGATGTTTTTCACCAGTATGTATTCGTTTATGAATTATAGACGATTCTAAACTAACGAATTTCTTTTTACAATCACCAATATCACATGAAAATTTCCGTTCACCATTAGAATGATATTTTTTATGAATAATTAAATTACTTGAACCTTAAAAAACAATAAAAAAAAATATTAATAAGAATTTCAACTAACAGCAATCTTGAAAATTGAATAAAATATATTTTTACTAAACTAGAAAAACATTTTCCACATTCCGGACATTGATATGGTTTCTCGCCAGTATGTGAACGCATGTGTATTTTAATGTAACCATTTTGTGAAAATTTCTTATTACATATTTTACAACTAAATTGTTTTTCATTTTGATGAACATTTAAATGTTTTTCTAAATTACATAATTGTGTAAAACTCTTATTACATATATTGCATAGAAATGGTTTTTCACCAGTATGATTTCTTATATGTATATCAAGTGTACGTTTTTCAACATAAAATTTTGTACAATGTGGACATTTATAAATTTTGTTTTTTGTATGATATTGCATATGTTTTGATAATGAACTTGACCATTTAAATGATTTGCCTGTTAAAAAATATATATATATAAATAATAATTGAATTTAAAAATAGAAAACTTAATCAATTTTTCATACCACAAACTGTACACAAATTTGATTTTCCAATTACATTTCTCAATTCGCCGGTATGCATTTTCATATGTTTAGTTAAATTAGAATTTTCTACAAATGTTTTATCACATTCTAAACATTTAAAATGTTTATTTGTATCATGAATTTTAATATGCCTTTCTAGTTGTTTTCGTTTGTTAAAGATTTTCATACAAATTACACAATTATATTCTAATTTCTTACAAATATTATCATTATTATCAGGTTTATTAACGTATTTAATATCAATTACGTTATTAGCATATTTTAATGAATCTTCTTCATTTGCAATATTTTTTTCTTGATTTAGTTCTTCTGTCAAAGAATTGTTTTTTAAATTATCAAAAGTTTGACTGAAATTTGAATTGGATAAATTCTTATTAGAATTATCCAAATTATCTGTTATTTTACTAATTGAATTTAAATTTTCATCGATTTTATTTATGTTAAACTGATCATTTGTTTCATCGAATGTAAGAAGTTCTTTTACGATATCTTCTTCTGTATTGTTACATTTCTTCTGGCTAATTATATTATCATTTTTTTCAGTCTTAATGTAATTACGCAATATTGCATCTGATTTTTCACATTGTTTTTGAAAACGAAATGTTCGACTTACTTGTAAAACACATTGAAAACAAATTAATTCTGGTAAACCATCATTTAAATATATCTTTATAAAAAAAATTCACAAAGTTATTATTAATTAAACTATTTAAATCTTATTATTATAATTTTACCTGTATATTTGTTACTGATTTTAACATTGTATCCAAACAGGAGTCAAAAATTGATCTCATTTTACCATTTTCACTTAAACATGCCCGACAAATTTTATTTAATTCTAATATTTTATTTGTTTTAAAACTAGAATTTGCTTCGAAAATATCCATTTTATTATTTTGTAGTAAAATTATATTAATAGTAAATTATTAAATTAACTAATTTAGCACGTTAATAATTAATATAATTTCTACGATTTGTTTACGTATTTTGCATGCAGTAAACAAATAAGTCAGCTGAGTGCGCTGACAGCTGAGTAAGATAAAAAAAACTACATATTATAAATACCCCAAGTAGCCGAAGGTTTCACAGTGTGGCAGATTAATAATAATAAATTTTGAATAATGAATCAAAATCGAACTTCGACTTGCAGTTCATAATTCTGTATTGAGTTTACATTGCAATGTGTTTATAGAAATATTCAAAATTCAAAATATAAATCTGTTAAGCCCCCATTTAAATTATATCTGTTAATTTCCATAAAAATTAGTAATAGCTATCAGTTCTAATTATTCTCTTGAACTTGAAAGAAATGAGATTTGGACAAAAATGTGAAGCAATCAGTATAAATCAGTAAACGTTTGTTTTAGTAACAATTTTATTTTAAATTTTTAGACTTATTTATGTAATTATAGTTGTATATAATTGCAAATATAGAATCCAGTTTATAATTTGATATTAATTGGCTCTAGTTGCATATATCATTCCTCGTACATTTTTTTAAAATTCAAAAATTTAATTAAAACAATTTAATAATTTCTTAAAAATGTATTATCACAAACTTTTTAATTTTTTAATTTATATAATAGATAATTAATTGAAAACTTTCACTTCCGTTGAAGTTCCATTTCAGCGTTGTGCTGCGTTGAAGTTACATTATGAATCAGCTATAATGTATGTCACATTTTGCGCATTGCGTTGTGTATATCACTCTGATGATATCTTATTTGTTGATTGGTGATTTGGTGTTTGAATGGAAGAGGGATTTGGACTTGTTGTATGTGGTGTGTTCAATTTTTACTGGTAGATTTTTATTAAGATTGTAAGGTATAGAAAGATATTTGTGTTTAGTTTGATTATTGTTAATGTTTTTGTGTGAGTCTCTTTTATCAGTATTGATTTTTTGGTAAACTGTATTGTATTCTTGCAGTTTTTTGTTTTGTTCAATACTCCATTCATGATTCATCTATGGTTAAACATGTGTTGTTGGCGATTATTTGTGACGCATTTAGTGTTTCTATGTTGTCTTCATTTGTTGGTTTTATCTTTGATTTTAGTATTTTGTTTATGATGTCTAATTTGCTGTTATGTGTAATGTCTTGGGTTTTCAGATAATATTTTCTAACACATTTAGTAATGATTTTATTATCGTATCCGTTATTGTTGATTCTGGAGACACAATTTTTGAATGTATTTCTAAAATATTCTAGATCTGTATATTCTATTATTTTTTGTAAGTGTTGGTATATCACATTATGTTTTTGTGATGGGTGGTGTTGAGATGTTTGATGTAATAAACGGTTTGAAGCCATTGGGTTGTTATACCATTCTGTTTTAATGTAGTATTTGTTTTCTTTTTCAACTTTGTGTAGGTTTAGGTCTAGATAGCTGATGCCTTCTTTGGGATCTTCCTCTTCTGTAGTTAACTGTAGACCGAGGTTTTTCTCCATTTTACTTTTTAGTTGATTTATTTGTTTCTGTTTTATAATTACCACATTGTCATCTACATACTTTCTAAATACTTTCGTATTTTGTAAATATATCATTGTCGATATCTATTTTGTCATCCATATAGATATCTGCTAATATGGATGCTAGTGATGTTCCCATTGCTAATCCTTTAAGTTGTTTATTATGATGTTGGCTTTTACGCCAAATATTTCTTATATTACTTTCTATACTGGAATATTTGTGAACATGTTTACCACGTCAAATTTGACTATGTTATCATCTTTGTCTATTACAATGTTATCTAATTCAGTCTTAATAGCGTTGCTATTTTTAACGTTGTATCTTATATCTCAAGTATGATTAGTTTGTTACTAATATATTTAGCCAGTGTGTGCCCTAGTGTTCCGATGGTGGAAACTACTGGTCTCATTGGCATGTTTTCCTTGTGGTGTTTTGATGTTCCATATATTCTGCCAAGGTTGAAGAATTTGTGATTGCTTGGCAGAATATTTTGTTGGTGATTTGTTTAAGTGCAATCGGCATGTTCTCGTTATTGTTTAATCTGTGTTCAAAGCTCTGTTTTATAGATGCTTTTATTCTTGTTTCTGATGATAGCAGTTTGTGTTGTCTTAGATCCCATCATTTATCATTTTGTCCATTTTCGTCCAATATTCATCTGCTTTAATTAGGCATGTTGTTTTGCCTTTGTCTGTGTCTAATATTATTATATCCTTCTTATATTTTTTGATGAAGTTTGACGTCATTTCTGCATATTTGTTGATTTTTATGTTTATGTTGTTCCTAGGGTTTGTACCTTTGAATTTGTTGATGTTGATTTTGATGTGTCTCTTATTGTTTGTGTATATGTGTTCTTCCATTGTGTAGTCTAGTATGCGCTCAAGTTTTTCGATGGTTGTTTGTCGTCGAAAGTTTTTATTGATTGTTAGTACTGCATATTTTGGTCTATATGACAATATTGTTGTAATTTCTTTATGGATGTCAATTTCGGTCATATTTATAAAACCTTTGTATATTTCTTGAATTTTATTGTTCATGTTTTTGGTTTTTACTTTCCTGAAGATTTTAGTAGTACTATATTTTGGTTTTGTTGTGTTGTTTTGGTTTAAGTGTGCATTTATAAGTTGTTAATCTATCTTGGTTGCATGGAATGCTATCATTGCTTGAACTTGAAGTTAGTATATTTCCATCATATGGTGCTTCTTCATTGGTTGTGCTTGAGGCTAATGGGTCTCGGTTATATAGTGTGTCATATTCGCTTAAATCAAAAGTTTGTCCTTATTTCTTATATGTATATCAAGTGTACGTTTTTCAACATAAAATTTTGTACAATGTGGACATTTATAAATTTTGTTTTTTGTATGATATTCCATATGTTTTGATAATGAACTTAACCATTTAAATGATTTGCCTGTTAAAAAAAATATATATATATATAATAATTGATTTTAAAAATAGAAAACTTAATCAATTTTTCATACCACAAACTGTACATAAATTTGGTTTTCCAATTATATTTGTCAATTCACCGGTATGCATTTTCATGTTTATTTAAATTAGAATTTTCTACAAATGTTTTATCACATTCTAAACATTTAAAATGTTTATTTGTATCATGAATTTTAATATGCCTTTCTAGTTGTTTTCGTTTGTTAAAGATTTTCATACAAATTACACAATTATATTCTAATTTCTTACAAATATTATCATTATTATCAGGTTTATTAACGTATTTAATATTAATTACGTTATTAGCATATTTTAATGAATCTGCTTCATTTGCAATATTTTTTTCTGGATTTAGTTCTTTTATCAAAGAATTGTTTTTTGTTGTTGGATAAATTCTTATTAGAATTATCCAAATTATCTGTTATTATTTTACTAATTGAATTTAAATTTTCATCGATTTTATTTATGTTAAACTGATCATTTGTTTCATCGAATGTAAGAATTTCTTTTACGATATCTTCTTCTGTAATGTTACATTTCTTCTGGCTAATTATATTATCATTTTTTTCAGTCTTAATGTAATTACGCAATATTGCATCTGATTTTTCACATTGTTTTTGAAAACGAAATGTTCGACTTACTTGTAAAACACATTGAAAACAAATTAATTCTGGTAAACCATCATTTAAATATATCTTTATAAAAAAAATTCACAAAGTTATTATTAATTAAATTATTTAAATCTTATAATTATAATATTACCTGTATATTTGTTACAGATTTAACATTGTATCCAAACAGGAGTCAAAAATTGATCTCATTTTACCATTTTCACTTAAACATGCCCGACAAGTTTTATTTAATTCTAATATTTTATTTGTATTAGAAGTGGAATTTGCTTCGAAAATATCCATTTTATTATTTTAATAATAAAATAAATCTATTTTATTATTTTATCAAAGCATGCAGTAAACAAATAAGTCAGCTGAGTGCACTGACAGCTGAGTAAGATAAAAAAAACTACATATATTATAAATACCCCAAGTAGCCGAAGGTTTCACAGTGTGGCAGATTAATAATAATAAATTTTGAATAATGAATCAAAATCGAACTTCGACTTGCAGTTCATAATTCTGTATTGAGTTTACATTGCAATGTGTTTATAGAAATATTCAAAATTCAAAATATAAATCTGTTAAGCCCCCATTTAAATTATATCTGTTCATTTCCATAAAAATTAGTAATAGCTATTAGTTCTAATTATTCTTTTGAACTTGAAAGAAATGAGTTTTGGACTTCAAAAATGTGAAGCAATCAGTATAAATTAGTGAAATTTCGAAAAAAATACGTTTTCTTTCTGTTTTAGTAACAATTTTATTTTAAATTTTTAGACTTATTTATGTAATTATAGTTATATATGATTGTAAATATATAATTCAGTTTATAATTTGATATTACTTGGCTCTAGTTGCATATATATAACAAAGTCCAATAAAAGGAAAAATACCAACTAATGTGCAACCATACAAAATAGAGTGCTTTATTATTTGAAGCATCATATGCATATGGTCTTGGTGTATTAGTCTCATTAATCCAATCCATAAATTTATATATATTTGTATAAATACCAGCGTGTTTACCACAATTCCAACCAAATGAAACAATTCCAGTTAGTAAATCATTACAAATTAATGGTCCACCAGAATCACCTAAACATGCATCAGCTTCGCCATAAGCGCAAAGCATTCCATGAGTATCGTATCTATAAAATATTTAATATTTATACAAAGAAATATGTAATTTTAATATTATAATTAATATAATTATAATGTCGACGTGTAAACGAAACGAAGTGTAGATGTAGAAAATGGAGCTGGTATTATAAAATATACTATAAAATTAATAGCACAATCTTATTTATTATAGTGAAATTGTAGGGTAATTTCCCGAATTATTGATAGAGTTAATTAGTTATTAATACTGGATTCAGAATGCTGCTTTGATGCTGCAATACAAAGCAATGTATAATTTACTATAAAGAAATTAATATGTTCAACTTTGTAATCATAATGTTATAGAAATATTACTGGAAAAGTTAAGATTCTACGTTGAATTGTATTGTATATGTATTAAAAAATTAAAAAATTTGTTAGTTTCATTTACCCTTCAGGAAAGCAATCGAACATATCAGTAATATCTAACAATCCTACGTAAAGGTTATCAGTATGTTTACCATTCTGTAATAAAATTTAAATTATTATCTATATTTTAAAAAAAACATTAATTTTTTTATATTATAATCTTACAACGACTTTGCTGCCCCAACCAAGTACAAAACAATTAGTATCATCTGGCACATCATATTGTATTATTGGAACTTGACAATGATTTAATAAGAAATCTGTAATATTACGACTTAAAAAAACCATAGCAATATCATCTACCAATGTGTCTAAATGAAATCCATTATGACAAATAACATCTTGAATACCAAATAATTTATCTCGAGAAGGGATTTCACTTATATCATTCCATCCAATAATTGCATACATGTAATCATAATTAGGTTTATTCACAAAACAATGTGCAGCTGATAATATTTGATATGAACTTATTATTGAACCACCACAAAAATGTCCGGCTCCTTTTCTATAGCTACCGTATATATTTTGAATTGAAACAATTGGATATAATTTTTGGCTATTAACAGGTCGACCACCAGTTATTCGAAATGCAATATCATCAATTTCATTTGAATCTTTTAAAGAATCAAAATTGACTGAAATTGTTATATAAATATTATATATAAATACGAATTTTACCTATGGTTTTATTTGCATTACAGATTTGAAATATTAATAAAAATAAACAAATAATTTTTATAAATATCATTTATGTTTTGATATAACTATGAATTTAATTAATTTTAAGTTTCAACCTCAGTCAAAGGTTTAAACATTTGATTATAAAATGTCGAAAATCAATTGAAAATTTAATTGATAATTGTATGATTCTATTTTTATTAATTCTCCACAAGTAATTTGTGTCGAAGAATAATTTTATGGAGATGATATCGGATCGAAATTTCATAGTTTATTTAAGGTTTGTTTTGTCTAAAGTTTGAAACAGAATCAGAAATACAACACCGAGCGATATCTTCAGAAAATATACATATTCGGCGATCCGATATTTCGCTACATCAAATATACTTGTTTATTAATCAATCACACACTTAATAAAGACTTAATAATAAATCAACTGTTAAATCTATGTTAAAATATTAAAAAAATATCACTGTAGATTTTTAAGTACAAATTATTACTACACAAAATGTAACTTAATTTAAGGATATTGAAAGAAATTGTATTCATGATAAGCCAATCCTAATAAGTGTTTTGGGAAATATGTGACATTTACTCGAAATAGCAAATTAACTTTTTAGTCATGTAAGATTTAAAGTTAATCAGGTAAATAGAAGGTATTAATGACTGAATTTTTCAAGGTTTGGACTAAAATATAAGGCAGTATAAATTTGAGTTCGAAATGTATATTATAACTATATATATAAAAATTTATATTATAAAAATTACAATAATTCAACTCCAGTATTTGAAAATATATTTAAATTCATTTTATTAAAAAGTTATCTTTTTGATTTTATTTAACATGTAATTAATAATTCTTTCATTTAAATATACCGTCAAAAACATTTTGCGATCGAAAAATTTGACGAATTTCGAAAAAATATGTAATACAAAACTCTATTGTAAAATATTATTATAATTTATAACAATCCCAACAATTTTCCTAACATAAATTTACAAATTATCCAATCAAAATTGTATAGTCTCTATAAGTCTAGTCAAATCGTTTTAAATCAGTATCAATTTTAGAATTACTACTATTTTCTATGATATTAATACCACCAGTATCTTCACTCTGTGCAATACATTCTTTATAAACAAATTCAATATCAGGTACAATTGGATTTAATTTTTCTTGCATAACAGACAATGTAATTAATAATGCCTCTTCAGTTCGTATAGTTCGAGAACCTTGTATTGGTACAACATTTAAATAATGATCAAATAAAAATTTCGCATCAACATTTAATTGTTCATCGATTTCTAATACAGTTTCAAGTCCTTTTAATCCACCAAATACAATTAATGCATGATTATAACTAAGACTTTTCTTTTCAATATCATATATATTAGAACCTTTATCCGATGTACCAATACTTAAATCATAACCATTTTCATATGGTGATTTTGTAAATATTTCTGATATTGAATGTGCAATTCGTACAGAATAACCCCAATAAATTCCAGTTTTATTACGTGGTTCATTTGGTGCTACTACAGTTCCTCTTAATTTCTTAGTAGTTTGTTGATCTACAACAAATAAATTTTTAATTAGAAAATTTTAATAAGAAATTTTATATAAAACAAAAAATATTTACTATTATAATTGTTAATTTTGACAGTAACACGTATTCCAGGTGATAATGATTTGTTAATTAAAATTTCATTTTGTAATCCAATATTAACGAAACAATTTTTTTGATCTTTTGTTAATTTATCGGTAACAATTCCTTCACGATACATAAATGTATTTGATTTACGTAAATGATGTGGTGCATCCAATGGATTTAATAAACCTGAATATTTTAAATCATTATGTATTGGAAAAAAGAATTTTCGTAAATATTGTGGACATTCTAAATATTGTAAAATTCGTGCTAATTGTAAGCAACTAGAACGTACATTTTTATCATCTGAATCTAAAAAAAAAAAATGAAAATACTTTTCAATACTTATTTATTATATAAGTAATTACCAATGTTAGTTCCTTTTGCTTGTTTTGCATTCGATATTCCAATATCATCAAATATTACAATTTCATCTACTCTAAATATACAAGCAGCTCGAGCAATTTGACCAGCTAAATATGTACGTAGTTCAACCGATTGGGCATTTTCTAATATCGATCCTGGAACTGCAATAGTTAAAGTTGAATTTGGTGGTTTTGATTCTACTGCAACAGCAGCTGATTCTTTTTCATCATTTTTAATTGCAATCGACTCTAATAATTCTAGTTTTTTATTTTTTTCCAATTGTTTTAATAATTTCTCCTGTTTATGTTGTCTTTTTAATGATTTTCTTTCTTCATTAATTTTTTTCCAAGATTTATTTTCTGTTCCCGCCATTTTTTTAAATATAAGTTAATGTTTTTCAGATTATTATTATTAAGAATAATGGTTGTTTTAACTTTTGTATCTATTCTCAGAGAATCTTTATTGAATTCAATCCAAATAATTTTAATCAGTAATCAAAATGTTATTTTAAAAACCACAATTCTTTAACATAAAATATTTCTAACAATTGACAACAATAAATTGAAAATATGAACATGAAGTTTGAGGTTTGAGGTTAGGTTTGGCTGAATGTGAATGATAAATAGTATTGCCATAATAATTGAATTTATAGATTTTCACATACATTTTTTTAGACCAATTCTACATTTTCAACATTTTATTTAATATTTTTATTTCATTGAAATCAATTAATTTAATTGCTACATATAAAGTTTTGATATAGTCAGTCTGGTTAACTGAGCTAGATTAATGATTTTAGACCAAATGCCAGTCCAAATTTCTGTCATGTAGTCATGTCACAGATAGTTGTTAAAATTTCTTGAACTGAATCTAAGGCCATAACATGGCGTTAACATTATTGGCATTATCGTAACAATGGCTTCAACATCAACAGCTCAGGACAGGAATCCTAGCTACTTTGTTGAAAACAGTGTAAGAGTTTCTTTATATTGGACAATAAGCAGATAAATGATAGCGATAGTGTCAGTGTTATGTATGCCATCAAGTATAATTTATAACTGTCGATTAAATCAGTTAATATTCGAAAAAAATTGCTTATAAATGAACAGTAATGACATTCAATTTGTTATCTAATAAAGTTCATTATGAACTGATTGCGTGCATTTCAAATAAATTTAACTCTAAAATAAAATTTATAAAAAAAAATGTTATTTTCCTGTTTTAGAACTTATTTATATAATTATAGTTGTAAATGATTTCAAATATAGAATTATCCAGATAACAATTTGATATTTAGGATCCAAATGCATACATATAAATAAATACAATACAAGCAACTACACCAACAACTACAGCTCCATATAAAAAATAAAGTGCTACATTACTTGAATCGTCAATTGCAACACTACGAGCTGTTGGTGTATTAGTCTTATTAATCCAATCCAAAAATTGATATACATGAGTATAAATACCAGCAACTTTACCGCAATTCCAACCAAATGAAACAATTCCAGTTAGTAAATCATTACAAATTAATGGTCCACCAGAATCACCTAAACATGCATCAGCTTCGCCATAAGCGCAAAGCATTCCATGAGTATCGTATCTATAAAATATTTAATATTTATACAAAGAAATATGTAATTTTAATATTATAATTAATATAATTATAATGTCGACGTGTAAACGAAGTGTAGATGTAGAAAATGGAGCTGGTATTATAAAGTATACTATAAAACTCACTGAATAACTAAACTTGAATCGGTAATATAAAACTTACTGGTAATAAAATAAATAGCAAAATTTTCTTTACTTATTATAGTGAAATTGTAGGATAATTTCCCGCATTATTGATAGAGTTAATTAGCTATCAGCATATTAATACTGGAACTGGATTCAGAATGCTGCTTTGATGCAATACAAAGCAATGTAGGATTTGCTATAAAGAAATTAATAATGTTCAATTTTGCAATCATAATGTTATGGAAATATACTGGAAAAGTTAAGATTTGGACAATTTCTACGTTGAATTGTATTGTGTTGAATATGTATTAAAAAAGTAAAAATTTTGTTAGTTTCATTTACCCATTAGGAAAGCAACCTAACATATCAATAATGTTTAACAATCCTACGTAAAGGTTATCAGTATGATTACCATTCTGTAATAAAATTTAAATTATTGTTTATTATTTAATCAAAATTTTTATGTATTAATCTTACAAGGACTTTGCTGCCCCAACCAAGTAAAAAACAATTAGTATGAACTTGCACATTATAATGTATTATTGGAACTTTACAATACTTTAATAAGAAATCTGTAATATTACGACTTAAAAAAACCATAGCAATATCATTTTTCAATGTATCTGCATTAAATTCATTATGAATAATAATTTCTTGAATATCAAATACGAGATCTGGATAAGGCATTTTACTTATATCATTCCATCCAATAATTGCATACAAGTAATCACGATTTTTTATTTTATTATAACAATGTGCAGCTGATAATATTTGATATGAACTTATTATTGAACCACCACAAAAATGTCCGGCTCCATTTTTATAACCACGGTATATTTGTTGGATAGAAACAACTGGATATAATAATTGGTTATTAACAGGTCGACCACCAGTTATTCGAAATGCAATATCATCAATTTTATTTGAATCTTTTAAAGAATCAAAATTGACTGAAATTGTTATATAAATATTATATAGAAATACGAATTTTACCTATGGTTTTATTTGCATTACAAATTTGAAATATTAATAAAAATAAACAAATAATTTTTATAAATATCATTTATGTTTTGATATAACTATGAATTTAATTAATTTTAAGTTTCAACCTCAGTCAAAGGTTTCAACATTTGATTATAAAATGTCAAAAATAAATTGAAAATTTAATTAATAATTGTATGATTCTTATTTTTATTCATTCTCCGCAAGTATTTTGTGCCGGAGGAATTTTGTATGGAGATGATATTCCGAACGAAATCTAGAGTACACATTTTACAACGAATCGAATTCGAAATTGAATTATCTACCGAACGAAATGTGTGATATGAAACTGTCGGTCGGAGCCGGAGTTAAACACTAAGAGTACTACGACTGCGACCAAAAAGATAAATCGTTGAGTTCGGTGGCTGTGACGAAAAATTGCCGCAATAATTGCTTTTGATTGGTTGAATCGAAAAACAAACTACCCCAGCGAGAAAGTCACTTAAGTAAATCCAGCTTAAAGCTATAAACAGAATAAAAAATACAAAACCGAACGACGTCTTAAGAAAATATATTTAACGGCCGGTGATTTCGCTACAGACTATCAATCAACGACTGGGTGTCAAAAGATTCTCAAATCTTGATGTTACTATTTCACTAATTAACATGTAATATTTCTAAAATTTTCAATTACTTTTTATAATATGGTTTTCGATTGCTTACTCGACAGGACAAAAAATTATAATATTTGACATAATAATTTAAGAGTTTTATTATAAAAGGTTTTAATTTGAATTATATATACTAAAATATTCATCTTTATTACATCTTTAATTTCAATTTTAAACAATAAAAATGATACAAATTATTATAAACCAAATTATATTACAGGGTGTATTTTTATTAATAGCTCTACCATTTAAAATCCAATCAGTATATTCAGAAATTCTAGTATATAAACGTGGACGACTCCCACAACCCCATCCATGAGACACAATACCAGTTAACATATTGTTACAAATTAAAGGCCCACCAAAATCACCTTGACATATATCAATACCAGGAGAACCACCAGCACATATCATACCATCTGTAGTTATACTATAAAATAAAGAAAGATATCAACATAATATAATGTTTACATAATTATTAAATAATTGAACCAGTGAGAAGAGGTTAGTTTTATTTTAATGAACCAACAAATTTATTTAATTACGCAATACTATCCGAAAGCTATTTGGAAACTTTTGAAAGCGACAACGAAAAACGATTCCTAAAACAAAAATGTTGTACCTCAATCAATATTCAAAAAATAGAATGTCGATCAATGATAAATAAATTCGTTGTCTTGGAACAGAAGGTTTAACAACCATAGAAATTCATGATTAAACATTAAACTATTAAAAGAAACTGCTCCTTCATTTCCAAATGTTAGCAGATGGACTTTAGAGTTTAAACAAGTATTGATGCCGATCCACACAATGTACGTCCAAAAGCTGTAACAACATCTAAATCGTTCAACAACTTTACTATATTTTCCATCAAAAATTCAAAACATACAAGCATTTTGCAAGATTAGTAATTGCGAACCCACGATTAAAAATGCATTCAAATGTGAATTGCTCAATAGTGTTAACAAAAGAATAAAACCGATTTTGTATATGGATTTATAAATAGGGATGAAACTTTGATCCCACACGCACACCTACACACTATAGAGGCAAAATAACAATCAAAATACAATTCTTTTTAATTTTGGGAATAGATTGTAGTCTACACCGTATTCACCACATTTGGCTCCCCCGGACTACAATCAATTCCCAAAATTGAAAAAATTAATGCCTATTCTATTAAGTTTGTGGGTCTTTTTATAACTATAGATGAAACTTGAAACAGATACCACACACCGGAGGTAAAACCACAATCAAAACAACAAAGCTGGTTCAAGTTTACCAAAGATATCAAAAACGGTTCCAGCAGCATAAGAGATTGAAGAATCAGTTCAATTTTGGATTCAAAAGGAATGTTGTTGAAAAAGGTAAAATAATTTACTTAAAATATCATAATAGGAAACAACCTGCACGATCAGCTTACAAAAATTGTTTTGACCATGGAAAAAATCAACGAATTGAATTATACTTGACCATACATCGTATTCAACAGATCTGGCTGATCAGGACTACAATCTAAAATTCAATTCTACAAAACATTTTTCGTTCTGTCTTTTTCGTTTTCAAAAGTTATCAAACCGAGCTCTTGTATGGTCTAAAATTATATTTTTTTGTGGACATTTAAACAGAACTGTATCTTATCGCTGGTACTTTTAATTATTTTATTTTTGGCTACCTACGGAAATAAGCATTAAATGATGAATAACATGTATCCATTGGATAAATTTGTACTTCGCCTTTTAAAAGTATTAAATCATCGTCTTTCTATATAATATTTATACAATTAGAAAAAAAAAAATTTTTATAAAAATTTATATATAAATTAATATATACATTATTTTTGATATTACCCCAACCAATTATATAACATTTAATAATTTTTTTAATATTTTTATATTGTAATGGAATTATAGTTCGATTTATTAAAATTTCATCAGAAATTTTACCTTTTAAATATAATATAGCAATATCATTTGAATGTGTATTTTGATGATATTGATTATGAATAATAACTTTATCAATTGCATAAATTAAATTTGTATTAATATCTGAACTAATATCAATAGTACCAATAATTGCCATTATAATTTGATTATATGGTAATGCTATATAACAATGTGCAGCTGATATAATTTGATTTGATTTATATATTAAACCAAAACAAAAATGTTTTCTATTATTTGTAAAATCTAATTTTTGAATAGATACAAATGGATATAATTTCATTGGATCAACTGGTTTACCATTAGTTATATGAAAATGAAATGAATTTCCTTAAACAAAAAAAAAATGATTATATTATATTGAAAATGTATAAATTCATATTAAATATACTTGTAACAAATCTTTCATTTCCTGATGCAATTCTATTTAACAAAAATAAAAGTAAACTAATATTTTTCATAAAATTCATAACTTAACTTAACTTTACAATCAAAATTCAATTATTTACTTTTTATTGAAATTTAACATTTATTTATTTATATAATTTATCAAAATATCTAAAATATAAACAGAACATTTTAAATATATATAAATATTAATAATGAAAATGACATAAATTTAATTAATAATTGTATGATTCTTATTTTTATTCATTCTCCGCAAGTATTTTGTGCCGGAGGAATTTTGTATGGAGATGATATTCCGAACGAAATCTAGAGTACACATTTTACAACGAATCGAATTCGAAATTGAATTATCTACCGAACGAAATGTGTGATATGAAACTGTCGGTCGGAGCCGGAGTTAAACACTAAGAGTACTACGACTGCGACCAAAAAGATAAATCGTTGAGTTCGGTGGCTGTGACGAAAAATTGCCGCAATAATTGCTTTTGATTGGTTGAATCGAAAAACAAACTACCCCAGCGAGAAAGTCACTTAAGTAAATCCAGCTTAAAGCTATAAACAGAATAAAAAATACAAAACCGAACGACGTCTTAAGAAAATATATTTAACGGCCGGTGATTTCGCTACAGACTATCAATCAACGACTGGGTGTCAAAAGATTCTCAAATCTTGATGTTACTATTTCACTAATTAACATGTAATATTTCTAAAATTTTCAATTACTTTTTATAATATGGTTTTCGATTGCTTACTCGACAGGACAAAAAATTATAATATTTGACATAATAATTTAAGAGTTTTATTATAAAAGGTTTTAATTTGAATTATATATACTAAAATATTCATCTTTATTACATCTTTAATTTCAATTTTAAACAATAAAAATGATACAAATTATTATAAACCAAATTATATTACAGGGTGTATTTTTATTAATAGCTCTACCATTTAAAATCCAATCAGTATATTCAGAAATTCTAGTATATAAACGTGGACGACTCCCACAACCCCATCCATGAGACACAATACCAGTTAACATATTGTTACAAATTAAAGGCCCACCAAAATCACCTTGACATATATCAATACCAGGAGAACCACCAGCACATATCATACCATCTGTAGTTATACTATAAAATAAAGAAAGATATCAACATAATATAATGTTTACATAATTATTAAATAATTGAACCAGTGAGAAGAGGTTAGTTTTATTTTAATGAACCAACAAATTTATTTAATTACGCAATACTATCCGAAAGCTATTTGGAAACTTTTGAAAGCGACAACGAAAAACGATTCCTAAAACAAAAATGTTGTACCTCAATCAATATTCAAAAAATAGAATGTCGATCAATGATAAATAAATTCGTTGTCTTGGAACAGAAGGTTTAACAACCATAGAAATTCATGATTAAACATTAAACTATTAAAAGAAACTGCTCCTTCATTTCCAAATGTTAGCAGATGGACTTTAGAGTTTAAACAAGTATTGATGCCGATCCACACAATGTACGTCCAAAAGCTGTAACAACATCTAAATCGTTCAACAACTTTACTATATTTTCCATCAAAAATTCAAAACATACAAGCATTTTGCAAGATTAGTAATTGCGAACCCACGATTAAAAATGCATTCAAATGTGAATTGCTCAATAGTGTTAACAAAAGAATAAAACCGATTTTGTATATGGATTTATAAATAGGGATGAAACTTTGATCCCACACGCACACCTACACACTATAGAGGCAAAATAACAATCAAAATACAATTCTTTTTAATTTTGGGAATAGATTGTAGTCTACACCGTATTCACCACATTTGGCTCCCCCGGACTACAATCAATTCCCAAAATTGAAAAAATTAATGCCTATTCTATTAAGTTTGTGGGTCTTTTTATAACTATAGATGAAACTTGAAACAGATACCACACACCGGAGGTAAAACCACAATCAAAACAACAAAGCTGGTTCAAGTTTACCAAAGATATCAAAAACGGTTCCAGCAGCATAAGAGATTGAAGAATCAGTTCAATTTTGGATTCAAAAGGAATGTTGTTGAAAAAGGTAAAATAATTTACTTAAAATATCATAATAGGAAACAACCTGCACGATCAGCTTACAAAAATTGTTTTGACCATGGAAAAAATCAACGAATTGAATTATACTTGACCATACATCGTATTCAACAGATCTGGCTGATCAGGACTACAATCTAAAATTCAATTCTACAAAACATTTTTCGTTCTGTCTTTTTCGTTTTCAAAAGTTATCAAACCGAGCTCTTGTATGGTCTAAAATTATATTTTTTTGTGGACATTTAAACAGAACTGTATCTTATCGCTGGTACTTTTAATTATTTTATTTTTGGCTACCTACGGAAATAAGCATTAAATGATGAATAACATGTATCCATTGGATAAATTTGTACTTCGCCTTTTAAAAGTATTAAATCATCGTCTTTCTATATAATATTTATACAATTAGAAAAAAAAAATTTTTTATAAAAATTTATATATAAATTAATATATACATTATTTTTGATATTACCCCAACCAATTATATAACATTTAATAATTTTTTTAATATTTTTATATTGTAATGGAATTATAGTTCGATTTATTAAAATTTCATCAGAAATTTTACCTTTTAAATATAATATAGCAATATCATTTGAATGTGTATTTTGATGATATTGATTATGAATAATAACTTTATCAATTGCATAAATTAAATTTGTATTAATATCTGAACTAATATCAATAGTACCAATAATTGCCATTATAATTTGATTATATGGTAATGCTATATAACAATGTGCAGCTGATATAATTTGATTTGATTTATATATTAAACCAAAACAAAAATGTTTTCTATTATTTGTAAAATCTAATTTTTGAATAGATACAAATGGATATAATTTCATTGGATCAACTGGTTTACCATTAGTTATATGAAAATGAAATGAATTTCCTTAAACAAAAAAAAAATGATTATATTATATTGAAAATGTATAAATTCATATTAAATATACTTGTAACAAATCTTTCATTTCCTGATGCAATTCTATTTAACAAAAATAAAAGTAAACTAATATTTTTCATAAAATTCATAACTTAACTTAACTTTACAATCAAAATTCAATTATTTACTTTTTATTGAAATTTAACATTTATTTATTTATATAATTTATCAAAATATCTAAAATATAAACAGAACATTTTAAATATATATAAATATTAATAATGAAAATGACATAAATTTAAAAAAAAATTAAATTATTTGACAATTTTAAATTTGAATTATATAATAATTAATTATTAACCCTTTGCTGATAATTGAAATTTATCAGCAACAACACTAAGAATATCAAAATTTTGTCGTGTAATTTCCCATTGCATAATTTCATGTTGTCGTAACAGAAAGTATTTATCTATGGAATCATTGTCAAAGGGTTTGCGCAGTCGAAATTTTTAAATTTTAAGGTTTTAACGCTTTGACGGTCACAATTTTATTCACGTGATTCAGCTATATTGCTGAAACAATAGATCACATGATCAGCTCACTGCAATTGCAGTTGGTGTCCACGAACGTGTTAATGAAATGTAAAAGTTATGTGTTAATTTTAAATTAGTTGGAATTCTTTTACGCACAGGATAATATGATTATATTATGACATATATATACGAATTTACGTTTTCACTATTACATAGTTTCCTATCCTAACAAATGTCGGGTATAATTGCAGCCAAGTGATTGATATAAATGTTATAACTTCTCATATTTCGTTTAGCCAAATATTTTTAGCTCTTCTGACAATGGAGTGGTGTAGTATGCATAGGAAAATGAAAACTATTAATGACCTGACACTTGTTATAGAGCTGATGAATCAGTAAATTTTGTAATTCTTGCATGTCTGCATATCAACATTTTTTTTAGTCTTTTATAATATTGTTATTACTTTGTCTGTTATCTCGAAATCATTTTAATGTTAGATAATTAAATTAATTTTCATAAAATATAATTAATTATTCGTAATTTATTATTTTAATTAATTGAATTATTTTTATATTGTTTAGTTTCCAGTTTTCAAATTGATTTTTTATTTACAAGATTTTAATTTTCATTGTATATCCCAAAAATCCTTTACTATTTTGATAATTAAATTGCATTAACGCAGTACGCCTGGCGCTTCCATATATGACAGATCTGTTGGTCATATCGTGATAATCACTAATCCGGTTATCTTCTTTAGGACCATCATTTCAGTTAAATCTTAGTTTTTGAACCGCAGTTAGATCACCAATGTCATTGGGATCGGTATTTTCCATTAAGCTTATAGAAAGCATTAATTAAAATGTAAATATATGTAATTATTTTGTATGAATGCCATATGCCAAACCTATCATGTTAGCGTAATTATAGATAATTTTTAATTAATGTTATATTTAATTTAGTCACAGTTTGTTTTAACATACTCTCCACCAATCTCAAAAACTAATTCCGGAAAACATAATAAATATGATATTATATAGCTCTATTGTTGCTGTAAATTAGATTGTTTTTAGTTCGTGTAAATTAAAATTAATCATAATTCGTAAAATGTTAATTGATATTGAATATTTACACAATAATTTCCGGTTAATTCTTATTTGTACGATTGATGCAATTATAATCTCAAAAATATGTAGAATATAGTTATAGTTACAATAAGAACGAAATTTTTACAAATTTACTATAAAAATCAGAAATATTTTAATGATAATAACAAATGGTTAGAAACTGTCTAAAAATCAACATTAACTTTATAAATATATAAAATTCAAATTAATAATAATTTCAATAATGTATTTTAAAGTTTGTGCTGTAACTATTTTAGGAATATTAGTTCATTTAATACTTGGACAACAACCAGTAAGTTATTATAAAACTTTCCATACCAAAATTTCATTTCATTAAATTAATTTTTCTATATTTACTATATAATTTTACTCATCAAGAATCCAAGTTCTGTTAAGGATATGATTGGCGGAGGTGTAATTGGATATAATGATAGTCAAAAAAAATCATTTGAATTTATGGGACAAAAAATTGGTGCTGGTTATGATATAGAAACTGGGTTTGGTCGTCGCAAAAGAAGTGATGATGATGTTATTAAAACATTGGCAGCAATTAAACTGGACGATGAGTTAGAAAAACAACGCGAGAAACGTCAAACTGATACAGAAACTTTGGAACAGAAACCAATTAATATTATACAGAAAATTAATGAAAAAACTAATAAAATATTTGAAAGAATTAGACAAGAAATTCTATGAGAAGAATTTTAACCTGGTAGAAACGCAGAAAAGTTTTTCCAGTAATTTAGAAATTATTGTACAATTTGATATTAGAGCTAATTTGTGGTTATAATTATAAATTGTGCATTAATAAAAATGAAATAATATAAATAATTTTAGAAAATATCTAATTTAGGAATCAGTTCGTTGTGTGATCAGAGATTAATTGGCAGTTTTCACTAAAATAACTGTTTAAATTCTAAAATAACTATGTCCATCAATAACTGTCACCTTTTTCCAATTAGGAATTTATTAGGAACATTTGATTTGATTTTCCAATTGACCATCATAAAAAACCATTAATATAGTTAGTTACGAAGTTACGATTTGCCCTAATTGACTGACTGATAAAATTACCATTATGTAAGCCAAATTTAAAATGGGGTTGAACCATTAACCCACTACATTGAAAATGTTTTGAAAGGTCATTTAATGCCACATGTCAGAAACTTTTATAAAGATGATTATTACTACTTACAACCGGATTGCGCCCCATCCCATAAGCTAAAAAATGGTAGTCATCTTCGTCTCTAGACCTTAACCCACTACATTGAAAATGTTTTGAAAGGTCATTTACTCCCACATGTCACAAACTTTTATAAAGATGATTATTACTACTTACAACCGGATTGCGCCCCATCCCATAAGCTAAAAAATGATAGTCATCTTCGTCTCTAGACCTTAATCCACTTGACTTTTGTGTATGGGGATATGCTTGCAAATCTAGGGAGTATTGACTAATTTAATGATCGTTGATTGAAATTTGGGACGAACGGCATATGAATATGGTGCGTGTCACCTGCAAACTATTTTTTAAACGTTTTAGAAAATTGAAATTGAAAATTGTAATAATTTGACTGGACCCACTACTTTATAACAGGGGCAACTCACCATCATAAAAATCTAAAAATTATATTTCAAGAATATTTCAGGTAGGACTTTGTGACTAGTAACGTTGTTATTAATTGAAAATTATGATCTTTCGAAATCTCGTCATATTTAGTCTTATTTTAAGAAGCGAATAAAATTCTAAAAATATTCCTCAAACAATCATACATTAACCAAATTGAATCCATTAAGTAATTTTAACTCGGTGATATCTAATCTAATTCACTGAGAAAAAATTACTCAAGGATAAATTCAGTTTTTTTTTTCAAATCAAATTATCCTGTAAAGTTTACTTCAATATTGAAAATAAATAAATTAATTAATTACAATCAGAAATTAAAGCATCAACAAATAAAATAATTCACTTAAAATATATTTTTTGTGAATAAATTTAATTTAAAATATTAAAATAAAATAAAAACAATAAAAAAAAAAATGAAAAGTTGGATTGTGTTAACTTGTTTCCTTATAATATTAATCGTCCTCTTAATCAATATTGATTACAACACGACCGGTATTAATGAAGTATGTGAAAAAAAAACAAATCTTTGTGATCTTGACTATTTTGCAAAAGAAAAAATTGAACGTGTGCCCCCCACGAGGGCAACGCGAAAAGTAAAACCAACCACAACAACAACAACAACGACCAGTACAACAACGACCACTACATCAACGACCACTACATCAACGACCACTACATCAACGACCACTACATCAACAACCACCACATCAACAACCACTACATCAACAACCACTACATCAACAACCACTACATCAACGACCACTACAACTACATCAACGAGCACTACATCAACGACGACCACCACAACGACCACTACAACAACGACGACCAGCACAACGACGACCAGCACAACGACGACTAGCACAACGACCACTACCACGACAACCACCACGACCACAACCACCACGACCACAACCACCACCACAACAACAAAAAGCCCATTATTAATTATAATTGCATTTGACGGTTTTGGGAATGATTATTTAAATTTTAACATTACACCTAACTTGCAAAAATTTTCTGAAAATGGTGTCAGATCTCGAACAGTTTCCAATGGATGTTGGCAAAGTAATGCTTTTATTGGTTTCCATTCCATGGGTAAGTAGAAGAAAAAAATATATATATAAAAAAAAAATATATAAAAAAAAAATATAATTATATTTATTCTTTTAATTTAGCTACAGGCAAGGATGTTAGATACCACGGAGTAATGGGTGACAAAATTTTAAAACGTATCAACAGTAGATATATTATAATTGATAAATTCGAAGAAATATACAATATTAGTAGATATGAATATGAAGCCTATCCGATATGGGTAAGCTTATATTTCCCATTTATTATAATTTATTTAACAGGAAATTCTGAAAAACATCGTTACTTAACTCAATTTCGTTAAGAAAAATTGACGAAATTTTAAATTTCATTTGTGATCCTAATCCGTAGTTACATTTTGCAATATATATAGAATTTGTAACAGTTACTAAAATATTCTACGTTTACATATACTAAATAAAAATATTTTTTTAAACCATAATGTAATTTTCATTTAATATATCAAGTCGCTTAATGAAGAAATGGGAGGTAAATCATTAGTGTCCATGTGGCCTGGTTCAGATTTCGCATATGGAACTGGGGGCAAAAATTTTGCAGCATCAATAAGAATACCTTATGAAAGAAATATTAGTATACGAGATAGATATGAAAATGTTCTAAATGAAACAGAATCAGATAAATTTATAAATTTAGCAATGATATATTTTCCAAACCCGGACAAAATCGCACACGTATTTGGTCCAGATAGTAGAGAAGTAAGTTTTATTAATTTAATTCATATTACACAAACTTCTCTTAAATTGAAACATTAAAGGTTACAGCAATACTTAAAGAAACAGATGACGAATTTGGATATTTTGAAGAAAAATTGAAAGAAATTCGTCCCGATGCTAATATAATTGTTGTAGCTGATCACCCGATGATTGGACTTAAGTTTAAAGAGTTTAGAACAAATAATTTAAATAGAATAAACATGGGAAGATGTGAGAATGTCATTAAAAATGTTATGATTATGGGTGCATTTGAGTGGATATTAATACTGAACAATGGTGTATTAGATAAAAGTTGTTTTAGTTACCCAGCTTTTAGCATAACCAACAATTTTGGTCGTTGGTGTAACTTCCCAAGGAATTTTCCTACAAATACGTAAGCTTATAAGATTGAATAATTTATAAAATAAAAAATAAAAAAAAAATGAATTAATTAAATTAACTAAAATAATATTTATATTAAAAGGAACTTTTAATTTTATTTTTTTTGAAATGCTATAATCTGTTAGGTATTTGTATCTGTTAGATAATCGATTTGGTTATATTGTAAATCCATTACTTGAACCCGTCAGGTACAGATTCAGTAAATGGGAAGATGAATTCCAAATAAATCGTAAGGAATAATTCATTTCAATAGATAATATTTGTTTTCTATTTTTTCTATTTATATATTTAGTTACTAACGATCCAGAGAGGATTATTGGTGTCCATGGATTCTTTAGAAACCCAAGAGAGAAAATTTTTTTGGGAGGTGGCCCGGCCTTTAAACCAGGAACTACTATACCAGATATTAGAGATTCCAATATGTATGAATTATTCAAAATACTATTAAACATAGACTATAGGCAGCATAGCTTGCTTAAACCAAGGGCAAAAAAATCAACACTAACGGAATTAATTGTTAAAAAACCGAAGTGCATTTACCGAAAACCTATCAATTGGACTTGTAAGCTAATCTTCCTTTAGTATTTTTAAATATATTAAATAACAATTTTTTTCTTGTACTTTCAGTTCACATCACACTTATAGCGACTATGGCGTGTATCACCTGCACATGTTTATATATTGCGGGTAATATGTACGAAAAGAAATTGCTGCGAGAAGCTGCTTCGTCATCTAGATCTAGAAGAATAAGATATTTAACATAATTAAAATGTTTTGAAAAAAAAAAGAATTTGGCAATTTCCATTAAAAACAAATAATAGTAAAGACAATTTTGTTTTAGATTTCCAATTTCCCAATTTTTGGATATTTCTTCTTGTTAAAGCGTAAAATTCGACAAGTGGAAACTTTTTTTATTATAATTTCTTATTATATTTTTGAAAATAAATTATAATTTAATAAATTGAATCGAGACAAATTTTTATTTCACTGAAATATATTTGATTCCGAACTATTTTCTTATGATCGACAGATCAGACAAAAGAAAATGGGTTCAGACACAGTTTGAGACAAAGGAAAATGGGTACCTAACTTAATAGTTCACTTATTCATAATTTCATTACAAATTTGGGATTAATAATAATTAAAAAAATTGTCAAGTAAATGATTATTTCCTTTAATTTTTCGTTTAGTCAAATGTTTGTAGCTCTCTAGTCTCTAATACGTGGGGATTCCAAGTCATCGGAATTAAAGTAATGAAAAAAACTGAATTTTTTTCAATTCATTATATATTAATCAAAAAATATTTTAAAAATTAATTAAATTATATAAAATTTATTGAAGGAATAATAATAGATTTCATACGCTTTTTCAGTATATTTAAATGCTACAAATTTTAAATAACTCTCTCTAAATTATCATAGATGGACAATAATAATATGCTCCCATATTTCGACTGTCTCAAACTAATTAATCACTGCAAATGCAAAGGCACTTTAAACTATTTTATTATTTTAGCTAGCACGTATATTCACATGGCTGAATCAACAGATGACGCTGCATGAAGAGTATCGTTTTTTTTCGGAACTGAGAAACCGGAAGAAAGTATGGTAATCTGTTGATTCAGAGCGTAAAATTATTAATAGATATTTTTTTTTTTTAATGCGGAAATTTCTATTTCAAGTTCCAATCTTAATTTATCAATTGTTAATTAGTTAAATAATTTGAATTAACTGATTTTACTTGGACATCTAGTTTAGTTGCTTACTACTATTATATTAACAATTTAATAATATTTTTAGAAATGTCTATTGCAATGTACTTAGCATGTGGTTACTAATTATTAATTAATCTGTATGTCTATGTGTACTCTGTAACTGAACTTAATTCATTACGGATAGTGAAAAAAAAATCTCAGCCATTTAGAGAAAGCATTATATAAATTGATTCTGTTTTATCTCACTTTTCTATACAGATAATCCTTCTCGATCTCGATGATAAGAAACCTTTTATTTTGGATTTATTGTGGATTATACAAACTCAATTACTAATAATAACTTTTCCATGTTATTTGTTTTTTCGAACATGTAGGTACCCTGGAAAAATTAGATTCCGTTCCGAAATATCGTATATTATAGGTGATTATATAGTATTCAAAATTATAAATTTTCAGGGGTAATAAAAGTATGTACAATATTTAAATTTCAAATATAAATATGTACGTCAATTTTGTATTTTAGACAAGTGCAAAAAATTTAAATAAAAAATTATGTAATTATGATTTTATATTATGATTTTTATCAAAAATATCAGTTACCTATTATTGTTGTTGTTATTTAAGTTATCAAGTGGAAAGCTTAAAAAATATAAAAGTAATATTCTTCGTGGTAAATATAAAATTCAATTTTTATTATATATAAAATTATAATTTGAAATTTTCAATTAAAATAATATTTCTTTTATTTGGTTTATAGAAAATTTGTATAATGATTTTAATTATCGTATAACACGTGGTAAACCAGTTGATCCAACTAAAATGTATCCAGTTGTATCTATACAAACAGTTGATTTTAGTAATAACCGAAACCATTATTGTTGTGGTTCAATACTTAAATCTAATCAAATTTTATCAGCTGCACATTGTTTTTCATCTCGTCCATATAATCAATTATTAATTGTAGTTGTTGGTAGTGTTGATATTAGTCAAGATATTAATCCAGATTTATTATATACAGTTGAAAGAGTTATAATCCATAATGAATATGATCCAAATACGTTTGGTAATGATATTGCAATACTATATTTAACTGGTGAAATTTCAGAAAAAGTTTTTTACCAAAGTGTTATTCCAATACATGGTAAATATAAAAGAGTAAAACCAGGTTCAACATGTTCTGTAATTGGTTGGGGTAGAATTAAATATGTATCTATACTTTTATATATGTTTATATATTTAATTTTTAATTTTATGTATTTCAGAAAGGTGGATCTAGTTCAAAACTTTTAACAGCTGATATACGAGTTTATTATATGGCTACATGTTATAATCCAATTAGGGCATTTATCTTTGGGTATAACAACTAAAATATAAACGCTATAATTAAAAAAAAAATTAAATTATTATAGTATATTTACGGATGGTATGATTTGTGCTGGTACTTACACTGGATATGATTCATGTCAAGGTGATTCTGGTGGTCCATTAATTTGTGATAATATTATTGTCGGTATTGTTTCACATGGATGGGGTTGTGGACGACGTCCAGGTTTATATACAAAGGTATCAGAATATTATGATTGGATTGCAAGAGGTGATACTAATAATAATCATTTACCATATAATCGATATTTTCTAATAATAATATCAATACTTATTATTATTGTTTAAAAATTAAAGATTATATCAAAAAAAAAAATTTTTTGTGGAATATGTTTATTTAGATAGATTACATTAGAGCAAGTCAATTTTTTTATCTTTCATCATCAATAAAAGTTATATGAAATGTTGAAATTTTTATTACATATTTTCAATATTCGATTTTTATTGATAATTTAAGTTGTGGAAATATTTTCATGTAAATAAAAAGATATTTAAAAAAATAATTACATTGATAATTTTATTATAAAATTTTTCAAATCGAATAAAAAAATATATTTTATAATTTTGTTTTACTTTTTTGTTAATATTGTTTGTAAGATTGATTTAAAACACGCTCTACTCTATAAAAAGTATAATCTTTAAGTAGGTAACAATTACTTCGTTTGCAGCAATTAATTTTTAAAAGTTGTTAAAAAATATAAAGTGTATCCTAGTACGGCAGTAACTTCTGGACAACGGAATATGAGATATTCCAAAGTTAATTTCAAGAAAAAAATGCTACACCATTACATTGTACCGTTACAGAATGACAACCATACAGTCCGGAATGTACCCTTACAGAATGACAGCCATTTTAAAAATAAGTCTTTTTTTTAATTTTGTAAGTTCACTTAAAAATGAAGAACTCAATATTTCAATTAAACATTATTTGTGGCTTGAAATACCAGTTATCGACGTGAGTATGGAGTAGCGTTCTTTTCACAACTGTGAACCGCTATGTAAATTGTGGCCTATTAATTCAAAGGTTTAATATTTTGTTTTTATAGTGATTAAATTTCATCTACATCAGCAAATAAATACATTAAGTAATTCCTACGAAAAGAAAATCACCCAGTTAGAAGCAAAGATGGCCAACTGATGGCCAGGGAAGAGTGCAGCTTGCCAGATGATGAAGACGAATTAAACCAACAACAAGTAACCAGCAGAATTAATGTTAACTCCCCAACAATCAGAGAAATAAAGAAACTTAAGAATAACGACGCTACTGGGACGGATGGAATACCTGCAGAATTACTCAAAACGGACACGAACATAGCAGCACATACACTAAGATCACTGCTGGGACAAGTTTGAACAGAAGAAGGTGTACTAAATATGTGCAAAAGAGGAATAATAATAAAACTTCCGAAGAAAGGCGATTTGAAGGTGTGCGGAAACTGTAGAGGAATAACACTGATCAACACAATGAATAAAATCCTGACGATGATATTACTATCCCGAATACAAAATCATAAAAAGATCTTAAAAATAAGGGAATACCAAATAAGATCATTAGGATAATAAAGGCGTTTTTCAAAGATTCGGAGAGTGTTGTTGACTTTCATGGACATACCAGCAGACCAAGAGGATAAAGATGGTCACTAATGGAAAAATTGGAAGATTTGGACTACGCTGATGATATAGTATTAATGGCTCATTCACACAGTGACATGCAGAATAAATTAAATGAGCTAAATATGTATGCAGAAGCATTTGGCCGAAAAATGAACATCAGAAAAACCAAGAGAATGCGTATAAACAGTGGATGCACTGAAGACTTAAGAATTAACTGAACAAATATCGAAAAGCAGTTCTTCTACCTGTCCAGTTACGTATCAGCAACTGGCGGAACAAGTGAAGAAATTAATAACAGACGTAGCAAAGCTAAATTATCAATTCAGCATCTCTACAAAGTATGGAAGTCATCACAATTCTCTAGACGGATGAAACTTAGGACACTCAACTCAGCGGTGAATTCCATACTGTTGTATGGAAGTGAAACATGGATGTTCAACAGAAATGATATCGACAAACTATAAGTATTTGTAAACAAATTATTACGGATAATATATTGAATATACTGGCCCAGAAAAATAACGAACACTGAAAAATTACAGAAGAAGAACCTTTCAAAAAACAAATCAGCAGAAGAAGATGAATATGGATAGGACATACACTACTATGATCAATATAGTTCAATCACAAGTCAAGCGCTGGAATGGAACTCTTAAGGAACGCCTAAGAAATACATGAAGAAGAACAATAATGAAAGAGTAATAAAAATTAGTACCCCGGATAAATTAGAAATTGAAAGATTCCGAAATATCGTCCGATTTTAATTTCAAATATAAATATGTACATCATACGTCAATTTTGTATTTTAGACATATTTGAAAATTTATAAAATAAGTGCAAACAATTTGTAATGTAAATTTTAAATAAAAAATTATGTAATTATGATTTTATATTATGATTTTTATCAAAAATATCAGTTATCTATTATTGTTGCTGTTATTTAAGTTATCAAGTGGAAAGCTTAAAAAATATAAAAGTAATATTCTTCGTGGTAAATATAAAATTCAATTTTTATTATGTATAAATATTATAATTTGAAATTTTCAATTAAAATAATATTTCTTTTATTTGGTTTATAGAAAATTTGTATAGTGATTTTAATTATCTTGTAACACGTGGTAAACCAGTTGATCCAACTAAAATGTATCCAGTTGTATCAATACAAACAGTTGATTTTAGTAATAACCGATCGCATTTTTGTTGTGGTTCACTACTAAAGTCTAATCAAATTTTATCAGCTGCACATTGTTTTTCAACCCATCAAAATAATCAATTATTAATTGTAGTTGTTGGTACTGTTGATATTAGTCAAGATATCAATCCAGATTTATTATATACAGTTGAAAGAGTTATAATCCATAATGAATATGATCCAAATACGTTTGGTAATGATATTGCTATACTATATTTAAGGGGTGAAATTTCAGATAAAGTTTTTTACCAAAGTGTTATTCCAATACATGGGAAAGATGAAACAGTAAAACCAGGTTTAACATGTACTGTAATTGGTTGGGGTAGAATTAAATATGTATCTATACTTTTATATATGTTTATATATTTAATTTTTAATTTTATGTATTTCAGAAAGGTGGATCTAGTTCAAAACTTTTAACAGCTGGAATACAAATTTATTATATGGCTACATGTTATAATCCAGTTACGGCATTTATCTTTGGGTATAACAACTAAAATATAAACGCTATAATTAAAAAAAAAAATTAAATTATTATAGTATATTTACGGATGGTATGATTTGTGCTGGTACTTACACTGGATATGATTCATGTCAAGGTGATTCTGGTGGTCCATTAATTTGTAATAATGTTATTGTCGGTATTGTTTCACATGGATGGGCTTGTGAACGTCGTCCAGGTTTATATACAAAGGTATCAGAATATTATGATTGGATTGCAAGAGGTGATACTAATAATAATCATTTACCATATAATCGATATTTTCTAATAATAATATCGATACTTATTATTGTTTAAAAATTAAAGATTATATCAAATATTTTTTTTTTGTGGAATATCTTTATTTAGATAGTTTACATTAGAGCAAGTCAGTTTTTTTATCTTTCATCATCAATAAAAGTTATATGAAATGTTGTAATTTTTATTACATATTTTCAATATTCGATTTTTATTGATAATTTAAGTTGTGGAAATATTTTCATGTAAATAAAAATATATTTTTAAAAAAAAAAATATATTTTATAATTTTGTTTTATCTTTCAATTTTTTAACATAATACAAAAAGAAAAAGTATTTATATTTAAATACAAAATAATATTGGCAATTTAATTTACAGCCATAAAAACTTTTTTTTTAAATACAAAATAATCCTGATCACAAAATCCACTATCTGATAGAACTTCTCTTTTCTTCAATTCCTTCCCAAATCTTTCCCTCAAAATAGCTTCCATTTAGCCTTGCATTCGTCCACTAAATTATCAAAAATAATTCTTAAAAATTATTTCTTAAAAATCATAAAAATTATGTATAGTTTACTCACCAGTTTTGTTGGTTTTATTGGCAATAACCTGCCACGCTTTTTCTCTTTTAAATTTATTAAAATAAAATGCATTTTGTTTTTCGTACAGGCATTTATATGTTCCTGGACACTAATAATTAGAATTTTAATAAAACTATATTATATTCACTTTCATTTACCGCCATATTTTATTAATTTTATTATGTTTTGTTTTTGAACTGTCAAATTTCGACACGGAATGTGCTATTGAAATCTCATTCGCTTCAGCCAGTTCAAGTTAACGAAACTTGACGAAACAGAGCAATAAGTCTGTATGGTTGCACCACACACTTTACATAAATAGCACATTTCCTTAAGCAGACTTAAGCCAGCAAAAGTTTTCCATGGTTAGGCCTTTATGTTTGGCAAAATAGAAATACAAATTTTCCATCCCAGACTTTACAATTCTGGGCGTCATTGAGAACACTAAATTTGTTGTAATTAATAATTTCCATAAATAAAATACGTAAACTTTAATATAAATTCAAAAAAATTCAAAAATATAAATACAATTATTTATTTATTTTTAAAAAACCATATAACTTATAACTTAGAAATTGTTCTTTAGATATTAATTTTTATATTTCTGCACTATGAGATATGTATAAAGCCACATTTAATAAGATTTAAGCTGCCGTATCACAAATTTAACAGGGCAAATATAATATATAAATTAATATCTATAAAATTCTTTACAATATTATTTTTTTTATATTATTCACATTAATTTTTATACAATTATGATACAAATTACAATATATATTTCTAATAATATATTATATGAAATATTTGTATTGCTTCTATTAGTTTTAATCCAATCATAATATTTTGAAACTTTTGCATATATACCTGGTTTATTACCACAACCCCATCCATGTGATACAATTCCAGTTAAGTAATTGTCACAAATTAATGGACCACCAGAATCACCGTCACAAGCATCAGCACCAGCATATGCGCCAGCACAAATCATACCATCTGTATTTATTCTAAATATATTTAGTTATATGTATTTTATTTTTTATTTTTTTATACTTAAAGTTTAAATTCAATTTATTAAAGGTTAAATTAACATTATCGAGAGATACGAGTTCATATTTACCTTTTTTTTTTTTTTTGTAATTACAGAAAACCGAAAATCAGTTGGGCTTTAGCTAAAATTAAGAACAAAAACTGTACAGAAATTAAAGCATACTGTTTCTATCTATATTTTAAGTCTATCTATAAGTTACGTCAATTTGCTAATGAAATCGTATTCACATCACAGCTCCAAAACATAACATGGTACGGCATCCACCCTAAAACTTCGTAAGCCTTTGATATAATGTCTGTATGTTAACTAAAATGTTCCGAGATGTTAAATATAATGAACTCGTCATGCAAATGCTGTATTTTCCTATTTGCTTTTATACGTTGGTCGCGCGCGGAATAAAGCTGCAATGTAGCTGCAATATTATATATTAGTACATACCCCTGAGATATTGTGCAAAAAATAATTTGTGGTGAATTTTTGGCGAATAAAACGAGGATATCGTGTACTGTGCCTTAAAACAAATCCAGAATTTCATGTAAAATATAAAATTTCATTCAGAAACAAAACAATATTATATAAGCGAAGTTCCATCTCTCTGTACATAATAGCTATATTTAACCTTATATAATATAACTTATAACTTGTATTATATATTGTAATTTTATTATACCCATGATACCAAACATACATTCTTGGATAACAGTGACTCATACCATAAATTTTGATTTCTGCTCTCATAAGATATCTTGTACTTTGTGCATTCTAAAATTGAAGTAAAATACAAAATTGAAGCTTATATATAGCCTAATTTATGCATATATAAATTACCGTTTTTAGTTTACCCCAACCAAGGATATAACAATATGTACCATCTTCAACTCTTCCGGTTTTCAATGGCAGCCTGCTTTCTTTTACAATAGTATCTGGAAGTTTACTTTTTAAAAAAAGCAATGCAATATCATTTTCAAAGTGCCCATTACAATTATATTGCTTATGAGTTATAATTGATTCAACTGAATATATTAAAGATGGATTTACATTTGGACCAATATCGCTAGTACCAACAACTATAATATAAGTAGTTCTTTGTGGTTTTTGCTCTACACAATGTGCAGCAGTTAAAATTTTATTATTTCCTAAAATTGAAGCACCACAAACATGTATTCTTCTATATAATCTGTCCATTAGTTCAAGTGAAACAATTGGATATTTAAATCTTGGATCTTGTACTACACCGTCTACTATCCGATATTGAGGTTTGTAATTTTTATTTGCTATATGAATGTAATGGAATGATCATTTTTTATTCATTTATTTTGTAAACTATATAAAAATTCTTACTAATTTTTGAACAAATAATGCACTTTATTATCAGTAATAAACTTATAATTTTTATAAAATACATTTATAGTTAACTTTATTTAACAATTTATCAATTTTAGAACTAAAAATTTTTAAATTTTTTACTTTTTTTTAATTTTTACTATACATTTTCACATGTCAAACACCTGAAATAAATTTATCATGTTGCTAGACACAAAACACAGAAATTTATAGAAATTTTAAATTTAATTTTTAAATGCGAAACATTCGATATAGTTTTGCGGCAATTTGTAGGTTCGTTACAGAGAACTAAAGTTTGGGTTACAATGTATTGATTAGTTCAGTTTGGAATCGATTCGTAATTGACTGGTTAAATAGTCTAACGACAATTATCGATTACAATTGGTAATATTTGGCTGTCTAAAGTTTTGTTACATCCTTTTTTTTCTCCTGTTCATGTAATTTTTTGTTTTGTTTATAATATAAATCTTGATAATTTTTAACATCCTTTATGAAGTTATCGTCAGCCTTCTTTCACTTCACCAAACATCATTTTTTTAAACTGTTCAATTATTCCTAACTCTTTTAAATGGATTCATTCCGAATCGATTTTCAATCGCACGTACCCTAAATCGATGGATTTATGAAGACATACTGAATGAATCGATACTAAACTGATCGATATATTGTAGCCAAGTTTTAGCCCAAATTTTAGCCTCTCTCTAAAAACTAATTTACGAAATTCCTCATATTTTAATAATTGGGACAATTTCAATTGTCTTCGTATAGATCATCCAAACATACAATTAAATTCAGGTTTTTCAGTAGTTCATCAAAATATTCGAAGTATATGAGAAAGAATTTTGATACATTTTATTCACATCTTGCTTCTTTAGGTCATTATTTACCAGATCTTATATTTCTTTTTATATGGATTGAAATAATGCAAAGCGCAGCAGAAATAATGAAAATTAGGGTATATTAGATTATATATGAAGATAATTTGAAAGAAATGCGGTAAATGAATGGTAATTTAATTTAATACTTTATATTTTTTATTAAGCTAAATCAAAACAAAACTCTTACAATCCAAGTTAATAAAAATATTTTTAAAAATTTATTAAACGATACATTTTTATTGGCTCTACCTCTTAAAATCCAATCATAATATTCTGAAACTTTTGTATATACTGTTGGAAGTTTGCCACATTCTTGTCCAAAACCATATGATACAATACCACTTAATTTATCATTACACATTAATGGACCGCCAGAATCACCTCGACATGCACCTACTCCTGTAGAAGAACCAGCACAAATTATTGTTTTGGTTTGAACACTTTAAATATATAAATAATAACAAATTATAAAAATATTTTAATGAAATAATTATAGGCAGAGAAATATAGAATTTGAAAATATTTTCGTAATTCGACCTGTTATGACTAATCTACTATAAATGTATTTGGAGATATTGAGCGATCTGTTAAGATTTTGTGAATTCGATCGAAAGATTTCGTGTACTCAGTCTATTTTAGAAGTTCTCTAAAATTTACAAAATGCACATCCTAGAATATACAATCGTTTATAAGCAAGTGCCAAAAATGGGTACAAGATGTTTCTGGGTTTTGTTCATGTCCCGATCTTTATAGCTTTTCACCATCAATATCCTTCCGTGTTTACCAATCAAGTTGTGTCCGTTGAAAATACCCAACCTTATACAATTTGCACACACCATAAATTACGCTGTTTAACGATTATTATTTAGATTGAAAGTTTTACGTGAACGCATCATACTTTAGACTCTCTTCGCGATTGGTAATATCCTAGAATATGCAAGCATCATTTACCCGAAAGTGATGAAAAGGCTGCAGAGTTTTAGCATGTCTCTATTCTTTACAATTATTATACAAAAATAATTTCTAATCAATCATCCTACATTTTACTAATTTGCTTGTCGATCAAGCATTGTCTGCAGATTAACCACTCAACATTTTCCAAACTCGCTATTAAGATAGAGCGATACGCTATTTCAGAAATAACATCAAATTTTATATTTAATATTATATGTACGTATATCATTCTATATTACTCTGCTGTTTGTCAACTTTGATCAATTACAATTTATATAATTATCAAATAACTACTATTATTTACCCAAAGAAAAATATATACATATTTGAATAACAAGAACTCATATCCCAAATTTGTATTTCTCCATACAATAGATGTGGACTTCCTGGTCCTCTCTAAAAATTTAAAATTGTATATACATATGCAAAATAAATGTTCATATACATAATTTATTTTAAAATTTAAATACCATTCTCATATTACCCCAGCCAATTATGTAACATATTGTATTACTCGGAACTTCTTCCCTTTGCAATAATGGAATCGTCATATCATTTAAAATATCTTCTGATATATTATTTTTTAAATAAACTAAAGCAATATCATTTTCATGATTATATTTATTATATCTTATGTGAGTTATAATTTTTTCAACGTTATATAGGAATTTCTTATCTATTTTCTCAACTTGAGCAATATTATTTATGCCAGCAATTATTACCAAATTTGTATTATGGCTCTCAAAACAATGAGCAGCAGACAAAATTTTATTTGGATTTAAAATTGTGCCACCACATATATGTGTTAATTTATTATATCTATTTGGTATTTGAATTGAAACAATTGGATAAATTTGATCTGTTGGTTTTCCACCAACAATCCGATAATGAAATTGATTTCCTTTAAATTTTATTAACAAAATTTTATTATCATCCTTAATTAACGAAAACAATAAATATATTTAATTACTTTTATTATTATTTGCATCAATTTTTGTATCATTATTTTCATCAATTTTGGTATCATCATTTTCATATGAAAATTTGAATAAGAACAAAATTAAACAGATTTTTTTCAAAAAATTCATATTCATATTTTTTAAATTTAAATATTTATAGTCTTAATTTAATTTTTACTTTTCATTATAATTTCTAATTAATTATTAAATATATTAATAATAAATTTAAAATTTATAAATAAATTTAATTTAATTGTTTTTTGACAAAAATATTATATAAACATAACTGGCTAGAGATTGAAATTGAAACGTTTCTACAATATGTCAAACAAAAAACTTCACTACTAAGTTTTGTTTTTGCCTATTTTTGCATATTCGGAATTTCCTACCTCAAAAAGATAAATAAAATTGATTTTTTTTAGATCTTACTCTTAAAATATCAAATTTTTTGGAGGTATATTTAATATATAGTTTGCGGCACTTTGCCATTTACCAGTGTTTACTGGTTACAAAGAGCTAAGCCTACCCGGAAATTTATCAAGTGTTGAAAAATCTTTAAATTTTCTAATAAATATTACTATCATATCTTCATTAGGTAATATATATAGCCAATTTTATTAGATAACTATACGGCTTTTTTTTTGGAAATTTGTATTTTTGAAAATAAGTAATTAGACATTAATTTAGTTTGTTTTTAAGTACTTTTTTTTTTATTAAGTTAAATTTTAAAAAAAAAATATTGTTACAATCCAAGTTAGTAAAAATATTTTCAAAAATTTATTAAACGTTATATTTTTATTGGCTGTACCACCTAAAATCCAATCATAATATTGTGAAACTTTTGTATATATTGCTCGATGATTCTTACAATGTTCAAAACCATATGATACAATACCACTTAATTTATCGTTACAAATTAATGGACCACCAGAATCACCATGGCATACATTTACATTATCAGGAGAACCAGCGCATATTTTTGTATCGGTTGGAGCACTTTAAATATTTTAATAATAGGTTTATATTAATTTAATGAAATATTAAGCAGAGAGAAATAGAATTTTAAAATATTTACTATAATATCATAGATTGAAGTATTTCGTGCACGCTTCATATTATTTCAGAAATTTCTCGAGATTGGAAATTCGAGTTATACAATATGCAACCATTCACCTGAACGTGTTAAAAAAAATCAGCTGGGTTTTAGCATGTCTCGGTTCTTTACAATTATTATACAAGAATTGTTTCTATCCAACCATCCTACATTTTAATAGTTTGTTTGCCAATGAAGTAGTCTTCGCTGATAATATTCAACACTTTCTAAAACTCGACTTTGCGATAGAGCGACACGCTATTTTGCAAATGAATAACATCAAATTTTATATTTTATTAATCAAATTATATGTAAATCTATTTTATCATATATATCTCTGCTTTCAAGATTTATAAATATATAATAAATACTATTATTATTACTCAGAATCAGGTGTATTACAAACTGCCATATTATAAATTTGTATTTCTCCATATAAAAGATACGGATTAGCTTTTGCATACTGAAAATTAAAAAAAAAACTTTTATAGCAAAATAAATGTTCAAAATTTAAGAAGTACGTAATATATACCTTGTAATCACTCGTATAACCCCATCCCATTATTGAACATTTTGTATCAAGCTGAACTTCTTCCCGTTCCAATAACGGAATTTTGATATAATTCAAAATATCTTCTGATATATTATTTTTTAAATAAATTAAAGCAATGTCATTTTCATGATTATTTTGACTATTATAATGTCGATGACACATAACTTTTTCAATAATATATATGAATTTTTTATTTATTTTCTCAACTTGACCAATATAATTTGTTGCAGCAATTATTATCAAATTTATTTTGTAATCAACAAAACAATGAGCAGCTGACAAAATTTGATTAGGACTTATAATTGTACCACCGCAAATATGCCAAAATTCATTATTATTTCTAGTATGTTTTTGAATTGAAACAACTGGATAAACATCATCTGACTTAACTGATTCACCATTAATAATCCGATAATGAAAATCATTTCCTTTAAATTTTTATTAATATATTTTATAATCCTTAAATAACAATAATTATATAATATATTTTTTTACTTCTTTTATTTGCATCAATTTTTGTATCATTATTTGCATATGAAAATTTGAATAAGAACAAAATTAAACAGATTTTTTTTAAAAAGTTCATGTTTATCTTTTTTAAATTTAAAAATAAAATTATTAAAAATGCTTTGTTGACACAAATATATCATAGCTGGCTGAGTTGGCTATGATATACAGAAGCTGTTTTGATAATGCTAAATAAAAAAGAGCTAACTTTATTAATAAAAGGTTATTAGATTGTGACAATTGTTTTTAACTTCGTAATACGTGATTAATAAAAATCTATGACCAAATCGATTTGCTAGATTAAATTCTTCAATATTATCAGATTTCAGATTTTCTGACTGACAGATCGCAGTTTTTAGTGTTATTTTCTGTTATCATTTATTTGTTCAATATAATTGTCTTCATTAATTATTTGCCTTCTTGATAGCAGTAAATAATGCGACAGGATTTGAAGTACTTCCTACTACTGGGATCTTTGAAATTACTGGCATAAAGATACCGTATTTCTTAAATTGTTTATTTTTTCCAATTTTTGTTTTCCTTACAATATTCTCCATTTTCGTTTTGCTATAAAAATAATATTAATTTATTAGTAAAAAAAAACTTTTTATTTTTTGTTTCACACCATAAACATTAAATTTGAAGTCTATTTTTTCCAAATTATTCTTTTCCTTGCTTTAATCCAGAATAATTTCTAATTTCTTCGATAAATATCGTATCTTCAGTATTCATCATTAAACATTAATTTTAAATACAAAATTCACAAAATTCGACTCTTATCTTATTAAAAAAAACACTAATATTTAATTATAATTATGAAACAAAATATGAAACCTTTTACGAAGTTAGCAAATTTTTACTGCAAACTATAGCTACTTTTCAAATACGACAATCAAATAAACTATATATATTTTTCATATTGTAGCGCGACCGATGAAACTACATTTTTTTTAAATTAATATTTTATTTAAATATAAAACTAAATATAATTATCCATATTTAAATTATACCGAGTAATTATTGAATTATATTTATTTATAATATTTCAAATGTAAATAACAAAAGTAAAATAAAAGATCTTACTTTTGATGTTCTATGTACAGTGTCAGTTCCATTAAGACAATTTATAATTAAGAAGTTCTTCCAATTTCTTATCTAGTTAATCACAATGTTTTATTATAATTGAATTTAAATATTAAAAATTATAAAATAAACTTTATATTAAAATGTTATTAGTCTTTTTTTAAGAATTTACACAATAGGAATTTACAATTGGCGGTTAAACACTGTTCCAATTGGAAAATATGTTATATTTTGGCGGGAAAATGAAATGAAAATCGAACACCGAAAAAAAATATATAAAAAAAAATTATAAAATTTAACGTTTTACTATACTTTAATCATTTTTTAACTTAAACTTTAATAAATCACGGAGCATGATAAAATTTTAATGTATTTCGAATTAATTTTTTAAATAACTATCAAAAAAATTATATTTTAAAATCCACGGACAGTCACACGAAATTCGCGATAAGAATAAGAAATAAAATTCGGCGCTGCGCTGTCATTTGAAATTTGAACTGAAACAATGATTCTGATATCTGCTGATTATTCTGAATTCGGAATTCGGAATGAAATGAGATATTGAGTGAAACGGGATTAGAAAATTCGGGTCGTTTTTTTATTTGAGCTATGTTGGAAAGTAAAATTATTATATAAAGGCATATTGTAAACGAATTAAAATTTAAATAAACTATATTAAAATTATAAATAAATCAGAGCTTCTCTTAAACATCTCGATTTCGGTTCCACCCCTCGTAAAAAGCCATAAAACTTAGTATCTTTACTTGAGTATAAAGGGGACCAGTGAGTACCTAATAATTGAGAATATTTTTCTACTCCACAATAACAAATATTTTATTAGAATCTATAACTTCTCTAAATTTAAATTTCGTGAAATCTTCGTCCGATGAGAAATTATGGAGTCGATAAAAATGTTGTAATCCTTATCCTTATGTGATTTATTAAACCTTATGTGATGGTAATTAATTAATCTTAAAATCATTATGTGGTAATTTTGTATCCTTTTTTATTCATTTCATTTTCAAAATGTCATTCCTATTCTAAACCTACTGGAATGGAATGGATATTAAAATTTCAGCGGTGATATAAATGACAGCTCGGAATTTTTTACTTATGCTCGCGAATTTTCGCTCCTTATTCTGACTGGTGATTTTATTCGGTTAAATTAATTGTTAAATTTAAAATTCTTTTTGAAAGTAAAGTGTTAATTATAGAGAAAATTTCATAGTTTAACATGGTTTTCTCCAGTTTTAAAAAAAAATAGTATATGTTGTTTATAAAATTCGATTTTCATTTCATTTTCCCGCCAAAATATAACATATTTTCCAATTGGCACAGTGTTTAACCGCCAATTGTAAATTCATATTGTGTAAATTCTTAAAAAAAAGACTAATAACATTTTAATATAAAGTTTATTTTATAATTTTTAATATTTAAATTCAATTATAATAAAATATTGTGATTAACTAGATAAGAAATTGGAAGAACTTCTTAATTATAAATTATCTTATTGGAACTGGTACTGGACATAGCACATAGAACATCAAAAGTAAGATTTTTTGTTTTATTTCATTTATTATAAATAAATATAATTGCAAGAGAAATTTATTTATTATTCATAATTCGGTAGTTTCATTTTATAATATCAGAACTTATATTTTCAATAATTACTTGGGTATGTCTGAAAATATAAAGTGAACCCAACAATATCGAAAAAACCAATATATAAATTTAAAAAGAATGTCTTTTCGGCCGCGCTATTATATAATTAAGCTAGCTAGGTGGTTAGATTTGCTACATATAAAAAACTTGCTAATATCGCAGAGGTTATAGAAATATTTATATTTTATGATGCAGTTGATGTAATGGAGCAACAGCATTAGTTTCAGCTGCAACCGTTGTATGGAATTAGTGTATACGGTTTTGTACGTAACTCGCATTTACGTGTATAAGCTTTAGTTTAAATATTTATTAATACGTATCAAGTATATAGGTAAATTATAGTGTAATAAGTATGTGAATATATAATTGACAAGACAAAGATTTATATTTATTGCCAATAGATTTACTCTTTATTGGAAAATATTTATTTAATTATAATAATTTTATTAATATAAATAACTGATTCGTGAGCCACAACGTTTTATTTTAAATTATTCTTTATTTAGCGCAATTTTTTTCTAACTAACTTTACTTTATCCATAATATATTTCTTTAATTATTATTTCTCATGTACGTTTTTTTTAGTTGTTGATGGAATACAAACTAAACACAATCTATTTTTTTCAAATTTTCTTCAATATTCGGTTTTAAACTGAACAAATTCGTACCATGAGACTTCATATGACTATAAAGTCCAGGTGATTGAGCAAATTTTTTGCCACAAATTTTACAATCATAATTTTTAATATCCGAATGAATTTTTTTATGTACTACTAAACTTGATTGTCTATTAAATGTTGTAAAACAAATATCGCATTTAAATGGTTTTTTACCTTCATGTAAAAATTTATGATTTTTTAATCCATAATTTGATGCAATTTTAATATTACAAATATCACATTCATATTTTGGTCTAACATAATCCGGGTTATGTTTACGATTTTTATGATTTAATAATATTGAATTTTTTGGAAACTGTTCACCACAATCTTCACATTGATATGATTTAATTTTTTCATGGACAGTATTTTCGTGATATTTTGTTGTTGAGCTTGAGAAAAACTTTTTATCACAATATTTACACGAATGTTTTTTGTTGCCAATATGAATTTGTATATGTGTATACAAATGTTGTGGACTTGTAAAACTACTATCACATGATTCACATTTGTATGGACGAATATTATTGTGTATATTCATATGAAATTGAAGTAATTTTTTATCTCTAAATGATTTCTCACATTGATCACAACTGTATCGTATATTTTTGCGTAAATGGCTCTTACGATGATGTTCTTTTAAATATCTAAAATGTTGAAAATATTTATGACACATTGGGCAAACATATTGATTGTTATCAGTTTCTATTTTATATGGAGTTCTAGTTAATTTTGGCTTTAAGTTTGGATGTTTATTTTTATTATGTGTATAAAATTTGAAATTATTATCAAATATTATGTTACATTTGATGCATTGATATGATTTCATTATATTGTATAAATCTAATCCATTTAATGTATCATTATACATATTTATATATTTGGTTTCTGTTTCGAAAATTTCCTCCGGTACCGTTTGATATTTATTTATATAAAGTGTTGTTTCAAATATTTCATCTTCAGAGTAATTTTTTTCATCGCAGGAATTTTCTTCTTCTTCTTCCTTAGAACTTCCAGATGCCACAATTTCTTTTGAATTAATCGGATCTCCTAAAAGTTGCGAATTTTCCATTTTATCTAAATTGTGATCAATGAGTTCATTATTAGTATTTTTAGTTTCTAATTTGATAATTGGATCAGGCAGCGACTGAGCTGTATGCATATCAAATGTAGTTACAAATATATCATCCTTAACATCAAGTTTTTCTTCATAACAACTTTCTTCATTTTCTTCGGAACTTCCAACTGCCACAAATTCTTTTGAGTAACCGCATTGAACATCGTCTGATAAATTTTCACTTTTATTTAAATTGTGGTCAATTAATACGTGATTACTGTAATTTTCAAAAATATTAAACATTTTGCTACAAAATTCACAAAAGAATATGAATTTATCATTTTCGAAAAATATTTGACCACATTTGTCGCTTAAGTTAATTTCAACTATTTTGTCATCGGCATTTTTATATTTCCCACAGTTTTTATTGATGTTTTCAGATATTTGTTGTTCAATTGAATTAGCATCATAACAAATCTCTATTTTTTCATTTATATTAGTAATTAATTCAGCAGCAGTTGAAGTTTTACCTTTTAGTGGATCCCTATAACTATAATTTTATTATGATTTTTGTAATAAGAATCATCGTTTTAGGACTTACCTTATTTTTAAGAAATCATCTAAAAATTGTAAAGCAGAATAAAGACACCAAGTTTTATTATGTTTATTTTGGATAATTTTTTGCTTCTCTCTAGTATAGCGTGTCCGTAAACGTCGCCAATTTTTCTTAGCTTTTATATATTAATACAAAAATTTAATTATTTAAAAAAAAATATATTATGAAACTAATTTTCCACTTTTTTACATACCATCTACTAACTGATACTTTGAATTAAAGTTTTTCCATATAGCAGCTTTTTTTGCCTTATTCCAGAAATATATATTAGAAGTGTCGTAAAGCTCAGGGTGATTTTTAACTTCTTCGATAAATAACTTGTCTTTCGCAGTCATTTTAATACAAAATTATTATGAAAATCCTCATTATTATGAAAATCTGAATGAAGAGGAAAATAGTAAAATATTTAACTTTTTTATTCCTCCAAAAAAAATGTTTTACGGTGCAGTATGTAATAGAGCGACAACATCAGCTTCAGCAATCAGCAATAACCACAACATATTCCGTTTTGGTGGGTTTGTGTATATGGTTTAAGAATTATTCAACATAGTTGAATAATTTATAATATTTCGTAAAATTACAGATTAATTATTAAATATATGAAACTTAAGTAATCATAGCTAAAATTGATATTAATATTCTTCTTCTTCTTATAGTGACTATCTACTCTGGATGCGATTCACCAACGAATGCAGTTCTTGTTTAGATGTTACTGTTAATATTAATAATATATAATTAAATCGTGAACAACAAAGCTTTGTTAAAACGGTTTTCTGCTATTTTGTTAAAAAATAAATAAAATTTTAACTTTATTTTTCACATATAATATTTATTTTCCATGGTTTTCAATATTTTATTAATTTGTGTATCTTTATGCGTATTTCCTGTTTGTTACTTATTCGGTTTTAAACTGAACAAATTCGTACCATGAGACTTCATATGACTATAAAGTCCAGGTGATTGAGCAAATTTTTTTCCACAAATTTTACAATCATAATTTTTAATATCCGAATGAATTTTCTTATGTACTACTAAATTTGATTGTCGATTAAATCTTGCAAAACATATATCGCATTTAAATGGCTTTTTACCTTCATGTAAAGATTTATGTTTTTTCAATCCAAGTTTTGATATTATTATAATATTACAAATATCACATTCATATTTTGGTCTAACATAATCCGGGTTATGTTTACGATTTTTATGATTTAATAATATATGATTTTTTGGAAATTGTTCGCCACAATCTTCACATTGATATGATTTAATTTTTTCATGGACAGTTTTTTCATGGTATTTTTTCGTTGAACTAGACAAAAACTTTTTATCACAATATTTACACGAATGTTTTTTATCGCCAAAATGAATATGAAGATGTTTGTTCAAATAGTGACGACTTGTAAAACTACTATCACATGATTCACATTTGTATGGACGAATATTATTGTGTATATTCATATGAAATTGAAGTAATTTTTTATCTCTAAATGATTTCTCACATTGATCACAACTGTATCGTATATTTTTGCGTAAATGGCTCTTACGATGATGTTCTTTTAAATATCTAAAATGTTGAAAATATTTATGACACATTGGGCAAACATATTGATTGTTATGAGTTTCTATTTTATATGGAGTTCTAGTTAATTTTGGCTTTAAGTTTGGATGTTTATTTTTATTATGTGTATAAAATTTGAAATTATTATCAAATATTATGTTACATTTGATGCATTGATATGCTTTCATTATATTGTATAAATCTAATCCATTTAATGTATCATTATACATATTTATATATTTGGTTTCTGTTTCGAAAATTTCCTCCGGTACCGTTTGATATTTATTTATATAAAGTGTTGTTTCAAATATTTCATCTTCAGAGTAATTTTTTTCATCACAGGAATTTTCTTCTTCTTCTTCCTTAGAACTTCCAGATGCCACAATTTCTTTTGAATTAATCGGATCTCCTAAAAGTTGCGAATTTTCCATTTTATCTAAATTGTGATCAATGAGTTCATTATTAGTATTTTTAGTTTCTAATTTGATAATTGGATCAGGCAGCGACTGAGCTGTATGCATATCAAATGTTGTTACAAATATATCATCCTTAATATCAAGTTTTTCTTCATAACAACTTTCTTCATTTTCTTCGGAACTTCCAACTGCCACAAATTCTTTTGAGTAACCGCATTGAACATCGTCTGATAAATTTTCAATTTTATTTAAATTGTGGTCAATTAATACGTGATTACTGTAATTTTCAAAAATATTAAACATTTTGCTACAAAATTCACAAAAGAATATGAATTTATCATTTTCGAAAAATATTTGACCACATTTGTCGCTTAAGTTAATTTCAACTATTTTGTCATCGGCATTTTTATATTTCCCACAGTTTTTATTGATGTTTTCAGATATTTGTTGTTCAATTGAATTAGCATCATAACAAATCTCTATTTTTTCATTTATATTAGTAATTAATTCAGCAGCAGTTGAAGTTTTACCTTTTAGTGGATCCCTATAACTATAATTTTATTATGATTTTTGTAATAAGAATCATCGTTTTAGGACTTACCTTATTTTTAAGAAATCATCTAAAAATTGTAAAGCAGAATAAAGACACCAAGTTTTATTATGTTTATTTTGGATAATTTTTTGCTTCTCTCTAGTATAGCGTGTCCGTAAACGTCGCCAATTTTTCTTAGCTTTTATATATTAATACAAAAATTTAATTATTTAAAAAAAAATATATTATGAAACTAATTTTCCACTTTTTTACATACCATCTACTAACTGATACTTTGAATTAAAGTTTTTCCATATAGCAGCTCTTTTTGCTTTATTCCAGAAATATATATTAGAAGTGTCGTAAAGCTCAGGGTGATTTTTAACTTCTTCGATAAATAACTTGTCTTTCGCAGTCATTTTAATACAAAATTATTATGAAAATCCTCATTATTATGAAAATCTGAATGAAGAGGAAAATAGTAAAATATTTAACTTTTTTATTCCTCCAAAAAAAATGTTTTACGGTGCAGTATGTAATAGAGCGACAACATCAGCTTCAGCAATAACCACAACATATTCCGTTTTGGTGGGTTTGTGTATATGGTTTAAGAATTATTCAACATAGTTGAATAATTTATAATATTTCGTAAAATTACAGATTAATTATTAAATATATGAAACTTAAGTAATCATAGCTAAAATTGATATTAATATTCTTCTTCTTCTTATAGTGACTATCTACTCTGGATGCGATTCACCAACGAATGCAGTTCTTGTTTAGATGTTACTGTTAATATTAATAATATATAATTAAATCGTGAACAACAAAGCTTTGTTAAAACGGTTTTCTGCTATTTTGTTAAAAAATAAATAAAATTTTAACTTTATTTTTCACATATAATATTTATTTTCCATGGTTTTCAATATTTTATTAATTTGTGTATCTTTATGCGTATTTCCTGTTTGTTACTTATTCGGTTTTAAACTGAACAAATTCGTACCATGAGACTTGATATGACTATAAAGTCCAGGTGATTGAGCAAATTTTTTTCCACAAATTTTACAATCATAATTTTTAATATCCGAATGAATTTTCTTATGTACTACTAAATTTGATTGTCGATTAAATCTTGCAAAACATATATCGCATTTAAATGGCTTTTTACCTTCATGTAAAAATTTATGTTTTTTCAATCCACGTTTTGATATTATTATAATATTACAAATATCACATTCATATTTTGGTCTAACATAATCCGGGTTATGTTTACGATTTTTATGATTTAATAATATATGATTTTTTGGAAATTGTTCGCCACAATCTTCACATTGATATGATTTAATTTTTTCATGGACAGTTTTTTCATGGTATTTTTTCGTTGAACTAGACAAAAACTTTTTATCACAATATTTACACGAATGTTTTTTATCGCCAAAATGAATATGAAGATGTTGTTTCAAATAGTGAGGACTTGTAAAACTACTATCACATGATTCACATTTGTATGGCCGAATATTACTGTGTATATTCATATGAAATTGAAGTAATTTTTTATCTCTAAATGATTTCTCACATTGATCACAACTGTATCGTATATTTTTGTTTAAATGGCTGTTACCATGATGTCCTTGTAAATATCTAAAATTTTGAAAATATTTATGACAAATTGAACAAACATATTGATTATTATCAGTTTCTATTTTATATGGAGTTCTAGTTAATTTTGGCGTTAAATTTGGATGTAGATTTTTATTATGTGTATAAAATTTAAAATTATTATCAAATATTTTGTTACATTCGATACATTGATATGATTTTAGCAAATTGGATAAATCTAATCCATTTATATTATTAACTATACTATATAAATTTTGTGTTTCTGTTTCAAAAATTTCATTCTCTGAATTATTATTTTCTTCGCATGAATTTTCATCTTCCTTAGAACAACTCAAAATCGAATCTTGTGAATTTTCCATTTTATCTATATTGTGATCAATGAGTTCATTATTAGTATTTTTAGTTTCTAATTTGATAATTGGATCAGGAAGCGACTGAGCTGTATGCATATCAAATGTTGTTACAAATATATCATCCTTAACATCAAGTTTTTCTTCATAACAACTGTCTTCATCTTCTTTGGAACTTATAACACATACAAATTCTTTTGAATTAATTAAATCGGATGAAACATCTTCTGATAAACTTTCATTTTTATTTAATTTGTGGTCAATTAATACGTGATTACTATAATTTTCAAAAATGTTAAACATTTTACTACAAAGTTCACAAATGAATATGAATTTATCATTTTCGTAAAATATTTGACCACATTTATTGCTTAACTTAATTTCTTCTGAATTAAATGAATTTTCCATTTCAACTATTTTGTCTTCGATAATTTCATATTCTATTTTTGGTTCACAGTTTGTATTGCTATTTTGTGATAATTGATGTTCCATAGAATTGTCATCATCACAAATCTCTATTGTTTCATTAATATTAGTAATTAATTCGTTAGAATTATAACGTGTACTTTCTAGTGGATTCTTATATCTGTAATTTAAATGTTTGCAATTAAATTTTATTTTTATAATCATTATTTATTTACGCTTGACTTACGTTTTCTTTAAGAAATTATCTAAAAATTTTAGCATAAAATAAAGATACCAAATTTTCTTACAATGTTTATTTTGTACAAGTTTTTGTTTTTCCTTACAATATCGTGATCGTAGATTTTTCCATTTTTTCTTAGCTATTACAAAAATATAATCATTAATTTAAAACAAATAATTTTAATCGCTTCTGAAAATTACCATCTAATTGAAATTTTGAATCAAGTTCTTTCCAAATAGATGCTTTTCTTGGTTTATTCCAGAAATATACATTAGAAGTGTCATACAGCTCAGGGTGATTTTTAATTTTTTGAATAAATAATTTATCTTTATCGTTATCGTTCATTTTTCATCCATTCCAATTTCAATATTTTTATATAAATAAATTCAATAAATTTATTAATATTGAAAATACATATAGTAAGTAAACACAGTAAACATTAAATATAATAAAATAATAAATAATTTATTTAGCAAATTTTTATCTTCCAGTCCAAAATGAAAATTTTATGCTGGCTACAAATAAACACTACCACGAAAGCATTATGAGATTATGACCTCCAGTACCACAAAAATAATATTATTGTGGTTGCTGGGCTGGGTATGCAGTACGACAAGTAAAATTAGTAGCTTTACTACTCACCAGAGTTTGTTAATTTCGAATTATATTTGAATAAAGTAAAATTAAATGTTCTAGTCCAATCGACATGTAAAATTTTAAGCAATAGCGTTAGCGATATTGGAAGATTATACGGACTCGTTCGTAACCTTTTGGAGTATAGAATAGCCTTCAATAGTTTATGGTGATTTATTTCCCTATAATAGAATTAGACTATGCTGACATGACAGAACTATGATATTATAAATTCAGGAAAACGTTAATTCACCGAAAATACAATCCAATCAAATAAATTTCCGAAAGCGATATAAATACATACATTTTTTGAATAACACACAACTTTTTCAACGTATATATCTATATTTATGTAAGCAGCGTTGTGCAAGTTCTTTACGAAAAGTAATTGACGTCATTCTTTACTTGTCTTCATATATTTTGTATGGAAAATACTATGGCACTGAACCCATAGCTGCAAAATTTTATTTTTAGGAGAAAAAAAAATATATTTAACTCCAATATTAACAATTACGTAATAAATAACTAATAATCAGCATCCTAGAAGAAAATATGTCGGTAAAGCCATCATTAGCAACAGTCCAACAGTTAAAGAACAAATACTTTTCAACAGTATTTAAACGAAAATTTAAGGATTTAACTCTATTTTATTCTTATGCAAATTATTGTATATTGTAAAACTAATTTATTAAATTCAATAAATTGTACAAAATAATTAAAATTATTTAATAGTCAAAATATTTCTTTGAATCCGTTCTGGATCTCATCATTTACACAGCAATCAAATGTAATAATAATAATATCCTTTAAATTTACACGTTTATTTTATTTTTATGTATCCAACTATATTGAAATTATTGATTAAAAGAAAAAGGAAAAATTTCCATTTCGCCGCCTTGTTTTCATTATATACTTTTAGCTAATACTTTTTCCGGAAAAACGTAATTTGTTTAATACTATAAACTTTTCAAGTAACATTTTTTTTTTGTAATTTTTGAGAAATTGTTTTAGCTCATTTTTTATGAGAATATTACCCGCCGCACCAACAGCAGAAATAAAATTTACACGTTACATAATATTTTTATAGAAATAAAATATAGGAGAAAACGGGGAAACTTTAGTGTGGCGTTATATCAATGTTGACGTATATTTTTGGTATCTACAATATTATCGAAAAGTGTTGACTTATCAACATTTAAAAAACTATTTAAATAATTATATACAATTTAGTGTAATATTTAGTTTCCGCTTCCGCATATGTTGTCGTCATAAAATTCCTGTTTTTAGATTAAATTTTTCATATTATTTATAGATTAACTTTAATTCAATTTACCCGGGAGAACGTGCGACACAAGTCATTCTTAAAGTTTTAATAGGTTCAGTTCATTCCGCATTATCTAAAATTTAGTTATCGAATTTCTGCGTTACTTTGTGAATGTTGGCGCTGAAATTAATTATGTGTTGCTTGCATTAAAACTAATGAGCTATTCCAGTTTATAAATTACTGTTAAATCAATCTTAGTTTTATTAATTCGTCCTATATTAAATATCAACCGGACAATCATAAAAACCAAATTTACTCATATGTGGAGTGGACGGCTTGGAATGGCTGTGGTACCACGAAACTATTCCCAAAGAAAGATAATTCATGGGCAAGACAAATGCCAAAATTTATATTGGAAATATCATCGAAATTACGCCATAAGGTTTAGATTGTGATATAGAGGTTTCATTAGAACATTAAATCAGAAAATGGAAAACAAAAGGTAAACTCTTTTATGCATTATGCCATCGACATAAGAAGGTACAAAACAGACCTATTACTGAGCTTTTACAAGAAGATGCTGATTAATGTATCGCCCTACATACCAACCTTATGCAAGTATCAGGTAACCAATAATTTTAATCTTATTTTCGTCTATGGATTAATTTTGCTTTATTTCAGTGATTCCACATATATTTGAAATGAAGTTTATTAAATATTTCTTTATTTTAATGTTTTGAGCTACTAAAATATTACTTTCTTTTACCCTAATTTAATTAACAACTGTGACATCATCACAATGAAAAAAACTATAGTAAGTAAAACCCATTTACCCAAAAAAATTTAAAGCTTTTATTCCAATTTCTTTTATTCTAGAAGGAAAGCCACGTATAAAGTACATTCACCTTGAGTACAGATGTTTTTTAACAGGCCAAGAAAGAATTTCATAAAAAAAAATTATAGAAAAACGAAAATAATAAGTACAACAAAAAAAAATGAAAATTTTCTCTCAACAATTTTGTTGATTTGTAAATTAAATTTATACAAATATTTTAAAAATTTCCCACAATTTCTAGAAAATAACAAACAAAAAGGAAATCCTCATAACCACAAACACATTTTCCATATTTTTTTTTTCTTTGTTTGTGAATATATGCGTAATATAACAAACACATTGAAATATATTTTAGGTGCGCCTCGAAGGAGAAGTCTTTTTGAAGGGTAAATTTTCCATACAAAATATATAAAAAGTCCTTGAAAGTAATAAAAGTGAAATTAACAAACGACTAAATTTTTCTTTTCCTTGTTATTCAAATAAATTTGGTTTTTTCATTGGTATTAGTAAAATTGAAGCTTTTCTTTTTACTAATATAGTTTTATAAATATAAATAGGAAAATATATTTTGAATACGGATACTTCCTAAAATATTGGAAAAACTAATTTTAAATTTTATTTATATTTTATATGTTAGACTTGAAAAATAAAAGAATAATTTCTTCGGATTACTCTGAACATCAACTGCTCCATAAAAACTTAATCTCTAAATTATAACGACCTCTAATGTAGGTTGTGAGATAGATGTGGATTCATTACAAATTAGAACACGTTCTTTATGACTGTCTTTTCGGCGTTAAAGAATGATATGAAAACATATATCGTGTTACATTTCTAAGTGATCAGATTAAATCAGGTTAAATCAAGCCAGCTAAAGTAATAACGTTCATGACAAAGATAAGGTGGAGGACTATGCTATAGACTCTTTTATGCTATCGCTTGGAATGTATATATGAAATCAACCTAGCTTGGCTTTACGAGAAAAACACTTCACCTTGCAAACCAACCTTAAGCAATTATAAGGAAGCTAATTTTTTTTTTTTATAATTTTAGATTGTTTTGGTCTGTTGGTTGGTTTTGATCTATTTCAGGGATTCCACATATGTTTGTGATGAATTTTATTAAACCAAAATATTACTTGTAAAACCAAATTTGTATTTGGTAAATACTTTCTTCAGAATACTCTGTTGTACATCTCCATATGCTAACCAAATTTTCGACGACCTTTTTTTACACGAAATTTGGTATTCTCTAAATTAATGTTGCTCAAAGATACGAGAATAATTGAGATAAAAGATCTTGTAACTCTGTCTTAAAAAGGAATTGGTTCAGTTCATTCCGCATTATTTAACTAAAGTTTTACTTCCTTTCATATAGTAAAATAGTTTGGCTAATAAAATTGTAACTGCGTTCAGTAAAAGTTGTATTGAAAATTAATTCAGCAAATCATAAATCACAAATGTGATATTGAGCACTCTAATTAATATTACTGACTAGCAGCTTCTTACTTAATTTATTATATTTAGCTATACCATATATATAAAATAATTTCTACAGCCTGTTAACTTTTTTTAAAGAATAGTTATAAAAATTCATGTAAAATGAAAAAAGCTAACCTTGGCCGGGCAGATAGGTCACAATTATGTTAGAAGTGATTTGTAATTAACCGCGCAGTAGTGCTTTATAAAAAATACTGTTTTATTATTAATTTTATATATCATTTAAGATAATGTAGGGACTTACACAAACTGAAGACTTCCAATTTAATAGGACACTAAATTGTATGCCAAAATCTGATTCTACTAGATGTTGATGTGCTCATTTTTTTTTAGGTATATGTTTATACGCGGACGTTTTTTAATCGAAATACAATATTTTTTTTGGTCCAAATCCGGTGCAACACTCATAATGTAACTATACTCGTAAAATTAAAATATATTTAAATTCATTGATTATTAATTAAATTTTATAATGAATTAAGTTGATAAATAAAATTTTTGCTTTCGTAATTATTGTTTGCTTTACAGAAAGTGTAAAATATTTTTTCTTTTTAAATTGGCCTTTGGGTTGTTTGCTTATAAGGTTATTTAGAAAGTCAAGTAATGTATTTTAATTATTTTGTATTTAAGCAATTATTTATTTCAAAAATTATAATATATATTTAAAAGTCAAACTATTTAAATAGAATTTAATTAAAAATGTAAATCAATTTTAAATAACTATTTTTTATAATAAATAAATTGAAATAATACCAAAAACTTTTAATATTTTAATAATTCTATGAACTTTTTATTCGTTGCATGCTTTACATTATTATTTAAGATTTCGAAAAGATTAATTTTCTATGTTGAAACGAAAATGTTAAAAATATTAAATATGTAATTATTTTTCATAAAAATTTCAGAAGATTTGTGTCATTATTGTCAAACAATTAAGACTTTGAAAAAGAATTTTAAAAAATGATGTTAAAATATTTTAATGTTAAATAATTAAAACATAAGAGGCATTTTTATTTTGGAAAACGCTAACTTATGTACGTATCTACATTTAGGTAGAGTTTTAAAATAAATTTATAGTATATTTTCATTTAAATACGGATTGCAAAGCTTTAAGAAACCTTGGAAATAAACTTTTATTGTCATACTTGTTTCGATAGTATTTATATTTGTGTAACGCAATAAATATCAATTTATGAATATAAATTCCACTAATCAATTTTTCACTTCCCGAAAAAAAAATACATATAATACATATACAGACAAACTATTTGTCCTTGACACGCATACACATAAAAAGGTATTTGTACATTTAATAGTAGAGGTGTATATACACAAATGTAAATTTTTCAGGATATATGAAATATAATACGAAATTGCTTTTGTTTTTAGGGATAAGAATCATTGGCCTGCGCCAACAATGATAAGGAAATACAATAAAATATAATTTGTCTTTATATATGCGTCCCTTTTAAATGTTGCTATTGTGATATATGTAAGAGGAAATTTTCTGTATATCTAAATTCCCTGAAATAATACATATATGTATCCTTTATCACTCCTTTATTATATATATACATATGTATTTATATATTACAATGTTGATATACAAAAATATCTTACGAATATATATTTAGAAATAAGGAAATGAATTTATATAAGTTTTTATGGCTGTTGTAGATTTTACAGACTGTATAGTACTATGCCGTCTTACTTACTTTTAATGCTGAAATTGTTGAATAAAATTACAATTTTTTTTTTAACATTAATAATCTGCACTTAAAAAATACTGGATGGTCTAATGAAATGTATGAATTGGAAGAGGGGAATCCATGTACTCCAGGGTAGCGAAAACCCCTTGTACTTTCTCTAAATTAATTTAGTCACAATGCTATAACTTAAACTATACATCATATAGAAAATATGAATAAAAATTGAAAAACCAAAAATAAAAAACAATAAAAATATAAATTCATTCTAAACTCGAAACTCATAATTGGAATATACGTTAGTGTCTTCTGTAATAAATTCTAGATGATGAGTAAGCATTTCACTTAGAATAGCTCAACGTAAAATAATATATTTCATTATAAATTGAACACTTTTGTTATAATATCCTGACGCAACTGCTGTGGATGCGTCACAACACAACCACTTGAATATCCTATAGCGGTTAAAAAGAAATCTAAGACTTTCATTTGTTAATACACTCGGTGCTACACACGCGGTGCGTAGGATTAGTTAATCGCTTCAGCTATTATTGTGATAAAATTAATTAATTTCGATTCCCTGGTTTGTTTTTCATGAATTCCTTAACACTTTCGCGGGATCTATTATTTCAGCTATAGCTGAATCACGTGAACAAAATTGTGTCCATTAAAGTTTTTAAATTTGTTTGAAAGATTTTGCATAGTTTTGTTATATACTTCACCTCACCATTTGCTGATATACGCTCTCAACCTTAAGAGCTACGATATTAAGGACCATATTTGGAAGACTTCAGATAACCTTGAAACATCATCGTAGTTGCCCGGTATGTCATCAAAAAATATTTATATTCTGTTTTAATCTGACACATTATTTTTGGTCCTTCAAGCAAGATTTCTTTTATTCGATTGAATTTATTTTAATAAAATCAGATTGGAAAAATCAATAAATTTTCTTTTAGTGATGTCAATTTTCTTAATTTGTAGGATTCAATGAAATTTTTTTGTTATTACATTTACAATTTATTATAATTTTCTAATATGTGGTAACAAACTTATGCAATTTATTTTTATTCATGTAATTCATTAATTAATTTTAAAAATATATCATAAAAATGTTTAATATATTTTCATAATATATTTTATTTTATGGTAACATATCGGCTTTAAAATATAATTGGATGATTAATATTGTTATATGTAGTTTTTGTATATTTCATTTACAACACATAATAATATTAATGAAAAAGGACATTTATTTATATACATGCGGGAATTAAGGATTCAAAATCTAATTTGAAATTTTTGTTTCAAAATAAAAATAAGAATTGAGATTTTTGTGCTGGTTTTAAATTTACATTTAAGATTATAATTACTTGAATAAATTTTAAGTGATTCCAATTTTAATTTTTGAATTAAAATAATTACAATTTTTCTTAGGGATCAATATTAGGATTTTCTTAAGGGTTATAAATATGATGATGTGTAATCGGTTGGTTATACACATATTTTAGAATTTACAATATTTACCATTTTTGTTCTTAATTAAATGAAGTTAAAGGGTGCGTGCATATTTGGTCCTGTATAAACATAAATGGGTTTTTAGATATCTTGCTGTTGCTATTACCAATAGCTTCTTTGATGGTAATGTCAAAAGATGTCGTATTCAGCTAGGTTACATTCATATAACTAGAATGGGAATTTCATATAACTAGTATGTACTTACAATGAACTTATGAGGGCAGGTGCAGAACAGATAAACCAAATATCCGAACTCCAGAATGTTCAATATACGGGGAAGCTGGAGTGCAGTTGCAAAATATATAGTTCTTTTTCGAAACAGAGTATATACAACGGACCTTCTATCTAAATTATAATGTGAAGAGTTTTGAGCCCAAATTAAAATGATCCCAGTATAATCTAATCTATTAAGAGCCTTTATTAAGACACCTCTAGTTAAGGAATTTCTAGAGATACAGTCGTCAGGAAGGTTCTGCTGAGCTAAGAAGCCATAATTTGTATTTAGCCATTATTAAAATGCCCATATTTTTATGATAATTAAAATGAAGAAAATATTTTTGTTTTTTTCTAACTATTATTTTTTTCCATTTATTTGAATTTACAATATTTTTTTTATTTATTTTATTTTTCTTTTCTTTTTTTTATTGAATTCATTTTTCTTGTCATATATAATAATATTTATTTTATTTTCTATTAACAATTATTTAAATAAAAAATTTTTGTTTTATGAATTATATTATTTTTTATTTTTTTCTGTTTTTTTTTTTTGTATTTTTTATTTTGAATAACTAATAAATAATTTCACAATATATAATAAGAAGTATACATAATTTCTTTTTTAAAATATAATTTACTTTAATAATAGTAATAATAATAATAATAATAATAATAATAGTTAATAATAATAAAGTCTAGAATAATTTTTAAATATTTTGTATTTATAATATCATTTTTATTAATTTTTTTTATGTGTTTTATTTTTTTTAATAGTTTGATGTTTTCATTTTATTTCAATAAATTCAATTTTATTTATTTTATTTATTAAAATTTTCATTAATTTTATTTATTTTAGCAAAATTTTATTTATTTAATTTTTCTGTTTGTTTTTTTTTTTTTTGTTACGTTTTTCTTTTTCTTTTATATAATTTCGTTTTAGTAAGATTATAATTTAATTAACTTAATTTTTTTTTATTTTTTTATTTTTTAATAGATAAACAACAATTAAATTCATTATACATTTTTTAATTTATACTTAATTTAATGATTTTTTGTTTTTAGTTTCTCTGTATATAATATATTAATAATTATAATTTTTTTTTTTTAAATATAACCGCCAGCAGTTCGATAATAATCATAAGTAGTAAATGGATGATGATGTTGATTACGTGCTGTTGTAGCTGTAGATGTCATTGATTGTTGTTGATGTTGTTGTGTTACTGATGAATTATTATGATGACCTTGCTGATGATGTGCTGCTAAAGCAAGTGCAGCTTGTGAATGATTAGCAGCAGCTACTGCTGTAGCACCCCAATGAGCTGCAGCAGCAGCCGCTGTTTGTTGTTGATGTAATGAATGTTGTTGTTGTTGAATTAAATCATTTGTTTGATGATGATTTGTATAAGATGAATGTTGCTGTTGATCTTGTGGCTGCTGATGCTGTAACAAATGCTGTTGTTGTTGGTGTTGTAATTGTTGATGCTGGTGATGTTGTTGTGATGAACTACCAAAACGATTTGAATTGGCAATAGTTGTACTTGTATTATTTGTACCACCAAACATCATATTTGTATAATTACCAAATGCTTCTGCATATTGTTGATCAAATAAACTTAAATTATTATTATTATGATGATTGTTTATTGCTGTTGTTGTTGAATTTGTGCTATTTTGTTGCTGTTGTTGTTGATTATTATTGGTATTTTGGTTTGAATGTTGTTGCTGATGAATATTTTGTATTGCATTTGTATTATTACTGACATTGTTACCATTAATTGCGGGCTCTTTTCGAGCCCCTATATGTCATTCACCAGTTGCTGTTACTGTTGTCCATTGCCATGGACTAGTGTACGCTGATTTTTGTGCACTGTAAGAAATAAATAGAAATTCAATTTTAATAATTTTTTATTTTAATTATCGATTTAAAAAAAAATTAAAATTATATTTAATTATCTGAGAAATAAATTGATGTCATTTTATATATTCGTTTACGTATGCATTTTAAATAATTTATTAACAAAAATTTAGTTTGTTTTAACAACTGTTCCGTAAAATATTGTCTTTTGTAGTGGTATTCAACCTTTAGCGGCCTTTGTAATATCGAAATCCCTCTACGATCTACATAACGTAATGCTATTATTGAGAAACTTAATTTTTAGAAAAATCTTATAACAACATTTCATTTTAAGTTGAAGAACACTGGTCTAATGAATGAAGACTTGAGCGCCACTCGATATTCAGAGGTTGCGAAGGAGAGGAGGAATCATTGAAACATTCATGTGTCATTTACCTGCAGTGCAACAAAAAAGATTACGACATTTAAAATGCTACTCTCTAAATAACCTGTTAGAAAGAAGCGAGTGAAGTAAAACTTTCATTTAGGAGGTTGAGTGGGGTTAATGTGTTTGAGCCATCAACTTGGAATGTAGGTGTTCGAAATCTCTTATTTACAAATCAACGAACCAACGATTCGCTTGTGAACGGAAAACAACTGAAGATCTTATAAACTTAAAGATAACATTTTTAGCGATATGACCTGTAGAACCTTCGCAAATAACTTAATAACACGCAGGTTCAAAATTGCTTTACTCCTATCAATATTAATTTTTTTTTTCATAATTTTAAAATACACGTCACATATTAATCTAATAGAAATAATCAGAGAAGAATAAAATATAAATAGCATATAAATGAAAGTGTGACGAAGGATTATTTATATATGAAAGGCCCTGGAAATAGTATACATACAATATTTATGTAATATTTTATAACGCAGAGGGGAATGAAGAAATACTTAGTAAAAAAAAAAATTTTTTGTAACCGCATTTTTGTTATTTATGCACCCTTTTAATAATTACTTCCACATGACAAACTGAATTCTGCGATAACGCTAGACTATGGAAATGGAAAACATCTATATACTCGGTAATATTCTGCCCAGAAAAATGATATTAAAACATGAACACATACTCAAAGATTTGATGCAACGTTTTGGTGGAATTATTATTTCAAATAAATATACCACTGTGAATTTATGGTTCGTGCTTCAAGTTCAGGATTGTGACTTTTTATGAATAATATTTCTTTAATGAATTATTTTCTCTGTATATATTATATCAGGACTAACTATAAGAGTATAATAATGTTCGGGATTTTTGTAGAAAGGGGTGCATAAAAAATGAATTTGGATGTGCGTGTATTATATGTGAGATAGTGCACAGGTGCAATAGAGATGGGTTATTAGTGTATGAATTTATGTAAATATCGTAATAATCAAAAAAAAAAATAGAAAACATTATGACATTCAAGGAAATTGAAATTACAATTAGAAATTTGAGACTTAGATGTTTCTTTAAGTCTCTTAACTTTTGTTTGGGTGTTTGAAAATGTTTAGACTAAAAATTTCGTAAATATTTTTTTTTATCATCAAGTTTAATTTTAGCTAAACTGCTTCATTAGGCAAAGTCTAAAAATGATTACAATTTTACAATCATTATTTTGTTTTTCCGGAAGAAAAACATAAATTACACTTCAATTTGTCTTTGCTTCCACATGATAAATGATAAACCCCTTGCTATTTATAATTGAAGAAAAAAACGTGCGCAGACATCAATCGTAACATTTTTCTAATAATATAAGTTTTTCAACATTATTATAACTAACTCTTCTTTTTTTATAGAAATTCCTCTTACCATTTCTACACAATTTTCCCTTAGGGAGTACTGCAAAATACAAAATACATACATTATTATACACGGATCTGGTATTCTCTATTCTGGTGCGTTAGGGTATTTCAATCAAAATTAATATGTAAATCGAATATTAAAATATGAAAATAGATTTTTGGGTTTCCTTCCCCTGCATTTTTTTATACTTATTTCCTTTATTAAAAAAAAAAAAAATTATAATTTTTGTAGAATGGAATTTGAAAAAATATATAAAAAATTTTTTTTCAGTAACCCTGATAGAAAACAGTGAATCTGTCCAACAAAGAACTGTATAAATATTATGTATATTTTCAGATAAGAAATTTATTTATTTAGTTTATTTCGAAATTATTAGTTTATAGCATATAAAAAACATTTAAACAAGTAAAATTTAATGATAAGGTTCCATTTGTGCAAACATAATTTACATATAAATATACATTCATATATAGAAAACTAAATTTGCCGGAAACTATTTTGACTCCAATTAAACCAATTAAAACTAAAAAAAAATTATTCACTTTGACATTATAATTTAAGTTTCTTTATAAACAGGGTGGACACAGAACATGTGAATCACACTATTCGGTATTGCTTGGTCTTGGTCCATTCCGACCAAAACATTGTACTGGAATTTTTATGAAAGCTGGGGTTCCTGCGACATTTTACGATTCAATATTAGATTGGTAATTAAATAATATTTAAAAGAAGCTATAAAAGATTTCTGATTTCCAAGTAAATTTGACCAAAAATACCTCACCCCTGAAATTCTTTTCCTTTTTTTACATAAAAAGTTGTTCGCATTCAGTACGTGCTAAAAACCCATCCAATCTACCAGTCTCGTAACTCATGAGTTTTGATTTTTGCTGTGAACTTTGGATATCGTAATAGAAAATTAAGACTTTTGATCACCAATCTAATGACATATAAATGATACTTCTCAATTGACACATTCTGCAGCTATGAACACAAAATATGATGCTACTTTTTATGGTAATGTTTCAGTTAGAAATTGTTGCATTTCATAAATGAAATTTATTTATTCACATCAATTCACTGGGCCTATATATATTTCTACATTTAGTGCTGCTTTACTTAATGTATTTAGAAGAATATCATCACAAACTTCTAACTACACAAATCAGAGTTGGCTCAATCTCAATGTAGAACCAATTACGACTTTAAAGTATAAATAAGAAGATTTTTAGTAATCAAATTGGAACACAGATATTCGATAAAAATCATGGATTACTGAAGCAAAAAGTATACTCGTGACGTGTAATCATTTTACGGACCACTTAGACACGGTGCGAACTTACTATTAGACCTATACTATTAAATTTTTTTTACGTTTTTCATAATTTATAAGGAATGATTAAACGAGAATTTGACAGTTCTTATCTGTGTTTCACAAATCTAAATAAGTTTCATTAATATAAGTGCATTTACATATTTCATAGCAACAGAGGCTAGAGCTATTAAATCATGGTTTAAACTTAAAAGTTTTTTATTACTATTATAGTCCTGCTCTCGTCTATATTTCTAATATTCTCAATTCTGTTTAACTTTCAAATAATCAATGTTTATTAATAACTTCTCTAATGTGCGTGTGTTAATAAAACACGGCCCTATAATTCTCATTTACACGTCAGAGCACACCATATTTGATACGTCACTGTGTAATTATTTCGTTAAATTAAATATTTCAACACAACACAACATTTTTGTAAATGTGGCACTTTAACATTCAGCAAATTTAAATTGTATTTTGAATGAAATATTTTCCAATGCGGATAAAAAAAAAATTTCCAAACTATCGCCACGTCTATTAATATTTTATATGAACTTTTATTACTCTATAATAGTGTAGTAAACTTCATAAATGTGTTAATAAAATGCTTCTATATTTGTTCAACAGAACAAGAAAATCGATCATTTTTAATTTTAGTAAATTGATGAGTTCCTCTGGTAAACTAATAAATCATAAAATTTCATATAATTTACTTTGTTAATAATAATATGTATTATGAAATTTAAAAAAATTATATTAAAACAACATTAATTTCATGTTTTTTTGTTAATAATGTGTGGTTGAAATGATAACACATAACCATAAAATATGATCGTACAAACTATTTGTATGGCATTGTATAACTTCTGTTTTACCCCTTGAGCGTCAATTTATTGAATTATTAATTTAGTTTATATTATTATTCCATCCATAATAACTATATAAATATTAAATAACTAAAATACAAGTGACAACAATTCGTTACTAAGGTTCAATCTTAAATTCTAATTCTATATTGACAGATTTCTAAACGTGTACGAGACCAAAAGCATTATAGTAGGTACTAACTATAGTACTATAGTAGGTCTACTAACAATTGAATGAAAATTAGTATGTGCGTATTACTTAGTGACGTCCCATTTATTAAATTCGTTTTGGTAATGTACCAACAAGTTATTTACACTCTTCTATGGTTTTGCATTCTCAAACAGCTTTAATGGATGAAGGCTTTTAGCGTAGCCCTTTAAGAAGATTTAGTCCTAAGGTTTTGAAAATCCTCCCTAGTTTCTCTATAGAAAACAAATCCGAGCTGGTGAAATAGTGGAATTTCATTTACTCGCATAGTAAAATTCTGAAAATGAATATATCGTCACGGAATATGCAGTTCTTTAGAACCATATAATGAGATTTAGATTATGACTTACTCCACATCCCACTTGTCGTGAGTGTATTGATGAGGATGAAAAAATGGAGTTTAAAAAAATTGGTTATTCTTCAAAGAAGTTCTTGAGTTTCGAAGTTCCCAGTACTTTTAAACCAACCATTTTAAGGTTATGAATTATTTAATATAGTAATAAAAAAAATTAAAAATATATTAGTTTTTTAATTTCAGGATATTAAAAATTATGAAATTCATGTACTCTTTTACGTTTGGGTTCGTATAGTCTGTTGCAGGTTCCTCACGTTTTATTTATTGTTAATTTTTTTTTTTATTTTTTTTTAACTTTAAATTAACCTGTGTTTATTCATTTATTATTTACACATAATTATTTTTACAAATGGTTGGATTGTCTATATAGTTTTTTGTATATAAATTATAATTTGTGTCATTATTACAAAGTATGAAACATTATAGAATTTCCATTACGTTTAAACAAAATTGATAGAAAATGGAAAAAATAAATAAAAAAATTACTCCTGGTAGAAATATTTATTCAGATACTTGAAAAATATCAGCTGTTAAAATATCTGACATAAAATTAAGAAAGAGTCTATAAAATGAATAGAAAATGTTTTGAGTATTTTTCAATAAATTTCCTGTTGTGTAAATATTAAAAAAAAAATTATAATAACTCAAGAAACGTTTATATTTAATAAATGGACTTGAATATTACAAATAATTAATAAAAAATTAACTGATTCAATAATAAAATTCTGTATTCTTGTACAAACAAAATAAATTCTGTCATCAAATTGATAAGCTGGCAAGAGAAGGGGCTACAACGGATGATACCTTAAGTAACTAATGAAATAGAATACCACGTTACATTTATTTAAGCATTAATAAGTATTTGGTCTGAACGGAGTTACCTTCTCAGTTGAGCATCACAGAAGGTTTGGGAACACACTGTTCTGAGACAATGTATTTATGGAAAATTATGGAATACGCAATTCTCAGAAAGTATGTGGCAATGTTTAGATTGACCACTACCTAAATAAAGATACAAAAATGATGTGATCAGAAAAAGGCGTGAGAGCAGCACCTGTTGTGCCACTATTCCTTGGTCCAGCAAATACGGTTCAGGAATTTGGTAAATTTCTTCGTGGATAACTTGGACAAAGCAGGCGGAATAAGTCTAGCTAAAATGATTAAGTTCATTAGAAAAGACACGCTACATTGAGGAAAAGATGGTCGACTGATGAGTACAACGAATATTTGAATAAGGCTAAAATGCGTGAGGCGAAGCTAGCACACTGTCTTTTAAAACTAACCAGTCAACCCAAATATAGTTTCAATATTGCATTGTATAAAAATGTTAAACTATTTAATTTAATTTCAGTAAAATTATTCCTATGACTTCTATCTTTAAAAAAAAAAAAAATTACGACATTGCATAAATTTTATATAGCGATAACGTTTTGGTTATTATTAGACTATTTATATAAATAATATAATCTCATTTCGACAAGTTCTAATGAATTCTACCCATTATCATTTTAAGTAAACCACAATTTTCCTTTGTACGATTTAATTAATTTTAGAATTATTCAGGATGTATAGATAGATATAATCTAAAAATACAAAGTTGTAATCAATTCATTGATTCGTTCAGATTTTATCATGTTTTCATACACTAAATGAATTAATTCTTCCATAAATTCATTCTTAAATAATAGTTTTGCAGAAAGGAACCCTCTTGAAACATGAAAAACTATCTAAAAACTGTATGGATGAAATTTTGTTTGAATGTTCTTTCCCTCCTTCGAAATTCTGACTATCCTAAAAAAAACGATATATTTGAATAACACCAGTGAAGTGTGACACAAAACTAATAAAATCTTCTAAACTTATAAATAATATTTTAAAATTATTACGACAATTTATTTATGTATTTCATAATCTTTCAATTCTTAGTTAATTATTGTTCATTGTCTCGCCTTGGCACATTTCTACACAGGAAACCCTTAGAAGAACCTTTAGAGTTGTCAGAAATGTTTTCATTGTGTTCTCTGTTCAACAATCAACAATAATTTTGGAATTTTAAATAATTTGTTGACTAATCAATAAAATAAAAATATTTTGAAGGACCCTCCATTGAAATTTGTAATACACACAGAATATTTACAACAGACTTTGCTTCTGTCTGTCGGTCTGTTAATTTATATGACTAGGTACCAAAGATCTCCTCAAAATATTTATAGCTTCAGTTTTCATAATTGATATTTGATTCGGCACAGATTGAAGAAAATGTTATAAAAAAAAAAATCAGCAAAATTTTTGGTTCTATTTAAGCTCTAATAAGTATTGAATTTTAATTTAAACTTTCTAAACTTGTTCAATTAAAAATATAAATTGTAAAATTATTATTCCCATTACACTTTTTTTTTTTTTTAATTATGCTTTCAACACAGAATCTAAAATGCCCTACATAAATATTTATGTTGTATGTATATATGGAGCATAAGAATCTGTGTTGTTTTTTTATATTGTGTTTCTGTTTTAAAAAATTCGCTTTATGTTGTTATGTGTAGTAAAATGAAAACAAAAAAAAATGGTTTCCGTTTTCATAAATAAATATCAAATAAAAATATTTTAAGGGAATAAAATTATAAGCTAAAAAAAAAAATCAGTCGCGTTATTGCTTTGTTAGCTAAAATTAAGTTGGTAAAAACTTGATACAGAAAGTATTATAGCAAATTTTATGCTAAATGTTATACAGGGTGAGCATAACATAGTTAATCAAATGTATGGACACTTTACCGGCTCTGCATTTGGACTTACTGCCCTTTTAAAAAAAAAATATGACATCTTATTTGGGTTCGTAGCTTCAGAAAAAAAGGAGTCAATGTACGTACTTTGACATTTTATTTACATATTATTTTGAATTTTTGATTTATGAATTATGTTTAATTACGCTTTAAAAAAAATCTTGCACGAGGGATTTACAAGAATGGATATGTGATAAGGGATCTACAAGATGAGCCATTTCATCAAGCTTCAGATGAACCTAACATTATTATACGTCTTTTACACAATTAAAATTAAACATCGATTAAGAGTAGATTGCCTATTGTGTCAGACAACTTCAGTTAATTAGAAGATTAGTTCTATTTTATGTTTCATTAACAAAACTTTCTGAAGTTTATGTTTACGCTATTGAAATTGGAATGTTGCCTGTGATTAGATTGTCTATGATATCAGACACAAAGTTAGAAGTTTTATTATTTCTTTAGTTGATCAAAAGGCTTCTATAGAAGAAGTATGTTTCATATGTCAATTATGATTTATACTATAACATTATTTGGAAACTACAAGAAACTAGGCAATATTTTACAGTAAACGTCAAATCTCAGGCGTTATGCGACTTGTTGATTTATTTTGGTAGGAACAATTTTTGAGAAGTAATGTATTTTTGGCCAAATTTTCAAAGAATACGAAAATCAGAAATCTTTTACTGCTTTTTTTAAAGGACATTTAATTATCTATCTAATGACATATGAACCATACTTCTCCATTCAAACATTCTAAAGCTATGGGTCCAAATATAATGGTACTTTTTTAACATCGAATCATAAAATTCATTAAAATTCCAATACAATTTTTTTTGCACTTAATGAACCAAGGAATACTTTTGTGTATCGTCAATCAAATATTTCGTGTCTACCCTGTATAGGTAAATATATGTTAAAAGGCAAATTCAATTCTAATTTTATTAAACAACTTTAGAAGAACTGAAGTGAGATTTTTATTTTTTGAATGAGATAATAATCTTAACAGACAACCAGAAAAAATTATTAAAATTTTATGAATTAGACAGTTCGTGTGATGGGTTGTGGATGAAGGATGATGTTATATTAATTTTAGTAAACTTTAATCAAGATATTCTATTTTTGATATATAATATAAATTGATAAAGACTTCTTCTATTTATGGGATAAAAAAAATTAAAGAAGATTTTCACAGTTCAGTGGATACTGTTTATGATTCCTACTCATTTCAAATTGCTTCTTAGTTTAACAAAATTTACTACTGTTGTTAAAATTTAATGAATTATTTCTTTAAATGTGTAAAATAGTGGAATGTGCTATTTAATATTGATGCAATTTGCTTCACTAATTATATCCTTAATATATTTATTAAATAAATATTAAAATATATAAGTAAAATTAATTAAACCCAAAAAAAAAGTTGATTTTTAATCGACCAACAGCAGTTTTGGACCACTTGGAAATACTGTGTTTGATAAGGAGGCTTTCAATATTCATAATAGAAATCTATTTGGCACTAGTATTTTTTAAATTATGGACAATTTTTTAAAATTAGAATATTTTATTAAGAGTAAGCTCTGGAATAACTATAAAAATTACAATTTTTATCTTGGACGCAAAACAAATAAATCGAGTGGACATTAATACATTTTCCATTACGTTTTTGAAGTCGCAAAAAACATGTCAACTACATATTGTTCCAACATTTTTAATGTGTTCTGCAACATTTTTTAAAAATATGTTTCAATTAAATTTTGATATACAGATTAGTTTTGTGATTTAGATTTTGAAATCATATTATGAAACCTGTGTAATTGGAAAATAAATCTATACATATTTCAAAATCTAATTAACATTTAAGCTATTAATGCAGGTCCTACCCAATTATATTTAAAATACTATGTTCTCTGGAACTAAATACAAATAATTGCTAAAAAAATATATAAAAGTTAAACAACAAAAAAAACAAACAACAAAAAGAATTTTCGACCCTGCCAGGAGTCGAACCTGGAATCTTCTGATCCGTAGTCAGACGCGTTATCCATTGCGCCACAGGGCCACTTGATAACAGTTGACATATAAAAAAATTTAGCATTTAGCACAATAAAAACAAGATTCTAATTCTATATTTAATTAAATCTGAAAATAAGTTTTATATTTGAAATTTTCAAGTTATCTTATTTTTATCATTTTGCTCGCTCTTTGATATCTATTAAAAAAGTTTGGGTCGTTTTTACATTAATTATAATATACACACTACAAAACTATCTAAAAATACAAAATTATATTATTTCGTCTAGTGTAGTGTGTAGACGTCGAGTATAGTGTTTTATAAATATATAGCTATAATATTAACATGTTTTAGATAAAGATTGGAGTCAAGGTTACTCTTTTTTTAATAAAAAAAACCATTTATGTTTATATTGCAAAGCGTATTTGTACACAAAAATGCCAATATTAATTATACAAAAGAAAATGATAAAGTTTAGTACTATTTATTTTACGAGGAATTATGTGAAACTTTGTAAGTTTGTGATAGAATATGATCGGTTAAAAATTGCTTAAAATTTTTTTTTTTTTTTGTGAGAATGGTGAATTTAATAATCGAATAATAGAAACTGCTGACATAATAAAAAATATAAGCTTTATTATTTAACATGCAGCTTATATTTTTACTGACAGTTCACATATATTCAAGCTCAGTGGAACCAATACATCCGAATTATATAAAATACATTTTTGATGTCCTAAGAATTGTGCACAATCCGGAGTTGGTCCAACAAAGAATGTTCAGAATTTTGAAAATCTATGTTCCTGGAGTACTTGGATAAAGCAGGTGGATAAATCGGGCTAAAGTGATTAAGTTCATTAGAAAAATTGGATGGTTTGATCCGCTAAAATGGGAAAAAAGGTGGTGATTCGATAAAGCAGGCGGGATAAATCGGTTTAAAGTTCAACGTACAACGGGCGTTTCAATAAGGCTACAGTGCATAGGGGAAAGTATCCCGCATCCTTTAAAATCAACCAACAAACCAACTCCGAGTTTTGGGTACCCCTAGATTAAAAAACAATATAAAAAATTTGCACTCAGTATTGAATTTATTAAAATTATAAAGCCCACAAAATTCCAAATATATTTAAGATATAAATGTTGTTGTAATTTGTACAAACTTATATACAGTATAATATGAATGATTTGGTACCCACCCTAAATCACTCAACGTATCTTATTGAAAATAATATTATCTAACAAATGATTTAAAAACTCGAATCAGAATTGACAAAACTGATTTAATTATAGAATTGAATCCAAAATTTATAATGTATTCATTCTATATATAAGAAGAACAAATTTATAGTAAATAAAATTCCCACGAAATACAATTCTCTATACATATATAGAATACATATTTATGTTATGTATATGTACATATTGTTCATAATTATGTAAGAATGTATGCTATATATATTTACTTTTATGCTGAGCATAAATAAATACAATATATAAATTTTATCTTAAAAACTTTCTATGTGCAGCAAGCAATACATAAAATCATGGGAAAATTTTATCTGTAAATTCGCAGAATTTTATTTTTATAAACCTACCTAAAATATTAAAAATCTATTTTTTATGTTTTTTGTAAATTTGTGGTGTATGATTTATAAAATAAATTTAAAAATAAATGAAAATTTAGTTTTTAAAATTAATGGATTAATTATGCATCTGTTTTGGAACTTTAAATTTTACAAGTTTATTGCCTCAGTTACTCTCAGTCTCAATATTCACAACAGCAACGCAATTCAACGCGCTGTCAAATAAATGTTCAACCCATATAAAATGTATGCGTGCAGCAGATAAACTTTAATGCAAACAACACAGAAATTTGACATTTAAACTTTGACATTTCATAAATTAATACTTACATTTAGTTCAAGAAAATAGTATTTTATATAATTTCTTATAGGAGTTATAAAAATAATAACAAAAAAAACTGAGGTATGGAAAGAAATTGCAGAAATATATAGACACTGCTAAATAATTATTATAAAACAGCTGATTAAAATCACCATTAGTTTGAGAGTGCCTATAACGCCGTTGTAAATTTTGTGTTAAAGCACATTGCAGTTGTGAATGTTGAGAGTGACTGAGGGGTAAATATTAAATTTACTCAGCTTTCTAACAGAAACCCTAAATTTAAATAATTTCAAAAATACTAAGAACTATGAACCACCAAGGAAAGGCAATTGTGGTATCCTTTTTATATAAACATTTGTGCCATTTCTGCCAATTTTAGCGTAAAGTGGTAACGAACGGGGCCGTCAAACCAAACAAACAATATGTGCAAATAATTTTACGTATCCCAATGCTTCTTTTATTGCATAAATAAATTGATACTAGACGTCAAAGAGATTTTCGTCATCGTGATATTTCTGGCTGTCTAATTAAAAGATTTGCAAAATATACAAAATACACAAATTGACGTGAATGAGTGAATTAATTATATTATAAAATATTCTATAAATATCCTGATAATTTTTATAAAATTTATGGTTAGCATAATTAACGTAATTTTATTATATAATTTGTAGTAATGTAAAAATTCATTTGGAAAATTAATCTACAATTAATTTTATATTTAATTTACATAATTTTTAACTAAAAATATGACAAAATATTATATTTAAAAAATAAAACCATTTATAATTTCCATGCCAAGGTCATAATAATATAGATAGACATTTTATATATGCCGAATCGAAAATACATAAATGGCCGAATCAATGGTTTAATTATTAAATAATCCCTGACCTAAAAAAAAAAAACAGAGATAATTTAATTGTATAATTTCAAATTGTTATCGTAATTTTGTAACATCTCAATTAAAACGCGATTATATGAACTATGTGGATGGGGACAAATAATGTCCTTTAAAATATGTACATATTGTAAAAATATAGTGATAGTAGTAACTATATCGCTTGTTATGAATTTCAGTTTGCTGCTTCAGAACAACTAAGAGAAGAACAAACTTTCTCACTAGTTGAAGTGGTTGCATTAAGTAACTGATCCAGCAATTTATTTCTTTTAGAATGCATTAGTTCTGGTGAAGGTGGGACTGAATTGCACATGAACTACGTGAACTCGATCTATTAATCCCGATTATTTCAGATGATCGTATATACTTGCTGATTCAGATGATTCAGGAAAACCAATTACATTCTATTAAATTTGGTTCAAATTGATGTACGAAATTAGCTAAAGATTTTTCGAAATCTTTAATTGTAATAGAAACTTCTTCTAAAGCAGTTCAATTAAATTAATAGTATTCTGACCAAAGCTAAACTTAACGTCTACAAATCTCACTCTATATAAATAGATATCATAGCTATAGTTAAAATCTGTACTGTACAGACCATAAGAAGCATTATAATATTAAAATAACAGATAACAAAGTTTCCAATTAAACTCTCCCAGAAATTTTTTATTAATTTTTTTTTATATATTTTGTTTAAAACGTTCCCACATTTTATCTCGTGTCTATTCTTTTTATTACATACCAAAACAAATATAAACCATTAAAATATAAATATTTCACCGATTTCTTATGCCGCCACGGTGGCATGTATTACAACCGGGGCTATAAAGTTAGTTGCATATATTTCTATATATTTATGTGTTTTTGGTGTGATCTTTTAATACCTCAAATATTTTACTTCACAAACGAACAAAATCGCGTCTGTATATATTTTTAAAAGTATAGTGTATTTGAAATATGCAAGTGCTTATATAGCGTAAAAGTGCTTCTATATTATACAGTGGTTCTTCTAGTGTAGTTGTGTAAAAAAAAAATGTTTTTTGTTCATCAGTAGTTTGAATCTGTACTGACCTCTAACAAATTAAAAATACATTAAGTGAAAATAATATATAGAATATTTTGAATTGTTTGTTTTTCATATATAATTTTTTAAAAATGATTTTTACGAATATAGTTTATTCGAATAATTAGGAGTGTTGCATTGGACTTGATGGTCAAAAAAATGAATTTGGCTAAAAAAAAAATTCTAAGTGTTTTCGAGGACGGAGAGTTCGAAAATGCAATAAACATAAATGCACGGGTTCGTGTACGCTGCAACCTTTCCTAGAACTCAGATTTGAATGAAATTTGGCAAACATGTTCATGCAGACTTCGTTCTGATGTTAGAATTTTCCGTTTATATGAAGAGCTGTTCAAATATAATTTTAGATTTGGATGAAATTCGGGTACATAGTTTGGTATCACGATTGTACACAAGCGTACCTGAGTAGAGGTCAGTATCTTCAGCGGTTTTTTCAATAGGCAGTTTTAGTTTCCGAAATATATATAATAATATGGTGTCCTGTAAAATTTAGAGTCAACAATTTCAGTAAGTCCTTATCAAATTTACGATCTTTATAAAATATATTATTGGTTTATAGGTATCAACATATGACTAACTACGAGTTATCTTGTGCCCCTAATTAGCAGCTTTTTAACAAATATTAATTTTTGCAAAATATATTTAATGGAAAGGTTAATCACTTTTTGAGAAAAATGTAAAATAATTTTAACTATATACATATAAATATAAAGCTGAAACTATAGTTCAGACAATAATATCCACTCCCGGATCGAAAGGGTTAAATAAATCAGAATTTCAATTTACAAATTAATTAAATTAAAGATTCTTAATGTTATATTTATATATAAGTAAATTTACATCTTAATTTCAATCAAAAATAATTTAGATTATTTATGTATGAAATTTAATTTGCATATAAGACGGCTCACTCCATAGGTGTTTAATACAGGCTATAATATTTGGAATATAATTTATTTGCCATAGGACTTTTTTAATGAATATATTAACATAACAAATTAGTTTTATATATTTATTTAAATTCCCTCGTTCCATTAATTTACAACTCGAAAATGGAGAAGATAAAATTTGGTTGTGGAAGATATTTTACAGTTCTCTGGATGGAAATTATAAGTTTTACCTTCGAATTTATTAGTTTAGTTACGTGAACTAAGAAAAGGATATTATTATCGGTAATCAAAAGAAACTTAAACTGAAACAAACTTCAAATAATTTTAAATAGTAACGAATAATGATTTGGTCCAGTGTTTTATAATAACTATATTGATATTTTAGGATAGATTTTCATGTTTTATTCTAATTTTGAGTTCAATAATGTGAATGAAATTAATTAAGTAAATGTAAAAATATATTTAATTTCATGTTATATTCTTACCTTCCAAACAATGGATGCCATAGAGCTGTATTTGGATCTGTCATCATCATTTCATCCAAACTACTTGTTGTACTACCAACTTCGCCAACATCATCACAATTTAATAAACGACGTTGTACAGCTGCTGGATCTAATAAATGTGAACCAGATTTTACTTTTAGTTTACCGCTATGAAGCCGTTGTTGTTGTTGGTTATTATTATTATTTTTATTATGCTGTGAATTTATGGAAGAATTATGATGTGAATTACGACTAACATTATTTTGCTGACTGGATGTTGTTGATGATGATGAACCAGTAGATGATGAGGAAAATTGTCCTTGATGGAAATTACTTTGTTGTTGTCCAGATACATTACTTTGTAATTGGAATGGATTTACAGCTGATGCTAAATTAAAATCAAATCCTGACATGGCCATTAAATTAGACATTTTAGTATCGGCCATCGCTGGATTTGAATATCGATCTGGTTGCAGTAGATTCGATAACGATTTACATGTAACACGAGGTTTTTGTTCTAAATTATTACTAGTTATATTATGTTGCTGTTGGTTTTGTTGTTTTGCTTTACGTATAACTGGTGTAATATCAACACCACCATGCGCATAGTTTTGATGAAATGGATTTAGTGATCGTATAGGATTATCTTTTTTTTCTGTTGTAGATACAATTGATGATGGTGTTGATGCAGATGTGTTAGATGAATTTCTTTGTTGTGTTCGATTATGCTCTTGCCGAAATGGATTGATTCCAATAAGAGAACGTGATTTTTGAGATTGCTGTACTGATTGTGATTTCTGTTGTAACTCATTTGATATTCGTGAATAATCAATATTTCTTTGTGCTGCAAATAATGCAGCTAAATTTCTTTGTGCATTTATTTTGTTTTCATTCTTTTTTACTTGTTCACGTTGTACGGCTGCATTCTGTTGTTGTTGTTGTAACTTTAAAACACGTTGCATTTGAGCTTGTGTTAAAGCTTGTTGCCACATTGCTATTTCCAAAGGATTTTGATATGCCATTGCAGCTACTGCTGCTGCAGGATTAAATGCAGATTGACTTTGTTGTTGTTGTTGTTGCTGGCTTTGTTGAGCCTGTTGGTGTGCTGCTATAAGTGGGAGTAGTTCTGCTATATTATTTAAGTTATTTGTGCCACTGTTTTGCAAACTATTCATTGCTTTGAATAAATCTGGTGCCATTTGGCCTAGGTATGGGAGCCATAACATTTGATTAAATGCTGCCATTGTTGCTGAATCAATATCACCTGCCAATCCTGATGCCAATAATGGTACTAATGGATTTAATAAGTTCTTACCTGTTGCTGTGTTAGAAGTCGCTGTGGTAGCAGTCTTTTTAGAATTCGGTAATTCATTTGGTTGAGATGAAGCTAAATCTGGTGTAGTTGGTTTCTCTGTGCGATTTTTATTACATACAGCTTCAATAGTTACTTGTGGCAGTATAGGTAGTGGTTTAGATTTTGGTGTTATTTCAACTTGTTTTTGTAAAATAGATTCTAATTGTGCCATCGATATAACAAGAATATCAGGATCTTGTAATATGGCCGGATATGCAAATGCTTCGGGTAATCTTAGTTCTGGTCGTGTTGTCAAGAGCAATGGTATTTCACGCGCTGGAGATGCTAAAACGGCATTCAGACGATCCTTTGGAACTAGTATAGGATCCGGTACTTTCCATTCAGGATTTGAAATTAATAGTCTTAATTGCATTAAAGGATCTGGATCTTTACCAGATGAAAGGATCTCCATTAAGTTTTCTGTATGATTTTTATTTTGTGTAGATGCTTCACGTTTAATTCGTTTTGCAGCTGGTTCTTCATTTTGTGCATCAATATCTATTGTAACTATCGCTTGTTTTGGTTGTGCATTTCGGTTAGCTTCTTCTGAACAACTAACCGTTGGACTAGCTGATTTTCTATGTTTTCCTAAATCTAATGGTTCTTTTTGATGCTGCGGATTTTTATGAATTTTAATTGGAGTAACTGTAAGAGAAGAACAAAATTTCGGACTTGTTGAACTGGTTGCATTAAACAACTGATCCAGAAATTTATTACTTTTGGAATGCATTAAATCTGGTGAAGGTGGGACTGGTGGCAAACCACTTGGTTGTGGTGACTGAATTGCATCTGAACTACGTGAATTCGGTCTATCAATTTCGATAACTTCAGGTGATTCTCTACCTGTTGATTCCGATGATTGTTCACCGGTCTTTTTACATGTCAAATCTTTTGGTAGTTCATCGGCACACGAATCAGGAGAAACAATGGTAGTTGTATTACAGTCTATTAAATTCTGTTCAGATTGCTGTACGAAATTATCTGAAGATTTTTCTAAATCTTTAATAGTAATAGAAAGTTCTTCTAAAGCAGTTCGATTAAATGGATCTGACTGTGTATTCGTTTGAAATAATTCGCCATGTAAACCTTCTATTTCGCCAGCCTCATTAAATGACAAACATTTTGGTGAAGCTGCCAATGAGTCACCTAACCTTGATATAATATCTTCAACAGGTTCAGGTCGCATTAAAAGGTCATCATCTTCATTATCAAAATCATCAGTTAAACAAATTGTTGTGTTATCATTTATACAAGACGAACTTTCATTTGTGGTTTTGTTAATAATACCGCAATGATGATGCTGCTGTTCATCATCCTCTGATATGTGATTATCTTCACATCCACGTTTAACCAAAGAATCAATAAGTTCAGCTCCACTGAGAGCATTGTCACAGTGCTGTAGTAAATCAGGATCATCTAACAAATCCTTTAGTTGTTTTGAATCAACATCTGAAGGATCAAAACTATCTGATAATACGTCATGTTGATGATCATTTGATACCGATTGGGGATGAATAATATGAGATTGTTGTAAATGATTTTGATTATTGATGTGTTCATATACGCTATTTGTTGGACAAAGTGATGATAATAATTGGCTATTAAATTCTTTATCTGGATGATGTACCATAAATTGAGGTATTTGCATTTCAATATCATCATCACTTAAAACTGTCAAATTTTTAGTTAAATCAGGTGTTGGTTCTTCATTATTATTTGGTTCATTAACGGCAGTTGTAGTTGTTCCATTAATATTTGGCCGGTTATTATTTTCACAGTTTGTATTGATATCATTATTATTTTCTACAATAATATTTGGTAAAACTGATTTTTCTAGTAAATCATCATCACAATCATTTCGTTCATGATTGGTACTTTCGTATACAATAACATCATTATTATTTGGTGTTGGGGGTGATAGTATATTTTGTGGTGGCGATTTAGATGATACAATTGGTGAAATATCTTGTGGAATAGTAGTTTGTTGTAGAGCTGGTATTTTTAATACCAATCTTTCTTTATGCTCCTCATTAACCAAATCATGTTTACGTTTTTTCTTCTTTTTCTTTTTTTTCTTTTTTTTATTTTTGATTCTCTTTTTTAATGAACCAAAATCACTTACTTCGCATTGTGAATTTTCACAAGATGAATCTTTGGATGATGTCGACAATGCTAATAAATCTAAATTTTCCCTTCGTTCTTGTTTTATTTTTACTAATGGATTTGGTACTAATTTAGCTACTCTGGATGTTGTAGGATCTGTTCGTGGTATTGCTTTCCAACCATTTGGTGTTTTTGTTAATCGTATACGATTACGTTTATCATAATCTTCACAACGTACTTCAACAATTCTTGTATCATCTTGTTTTACCCAAAGAAATATTGGATTGACACGTGCCGGTTGTTGTGATACATCTTTATTATTTGTATTAATTTTTTTTATACAACCAATATTTTTATTAGGTACTTTTGCAGGTGTTGTTATTGATTTTAAATTTTGTACATTTTTCGGCACTGGAGAGCTAGGAAGATTTAAATGAGGCAATTTAATTGATTTTATTATAGGTTGCTGTGGTGTTGGTGTAGGTGATGATGTGGGTAATATAATTGGTTGATCTTTAGTTAAATCTGATTGTTGTTCTTCTTGTGGTTGTTGGATATTTGGTGGAGGTAGTTGTTTTTTAATTGGTGATATTGCTCTTGGTTCATTATCTTGATGACGTAAAATTGATGAATTATTTGTAGCTCTTAAATGTGCAAATTTAGATTTTGGTCGTCCTCGTGGTTTTTTACCTTTACTATTACATGCTTTACCATTTTTACGACGTCTATTTGTTGGATATTCTTCAATTAAAAAGAATATATCACGTGCTATACGTCGTCGATCTGATTTACGATGTGGAATTATTTCTTCATTACCACCAACATTCCCACTACCACCATCAATTATTTCAGTCTTTATTTTCACTTTTCTACCACGTTTCGATTTGATTGTAATATTTTGTGCATTATTCTCATTACCAACATTATTTGGTATAATTTCTAATGATGATGATGTTATTGTTGATGTTGATGTTTGCTGATTGTCTAATAAATTATTTGGTTTTGTTGGTAACACATAATTATCACTAAATATTGATGATGATAAATTTTCTTTATTTGAATCTGGTGTACATGTTGTACTTTTTGTTAATTCATCATCATTTTCATCATTAATAATTGATTGTTCTTGTTGTTGTTCAATCAATTGATGTTTTAATATTAAATCATTATTATCAGCCTCTAGTAAATTTATATTATTATTAATTTTGGAATGATGATTTTTAGAATAATTATCATTATTATTAGTATTTGTTGAAAAATGTACAGATTTTGTTTTATTTTGACTAGATATACTATTGCTATTATTATTATTATTATTATAATTATTATTGTTACTACTACTATTATTATTATTATTATTATTGTTTTTATTATTATCATTATTATTAATTATAGTTATAGGAATTTTTAAATTAGCAATTCCATTTTTTATAGATGATGATGTTGATTTATTTGTTGGTGTTGTTGTTTTTTTAATTGATAGTGGCGCCATTGTTGTTGATGATGTATGCTGTTTATTATTATTATTGTTATTATTATTATTATTATTATTACTAATATTAATATTTGCTTTTCGTATTGGTATTAAACCTGGCAATGGTGGTAATGATAATGTTGATGATGATGATGATAATGGTGAATTTGATTGTATAAAATTTGATGAATCTATAATATTACATGTTAATTCGTCTTCTTCATTTTCATTGAATAATGTACAACTATCAATATCATTGATATTATTATTATTATCATTAATTATATCATCATCAATAACATTTTCTATAAAATTATTATTATTATTATTATTATTAATTTTTGTTAAATTATCAACAACATTATTTATATCTGTATTACAACTAATTAAACTTTCAGTACTAAAATCACTAGATGATGATGATGATTGATTTGTTAAAAATTGATGATTTATTATTAGATTGTTGTTTTCTTCGTGTTGTTTTTGATTTAATTGTTCTTGTTTTATATGTGATGATGATTCTTTCCATGATTGTTTAACAACACCAATTATTTCACTGCTCATACTTTGCTTGGCAAAAAAATATTAATAAATTATAATTATTATTAATAATTTATTTATAATTTTGGAGCCACAAAATTAAATTAATTAATATGGTAAATATTTATTTAATATATTATAATAATTCTCCTAAAATAAACAATTATAATTAACTACAATATTTAACTGATGATAACATAATTTTTACACACTGATTTTTTTATTTATTTATTTTTATTATTGCACTAATTTTATATTTATATAATTTATATTAATTTTATTTATATATTTAATAATTTGATTATTTTGTGTAAAACATTAATAAAATTATTTGAATTCAGTTTGTATTTCATTAATTTAAATTTAATTTTTATTTTTGTTTTTTAAAAATTATTTATTTATTACAATTTACAATTTATTTTTCAATTAATTAAAAAAAAAAAAAAAAAAAAATTCCTGGTTGTGTATGTAATTTTGTTAATGTATATGTTTTTTAAAAATTTCTTGGTATTAGAATGCGCAACATAAATATGTGAAGATGGAGTGTATAGTAAACACTGGTGAAAGCTTTTTATCTCCTCTTATCTTCAATTCACTCTCTAATCAAAGAGGAATTTAAATATTGAGAGAGTAAGACTGAATTTTGTTTGTGTTTGGTGTGTTTTCGCGTGTGACGACACAAAATACTATTCTATCTCTCTCTATTTTTCGTTCTCTTTGATTTTTCATAAAATATTATATCGGAATTTAATTATGTTTTTATTTTTGTTTTTGTTATTTGTTTGGTGTGTAAGTATTTTTTTTTGTTTATATGGAAAATGCAATTTACGATTGCGCTCTAATTACATTTTTTTTCCCATCTCTATATAATAGTATTGGTATTTAGAGAATCAATTGAAAAAAAAAAACAACAACAAAAAAAAAATACACTTTTTTTTTTGTAAATTAAAAAAAAAATTGACAGAATTTTTCATATAAATTTTTTATTCGACATTTTTATTTTCACCTTTAACTAAAAAACCAAAAAATTTTCCATAATATTTTTTTTTTTATAAATTTCTTTTATTTATCTTCTTTTTTTATTATTTTTTTTTTGTATTTATGTTTTAGGAACACTGAATTTTCAAAAAATTCTATCAAATATTTTTATTGCATGATATATTTATTAATTGCATGATATTTTTTCTTATAAATCTAATTATTTTCTATTTTTTTTTTTCACACTTTTTATAAAATTATATGTTATTTTTTTTTATAATCCAAAATGTGTGTTTAATTAATCCTTTTAGTAATCCTTTTAGTACGTAAATTGTATATAAAATTAATCCAATTTTTTTGTTTTTTTGTTTAAGCCTGAAAATAAAATAAAGTACACACTTTTTTTTTTTAACCATTCACTTTGAATTCTTACACGAATTTGACCTTAATTTATTTAATAGAATAATTTCGAAAAGATCATTTATTATAATTCCCCGCCCCGCAAAAAAATAAAAATAAAAAATGGCCGAAAATTTTGCAAACGAAATTGTATATTTAAATTATTTATCTACATTATATTTTAGCAAAAAAAAAATTGTGTTATTTTAGCGAAAGTTTTGTTCACAGAAAAGATACAACTTTTTATCAGATACAGAAAATTTATGAGAAATAACTGTGCAATATAATTTGTTATGCTTGAAAAAATATGTTTCTTTATGTTTTATATAGATAACTTTAATTCAAATTTAAGTAATTGATAGTTTTATAAAAAAAAATATTAATTATTGAATTTAGTTTATTAATAAAAAAAAAAATATCAAGTGAAATTTATTTATTGCTTATTTATTTTGATATACACACATGTAAAATAATTTCAATAATTATTATAAATTTTATTCTACTTTCCACAAAATTTTTTCTTATTACCCTCCCCCCTGCTCTTCATTTAAAGTGCAGTGTATAGAAGAGTTCGGTATTTACATATTGATATATATATATATTATTCGGTTTTGTTTACATATATACAGATACACGTACACATCTATAAATATTTACTAATATTAATATATGATTGTGTATATATGAATATACTATAATTTAAGATTTTTTTTTTTTTTAATTTTATTTTACTTTGGAGGATATAATCCGCACGCGACAAAACTCCATTATATTTCTTGGAAGTTCATCGTTCCGCTGCCCGTTTACAACTGTATTTTCAAATATAAGATAGATATTTTAACTCTCTCTCTGTGTTATAAATACTATAGATAGAAATAAACAGTCTATCTCATTCTCACGTATATTAATATTGAATTGTAAAGAAAAGGACAGAAAAATTGTTTGTTGAAAATTGAATATGATTTTAGTAGTAGATTGTAGAGTTGTAGTAGTGTAGTTGTAATTGTATTTGGCTATTTGGGGAGCATGATCTTATAAGTATGGAGTAACAAAATTCATACATAAGTATCTAAAAGATATTTAGCTTTTTAAAAATATGAAAAAGGTCAAATGGAAATATGGACTTAGAAGAGTGTTCTCTTCAAATATACATGAGAATTTATTATCCAAAACATTAGAGAGAGAAGAATATTTATGTATAAAATATTTTGTTTACGTTTCTTTACCCACCGGCCACCGCAAATGATCAATATTTGGAACATTTATTTAAATCCATTTCAATGTATAATATCTAAATTTTCATGAACGTTTTTAAAAGGTTTTAATAGTATGTACTTCGCGTACTCGTCGTACTCGTATTATATGGGAAATTGATGTCGGTGAACTTTGTGTATTTTTCAGTGTTTTTTATGTTTTGTCTATGTATTATATAAGAAATGGTATATAAATATTTTTTTTAGCATATTACGCCGGTATACTAAAAAATATTTTATTTTCAATCAACGAACAAAATTTACACAATAAATGGATTCTATAAATTAAATGTTGGAGTAATTTTAAAGGAAATACAGAGAAAAATGTGGAAATGAAATGATATAAACTGTGATATTTGTTATATATGAGAGAGTTTTCAAAACATATGTAATGTATGTATATATAAAATTGCAGTGAAGTATGATTTATAATTTGAATGGGGTATCCTTCATCAGTGACGTTTTTAAATCGCCTTATTATGTAAACATTGACCTCCTATTTTAAAATTGCTAATAAACTGTAATTTAGAATTTGTAATATTTGTAATATCTTCTATAAGCTTGTGTTCGCTGATCCGAAACGTTGTCGGTCTCCCTCGTGGGTCCCCATCTTCTTGATTACGGGTAGATGTTGGCTTACGTTAGAGATGGAAAGATGGATATGGATTAGATACTCAATTACTAAATAAATTATTATTAAAAGTTTAGTTTGATACAACTGGTATTACAATTTTATTAAAATATAAATGTACAATAGTACATTTATTAAATTTCAAATTAAATTGATTTGGTTTGACATATAAACTGATATAAGTATATAAACCTCTCCCATCTCAATTTCTTCCTTACTGTATTCTTTCCTGTAGCTAACTTCTTTGTAATAATATGTGTTGAAAGATTGTTATTAATCTTCGTTATCGTCTTCATCTACATCTTTTCTTTTTACGACCTATACTTTTCTACTTCCTTTTAATGGGGTTCTGTAATATTCTAGTTACTGTTTTAATACATTGTTCGTCATTAATCTGTATTATTTGTCCCGTCCAGTTCCATTTCATAACATCTCTTGCTAAAACAGTAGTGTTTCGAACTCGTTTAGTTCGTCTTAACTTCAGTTCAAAACCGAAATATGTAGTAGACGTTATAAAAAAACACGAAAGAATTAAATTGGAATTGGGTTGGATATTAAGAAAATTAATGGACTCAACGATTAACATACTGGGTTTCTAAAGGATATAAACGAAAAAGAAGACGTCAGCTTTGAAGGGATGAACTTAAGCATTCAATATCATTTAATTAACAGTTAAAAATAATCTGAAATTGAAGATAAAAAAGAAGCTGATAAGCAAATAATTTAATTTGTATATGATTGTTTTCATAAAAACTTGTTTAGGTTTCGTTTATTTTAATTTTAAATTAAACTGTCAAAGTAATCTATACTTTTAAATAAACACCTACTGCACTGTACATAATTATAAGCATCCATAATAATTCATATATATACATTTTTTTTTAATTGATTTGATAAAATTCTGACAGCTACAGAATATACTGAAAATATTTCTTAATATTTATTTATTCTCATTCTTATACCAGTAAATTTAATATGAGCCTTAAAATATATGCCAAACAAAATACATAATACATTTTGTATCTATACATGAATAATATGATTTTTATCAACACTTCTCTCATATTAATTTGATGAAACATAAATTTATAGTATACAAATACATATTACATATATTATGTGATGGCATACTTTTGGTGGTGAGCGCATTCACTCAATTCTTATAGTAAATATATAAACAAAACATTATCCGAACATTGACCGAATGTTAACGATTAAATGTATGTAATGTTGCCAAATATCATCAAGAAAAATGGGAAGTTTAATATTTTTATTATTTCCTATAATAAAATAATGAATGAAGAAAATGCTACAATCTACAATGAATATTATACACAAGCAAAAAAGTTAAAATTTCTCTGGAGAACATCAAATTATACAAGCTTTTGATAAAATTATTAGTAAATTTTACACTCTACAACAAACTCTTTAACTTTCGTTTCAAATCTCTTATCGTTCCCAATCCCAACTATACTTAACAAAATGTGCATCGGCATGAGTGTTGATTTTGTTGATACACACCCATTGAAAATACTAATTCAAATTGATCATTTTGAGAATTATCATGATAAGAAGAACTAAGATGTGTAAATCTGAAATCGAAAGTTTTTGAAAATATCTATATCATTTACACACTTATAAATACCCTACTTAGTAAACTATATGTTCTCAATGTACGAAATTGAGAGAATAATTTTTACCTGAACAAAAAATAATAATAATAATGAGTTAAATGTTAACGCCTATTTTATCTGTCAAAAACTTGTACCAATCGGTATTCTTGATCTCCACCTTAATTATCTGTTTAGGTAGTTCTGATTGGATTTTAATTAAATCGCATATTTCCTATATGTTTTTATTGTGGAATGCATAAGGTGGTTCATAAATATATTATTAGTCATACTGTATTTCTGGCACCAATTATTTTAATCAGATATAATTATAATAATTAATAATTCGATTTGGAGTATATTTATGAAACCTTGTAGAAAAAACGTTAATAATAATTTTTTTCGACTAAATTACCTTTTTGCTGTCTTTCACATAAATAAATAAACTGATAATGCCCAACTCTTGAATTACCAAACCTATTAAACTCTATCGAACTATTAATTTACTTTAAATGGACTGATGCATCGCCTTTGCTTCTACGGATCCATAAATATCCTGGAACTGCTTTGATAAAGAGTTAAGAGCTTCATTTGCAGAAAATATTACCGGGTTGTTTCATTGTAAGTATACAACAAACATTTTATAAACCATTTAATTCTTACGAGAATATATAATTTAATCGACAGTGTTCAAGAATTTTTTAGGAAAGTGCAAGAATTCTATATGGTTATTTTTTTTACAGACGTATGAGGTGACAGTTAAAGTAATGCTTGGAATGTGTATACCTCTAAGTTATGGAGTTAATCGTTAAAAGCTGTACACTTCATCTAACAGATTGGATTTGAACTGGTATCAATGTCATGATTGATACTCTATGAAAACCCAATTTATAAATTCTGATATGTTTATAAGCTCTGCATTTAATATACATTTAATATACATTCTGTTTGGAATCATTGATCATCCAAAAAATTACTATATACTATCATTAAATCTGGAAGGAAACTATAAAATATTTCTATTCCCACTTAATGAACTTTAAATATTTGATTCTCAAACAAAGTTTCATTATTTAAATATTGAATATATCATATATCACCAAAAAACCAAATATTTAATATTATTTATAAACAAATAATAATTTTAATTATTCATATTTCACCTAAAAATTATCTGGTATTTATAGCAATAGGAAAATATAAATTAAATATCAAATTGCACTTTAAATAATTCAAATTGGTTCTCACACTATTTGACTTCTATATACCTAAAAATTCTTAAAATATGAAATTTGAGATATTATTAGTAATTTTCCTAATTTTCAAGTGCAAACGCACTAAAAAGGAAAGACTATTATTCATATTGCAAGCGAAACTTATTCAATAATAATTCTTTTGTTCCCTACCACAGAATTCTGTAATAAAACATAAATACCACGAGCATAGAGCAAGCTCAAGAGCTTGTTTATGAATCGTCCATGAATCAAACTAAAGAGTTAGTATTAAATTGTTGTAGAAATGTGTTTCTATTCTATGTACCGTGCCAAATATAGGAATTATAAAATGCACTAAATTTGGTTGGATCGCTATTATGAGATTCACTTAGGATTACCGCCATCTTTGAGTTAATAAAATTAATAATTTTCGACAATACAATCCATTATTTATGAATACTACTTCTAATTTTAATACTATTAAAATTAGATTCCCTCATCAGAAGAAATTGTATATTAGATTCGCAATCCTTTCGCGAAATTTACCATCATAATTTATGAATTTCTTATTAATTTCAAGTGTTTTTTATTTATTTTTGGATTCGTATAGTTTAAATATTTATTGTTTTCTTTGTAATTTTAAATAAAGTTTCATTATTTACATTTACATCAGCATTAAATAAATCCAATCCATAAGACAATTTAAAAACAATTTTCCATAGCTTCCAGTTATTACGTAATCTTATATAATTAATATTTATTTTGTGCTAATAGTTACTCAAGTATTCCGTATAATTGATAAATAAATTGGTTTTTATATTGTTTTATACAACCAGAATTTATAGATATTTTTAATATGTACAGGGTGAATCCAAAAGTATACCAACAGTTTGTACTTTTTTGTTTTTATTATAGTATAATTCATCGTCACAAGCTAAAGCGATGAATTTTTGATTTTGATTTGTGATTAGTTTACTTATTAACGTATCCTTATTATTACATTTAATTAATAGATGATTATATTTATTATTTTAAAATTACGAGGGCTTGTAAAATAACAATCAACAGCATCAATTGCTTTTTTGTATTGGATAAAAAAGTTTTTTCCGAAATAATGCCATATGGTCAAGTAATTTATACATTATACAATTGGTTGATTTTTGTCATGGTCAAAATCTCAAACACTTTTGTGAGCTAGTGCGTGCCATAATTAATCCTTACGTTTTGTATCCATAATTAATCCTTACAGGCTAGTATAATATTCTGAATTAATTGTTGAAATCTTTCTGAAAGATAAACAATCAACAAAAATTCTTTGGAATCTCTAAAAAAAACTGATAGCATAATTTTCTTGCAGATGCGACCGTATTTGTCTTCTTTGGTGTATTTGATCCAGCTCCTAATTGTTGTTTTGTGTCTGGTGTGTATTGGTGAATTCAAGTTTCATACACATAGTTTTAAAACGACGCACAAAATTATTGCTAAAACATTTTTTAAAAACGCTTGAGAAATTTACAATCAAATGCGGCACCCATCTTGCAGAAAGCCTTTAATTTTTAATTTATCATGCAAAGTATGTAATCGTCGATTATCTAACTTGCTACAGTTTGTGGATCCCAGAAGATCATATAATTACATTCGTTTATTACATAATTTAGTAAACCTTTTCCTAACACAATTGTTTACCACAAAACTAAATGTACACCTACTCGCTAAATATTCTAAATATCAGAAGTATGTATAATAATATTATAAATATTTTTGTTAATTTATAATAATTGTATATATTTTTCAACATCGTGAATTATTCTCATCCAGCAAGAAAAATTATCTAAACACAATCTATGCTTCTTTATTTTTGGTTTTTAGTATAAACTTTATACCAGCGTTTAAATAGACAAGATTTAGCAAGGAATAGGAAATAGTTGTACAAAATAGGGACATCTTGGAAGGCAAAAATTACACCACCTGGAATTGTATATATATCTATAGATTGTGTTAACCAGAGAGAATAACGCGCTGTTATGTCTACATAAAAGAGTCGAAGGATTTTGCAGTCTTAACGTTGTTAAGGATTTCTTAATAGGAACTTCGAAACCTCTTCATGACCTGAAAAGAATTAGTAATCTGGATAGTGGCACACTTAGGTGATGTTCAACAGTTTCTTCATGTCCAATTTCGGAATATATCGCTTAGTAATCACAGCCAACGAACTTGTTTTCCGATGAAGCAGTGTCTATAGTGTTGAAGCTTGTTACAAAACATTATTATCAATCAAAGTTCCGAGGAATTTATATAGTTAATAATCACCACGATTCGTAATTTATATAACATTCACATTATAAAATATGTAATAATAATCCAAACCCCAATCTACGGTATATTATGCGCAGCTTTATATATATATAATTCACTCATGTGTAAATTAAACTTTAAGCACTTTGCGCAATATCTATATATTCATCATTCCATCCATTATGGTTTACAACATAAATTTTTGGGTTCAATAAACTATAAAAAAAAATTGAAATTGTATTTTTTAAGTGTTTTTGATTTATATATTTTGTTTTTTACATTTAGCTGTCTATGTACATGAAATATTTGTATCTTACAAATATACTTACCATAGTATCACTATAAAATCCGAATTAATTCTATGGACTTTAAACCCTCCTTTAAATATATAATATACAATTAAAATTATACCGAAACATTTTACGAATTTAATGAAAAATTGTATTTTTGCTTCTATTATTTTTATTAAAATTTGACTAACAACCATCAACAATTTGATATGAGTCTGCAGTATTATGAACTTCTGTTATATAATTTCTAAATATGACGGATACATTAACTGAATTATTCCATTTTCGGACATAGCAATTAAAAAAATTCTTGAGCTAATTAAAATTATATTATTAAGTCAGGAAATGCGATAGTTCTTATTATTATTATTAGCTTTATCCATGTCAATTTGAAATAGTTAGCAAAATAAATGTGGGTATGTAATATAACAGTTGTTAAAAGTTTCCACCGTTCTCGGGATCAACATTCCATTTCTATCGTTTGTTAAAAAGTTCCCACCGTCCTGCAAACTCCTCGAAATCATTCCTCGTCTTTTGTTGCCTCTTACGATTCACTTTGTTATTAAAATTGTTCATTTATTTATTGTTCTTTACATAAATAAAAAAATACTTGGTGCTACTAATCTTGGGGTAGCCGAAAACGCGGAGTTGTTAAAACTGTGATTTGTAAAAAAAAATCAGATCTCTATACAAAATTTTTAAATAAATCTTTTTGAAACCAAAGTAATTTTGTCATATGTTATTATTTTATCACAATCCCAAGTAGACATATGATTTTTTTTTATATATAATTGATTTAATTGATCTCATACTGAATTTAATGATCTCAAATTTGACAGGCATATCTAATCAGTTTACGAAACTAAACATTTTCGAAAACCTTCGAAAGTCTAAAGAAAAATATATGCCAATATAAATTTTTTCAACACATCTCTCGATCACAACAAAATGATTCCATTTACTCATCGTAATATAATAATAATATGACATTCAACATTCAACTATGATAATTAAATATATTATTTTTTAATAGTGAATTGATTATTTTATTTAACATTCATAAATTTAACCACAAATTATCGATTTTAAATATTTAAATATTTTATTTATATTTCCCAGCTGTTGGTTATTAATATAAGTTTAAAATGATTTTTAAATTAAATATTATTAAAGCAAATAAAATTGATGGTTCTATTCATGACTAATAAATTTAAATTGCATACCTTTAGGCAAATTATTAAATTGAAATTATTCAAACAGAATTTATAAGTTTGTAACGACCATTAAAATCTTTATTAATTTAAAAATAATAATGTAATGTGAATTACAAAAATTTGTATATTAATTATTAAATTAATTTAAACAAATTGGATTTGAAAATATAAAATTTTTCACTTTGTTGGTATGAAATCTAGACATAATTAAAAACGTTGTTTACCTGTGTCGATTCCAAAGCATTATACCTTTATAATCTTAACCAAATATATTTAATATTATTTTATCTATATTTTCAAATTAGTCATAGTTAAACAGTAATTAACGGCACAAGTCGTATCCATAATTATTAAAATTAAGAAGCTTAAGTAAATAATAAAGTCATAATAATAAAATTACATATAAATTGATAGTAATTTGGAGTTACCTATCTTATTTGTATGTTTATGATGGTGACTAAACACCAATCATAAATTTTAATATTATTCATCTTAACATATATTATATGTAAAAGATAGATATAAAAATTGTATGTCGCGACCCTATGTATAAAAAATAAGTGTACGTCAGTCAGTTGATCTTTAAGAACATTTTCTCGATTCCAGTTTTAATTTAATTTATTTCTTTATTATTCTCTTTGTTACTCTACAATTTATGAATCATATAATTACTCGCAATCACAGATAAACATAAAATAGAATTCATAAATTTATATTTCCATAGAAATTATCACAACTCACAACTCCACAACAAAATACTCTGTTTAATAGCATCTTAAGTATTTTGAGATAGCACAAAAAAAAGGTCAGAGAGAACAAAGTCGAATTAACTTACAGACCAGAAGTATATAACCGTATCTACAAAGAAAACCGAATGCTAGTGACAGGGTCGTCAGTGTATGCGTTTGTCGTCAAAAAGTTTTCGGTAACTTTGATAATTGTTTCTATCGATTAACATTATATATTTAGGAAATAGATTGTTTAACGTAGAATAATTTAGCGAGAACAATTAGCCAGCCGACAATTTAAAATTTGGAGACTGAGGTTCGAAATTGGTGATAATTTAACGCGACAAAATTTAAAGTGATGATAATTTAAAGTGGAAATATTTAATGTGGAGATAATTTAAAATATATGACTTTTTAATGTGACTTTACAATTTACGTGTGATTTTTAACATATGACTTATTAATATGGTGACAATTTAACGTAAATTTGTTAAAATTTCTGTATTTTTGTATGGAAAATATTTCTACCTACTACCCACTCTCTGTATGGCTCAGAGTCAACGACGTGGACGTGGTGAATAATTGGCTGTGTTAAGGTTAAGGGTGGACGATTTGTTCTGGTTCACTACATAAGTCAATTTATTTTTTATTTCAGCAACTTAACATGAGACACTTTAAAATTGGCAAATTAAATATTTCATCAAAATGTGACATTAAAACTTGCCCAATTCATAATCTCGTAAGTCCATAAAACTCGTTTTTTTAATGCAATAACCTTTAAAAATATACGGTGGTTAATCTAATTTATTCAGTTTAGTACACAATTAGTGCAAAGTTCATTAAAAACGTACCAAAATAAAATTTATAACTCGTAACTCTAATTTTGGTTACAAAAAATTGTTTTGAGTACCTGGAAATTACAAATTGTAGAAGGTCCTGCTTCAATTCTTGAAGGAATACTTCAGAAGAATGAATTTTAAACTGCGCGCTGGTGTAGTTTCCTGAGAACCTTGCAAAAATCACATACATTGTTGTGAATTGTTGCCATCGATATGTGAAATCAGACAGAAACTAATTTTAATAATTTAATTTAATCATATTTTTTATATAGTTCTATCTCATTCTTACTTAAGTGAAAACAAAAATCTCTGCTGGGGTATTCAATTTTAATGGTTACTCATCAAAATCAAATAAATTAAAATAAAAGTCACCAAATATTTTCATTTGTCGATCAGTCTTAATTGAACAGTCTTAACGGCACGAGTGTTTTGTCATTTAATTAAAAAAAAAAATTTGTTTTAAATTTGTTTGTAAGAAAAAGTGTTTTAAAAATGTTCACTTTTGGATTTCTAATTTTTGTATTATTATTAAATAATAATGTAAATGTTTTTGGACATACTTATCATTCTGGAGCTTGTCCATCTGTAGAACCACAATCTGGATTTGACATGCGAAAAGTAATTATATAATTTTATATAATATTTTAAATTAATCATTATGTGTAACAGTGTTTGTTGATCTGTAAGTGAATCTATTAGATATAATTTATTCAGAAATTCTATTTTTCATATAACCAATAATATGTAATTATATATGGAGGGAGATTTGAATATGGAAAACGAAATTTTCAGTTTTATGTCTTCAAAAATTCTTATCAAGCAAATTATTCAAAAACCAATTGTCACCCAAGACAGAAAAATAAATTTGATGAATTTATTATAATATAAAATTATGATTAGAAGGGAAATTAAATGAATTAATTCTATACAATTAATTAAATTTGCGAATTAAAATCTTTCATATGGAACAATGTCATCGAATTTCATATACGTTGTCCCAATTAATTTAAAATAATTATTATATTTAAATTTTGGATTGTTTTCGTAAATTACTTTCAATTGGCATAGGAAATGCGATTCTTAGGCTGTATACAATCAGATGAGGTCTTCTTACATTCACCACAAGTCTCGTGTGTGTAATGGATGAGTAGGATACAATGGAATACTTGTTATAATATTGTCCTTCGGTGCAATACAAAAGATTTAAGAAATTTGGTGGTTTATTTTTATAAAACTGTGAAGACGATGGTAAATTTAAGCTGCCAAAATTGATGTCATTCATTACAGAATTGACAAATGTGTCAACACGCTGTAAAGGGCTTATTTATTTGAAACTTTGTAAGTGGAGATCTCATAATAATTCCACCAACCATTTGATTTCAATGTTCCGTCTGGGATGTTACCAATAAAATGATAAACAAATTATTATTTATAATATTTATTAAGTAAATGTTTCTATAACTGCGTGATCTTGTAAACTGTTCTGCGAAATTTGAAACAGATAATATTAATTTTCATATTATTATCAATTTTTTTTCTTTTTTAATTAAATATATTTAAAAATTATTTATAATTAAAATACAAAAATATTATTTTTCATTAATTTCCTATATGTGTATAATAATATAAATTGAAAACAACAAAATAATTCCAGGAAAATGATACTAGTATTAATTATTAATATAAATACGAAATTTAAATATTATTTTTAAACAAATTGTTTTGTTTTTTCTATTTTATAGTATCAATTTCAAGTTTTTTATTTCCGATATAATTAATTCTAAAATTCTATAATATATTTTTCAAATTTGTAATAATTTTAATAATTAATTTAATGTTAGAATTGATTGTCATAAAGTTGATGGTCGGCTAGCTATTCATGATTTGCACATAATCTAATAGTAAGATTTTCATTTTTCAAAATTAATAACTAACAAGGTGTTAGCAGTTGGATCTATTAGAGACTTGTCCATTTATGAATTAAAAATAATATCGGGCAATTGTATAACACGAGCACATTGACAAACATTAATCATTTTCGAAATAATTATGGACTACGCTTCACCGTATGAATACAGTGACATGAAATGAATAAAATGGTTGCTCAGCAACAGTCCTTGGATGTAAACAAGCTCAAATGTGACAAAACTAAAAAACTAATTAAAATTATCGCAAAATAATTTATATTTAATTATCAGTTCCACGAAAGCGAGCTCGTTCAGTTTCCCTAAATGCTTTTCGTTCAGAAGGAGTACCACCAATTTTCAAACGAATAACTGATGCTGAACCGCAATATCAACCTACTATTATAAATTTATAAACAAAACTAAATCACAGAGCTGTCAACATAACTAATTTCAAACCTATTGAAATAAAAAATTCTTATTCATATGAGTTTTAACTAGCAGTGATCAAAATTTCATAAATTCATCACATAACACAGAAAATTTTAATTTGATCTTAAGGTGTTCAAGTATTGATCTCTATTTGCGTCAATACGGAACATTGAATTTTAAATATTTTTGAATGCTATTCTGTCATAACCGCAGACTAATATTAAGAATATTTTTTTAATTATTTCAATTTTTTTTTTTTTTTTATTTTTATAGTTTCTTGGTATATGGTATGCAATTCAAAAAACATCAACGGCATCAACTTGCCTAATATATAATATTACACTTGGCAATGAACCTGGTGAATATAAAATTGAACAAACATCACAACATTTTATATTAGGCTTAACACCATTAAAACATGATTATAGTTATACAGGTGAAATTTCTGTACCTGATAATGATATACCTGGTAAAATGAGAGTGAAATTTCCATTGAGTAAGTTTTAACCAAACAAAATACACTATATAAATGTGAAAATAATATAATAATTTTTTTAATTTTAATTATAAGGTGTTGCAGGATCATCATCATTTACAGTATTTATGACTGATTATGATCAATATGCTGGTATATTTTCATGTCAAAAAATTACATTTGCACATAGACGTAGCGCTACACTATTATCACGTACACGAACATTAGATAAAATGTATATAGATAAATTGAGGACACGTTTAAGTTCATCACTTGTTGATCCATTCGATTTAAGTATTATTAATCAAACTGGTTGTCCGAAAATTGATAATGATTCGAAAATTGTTAATATTCATATTGATGATAATACATTTTCGGCACATAATATTGCTAATGTTGTCCGTAAAGCTGGTGAAAAAGTTGGTGACGGTGTTGAGTATACAGTAGAAGCTGGAAAAAAGGTTATAGATGTTTCTAAAAATATTTTATTTTAACATTGAATTTTGCTATTAAAAAAATTGTTTGGTTTATAATTAATTTTGTTTTATTTGATTTTAGCTTTATCATAAATTTAGTGACGATAACAACGATAACAAAGAAAGTAATACAAATAATAATAATGGAAGAAGTGCTAGATTGATGGCATTACCGAATACTGAAAAAAATACTGAATCTGATGCAGAATGGGTTAGATTTTAAATAATGTGGGATAATTTTTTTTAAAAATAATTCTTAGACTGTATTTCTTTTTTTAAATAAAAGATTTAAACAATAATGAATACAAAATAATCTTAAATAATGTAATGTAGAATAAATAGTTCACTACTTTCAAATTTCATTTATTGAAAGACGTCAGCTTAGCGTTTTAAATTGATGTAATTTTTTATGTTTTAATTATTTTATTTCAATGTTTATAAACACCAACAATTTTATCGAATATTAAAAACCATACGGATATGCCAAGTGGTGTAGGTCGAAATTCGTTATAACAAGTAAAGTTGTAGACACTTTTAAAGAATTTCATTCGACAAGATTACTTTAAATACATAAATTTCCATTTTTAAAGAATCCGATAGTCATAAAAAGTTCACTTTGTGTAATCATTTGTGTAAAGCAATTCCGGAAACAATTATGATCAGTGATCATTACATGATTTAGCATCATTAATTTATTTAATTATTAAGTTCCTGATCAGCTAAAAAGATTTTACTGAATCTTGGTTATTTAATTAAATTTCGACTTTGTGGTTTTTATTTTAAAAAAAAATAGATTTAAATATTTTACTTTTTTTACAAAGATAATTCGATGAACGAAAATTTAATTGTGGATATGAAACAATGTGATCCAAAGGTTTCATAACATATCAAAAACACATTTACTTAATTTATTATTCTATTCATAAATTAACATTTAAATAATTACTAAATTTTTAAAATGAGTTGAATCAAAAAACCGCCTATACCACACTAGTTAGAGCTATGTCTATTGCTTTTTTAGTAACTTCTTCCTCAACAAACTTGAATAACTTAGCAGCAAAACGATGTCTAGATGTAGTTATACGTTTCTTGAACACCGACGGTGTAAATCTAAGGAACCGCCTATAATTTTGCAGCCAAACCGAGGAGTTACAAGAGTGGTTCGTTAATTAGAACGGTGCTAATTGGATCCAACCAACTATGAAGATCCATTAACTTTGTAGATCCATAAATTTAATCTTTTTCTCTTTCAGTATTTATCCAATATATAAATCAACACAAATAAGATTCCTCTAAATACTATAAATTGATTTTTTCTTTCTTGTACCTATAAGGATTCGTTCTTTAAACGTCCTTGATAACTATTTACATTGATAATTTTCTAAGTACATAAAATATATTGAAAGGAATTTATATTTAAGTCTTAAAAAGTATGTTTTTTTTTGTTTGTTAATAGAATTCATATTTATTTATACTATTAAAATTTTTCATTATCTCTTCAAATATCTAAAAATAAGGAAATTCAATTTTTTCTTCTTCCTGTTCCTATTTCTATTCTTCAAAAAAATAAACAATCTAACCAAAAAAAAATTCTTAAGAAAATTATGTATTTTCTTGGAAAAATGAAAAACCCCCGAAAAAGCTTTTATTATACATAAATTCTTTAAAGTTTTCATTATATACATAATACATAAATATAAAGTTTTTAAGTACATAAAAAAAACGTTGTTTTATATAATAAATATTATGTAAGGAAAAATTTCGATCAATAAATTTTAGTTCCTTTTTCGTTTGACGTCATCAGGATTATTTGTTTTGTATAGAAAATAGTATTGGGAGTGGGGAGGGTGTTTGGTATATATAAGCAAAATGTATTTTGCTCTGGGATAATTGAAAGAATATTTATACTGTAAATATACTAAAATTATATGTATAAATTTACCCCCAGATATTTTGGATATTGAAAAAATATAAATATACATTTTCTGGTTACAAGTGGTGACCAGTGACCACTTATATTAAAGGTGTTCATTTTTTTTGAATGGTCTTTTCAAATACTTTTTCATATCGGAAAACTTTTTAAAACCTTAAATACAGGAAATTTGACAAGCATAAAATAATGTTGATAAAAAAAATCAATAATGATTACAATACTAAAGATATTGAAGGATTGAAGGAAACGAAGAGGCAGACTGCCTTGCAAAATCTGGCTCAAGTACAAAACTGGCTGAAACAGACTTCTGTCGCCTTTGTCTTAAGAGATGACGGAACACATTCTCTAAATAATCGTTAGATTTAGCTAAATGGAATCAAAAATATAACAAACACAAATCATACTTTGATCACAGAATCATTGACTTATTTGATTACGATACAACATTGTCCTTGTTGTGTACAGCTTATACCTTATAGTATCTATTTGTAATTTTGTCGTTGCGCTACAGGATTTCCAACAAATTTCGATTGTATTGCCATCTTGTATGGCAACAGTTCATAACCACGTATATGATTTTTGATAGTTTTTCAGGAGATACAAAAAACTATTTTAGTGGACAGAGTTCAAAATGCTGAAAATTTTAATTAAACTCTAAAAATATTTTATTTAATACATTTTTTCTGAACATATACAAGATTTTGCTTCAAGAATATCGAAAGTTTCATGCTGTAATTGATCTAAATTTGTATTCAATACGATTTACTTTAAATTATTTATTTCCTACTAATAGGGTTCGTGCAAATAGCCCTAAATCATACAAACTTTTCGAGTTTTATAAATATAATTAAATTTAAATTTAAAATATGTTTTAAGGTCAATAGGATTCTCTAATAATGTGTTAATGGCTGTAGGGCTGTGTATAGTAATTTCATCGATTATAAATTGTTACTCGGCTTTGTACTTTTGATTCTATTTATAACGCAATCAATAATTCAATTTAAAAACGACAAAATTTTAAATTTTTTTTTGTAATAGAATATCCTTTGAACTAGTCATCACGACAAACACATAAGTGAAATACAAATATATACAACAAAATTTAATATTAACTTTTTAAAAGCTTTTTTGGTATTTTTTGTTAATAAAAATATACTTTTCGCCTCATGTTTCAACAACAACAACACAGAAGGACATTCATTCCATTAACATCCTTTCTTTTCAACTCATCCACGTCAATTTTTTTTTTTTTTTTTCAAATTCATAAGTGCCTTCGTATGTAGTATGTATGTATATAAATATAAATATATATATACAAATAAAAAATTCTGGGGGATAAAATTATACAAAACTAAATTCTTCATTTACTCTTGAATAAAACTTATGGTCAATATGCCCATACTGTCCTCCCACACATTCTGAATTCCTGATGATATGAGTTGGAAATGAATAATGATTATGACGAGTATTTATCGTATACATTACATATGCGCTATACCATACAAATACATATTTAAAGGATATAGAAATATGTTCAATTTATGAAGAAAATTTGAATGTAAAATTATGTTTATGGTATGGTTAGCTAAGATATTTTTAAAATATATGATAAAAATTGAATAACTATAAAACAGGAAAGCATAATTGTTCAAAGCAAAAACTGTACTGATAAATTTCTTCGAATTTTCTTGATTCAGTAAATTTTCCCGATTGTAATCTTATAAATTCAATATTAATAGTAATTTTGTGAGTTTTAATTAGACGTTTCCAAAAATGGTCAAAAGGTTTCAGAAGGAATCTCAAAGTCTTGTAAATCTGTAAAAAATTAAAAACTCACATTTTGACTGTGCTAACAATACTTTCCTTAAATTTCTTTCAGTTTTCTTAAACCACTAAACTTTGCAAACTATAATCTTAAATTCAAAGTTAAGAGTAATTTCATGGGCTTTGATTAGACACTATCGTATTTACATGCATCCTTCTAAAAATAGTTAGAAGAATCTCGAAATCTGTAAATACTTCTATCGGAAATCTAATCTCAATTATAATTATCATCTCAATTCCGATTATTTCTATATGATACAATAATTTTTCTAAGCTGAACGATATTTCTGAGTTATATATAGTCTGGTCATCAATATGATACCATCTTTTCAACGCAATGCTGTTGTCTGTCTTATCGTTTTAGCTAGTTTTATCAGGATTATAATATAAATATCAATTCCAAAATTGAAATATTATAATGTATAAATGAATGGGAATCGATTCTGATCCTAAATAATATTTTTATTTTCTCATAATATATAAATATATAATAATAATATTTATATAAAACATATTCCATTTAATATATTATATATATATAAATAATTATATATTATGAAATGTATATGTGTATTTGTAATAAATAGTGATAATTTTCTTGTATATATTATAGTTAATTATTGATTTTCTCAGTTTTTGCCCAGGCTCCACAAATCGCGAATAAAATTTTCCTTTTAAATAATCTTTATATGAGGAAAATGAAAAAAAAAATAAAAACAGGAAAATGATTTTTATTATATATATTTATGTATTATATCCAGAATACTGAAACTCATTCCCCAGCAAAGTACACATCATTTGAACCCTAATGGTTCCCAGTTAAGTTTTATATTTTGAATACTAATACACGCAGATAAGAAGAAAATTAACAAATACACATTTGAAAATTATTTATAATTCCAGGACATTATTTCATTTCATTTAAAATGAATTTTATTAAGTGTAATTATGCTATTTAAATATATAGTGGGTTGTATAATGAAATCTGTTTAAAATTAATGCCTAAATACTTAATATAAAATGTTATGTTTAATGTTGTAAAAAAGGATGTGTCAGTTTTAATGAAAGAGGAAAATTAAAACTTGATGAGTTTAGTTTGTACATAGTAATTGGAATTTGCTAGAACTTTTTCGATGCGATCTATAAATAGTTTATAAGAATTATAATTGGGTAGACTTTATGAACCAGGAAGTTATTCGAAAGATAAAGTTTTATTAAACATAAACTTAATTCGGCAGAGAACCGCGTAATAACAACGTTTATTTTGACTGGAAATACTTTTTACTTATTCTTCGAATTTTTGTTACTCTTTTGGTTTCAAAAACATTAAAATTTTTAAATTTTTTATTCATTGTCAGTGGTAAACAACTTGGAATTTTATCTGGCACGGATAAATGTTGGCACGTTTAGAATTTTTTTTTAAGATATAAAGAATATTTTGAAACTTTCGAATAATATGGTTAATAAGTCATAATGTAAAAGATGTTTCGGTACTTTGATATTGAATTTTCAATTTAAAGTTTGACTAAATTTTTTAGCTTGTAACAATCGTATTCTCTATATGGTTAGTGTATATTTTGATTTGTAAAATAGATAATATAAAATCAAAGAATGTTTGAAACATCTTCTAAGGAATTTCGTGGGTTGCAGAAGACTTTTGGAATATTATTTTATGACAAATCTGTGGAAACCAGGTGAAGTGAATGCGGCTAGTCTGATTTCAAAGGGTCGATGTAATGTAGACGTAAGTATAGTTTTCGACTGGGTGTACAGCGTGCTCGGTACTCGGTGGGTTTTGGATACTCCCTACTCAAACCAATCAACCAACTAATATTAAATCGAAATATTCAGATTGATACAAACGTAGGATACATTTTAGCTTTTTCTTCTGCACTAATTTTTGTTTATTAAAATATCTTAAATACAATTTATAAATATTTTGCTGAAATTTATTTGTCATTTAATTATTCTTATCTTATTTGTATAAATTATGTGATCTGAATTAAATGAATGACTGGATGAATATTAAAATTTTCTTCATTTTTTATCTATCATGAAGAACAATTTTCTTGTCATGATTTTTAAAACAATTTTTTTCATCTATTTTTATCAAATTTTCACAAATTTTCCTTTTATAAATGTTTGATTTTATATTTTAAACCATTTTTAATAATTTCTCCATAATTTTGATAAATTACATTTAATAATGTTAAATTAACAGCCAATTTCCATTAATATTTACAGATTATATAATGTATGTAATGATGCACAGCTTTCGATATTCTCGGTTTTAGCTATTAAGGTCGCGAGAATTCTCGTCTTTGAAAATGTGAATTAACATCCCGCAACGTTACTTCGTTTTAAATACAAATGTACGATATACAAATGAACTGACGTGTTAATTCATACGAAAGTATCACCACCTAAAACTAATGAAGCTAGTAAACATTTGTTAATTGCAATTAATCATTATGTGTCTAATAAGAAATCACGAAAACTCCAACTAACATTTTCTTATTGATATTCCGCAAATCTTATCTAATCTCAAACTATTCACTTAATTCAATTTATTCCAATCAAAAATCTAATCTTATGTAATATATTTCCAAACTCGTACATCTAAAATATTGTAATTCTGTATTCCACTACAAATAGTTATGTATCTTCTATTTATTATGTTAAATGTATTCTTGTGGGATCTTCTAATAAAATGATTCATTCAAATATTTAATAACATTTGAATAACAACTAAATATTGGCTATAACAAGGAATCATGAAAATTTACGTATACCAATCCAAAAGTAATGTACATTTATGCGTAATAGCTTCCCTAAACTTCACTCCTAAACAATATATTTAATATATTTTGGCCATATACAATCTGGGTAAATGTTTTAAAATGCCCTCAGGTATGCCGCCGTTGACAATTTTATTTTATATACAGAAATGATTGCTTCTATTCTTTTTTATATATAATACAAGAAATATAAATAAAATTTTACGAAAAATCGGCCTTGTAACTTAAACGTATTCCTATATATAAATATATCCTTAGAGATTTTAGAAGGATATATTTATGTAGGTGAATTTATTACTTAGTATATACAATAATTTTCTTTAAGAAAAGAAATAAAAGTTTTTCTTTCTTTTGTTATACGTTTCATGGTTTTCCAATTTCCTTTTTTCTGGATAACATTTTTATTTAATTTATACAAACATTTTGTGTATATTTATGTTAAGAGTTGATTCACACGAAATTTACGATATACATTTTCAGTTACTTCATAACCGGAATCGGATTCAAAAAATATAGAATTGTAAAAATATAGAAAAATCAATTTTCCATTTAAAATCAGTTTCCGGAAAAATTATTCCTATATTCCCAGAAAATAATTGCCAGTAAATATTTTTTAGGAACATGGTTTTTAGAAAATCGCGGAATCTGTTGGTAATTATCGTAGTTGTAATGTAACGTTTGCATATAACAAACAAGCTACAAAGTGCGATGAATATTGTCAATATCGTACAAGTTATATATCGAATAGTGATTTAAAAAGTTTCAACTACTGCAGACTTCAATATGTAAACTGCTAGAAATATTCTGTTTTATGAATCTATTTGATAGTTGCTTTGAATTCCAATTAAATTTTTATCAATTCCGATATCTATTTCGATATTACATCATTATTTGAAGTCAGTATGGACAAAATGGAAATACATGAACTGTATAAGCTTGCTTCATTGTATACATCGGTCCTCTTGGCGAAGCAAGTGATAGGTGAGACATTTACAGGACCAGACCCGTTCTGCGTTGTAACACACTTCTACCTTAACTCCGATTCAAAAGGATCAAAGTGCGGAATCCTATCAAAATTGAATTTGGTCCATAGTAGAATTCCTCGTAAAACAAATGTAAATCTAAATCTAAGTATATATATTATCAAATTTAGGATTAGCATTTTAAGGACGTTTTGTATTATTCAAACAAAATTATATTTAGGTTATATCAAATATATATACATATACAGATATACACTAAACATTAATAGCAAATAATTAACTATTAGGTATGTAATGAAAATTATACAAATTTCCATTCATACATAAATTTCTGCTTGATATATTTTTCCAGAAAAATGCCTGATAAAAAGAATCGATATTAAAAATTAATATTAAATTCAATAATCATTCTCGGAAATGTTCTAATTTTAATAAAGAAAATGAAATATCATTAATAAAATACAGAGTATAATTAATATAACCTGAGATGCCATGTTGTAAAACTTCTATTTCTTATATAGCTACATATAGTAAAAAACTAATTAACCCCAAAAAAAATTAATCATTAATCAAAATTAAATGTCAGTTTAAATAATGCACAATATTCTGAAAATCATTCTATATTGATTTTCTTTTGCAATTTATAAATTATCTATGTAAAAGAAAACTCTTATCGAAAATATAATTTTTTTCTTAAACTATCAATTTTGAATTTAGTATTATTCCTTAAAATTTCAGATTGTCAGTACGTTTGTTTTTTTATACAGATAGACCAGAAACTTTAAACTAAAACTCAATTCGAAATCTGAAATTGTTTAGTTGATCCTACCAGATTTTGGTAACTTAATCATTCACATTTTTTTTAGTATGGAACTTACTTTATTTAATTAAATATCTTTCGATGAATTTTTATAAAATTGTTTAAAACTAATTGTTTAAATGCCTTCAAAATGGAAACATTCATGTGATCGGATGTGTCGACGTGCTGGAAACATAATCGGCTGTCGGAGGTACAACATGTTCGCGACGGACTTTGATTCTATCTATCATTACTTTCAAATCAACCAAAACCAAATACGGAATTAGCTACATTTCAATGACAGTTTTAGTATTCTATCCTCTCCGCATTTTTTATTAATGGCCAGACTTTGAATTTATGTATAATTTTGTAAGCCAAATTGTTAGTTACACTTTAAAGTTATATTTTCAGATAAATCTTCAGAATACTACTACGCTCTTAACTTTTGTGCCTACTGTCAATAAATTTTATTAAAAAATTTAATAATTTGTTCATTTAATTTTATTTATTTATTTATTTCTCTGTTTAATTCAAACATTTTAACAAGTATATAATATATTAAATTAAGTTAAATTACAATACATATATTTAAAAAAACAAAACAAAAAAAATAAAATTTAAAATTCACTAAAATTAATTAATTGATTTATTCTAATAATGACTAGAATATTGTCACACTATATATAAAAACAAAGTGTATGATAATAATATAGTAATTTTATCTGAAATTCAAATATAATTATACTAAAAAATATTCATAAATTAAAAAAAAATTTCAAATTAAATAAAATTCATTAATATGTAAAAAAAGAGAACAATTTTTACAGTCAAGAACCTTACATAAAATTATTTTAAAAAATAGAATAACAGTAATAAATAGATTTAAAAAAAAACATATCAGATATTTATTATTAACTTTTTTAAATTATGCTTAGTAGTCGAGATTCTAATAGCATTTTGGTATTTATTACCAAGTATTAGCATCCTATTAATAGGCTCATACTTCCCATATGTAGTTCTATGAAATTCTAATTTAAATAAATTAGGAGATCTTAATCTATGGTCATGATTCATATTAATTTTATTTAATATAAATGATGAATCAATGTTAAGCCTAAACACTTCAGTTAAGAAAACTACGTCAGCCATTTCACGTCTTTTTTCTAAAGTGATCAAGTTAATAAGTTTTAACCTATTTTCATACGGTGGCAAGATTAACGGATTAATCCAAGAAAATTGACGGAAAGCAAATCTTATAAAATTTCTTTGGATAGATTCAATACGATGGCTATGTACATCGAAATATGGATTCCAGACTTGACTAGCGTATTCCAGATTTGGACGAACAAGGCAAGTGTAAAGGGATTTTAAAATATAAGGATCCGAAAATTCCTTTGACCATCTTTTAATAAAACCTAGCATTGAATTTGCTTTATTTATAATATAATTATAATGCAATTTAAAATTAAGTTTTGGGTCCAAATAAACACCCAAATCCTTAAAAGATTGTACAATTGGTACATTTTTATCAAATAGTGTGTAATTATATTGAATTTGAGAATGTTGTCTAGTAAATGTCATAATAGCACATTTCTCAACATTAAGTTTCAAAAAATTTAAATTACACCATGTAGAAAAACGATTTAAGTCTTCTTGAAGTGAAATTGAGTCATTCAAAGAAGTTATTTTTTTATATATTTTCATATCGTCTGCATAAATATTAATATTACTGTTTTTAATAATAGATACTACATCATTAATAGAAATAATGAATAATAGAGGACCAAGATGACTTCCCTGAGGTACCCCTGTAGTAGCTTCAAATGATGAAGATATTACTGATTTAAATAAAATACTGTATGTTCTATTTGTTAAGTAAGACTTAATCCATTTTATGAAGAAAGGCGGAAATCCTAATTTTCTAAGTTTAAATAAAATCACACTTTATGGTAGGAGGTCAAATGCTTTACTTAAATCACTGAATAGAACGTCAGTTTGAGACCCAGCTTCCATATTATTAATAAATGTAGACGTAGACTCAACCAGATTAGTCACAGTCGATCTGTGTTTCATGAAACCATGTTGATTTGTAACTAAAAAATTTGCACAATGATCATAAATACTATCAAAAACTACTAACTCAAATAATTTCGGTATACTGGATAGTTTAGCTATTGGACGGTAATTAATTATTTCCTTTTTAGATCCTTTCTTATGTACTGGTCTTATGTAAGATTCCTTCCATATGCCAGGAAAAATACCAGAAGATAAAGAACGCCGAAACAATAAAGTGAGAGGCATAGTTAATGAACCAGAACATTTTTTTAGAACAATTTCTGGAATGCCATCAGGCCCAGGACATGAATTATCCCCAAGTTTATCCAGGTATGTCTTTATTAATTGACATCAAGATTTATGGCCTGAAGCGTAGTTTTTGGAAAGTCATTTAAGTGATCAAAACTAGATTCATTAATATGAAAGTCAGAACTTACATAAGAGTTTGAAAAATGGTCCCGAAAATAATTTGAAATGACAGCGGGGTCATTACTTAAATTTCCATTAAAACTCATAAAAGTTGGAAATTGATCTGATTTTCTTTTAGTATTAATAAAATTCCAAAATAATTTTGGGTTATCAATAAGTTTAAAAGACATATCATCAACATAATTCTTATAGGATTGTTCAATTTTTTGTTTAAAAATATTAAACAAATTCACAAAATAAATATAATCAATGTTACTTTTAGACTTAAGATATTTACCCCAAGCTTTGTTTTTCATATTTCTAAGCTTTTTCAATTCTTTAGAAAACCAAGGAGGACTATTATCAATCCCTTTATCCCTGGATTTTGGCACAAACATATTAAAACCACATATGATAATATTATAAAACTTATCAATGACTGTATTAAAATCTACATTTTGAAGTAATGTAGGAAAATCAATTGTATTAAAAAAATTATTAAGCCCATGAAAATCAGTTTTCTTAAAATTAAATCGAAAAGAATTTTCAATTGTAGCTGTAGAAACACCACTATAGCAATAAGAGAACGATATTGGTGGATGGTATTGATCTATATTAACTAAAGGTGATCCAAACTGTGAAATCATAATATTATCCCAATCTGAAGTAAATATTAGATCTAATTGTCTGGATTGATAATTTTTTACATTTGAAATTTGTTGCACATAATTAGCATTAAGATTATCACAAAATGAAAATTCATTTTCATTTACTAAATTAATTGGAATCAGAAAAGATTCTTCATCATGAGGCAACCATTTAATATTAGGAAGATTGAAATCTCCACAAATTATCAACTCATCTGTGTGCCTAAGTTCTGAAGAAATACCATCAATAGCCTTATTAAAATTTGAATATACTTCAATACTTGAATTTGGCGGAATGTAACAATTAATTATAATAAGTTTTTTCATTTGTAAATTAATTTGAACACCAACTATCTCTAATGAATCTGAATACGGGATAGAAATTTCAGAAACATTAAACTTAGATTTAATAGCAATTAATACACCACCCCCTCTCAAAGAAGGATTATTATATTTAACAAGATTTAATTTTTTTGACTCAAATGTTCAGTGTTTTTATATAGACCTTTCACCTTTCCAATTATCTGTCAAAGCCAAACGATGCCGCAGATCAAACAAATTTAAGTATCGAACTCGCAGTGAACTGACATTGTAATATATAAATTTAAAATTCTGATATTAGAAGTGAAAAATTGGGCTTCGGATTTCAGTCTTATATGTATCGGGTTCATCATGAAAAAGTTGTATTAAACGGCTTTAATTAAAATTGTATATTGTAATTGTATGAAAATTTTATTTTACAGCCAACTGGAGACTAAGCTTAAGTTTGTTTGGCCTATGGATTTCAAAAAATCTGATTTTATCTGTCAAAAATATCTTGGTGGTCTATAGAATAAAAATGACCCATTCGCCGGTTGATAATTCAAAAAAATATAATAATAAGTCAAAGTTTTCTATAAAGGACATTCAATTATGTATTCGAAATATGCTTATAAATGAAATGTTTTTTGTATTTTATTTTATTATTTATAATGTGCCTTTTTATTATTTCCTTATTTTTACATTATATAAAATTTAATTGTTATTACAAGTTTTAAGCAATTAAAAAAGCTTTCCGTCAGAGTACGTGTGTCGTGTATTACATAACAAGTGTTACCAATGGTGAAAAGAATGTACAGAATTACACAAATGCACAACTTTGTAATGTATATAATACTAAAAATGAAGGACATTTGAAGGTGATGAAATTATTACATATAATTTTTTTTATTGCTTTTAGTCGTATAACTATTAAAAATATACATATACAAACACAGTAAAATGGACAAAGAAATTTTTACGTTTGCAAATCGTAAATTACATTATTAATAAGGAAAGCAAAATAAATAAAAGGGAAATTAAATAAATTATGACATAAAAAGTATATAGAAAGGAAACAATATCAAAGATTTCCAATAATTCAAAGGTTAAAATTTATCTAGATACTAATAGTTCATAAATTTTTCATATAATTTTGAACAGCTGTTTATTTATTACATAATTTAAAATACAATTTAAGTATTAACCTAAACTTTAAATTATTGATAAACAATATTGGAAAAAATGCTTTTTGCAAGGTTAAGCCTTAGCTATTTAATATAAATACACTAGCAAGGAACAACGAAAATAATCTTTCTGTCACCAGAACATAGTTGGATTAAAGGTAACGAAAAGTCTGACGAATAAGCTTAGCTATTCCCCTCTGATATACGAAATATGACTAATAACTTCCACTAGCAACCGCTACAAAATCCTTGTCAAAAAAATTTCTTTTCTTTTTTTTTTTTGAAAAAAAAAAACACTTCGATTTTTGGATAAATTACAAAACGTTTTGTGGGTCGAAAACGCCACTGGTCATATTCTACTCAGGAATGCATTCCGTTAAACATAATCAGGAATATTATGTTTATTTTGAAAATGTGGGGATGAGGATGAACCCTAGAACAACTTCTGTATCACTGCCCTGCGCTAATATATGAAACATTTAAACACTTAAAATTAAATTTTTTGATCAACATAAAGGTGGTGGGAAGTAAGACTAATTACATTCATAATAGAAGAGATGAATTGGACTGCTGTGATAGAGGCTACAATATTAATGATGTGCTCTAGGGGTTTTATTACTCTTTCCTGCCTTCAATAACCAACCAAGCCTTAGTCAGATTTTAAACTGATTTTTGGAAAAATATTGAACAACCTGGACATTTTTTTTATGTCCGAAGTTATAGTGCTTAAGACTAGCCGTGTAGTTTAACTTAAAGCGTAGCTTAAATTTCACTTTTGTCGCTTTATATGTTTATGGTTGATAGAGTAGAGAGTATCTGCTGCATAAAATAACTGCAATCGATTCTTCTCTCTCATATTACAAATTTATATTTTTATATATTATACTCGTACACTAATTTATAAATTTCAATATTACATTAAGTTTTAATATCAGCTGCTAAATTATCATTTTCTATTTATCATTCTCAATAATTCACATTTTGTGGATTAACTAATATTAGCGCAAATTTTGATTGACTAAACAAGTCCTTATAAATAATCTGTTTATTTTGCTGAGTTATTATTTGTCTAATTATAATAATATTCATTATAATTATTCTAGTTCGTCCTATATCAGAGAGTGCTCATCTGTATCCTAATTTAGAAAAATCATTTTGAAAAGTTGAAACCACAAAGAATTTTGTCGAATTCGAGATTTATAATACCTACATGTTCAAAATTCACTCGAATGTTGTCCATTAAATGACTAAATCCCTGATATTTTAATTATAATTATTTAAATCAATCTAAAGTAATTTAATATAATTTATAATTTTGTCGTATAAATGAATTTTTTAACATAGTTTCTTTCTATAACTGATACTAGAGATATAAACCAGGTTTGAACCGAACCGATAAACCACTAACTAACCCAACCAATTTTCTGTGTACTAAAACCCAATCCACTTTTTAAATTATGGTTCAACCATTACCAGTTTTGGTTCGGTTAAAATCGAAAATCAAAATTACAAACTGTCAAATGTCTAAATTAAATTCTAATTCAAACTCATATATGAATTTTAACTTTATTATTTAGGTATTTTCTTTAATTAAGGTTTAAAATTAGAAAGAAATGAATTTAATAATTTTTTTGTTTATAATTTTAATAATAGTATTTATCTTTTGAACTGAAACCGAACGATATCAAAAAAAGAATTGGTTTCCATCTCTGACACACAAATTGTGTTTATAATATATATGAAAATTAAAAGCTTTCATTTAAATAAAAGCACTTATTAAATTTGTTTAGTAGTTGGTTTAGTTCTAAATAAAATGGTTATTGAATAACTTTTTTAAATAATTAGTTTGGATCTCGGGTGGTTTTGATCTCTGATGAAAGTTCACAATTCTCACAACGACACAACATTTAAAATAAAATATAAAAACGTAGCATATCTTTAGGTGATATTGAAATAATGATAATATTAGTATATTGTAATTTTAAGTAAATAGAAATAAAACACGGGACCAAAATCCCTTTTAATTCCACGTGAGTTTATTAATATAAAATTTGAATTTTTAAGTATATAATGTGCAAAACAATTAAGAATGGAAGACAAAAATGGCACCTTGTCTCACGCAAAATAATCGAATTTTTTCCCATGATATTTTCAGATAAATTCATTATTTGTCAGCTCAAAGAATAACGATCCCAATGTTAATTTTTATGTCTTCTGCTCGTGGATTGTTAATATTAAATTTTATAATGTTTTACTTTCTAAAAGTGCTAAAGAATAAAAAACTGTTAGCGTTAAATCACAAGATTTATAGAATATATAAAAGGGAAATAAAGCAATTGATTCACGCGGTTCATGGCATGTTGGTAACCGTCTTCTAAAATTTACAAATTATTGTCGAAATTGATGCTATCCATAGCCAGTTGATTATTTTTCAATATTAACGCGATTTCTATATTGAAAAATTTTTGCATTTTGTAATCAATTGGACCGGCCCTGTAAATTCATAACTTATAAGTGATAACGCATTCAAATTACATAAATTTCTTGAAAGAATATTATAATAAACTAGATTTAAAACAATGTTTTATTAGTTATAATTTTGAAAATATTAAAGGCTATAAATTAACACTTGCAATAACACCTCCGCATAAAAAAATCCACCTAAAATAATTTATTTATGTAGTTTTTCATATATACAAGTTGGTGACAGGCAACTATTCCAAAAAAAAAAAAAAAATATGAAACTATTATTATTTCTATATTGATAATTTGTACACCATAAATGCGATTTATATGATTTCGATTGATTGTATAGAAATTTGAATCCAGATATGTAAAAAATCAAGGATGAAAAAATATTGAGTACAATTTTTAATTCAGGGGCCTAATAAGAAGTAAAGTTTTTAACATGAGATTAAGAAATTTCATTATTCTTTGTATATTTTTAAAAAAAATTATGAATAATTCATACCGGAATTTGAACATTTCATAATTAAAACTTCAAGAACCATACGAAGAAGATGATATGTTACAGATGCTATCCAAGTTTCGATAGAAGCAGAAAAATGTCTTAATTCATCTTAATAAAAACTTTTTGAATTACCCAATTTTGTCTAGATGGTATATTAGCAAACTATACAACAAAATGACCTGTTAAGATATAGGAAGATATTTTTTTAATACAGGAAGCTAGGTTTCAGCTCTGTGACAATTGAAACTTCGACTCTGACTTTTATTTGTTTGGAATGTAAAATCTTTTCTACATAAACCTTTTTATATTGAAAGGAATTTACAATCTGTAATATTAAGTAATGCACATAAATTCTTTATAATAATTGAAAGCCACCTCAAGAAAATTGGAAAAAAAATGGATAATTTTATAAAATTTTGCTTTTTTTTTACATATTTTTGTGACAGATATTATTATGTACTAATTTACAATTACTGCAATATAAATATTAGTATTTCAACGACAAAAATAAAAAATGACTTTCGATTTCATTTTTATTTTTAATAACCAAAAAGGTGTAAATTTTATTTTAAATTTGTGTATATTAAAAGGCCAGATGGTAAAATTTATGTTATTTAGAATTGCAATAGCATAAATATAGGAATTAAATTATCTAAGCAATTTCCTAAATAATTTTACCCAGTATCGTCTATTTCCATTATATTAGGAAAACCTTATTCAGATGGTATAAGTTAAATTGGTTCGGTAAATACTTACCTCGGTTAAACCAGTATTCCAGGTTGGCCTCTTATATATCCTAGGACCTAATCATTTTTCTAAGTGCAGTATCGCAATAAGAATTTGCGAGGAAATCGTCTCCGTCTGTCACCATTTCTAACCTATAATCTCAAACCTTTGATCTTGTAATAATTTTGATTATACGCAAATTCATTTTACTGTAAAACACATTATTAAAATACTTAAGGTTCAGTAATTTATTGAATTACATAATTAATTTAATTACAAATTATAATTTCATATTTATTTTTAAAACAATTTGTGCGTAAACATTAATATATAAATTTCTAATACATTTTTAACATGATGCAAATAAGAAAATATAAATTCAATATTATTCCAAGAATTAGTAAAATTTTAAATTATAATTAATTTTTTACAAAAAAAAAAAAAAAATTTAAATTTATTGGAGCTGAAAATTATTTTCTTCAAAACAATCATTTTATTTTTATTTTCACCAGGTTTACATATTACGATAATTAAATGCAATTAAAAATTTGTTTATAATTTTTATTTAAATATATTTATATAATTCTTATTAATTATAATAGTTAATAATTTTTAATAAGCGAAAACTTTTTATAATTTTATACATTTAACAGAACTCTGTTAAGTTAGCACAACGAGTTGAAAAGTATACAAAATATTGTAGATAATTATACATCTGTTAAGTAAAGAATTGCAGCTTTAGTATGATTTCTACGAGATCTTGGATAGCATTACGATATAATATTAAGCGATCCATACATAATCTGTTTATTCTACTGAACCATTCTGATTGCACAAATTTGCGGCTATATTTCAGCTTTAGTCCTTCAGCTTCTGGCATCTGTATGAATTTTGATCCAATAGGGAACAAATCCAAAGTGACCCTAAAAGTTTTTATTATTCTTATTTTCATCTAATTAATGGGATTTTTTATTTTTAAATAAAATGGTCTCGTTTTTTGGGGTCGAAGCCATATGACTTCGTATGCATCTATGGTTGCATTATTATTTTTCTTGGTGAAGCGCATTTTGCTTACGGAAGTAAAAGATTTTTAATTTCTGTATCTGAGAAACTGCTTTCATTTTCAGGAACTAACTGAACGACGCGGAGGAATCAGGTGGATTTGGATTTCATATCATTTGATATTTAAATATCTTTTAAAATCACAACGCTTTCACCTATCCCCATTTTTTGTTTAAATCGTTGAACTTAAGCGAATTCTTAAATGAAATGTCGAAAATTGATTTTTAGATAAACCTAAAATATGTCGGTAATCCTAGGTAAATCACATAGGCATAGGGTATATAAAGCACTCTACTATGATTATCAGCGATATTACCTTACCATATAAGCTTTGAATTTAATCTTCTTCGAATAACACTTGAATAAAATTAAAAATCTATATATAAATAATCGCTATACGTTTTATCAATAAAGTCTGTCACACCGGCTTGTAAATAAAATGCGACTATAAAAATAAGTATAAATATTTTAAAAGAGATCAATGCTGTTTGTCATTAAATTCTTATTCAATTTATTCATTTGTATTTTATTTGATTGACTTAAAACATAAATCATAATCGGTTGAAAGATATTGCAAACTGTCAAGTATCCAACATAATTTAATGCTTTTGCAATGAAGCGCACATAAAGCGCAATGGAAAATAAATCGTCATTGTCGGACATCTTCTTATATTATTTATATCATCATATAAGAAGAGAGTAAAAATATAATTTATAACTCTGTTTTTGAATATTCAGGGATGGAAACCGGTTACGAAGCATACAAAAAAAAACCATGCGAACCAGCAACATTTTTAGAAACTGAAACAGAAACCAAAACCAGAACCTTTATTACTTTTTTCAAAACCGAAACAGTTTGTACCTCTTAAATTTTCCACCAGATCTTATTCAACTTTTCAATAACTTCAAACTTTAACTACATGCTTTCTTAGTTGCATTTCTAGTTCTGATATAAATGTGAGAGCAAGCACCTAAGGTTAATTGAAATTAATTTACTTTAAATATTAGAAAGTAGATTTAGTTTTAACCACCAAAAATGAACCAAAACCAGAACCGAATCGAAACCATTTTCATGAAATAGCAAAAACCAAAACCAAAATTTTTGGGAAAACCATTGAACCAAACCAACATGGTTTCCATCCCTGATATATGTTTATGTCTGTAATGTTATGCTATTTATTATTTAAGTCAATTTTATATACAGAATAATTCTAGCATAACTATAGAACACGGGTCTTATTTATTATTAAGGTTTTGTACATCTTGAGCGTTTCTTGATATATTAGCATTGACAAGGCTTTAAGGTATAGGAGTGCCTGTATGCTACAATTAGACCATTTGCTAGAAATGAATTGACACACCTTTGGCTATGAAATGTTTATCTTTAAAAGAATAAAAATAAGATTATTAAATTTTTAAGGAAACGTAATATAGCATTCGATCACCAGTGTCGATTACAAATATGTGTTGAAATGAATAGAACCATATTGGTAACCTTTCAACCAATGATATTTTTAGTGGAAAGTTTATTTTGAAAAAGGAATATCTCACCGATTATTTCTATATGTATAAATAAAATTACTGCTTTTTAACTACATTAACTACATATTTTTTATGTAAACTATTAGACGTCCCTGTTTACTTAGTGATTATGAGAATTATAGATTGATCTTGAAGCTGTCAAGTGCACTATTATTATATTATAAACCAATCTTGTCTATTTTTTTTTTTTATTTTTTTGTTGATTTTGTTATTGGTACAGACAGTTTTACAATTTATTTATTTTTTTTTTGCATAAAGTCTACATTGGTAATATCAGCACAGCATTATGTAAATATTCTAAGGCATATTCTATTAAAAAATATTATGTATAATAAAATTGAAAAAAAAAAAGAATATCCAGCTTAGTTTCAATTATTAATCAAACAAAAAGTAAATTATATTGAGAGTCATGAACTTTTGATGATATACTAAATTTACAAAAGCCCAATTGAAGAAACCAAGTATTATATTGAAATTATAATTCTGTAGTGTTATTCTATTGAAATAAATATAAGATAAATCCAGGACAGTCTTAAGGTTTGACATTTGTTGACTATGCAACAAATTTTGTTAAATTTAATTTGTCGTTTTGTCAATATTTCGACAATATCTGAATGCAAAAAACTTAGAGTTTTCTTCGTAAAACTCTCTGATCTATGATTATTTGTTTCCAATTTTCTAACATCGTTTTCAATATTCTTCTTTCCATCTATTTCTCAGATTATGTCACTGTAATAGCAGACGTTATACGGAAGAATGAAAGCGAAAATGAAGAAATCATTTAAACGGAATTGAAGACAATAGAAGGACTCAAAGATTAGCACAATTGTAATTCTACAAGTCTGTAGCTTCAATATTGGTAAGATGATAAACTGCAATATTTCGAATGTAAAAAACTTGAAAGTTTTCTTCGTAAAACTCTCTGATCTATGATTATTTGTTTCCAATTTTCTAACGTCGTTTTAAATATTCTTCTTCCAACTATTTCTCGGATTCTGTCACTGTAATAGCAGACGTTATACGGAAGAATGGAAGCGAAAATGAAGAAATCATATAAACCGAATTGAAGACAAAGAAGGACTAAAAGATTATCACATTTGTAATTCTACAAGTTCGTCGCTAGCTTCGATGTTGGTAAGATGATAAACTGCAATATTTCGAATGTAAAAAACTTTAAAGTTTTCTTCATAAAACTCTCTGATCTATGATTATTTGTTTCCAATTTTCTAACGTCATTTTCAATATTCTTCTTCCATCTATTTCTCGGATTCTGTCACCCTAATAACAACTCTGAGAAATATCTCGTTATACCTATAAAAAAAACTGTAATTTCCAACAACTAAAATACAATATCGTTTTAAGAAATCAATAAATCTCTGAGATGCATCAATAAATCCATGACGATGTATTTTAATTTAGACTTACATATTCACTATACACATATATACGTTTTCATTTAACCTGTATAAGGTAATGTTGGATTTGCATATTATTACAATTTTTTTGACGAGATCATATTATTAGACGTTGAATCTTATGCTAGCTATAACAATAATCTTTTTTTATTTTTTTTTCTTCATATTCAAAAGGAAAACATTTTGAAAAATTGATCTTGAACAAAGAAGGTGGGTGATCTCTAAAAATCTAATATATTTTATATTACAATACATTCAATCTTTATATTATATATAGATATTTATCCTAGAAGAATATTAGACTATTCTAGAGAGATTTTTTTTTTTGGTTACTATTATCTACTAAAGATAAAAAAAAAATTTTTTAGCTATTGCACGATAAAAAAATTACTTTTTGAGATCGTGCAGCAAAGAATTTCTTTCATAAAGCTAACAATGATCGTAAAAAAAACGTATCGTCGGCTGCATTTATATGTATCCAATTGATAAAAAGTTAAATATTGCAGGAAACGATTTTTTAACATTGAGGTAAATTTATGTTAATATTCATTACACTAAAAGTGGCAACAATTTTTTGGTAGTTTCAGTTAGTATAAACAATTTCGAATGCCTTTATTCCATAATTATGTAGAAATTAAAATGTTAAAACTTAGAAAAATTATCTGTTGGACAAGTAGAAACGCAGCCGACGATATTGTACTTATATTTTTCCATAAATTTACGTTAATCTTATCACTTGGGCACATCAACAGAACAAAAAAAAAATGTTTGTGCAGATTCTTCATTAATGTCCCTTATAAGAAACCCTTGACCGTTGTGCGTTGTAATAATAATCGTCGCTGGAATTTTATAAGATTTTTTTTTAATATCCTGAGACTATAAGTCGCGACTAAAAAAAATTCTTTTCACCCGCTATTACAGGTTTTTTTTTTTAATAAATAAACAGACAAACTATAAATTGTTACGGAAATTACACAAAAATATAGAAAATAAATAAAATCTTATTGGGAAAAACAAAAAATTTAAAATTTTTTTGATATTAATTTTTTGATTTATTATAAATCTTTCAGAAACACTATCTTAACGTGATTTGTAGAACTGGGTAAAATGCTAAGGTTGAGGTGACGCTGCCGACAAATATATAAAATATATTTAGCTTGTTGTCAAGTAAAGTTCCTTAACTAAAAATAAAAAAAAAATTAAGTATAAGATCTGAATTAGCAAAAAAATGTCTAGAAAACGTTATGGAAACATTTGAGATGTCGTATCTGTGAAAAAGAAGAAATTGCTAATATAGCTTACTGAAAAATAGTAGGAAAACCTGAAAAATGGTGGGCGAACAATCAAAAAAGAAAACAACAACTAATGGAGGGAACAACCAAAAAAACTGTAGGAAAAGCGGTTAGAACAACCGGAAAACTGTAGTAACAACCAAAAACCGATGAGAACAGCCGAAAATCGATAAGAATAACTGAAAAACGATGGAAACAATCGAACCTTCTCTTTCTATACATACTTTTTGATATAATTAAAAGTTAGTAAAAATTATATGCTTGACCAGACCTGCGAATAAGTGTTTTAATTGAAGTATGGTACATGTGTCCACTAGCTATAGACTCAATTTTATTTATTGTGCTACTACAACACCACTTACAATACTCTTGAATTTACCTTTATATTTAAAATCACCTCCTAAAGTGTGCTAGGAGGTTATCTTCTTTAAAAACACATCAGTAGGTTTCGTTTTGATGATATAATGAACTGATGTACCTGTGAAGAAGATGAAGAAATTACTAATACATCTGATAATGATAACGTATTATATAAAATCCTAGTAAACTTCTATTTGAGTCTAAATTACATCCTCGCTTTTTAGATTATGCGTTGAAAATTTGGGATATTTTCAAAGTCTTCTTTTGCCTTTCCATATCGTGGAAAAAATAGACGACTATGGAAATAACCTGGATGGATGTCCACATATAATCAGTTCTAGCCCAAAACGTTTATTAAAAAGGATGATTAGACTGTTTGATGTAGAAAAGTACGTAGCATGAACTAACTTGGAATTAAAATCATAACCTCTACTGTATACCTTACTAAAAATATATATATATACTAATATATACTACATTAAAAAAAATATCGTTAAAAACATTGTCACGAAAAAATTGCCATCATCATCATCATCATCAATAGTTTTCCATACAGAAAGCCAACGATTGTCTTACACAGAAAAAAAAAATCTAAAAACTCAAACTCAAAGACAAAAATCAAACGTGAAAATTTTGTTACGAAATAAAAAAACCATGTACAAAATAACTAACAGGTTTATAGATACATTAAATTCAAGGACAAAATAATGTGAAGATTTACGCAGAATTTTTTTTTTCAGCATCGCCAGATTTCCCCCCAGTTTTTAGATGTAAATCTTTTGTATTAAATATTTTTATGATCATATTGTATGTAATATGAATATGATTCGTCATTGTTTAAAAACCTTTAAAACTCTTTAGGAACGGGGTGGAAAAAAAAAATCACCTCCTCACAATAAGATTATTCCTTAGATTTTTTTTTGGTGGAATTAATGGTACTAGTGACTAGTCTATGTAACTCGCCTCCATAAAAAGTTTTTTTTTAATGACAAAATCCTTTTTCAATTGTATTCAACCTACTACGAATGGGACACAGTAACCGATTTTAATATTTATTGGTCTCTGATCATGAGACATTGATAGTGAGAAAATTGTTTTCACAATAATTGTATATTATTTAGATAGAAGATAGAATTATTATAATCCTGGCACAGCACAGCATAAACATTACATAAATATAAATAATAATTGTATAAAGAAAAGGGTTAATGTTTTTATGCATGGGGCATTTTCAAATAATTTGTAATGCATTTATTCATTTATGATAAAAATATATTATGGTAAACATCAAGGTCATGGTAATATACAATTTAACAGTATTTGCTTAAATTATTTTAACTATGAATATATTTAGTACTAAGAAGTATTAAATATTAGGATAATGTCAACATATTTATGTCACATCATTTTAATTGTAAATTCTATTCGGAATTGTATATTTTCAAAATATGTAATTCCATTGAAAAATCAAAATCTAATCAATCTGTAATTCGTCTAATCGTCTAGTTCTAGTCAATTCGGCTGTAGGGAGTGCGGTGAGGATAGAGATACCATTGAACACTTCCTGTGTCATTGTCCCTGCCTCATGCAGCTATACTTATGTAAGTAAGTTCCGTCAAAAGGATTGTATATTCGCAGTTAATTGTTTAATTCAATATTTTGAAATATTGATTAAAATATTGAAGTTAAATATGTTGAAAAAACCATTTTACATATTTAGCATTCTAATGTAAGCTCATTTATCTACAAACGATAAGATTTCATTATTCCATTTTGTGTCTCTCTCAATAAAAAAAACTAAAACGAATCTTATAGTTTAGTATATATCCGTTAATGAATATTTTGCTATACAAATTCTGGAGCCATTTATTTTAAGTGTGTCTTATGGATGATAATAAATAATTTCTGCGTTAAAGATTTTCTAAAACATTAAATTAACTTTAATAAATTTGAATTTCGTTTATTATAGTTTATAAGTTATAGGCTAATATTTATGGAGATTATTCTACCGACATAAGAAATGTCATTATCGCCCAGTTGTGACCGATTGTTTCCAAAACCATTTCAGATAGTTTAAGCATTCCCTGGCTTCACCATGCTTTCACTCAGTTAGTTCTAATATTGGTGAGATCATTTAAATACACAATTGATTTTACTTTGTTTATATCTAATTCGTTCAATCTATTTTCTTTATTTTTCCCATCCAAGGCACCGGGATAATAAAAATGATACATTTGATTGATTTGCAGTAGATAATTTAGATAATTGAATCCCTGAAAACTTACGGAACGTATTATGGATATAAGATGATCATTCGAACAAGTAGTGTTCCTCCTATTCATTATATTCGTATAGGATAGTAACTTCGAGAATGATGAAATGATCAAACAATTACGAATTTTACAATTTCATCTATATAAATTAATAGAATGAATAGATTTATACAAAGAACTTGTAACATTCCCAATAATATAAATCCATGGAAAACATAACTCTTAAAATAAAATTGTACCGTATACAATCCTCAATTTTTACTGGTCTTTTTCTTTTTCCATAATGAAAATAAATATATTCTTGGATACGTTTTTCTTATCCGTTCATTAAAAATACGTGATTTTACGGTCAAAGTGTAAAAATCAAAACAATTTGAATGTCACAGCTCGCAGCTCTGTATACAATGAATAACACTTGAAAATAACAATAATATTAATGTGAATAAAATCCATTAATTTTTCCGTTTTTATATAGCCAATGTTGATTTAGTGATTTTGCGCAAAACGTTATTATTGAAGGCGGTAAAAATATCTTCGGTGTGGCCAGAACCTTAAGCAAAATTGCATTGACAAAACAAACTAATATAATAAAATAAAAAAAAAAAAAAAAATGGTCACATCGAATGAATGTCAATGTTTATATAACGACAAAACAACAATAAAATTTATTGTTTTATTATTTTTCTGTTGTCGTCCGACAAAAAGATGTTATTATGAGGAACGATATGATTATAATTTATTTCTAAATCGTATTAGGGTGTATCGATCAATTATTTTGAAAATTACTTTTAAATAATTAAATAAATATTCATAAATAATGAAAATGAAAATAATGATTTTATAATACAGAACAAATTGTCTTAGTAAAAAGGATATTTAGAAAGAGATCAAAACTTATATAAAAGTTTTTATATATGGACACAAATTTGATAAAGCTTTATGTTTTTTGGTTGTGGTCTTTAATCTTGAAATCTTTAGATTAAATTGTACAATAAAAACTTTTATATGAGTTTTGTTCTCTTTCTATACATAATTTTAGATATTAATACAAATTATATGCTTACCAGACCTGCATATAAATGTTTTAATTGAAGTATGGTAGTGTCCCCTAATTATAGACTCAATTTGGTTCATTATACTACAATAACACTCCCAAATCTCTCGAGTCTCGAGAGAAACTACTATTGTAACTAGTATACTAGTATAACAGTTTCTGTAATGCACCATTAATGTCTAATTAAAAATGATTTTTAATATTACTACCATAACACTTACAATACTCTCGAGTTTACTGCAAAAAGTCGTACAATAATATGACAGTTAGAGAAACTACTATATTGTAACTAGTATACTAATATAACAGTTTCTGTAATGAACCATTAATGTCTAATTTAAAATGATTTTTAATATTACCTCCTCATGTGTGCTAGGAGGTTATCTTCTTTAGAATTACATCATTTAGGTTTCGTTTTTATAATATGAAGTAGTCCACCCATTTAGTTACAATTGCGCGGTTATATCATTTAATGAAGTCACAGTGTGTGATGGAATCTATATTCGACACAATCCGATCGTTCGGACAAGTATTAAAGTCTAGTACTATATATCTAAAAGAAAATATATATTTAGAGATTCGTATTCATCAGATTTGCTTATTAAATGCTATCTTAAAAGCTCTTTAATCAGCTTATTATAAACATATTCATTGATACACTCTAATTCTCTATTTTAAAAAAGATTAATTTTTTTTTTTTTTTTGTAAATTTGAATTAAGTGTACAAATGCGAATTTTTAATCTTGAACTTGGTGATGTTTTTTATACACGACAATCACACAATTCCACTTCTAAATTTTTGAAGCGTTTTCGTCGTACAGGTAAAGTAATAAAAACAGTTTTTTTTTTTTTTTCAAAATTGAAATAAATAAATAGCCTTAAGTTAAGGTGATCGACACTTTACGTTTATTTCGAGTTTTTGATTTATTTATTTCTATAAATTCGATAAAAAAAAAAATTATTTTAGTCAAGTTTTATGAAACTCGTATGACTTAACTATTTATTATACGTTGTTACCACAAAACGAAAAAAACAAAAATTGATTTAGGAGTGGAATTTCGCTTCAAGCTATTTAAAAGTTTATTATATTTTTAATTAAATAATATAGTGTTATATATTTCTTATAATTATATAAGATTAAAACTTTTTTGAATAATATTTATAAATAATAAACTGGAATACTTCAAATCAAAGACTTCAAAAATATGGTAACGAAAAAATTATTCTTTTTAATTTCAACCTTTTTTATGTTGCCAAAACTCTTAGTGCGAATTTCACAGTGGAACCTTAAGCTTTTGCTAGAGCTTAAGCTTCGGTTTAACTTATTTTCTAGTTTCTCAGTGCAAGTTTAAAGATGAGCCTTCCTTAAAGTGAGGTTTATAGTAAGATTTTAATATTGTAGAATCAACAAACAAACTCACAAATTTGAATGATATTTGTCATATTAATATAATATTTTTATGTTCCATTTCCAATTATTTTCAATTATCATTCACAATAATTCACATTTTTTAGTTTAGCTAAGCTTAGGAATTTTGATTCAGAAACCCAGTGAACTTAAGTTGCAGGCTTAAGCTACACAATCGGTTTAGTTAAGCTTAAGCTAGCTTAAGCCTTAAGCTTCAACTGTGAAATTCACCCTTAATATTTGCTTAGACTTAGACAATTCGAAACAACAACAATAACAAAAACACGGTTTAGGTGAGTTGAATATACGCCACCAAGTTTTATAGAATATTTTGCATAATTTAAATAAAATCTGATCACGTTTCTATCAATTTCACACGTCTTAAATTTACCGGAGAAATATCGGACATAGTTAAAAAGAAACAAATAATTTATTATTGTAAAATTTTGATAGGTATAATAAATATTGCTTAACTATTCATAAAAATATTCCATGAGAAATGATTAAACATAAAAAGAAAAAAATGAATCTATAGATACACGCCGCACCGCATATTCAATTTAGAACAATTTTTATTAAAGATATTTTTTTTTTATATTAATATAAAATTAAGTAGGTATAAATAAATTAATAAACGATAAGCTTCTTTTGTATATTTCCTAATAATAATTAGAAGATACATAAAAAAAATATGCTATTTAAAGAGTTTGAGAAAATAGTTACATAAATTTTGGGTATATTGGTACAAAATATTTTTTTTCTCTAAATTATTTGACTTGTTTGGAATGGAGGAAATTTCGAACAGAAACTTTTCGAACTCGTTTCTACGGCTACCACATTTGAAGAAAAATATAATGAAAACACGTGGAAGAATCTAAATAAGTAGGACAAGTTTTACTGGCAAGCAACTGATTAGTGCACGAAAAGAGTTACGTTAGGAGCGGCGCTGGAAGCTATGCTGTAGTGTTGTTGTTGTTCGTGCACTTAGGTTGGAATTTATCGTAAGTGAAAAATTAACTGTAGAAATCAAGAATAAATTGAACACTTTGGAGCTCGCTAGGCTTACCAATCGATCTAAAAAAAACAACGAAGAAATCTAACTACATATAGCGGAAGATAGCGGATGGCTCACAACCGCCACGGCGAGAGTGACATGAAGGTTCTTCGCGCCGAGGGGTACAATGGGCCTAGTTCTGGCCTAAGTGCTTGAGTCCTTCACGGACTCCCCTCTTTCAATCCATCCATCCATCCAACTATGGGAAAACTTTAAAAGCTTGATGCTACTATGATATCGTTTGGGATTGATGATTTAGCTAAATAATAACATTATAAATTTCTCTGTTTGTCTAATACTCAATGGCTATTGGCGGAATAGTTATACGGATAAGAAAACCAACATAATCTGAGAATATTTTAGTTCTGCTACCCACCACTAGCTTTACTTAATTAATAAACGAATAATTATTTGATTGTAATTTAAATTTTATACCATGTAAAAATCGACTGATAATCACAAATAATCACATTTTTTCGACTAATAAAATTACTTAAAGAAATTTATTTATGCCTTTAGTTAATTTCATCTTTTTTTGTTACTTTTACTTCCACACCTTCAGAGAAAATATTTAAAAAGATAATTTTTATTTATTCAGTTACTTTATATTTATTATATTTTTTGTAATAACAACGCAAACATAATTTCATCAAAATTAAGATTTATGTGCGGATAATGTAATATTTAATTCTTGATTTTATACTTCTTGTATATTCATCTCCCACTATATATGAACCTAATATGACATTATGGTCTTAATGAAAATAATGGAAAAATATACTTTGAAATTTTTTGATTGAAAAGATGAATAAAATCAGAAATTTCATTTATCTTTTATGTTTATATATAGATATGAAGACTGTTTTAAAAATATATTTATAATTGACAATAATATTCAGTATAATAATAATGAAAATAGAATTGAGCAATTCAGGTTTTATAAAAGCCTGGCATTAATTCACAAAAGAAGGTATCGATATACATATTAGAAATAATCAAAGTCGATTAGAAATTAGGTAATAATTTTCTTGGTTAATTGAATTATGAAATTTGTCAACTATAAAGTTTATGGCAACAGTTCTAAAGTGTCGGTAAAGACGAAAAATTGGAATATGTAATTGTCATTTTAACACTGGGTTGAGACCATTTGCTGACAACAAATGTGTTACTATTAAAAAAAACGATTCCATTATTACAATTTGTAGGTCCAAATTGCAATACATAAAAAGTCATGAAAGCTCTACAATAGAAATCCAATGTTCCCAAATTATATAACTAATAATTGAATGAATAATCCAAGCCTCAAGGGATGTAGTGCCAAGAAAGAGGAGCAATTGCTTTTAACTTTGTAGAGTAAGAAAAGAAGCTGAGGAAATCCATCGATGACAATACGTAGTTCTTCAAATACAGGTAAATTGATCTTTATGGCTTTTTAAAACATAGTTTAATTCAAAAGAAACATATCAATGATCTTAGTATTTTCCTATCCATTTCGAAAATATAATATTGTTCGATTTCTTAATGGTTTCTTCATATTTATTCAAAAATTCGATAATTATAATTAGGTTTACTTCTATAAAATGAATGTTAAGTGGCAAAATTCTAATTTGTAATGTTTGAATAAAGGCGTAATTTACAATCTCAGTTTTTCTTGTCCTTCAAACATCTACATCATTTGGCTCTTCATTATCCAAAAAGATAATCACTGCTGGAATCCAGAAAATGGTAGCATTCTAACTTTGAAGTAATCTCTTATGAATGCAGGACGTTAACAGCAAAGATTGTAAAAAAATAATAGCACAAGTTAATGTCACATAATATCAGCATAAATTTAAAATAGAATTTCGTATATTTCTGCACTATTATCTTTTGTATTTATTGCTCGCTCTTATGTGGACAAATCTAAAATTTCTTTAGTTGATTTTTTTTTATTCCAACACGTCAGAAAATCAATTTACAACAATTTTTTTTTTATTTACATTAATATTGTTAAAAGGACTGCGGAATTTGCAAAAAAAAAAAAAAAACAATAATTTATTTAATTTTTTCGTATCATGTCAAGAACCACAATGGGTTGATTTTTACCAAAAACCGAAACCGAATTTCTATAGAAAAATATTCATAAAATATTCAAATATATTTTATTTTTCGTACTAAATATTCTTATTCTTATTATTATTAAGTTCGTTGTTATGCTAAAATTACATAAAAATTGCATTTGCATTGTTATTCAAAAATGTAGTTATATAAATTTATATGCTTAAAAGCGTTTTTAAATATATACTTAAAAGTTATTTAAATTCAAATTAGTTTGGAATTGTCAAACAAAAAATATTATTTAATTGAAAAAAATAATAATAATTTTACGAGTAAACTTAGAATAATTATTGCTTTTACTTAAAATAATTTACAAAAGTTGTTCAATTCATACTGTGACTCCTTCACGTATTATTCTTTTCACCGACTACAATTCATTGTCCCGATAATTATCCAGATGACGCTGTATGACAACTGGAATTTGGTTATTGAGTATAAGCTGATCAACAGCCTGGGATGAAAATTCAGTGAGACATTTCATTATAATATAGAAAGATCTTTAATATTGGTCTGGTTATTGACAGCTTTAAGTTTTAAGCTATTTTTTCTTTACATACCTTAATTGAAACAGTTCGTAGAGTTTTGTATTTCGACATTTTCCACCTCAAGTTCAATTCTTTTTCATTTTCATCTTGAATTCGATTTTCGGTAAATTATTGTATAGATTAAGATGAATTTAGAGTAGTGTGTCTCCTACACAAAATTGCGATAGACACGTGTCAACGGATAACCAACTGATGTTCCATACTCCTGGCTTTTCTGTTTGCTCAACATTTACTTCTCGTATGGCATCTTTTACTCATCTATCTTCTCCACTGCCCAAAACTATTATCCGTTCACCATTAATTTATTCTGACACCTATGATTATTATTTGTAATTTTAATGAATATTATTTTATTTAACTACTTTTACGTAATTTTTATTAATTTTCTCTGATAATCTGAAATCAGAACAATCAATAAAATACAAAAATAATGAAACAAAAAATATATTGAAATTTATATTAATTTGGAGGTGGATATCTCCAATATTCATATAAAATATAAAAACATTGCCATTTTAACATATCTTCACCTTTAGAGTCATAAAATCTCCAATAAAAAATTTAATACGTTAAGAAATATTGAAATAAACATAAAATCAAAAAGATAAATAAAAATAAAATATTTTCATAGGAATGACTAAGGATGCAGGTACGTTTATTATTAATTACAAATAACTTGTGAATACACAATATTTTCACGTGGACACGATATAAACTATAAATTATTTGAAAAATTAATAAAATACTTGCAATGATCAGTGATAGATTTATAACCTAAACTTCTGGGTAACCGCATGCTAAGAGTTTTTATAAATTTATGAAATTTTATTAATACTCATAATCAGAATTATGTTACCGGCTTAGAATCTATGCAGAATATTTAATCCTTCAGGTACACTCTATTAGGTAATGTTGGAAAGCATATGAATAGCCATGGTTGACACTATTTAAACAACAAACAGTGTGGCTGTAAAGCACCACAAGATGAGATTAACCGAGAAAATATGATGTACCACTGTTCGTCTGGATTTCGTATATAAGAAGTTATACATGTCTGAGTTCGATTTCCTTCCATAGGACATCGATATTGTTGTAAGTTTACACAGCTTCTTAAAATGAATTGGTAAAACAATAAAGCTATTATTTAAATAGTAATAAAGCAATTATTAACAGTATGTAATGTGATTTTCAGTTGCTGGGAAATTAGCTTACGGTTTAAGACAAATGTCTTACCATTAAAATTTATAATTAAAGTGTCTTCACCATAATTAAACCTATCGTTCTGAATATATACAAATTATGTAGGTTCAATTTTTTAGCAAAAATCATATTATTTGAAACAAGGCTCCTCTAGTTTCACAACTACGATGTCGTACATCGTAATAAAGGCAGATGAAAATTCCAATTCTGTAGACTGTAGTGTAGTGTTATAATATTACAACAGTAGAACAGCTAATGCAAACTTGTGTTAATAAATCAGTTTTAGAACTAAGGAAAACCTTTTTACTTATCATAAACTCCTCTCAAAACAATTTATATTATTGTTATTACTAATAGGTATTATGATGGTCGTTTCGTTATGTTACATAGATTTTTATATTTGTTTTTTGATTGATTTCAAAAACGATAAATTAAAATGAATTTCTATTTAAAAATCATTAATTTTTTTTTTTTTTTTTTGTATCTTCTATAAATACAAAATGAAAAAAATAAAAATAACAACTAATAATTCAGTGATAAATGATTATAAATGAGATACATTTATATGATATTTGTGTTGGCATTTGTTTTCGTATAGTCAGGAGGAACGTCTACAGTTTTAAGAAGATTATTTGCAAAAGATTAAATAATGTAAAATTGGTTTATGGTTATATTTTCCGTATAACTATTTATATGTAATACAGAATAAAGAAAATTCTTTTTAAAAGGCTCAGGATAAAAAAAAGGAAGATAAAATTGAAAGTGATTACCATATAGAAGATTGTTGTAAAACAGTTATTAATATGGTAATAAATTATTATTTGCAATATAACCCAAGTAGATTCTCTGTGAAAATGAAGGTTTAGGTTTACATTATATACGCAAAGGCTATCATCCATTAAAAATTTCAATACATTATCATTGTAATTATTATTATTTTTCAGATCTTCAATACGTTAAGTTTTCAATAAAACTCATAATTTAAGGTAAAAATATAAACTTAAGATAAATTTTTGAAAAATATGGACTGTAGTGAAGTAAGTGTAAATATTGACTGCATTTTTATCAAATGAAATTTTAATGACTGCGAATTCATTCGTAAAAAAGTCGCATTATCCACGTAATAGTAATTCAATTCTGATATAAATTAATAACTGCAGGTAGAGTGAAAAAAGTCCTTTAAATAATTATTAGGAATCATTTATTGATGATATTTTTATATACCATACTCCAATACTTCTGTATTAATTTCAACCCCTAGAGTAGATTTATATAAATAAATATTTAACCGAAATGTTTGCAATTTTTCAATTTTGTTCATTTTTCTGATCGAGTTGGCCCAATCCAGAAGAGTAAAGTTATGATAGGAAATAAAAAGACCTTTAAATAGTAATTACGAATCATTTATTAATGAAATTTCTATTGGGACATATTTATAGCTCTCATTTTTTCATTGACTTACCTAACTGATAGGTCTTGAAACATACTTTTATCACAGTAGCATTAACCGAAAATTTTACAAATCTCATCAGGTGGATTCGATTTTTTTGTTCATCTTTCTGATCGAGAGTCCTGGAATCAGTTGATTAATTGATTTTCCCTTTTTTTCTAGAACAAACCATGTGAATATACAATCCAGTCAGAAATAGGGAAAAATCATCAAATCAATACGAACTTTTATATTCAGAAGACATCAAAATGTAAAAACAAAATTGGCATATATACTTGTATAAATGGCCCTCACCTTGTGAATGAGGATGGATGTAAGCTAAGGTAAACATTTAACAACTTTTTATATAACCAATGTTTGATTCATTCCATTCTGATATAATTTCGTCACGCCACTTCAGATTATTTAAATAAATTTTATAATTAAATATAATTTTTAATTTTCTCTGTTTACCTTTTCGGTTTCAAACAAAAATCATTATACTCTCAAACTTTATTTACGTTCCACACAATCCAACATTTTTTCTATTTCTATACATTCCACTTTGATTTCTTTAAGAAAAATTATTATTTTGTGGTTTTATAATACCACGAACAACTCAAGACCAACGATTATTTCTTTGTGATCTTATAAAATATATAAATTTTTCTTCAGTTAGGTATGGCCCGTCCGCCAAGACGGTCGGCAAGACCGCGTTTAAAATTATTATTTATAATAAATAATTTTTATAATATAATTTTATTATTATTTATATTTCAACAACAAATTGTTAAAATTATATCAAATAATATTGTAGTAGATATAAATTTATCACAACATCAGCAACAATTAAAATTTGGTGATCGTTTATTACCACGCCACAGACAATCCAATTCAACAAATACAATAAAAAATAATAATCATAATAATAGTGTAAGAATTAAAAATATTTTAGAATTAAATAATAATAATAATAGTGTTAAAAAATTTGATAATAATAGTTTTTATGAAAATTTAAATTCTATTTTATTAAATTCAAGTTATCAATACAATTTAATAAAAAATAATAATAATAATAATAATTATAACATAAATATAAATAAAAATAATGATAATAATAATAATAATAATTTATTAACATCATCCGTTCTTGCTGATGATCATGATAATGTTAATAATAATGTTGCATTACCGGTTAAACAGCAACAAGATTCACAATATAATTTTACACATTTATTAAACCGGCAACAACGACAACATTTATATATGTTAAAACAAAAAAAAAATTCTGCTGATGATAATATTGATGAAAATATTGATGATAATCATAATTATCATAAATTAATTAATAATAATAATGATTTACAAAAATTACGACGTCGTTATGATAGTGATATAACAAAAATTGATCATATTGATCATATTAATATATCAAAAGCAGATCGTTTAATTGAAATGTCTACAGAATTTTTTATAATACCATCAACACAAAATCCACCACCATCATTACAATATAATTTACGTGGTCAACAACAACAGCATCATACAATAACACCACGTCCAATATTAATATTAGCATCAAGAACACCACCAACACCAATATTTAAATCAAATTCATCATCAGATGATGGTTCAGTTACACCACCAATAATAATAAGTACAACTGGACATTTATCATCTGGTTTACGTAAAGAAGCTTGGGTTATACCAGTTTTAGTATTTGCAGCATTATCTATGATAATGATGGCTGCATTTGAAATATTTGTATTATTTAAAGCATGGCGTACATCACCATCACGACGACATTTATTTTTAGGTCAAATGTTATTACTTGGTTTATTTGCATGTTCAGGATTAGGCGCTGTAATAACAGCACAACCAACAATATTATCATGTGCAACAATACGATTTGGTGTTGGTGTTGCATATGCATTAGTATTTGCAGCATTATTAGTTAAATGTGTATTTTTAATAAGTTTAAATGGTGGTGTTTATTTACCAGCACCATATCAAGGATTATTATTATTATTTGCTGTATTAATACAATTTGCAATTGGTACTCAATGGTTAATGACACAACCACCAAATATACAATATTTAAATATACCATCTACATATAATGGACAATTTAATAATAATAATAATAATAATGGTATAATAACACAAAATAATAATAATAATAATAATAATCATTATAATAAATTTTCAATGTTAATAACATCAGCTGATATACAGAATCGTTTAAATTCTGTTGGTACACAACAAATTATTTTATGTAAAACACAATTTTCTGAATTATTATTATCATTAATTTATATATTTTTTTTAATAATATTTGTTGCAATATTGGCAATTAAATCACGTGGTATACGTGATAATTATCGTGAAGCAACATATATTGGTTTAGCTATTGGTGGTTCAATACCAATATGGCTTGGTTGGACATTATGCGGTTTAGCTGTTGCTGATCGTCATAAAGATGCATGTACAGCATTTGGTTTAATAGCAACATCAGCAACTGTATTTTTAGTTATGTTTATGCCAAAAGGACGACAATTAGCTGCAATGGGTAAAGAAGGTTTATATGTTGAGGATCGTGAAGAACAATTTAGTTCATTATCACGTGCTGGTTCTGGTTATTCACCATCATTTTTTCATTTTAAACCAATTAAATATGGTGTTATGGGACCAGTACCAAATTCTGGATCTGGTGGAGGAGGAGTAGCAGGCGGATTAGGCGGTAATATTAATAATAATAGTTCAAAACAAGGTGCTAACTTGGGTGGAGGAGGTTAGTAAAAATTAAAAAAAAAATTATGTTTTCATAATTATCATTTTAATAATTCTAATTTATTTTTTTCTTATTAGTTAAAATACGCTTATAAAATTTTCCCACTGATAATATTTTTTTTTTCACACTCGAAACTAAAGAAAAATTTTAAGTGAAAGTTAATTTAAAAATCCCTTGAAATATTAGTTTTAGGAAGTATAATTGTGGTAATTTTCAAATCTTTGCAATTATAATTTTTATATTAAAAAATTTCTTTTAAATAGTTTTCCTAGAAATATGAAATTATTGACTATAAATATTTCATATTTTAACACGCATTATTAATTTTAACAATGTAGTACCCAAAAAAGAAATATGCGTGGTAATAATAAAATAACAAATAAATTAAATTGATATTTTTTTATATTAATAAAATAAATAAATCAATATTTCTCAGCAGCGTTGCTTTTTATTAGTTATATTTCGAAAAACTTCCTGGATGTAAATTGTTTGTATAGGTAAAAATTCAATTGTTTTGAAAATGATTAAAATTATGTAATAATAAATAAATATTTATTAATTTATTTATTAAATTTATATGGTAGGATTTTAACATTTCCCTTTTATCCGATTGGCCAAAAATGGTGCCGTGACCTAAAGTCATGCGATAAATACTCGAGATATAAAGCCCTACAAAAAAAATAATGGCTTTATGTCGCATTATGTCATGCCAGCATTGGTGATCAAAATAAATTTAACAAACACTACATCTACAAACATTAAGACGAGACGCATTTGTAATTTTAGAATTCAAGGATTCAAGATTATATAATTTGACATAAATCACCAAAATAATGCTTGAAAATTTTGACACAACTCTGATTAGCTGAAATCTGGTTCAATTTCTAATAAAATTATTTATATCGTAATAAATATTAATTCTGTGTAGAAAGTATTTAATAGTTAGAAAATTTAAATTTGGAAATATATTACAGATGGTAACATTTAACTGACCACTACTGTATAGTTGTAAAAAAAACACAATTCATTTGTATTAATCATAAATTACTAATATATTAATGGGAAACGTCAAACATGTATCACTTTAGAGCATTTTCATAATTATTACTGAGCTCCGAAACAAAAGTGTTAAGCCTGAAACTTGATTTTTTTTTTTAATTTAATTTAAATTTTTGGTAGTTATTTTAAAAATTATTCTATATAAAACTAAATTTCAAAGCAATTTTCTCATATTTAATTTAGCTAATTTAATGTTTAATGTAAAAGTGTAAACAAATTTTAAGTAAAATATTATTCTATTTATTAATATTTTCACTATACTTACTTATAAAATTTTCAAGCTAAAAATATTTTATTTAATTAATATTGATTAATTTGTTGGTTTTTTTTTCTAAATTACTTTAATATACAAAATATTTAATTTAACTTTCCATATTTTTCATGAAATCAATCAAAAAATAATAATAATAGAGAGAATTAAACTTTCAATCTAAATTTTTTGCGCTCTAATTGTAAATAATGTGCGACACAAAAACGAATAATTTATGGTTATCACCATATAATTTGTATAATTTAAATATTTGATTTGAAACAGTAAACTTTTAATACTTTAATAATTGTATAAGAAAAGATTTTAAATGATCATCATTCCATACAGCTTACGAAAATGGTCAATTAACGTTCATTAGACACGATGAAATATAGAAAACTTTGATATCAAAGTACAAATCGTCATAATAAAAAGGGAAAGTAATTTTTATATTGAAATGAATCTTGTCTCAATCAGTTTTCATATTAAAATATCAATTTTTTGGGCTATGTCCATTTCATTTTTTTACTATATATTTTTCAATAATTATCCCGAAATAGGATAAAAATTGTTTTTAATCAATTGTTAAAATGGTGTGGACTGTGCAGATAATAAATTCTTCTTAAGGACACTTTAAAATATTAATTTTAAATAATGTAGAATTTCTGATATGTATAAAATTCGTAGGATTTCGTAATTGCTAGCGAACTTGAAATGTTTTCAAATACTGCAATTTCAGTAGTGGGTAGTACGGTTCTACTAGAATGATACCTCTACGTCTAGCGAGTGGTAAACAATGGTATATGACGTGTTCCACGTCATTGCAGTTTATGTATTGATCAATAGCGATACTCCACAAAGTTTTAGTAATGTACACGTGGATAACTCCTTCCAGTGCCGATTTCTTGACTGCGTTTTAATCTTGGTATCCAATATTTTCTTTTACGTTTAACAATTGACTACTTAAAATTATATTTTAATTAATTTTTAAACTATTGAAGTGTGATAAATTGTTTGAAAGTGTACAAAAACTGAATTATTCGTAATTTTTTTAAAAATTGTAAGTAATAAATTGTTTGCTAATATAATATATAATAGAAATTCGTTATAATTGCCTTACTTACATATAAATTCAGCCAATACTTAATTATATCATTTCTAATTATAATTCTGAACTATATTCTAAAACTACATTTAAATTGAAATCGCTTACAAAATTATCACAATAAATATTTAATATACAATTTACAAATTTTCATTTACTCAATCCATCATTAAATTATAATATATTAAATAAGAAAATATTATTTATTTAATTTTTAATTAAAAACATTATTCATAACAAAAACCTCTAATTAATTTTCCATTTTGGTATGAGCGAGTACACCCTCAATCTTTCAAATATCTTTCTTGATATTTTGTTTCCGCGAAATCAAATATTTTCATTTTACATAATTTTCTATGCTCTGCAAATTATTTTACAGTTTAACGTTATTATAATATATAGTAACATTTCCTACAATCTATTACGGAATTTTGTCTAAATAATATATTATTAAAAGATAGCATCGTCGTCGTCGTGTGTATTATTAAAAACATATTAAATAAATTTATTAAATGTATTTATAAATTAATTAAAATAAATTTTATTGTTAATTTTTTAGACTATAGTCTAAAGTTTGTACGGAATCCGATCATAGTTTCAAATTAGTGTACAATAAATCATTATCTGTCGCTTCGCTGTTATAAAGTTTTAACGAAGATTCATTAAATTTCGTTTAAAAAATTAAAATTAACAAAAGTTATTTTATTAATTTCTCCCAATTACAAATTAGAAAATTACACCTTTAACTTTTCCTTTTCATATTAAATACGTACAAAAATTAAAACCACTAAAAATTACAATTAAACTTAATGGACTATATTTAATTTCTAATGCAGCCACAAATTGTTCATAATTACTTACAAAATACTAATATGAATTTAACCAAATACACACTCTAATTATGATGGCAAACAAATTTACTTTGTATAGTTTTTTACACTCCGAATTCCACAGATTATAGAGGAAACTATTATCAAGCCAAAAATTTAACCTTAAACTTTTTTGACAGATCGTCATGTTTTGAGATGACCCTGAAATACGTCTGAGAGATAACCTGAATAATGTTGATACACTTGTGTGTTAAATCATGAAATCAATGAAGACAGTAGGGATACAAACTAACGAAATTATTATTTCGATTTAACACTTTGACGTACACCAAAATTTTTCGGTATGACATTTGCAATATCATACTGCAATCCACATAATTCTGTAAGGGACAGTAATTTTACAATATAAATAATTAAGCGGAGCTAGAAATATTTGTAATTTAAATCGTTATACAATTATGTTGAATAAATTCATTTTTGGCGTGATTTCCTGTTGTGCCCTACAAAAAAAAACCGTGATGTAATTTCATGTCATGATCATGACCTACAGCAAAACACGTGCAAGCCGTGATTTCATGTAGTGTCTGTCAAATAGGAGTACATTAACAAATTCTGAAAAGTTCAAATATTTCAATGTTGGTCACATCGGTTTTTTGTTTTTTTGGTTGTTTTATTTCACTTGTTTTCTTTATTAGAGAAATTTTAAATTTTAACAGACATCGTAAAGTTTTGTTCTTATTTATTTAAACCAATATTGTTAATTATGTTTTTATGCTTGTCAATTTTGTATTTTGCGTATATATGATTTTCGTATTTTGCTTTTTCCAATATAATTTTAACTGAATAGTTTACTGAAATTTCTTTTAACATTTAACCAAATTTGGGTTATGAGTTCATGTATTTAATATCATTTATTTCTCCATAATCATTTTTATTTCTGTTTTATCATTAAATTTCTGTATTTTTTCTTTTAAATATAAATTCATAATTAATTTTAAGAAATATTATAGTTTTATATAGGAATTAATTGAAATTTTATTATTATTATTTGGATGCGTTTATTTTTCGATATTCATTTCATTGATGCTCAATTCATCGGTCAATATTTAATCGTAAGTATAATTTTAATATTGAAAAAAAAATGTTCTTCTAAATTATATATTTCATGGTTGGAACTATAATTAGAAAATATTCCTTCAATTTGGACACGATTTTTTTCTGTTAGCTCTGCTAAGAATTTTAACTTTCTTGGCATTTATATAAACTTTTTCTCTAATGAATCTGCACAATTTTGTTTATCAAACTTAGGTCCAAATTCTATGTTTACCAATTTATATCGTAATATTAACAACAAAAACAGCATTTGAACGTTAAAATGTAACAATTCGTGACGTCTTTGAGCATATTTCAAGATTTTTATTCATTTCATAAGCTTATCTGATATTGGATAATCTTGTAAGAACATCGTTTATTATATCGAATTTAAAAGCATTATGTATTTTTAGAGAATATATTTCTTTGAACCTTATACATAAGATGAAAATCACTATAGTAGCTATAAACTGAGTTACTTTAAATAGCTTTAAATTTATCAATTAATGAATTGTCATTTCTGATGTACACATTAAAATTAAATCAATTTTTGAATACTTGATTGAAATTCGTTTTTGGTATGATGCCATTTTATCAAATCATATACAATCGTAACAAAAATGAATTTTTCAATTACATTTTTCGAAGCAACAAAAATACAAACTATTTTTCTGCAGGGCTAAATATATAAAAAACTGATTATGTATAGTCAATGTATTCAATTTGTGTCTCGGACGTCGGACTGTTAAAAATATATTTCGAAATTAAATTATCCCCTTAGGTCAATTTCATATAATTGATAAAATTTACAAACCATCACAAATTTACCAATAAACAAAAATCATATATAGAGAAATACAAAATTTCTTTATAGAAAATATTATGTAGCTATTTTTACATTTTATGCACCCAACAATCATCCAAATAATCCCAAGATCCAAGTTCAAAATTAAGTAAATATCTTCGTAACAAGATCAACTTTTTCTCTGCATTTTTACTATGTACTATTTTTTTTTTTCAATAATTTTTTGCTTAGCGAGATATTCTCTGTGATAGCCAGAAGCATAATTTATGTTGGTAAAATGACATAATAGCGTCTATCAAATTACTATATACCAAGATCGATTATAATTTTTTTTTTTTTATTTTTTATAATAATATATAAACAACAAATTCGTTAAATGAATTCCATAGAAAACTTGATAGCATAAAAAAAAACTTATATCTTTTGTGTAACTATTATTATTATTGTATTATATGCAATTTTTATGTTGTTATGTATATATACAAGATTGGCGCGCTTTTATTAATACAACAATTTTTTTTATAGAGATTGTTTAACAGTGAAATTTGTAGACAGACAGACTCTAACTAAAATAATATTAGATGTTATATAGAAGAGTATTTCTTTTTATCCGCATACTTGCTAATAATTATATAAAAGGTCAGTTTTTTTTTTACATAATATTTTTAATGATTATGGAGGCATATGAAAGAAATCTGATAAATTTTTTTTTTTTTTAAATAAAAGGCTGGATTGAATAATGGAAGATTTGAATTTCAGACATTATGGATCTTGGCACACAGATTTTAATATTTAATATTATTAAATGTTTTTAACTATCTGGCTATCTAATGTTTATACCCCAGATCTATAATGGTTAGAAACTTCAAACCAAAGCTATAAGTCTCTTATAATTGATGCTACTATAGATTTTTAAGTACATCTTTGTCAGTCTGTTTCCATCCAACGTGTACGAAGTATTGAATGATATTTTATAACGTAGAACCAAAATTATTAAATAATTTTCCTTCAATAATATCGAACTTCAAATATTTTAAATACAAGTGTCTCTGGATTAGAGAAATTGGCCCATTTTAGATATTTAAATATGACAGTTTATAGAGAATTGTAACTCAATATTGTTTACCATTTATTACAAAATTTAAATGAATCTCCAGTGTACTCTATGTGAGAGGTACATCGCTGTCTTCACTATAACCTATAATCTAATCTACATGAATCGGTAAAATGTGTTTTGGAAATTGTATGACATAAGTGGTTTCAAATCCTTCTTTTAAAAGTATAATTAAATTTTGTAATAAAGTTATCCACAAACGACAATATTTTAAAAATAATCTAAAACTTCTTTTAAATTTACCAGAACATTGAAGAAAATCATAGACAAAAGACATAAGTGAACTTTAAATTGTTTTGGTTACTTAACAATATTTTACACATGCTATACACTAGGAAAGAGGAAGCTTAAAAATTTGAAATTGTTTTATTTTGAATAAAAAAATAAATAAAAAACAACAAAAAAAATTCTAGATCTAAATTTTAAATAATTTTTCGTATTTTTGTAACAAAAAATTGTTTGGATAATCTAATTGGGCACGCTTCAAGAGTTCATGTACTCATTTTTTTTAAAAAAAAAAGATTGATCAGCATACAGCGTGACCATAACAAGGCTATATACTCAACAAAATATATATAAAAAAAAACTGTAGATTTGAACGAATTTTCTTTCTTATTTTCTGTTAATCTTCATTTTTTTCGTTTCGAAATTATACTGGAAAAATGTTTTGATAGAATGGAAATTATAAGAATATTGTTGAAAATTGTTATATATGAGATCAATTTCTGTAGTCTAGTAAAAAAAAAAAAAATTTAAAATGTTTTCGATATGTTTATGGAAGAAAGCTATACTATAAAAGAATCCCAGAAATTAACGTCCAGATTGAAGCAGAATCGTTAGTATAAAATATCATGTAAAAATTTGGGTTACTTGAAGGCAACTGCGCTTATAATGTGATACTTAAAACTGCTATATGATCACACTTTTTAAAATATTGTATCTGTTGAGGTTGACACTATTTCAAATGTAAACATAAACTTTCAACATACTTTTAAATTTCGATATCATACAAACATTAAATATTTTTAGTACCACTACACATGGCCATTTTGGCGAATCGTGAAATATAAATTTGTCGACGTTCTTGCATCAAAATTAAATGGACGAAAAACTGGATCGAATTTAAAAAAAAAAAAGAATTAAACTTATTTTATTTTACAAAATTGTGGAAAAAATGTATAAAGGCATTGACATTACATAGATTCATCTTTACACGGTTTTGTTTTCTGGTATAATTTTACCAATTTAAGATTTTAGAATTAGAATTGTTAGAAGTTATAAAAATAACTTATGAAAATTTATGTAAATATTCTTTGTGAATAATGGATTTAGGTATTGTTTTAAGTCAGAGGTTAAATGTAATTTTATTTAAAATAACATACTAATTTGAAAAGTTTAAATTTTATATATTTGTAAAAAAAATCAAAATTATCGTGACTTCTACTATATGACTTTTCTGTGAAATGCAATAATTTTCTTTCAGTATTTTTTTTTTTCGCATTCGACAATTATTTATTTTCTCGACAAATCAATGTAACCAAAAAATGTCACCTGGCAAATTGATGATGCCCCTTTCCTTTTAGTGAAATTTCCATATTTTGAATTTTCCTGAAGTCAATTTTACCATATTTTTGTATAAACATACACAAATTTTGAATTTAAATTTAAGTGATAAAATTAATTAAACCTTCTGCACCAAATCAATCAAATCTAGAACTCAGTTTTCACGCAGCTCTGAATATACCAGCTGAAATAGGTTCACGAAAATATTCATTACAACACTAAATAAATAAATCGAATTATTATTGTAATTCTAGCCAAACATTCAATATAAATAGAAATTTTTTACTTCGTTTTCGCGTAATACTATTTCTAAAAATCTACAATTCCTATCAAAACTTCCAACAAAATGGTCATTGCCCTTAACATTAATTTGTCCTTCGTGATTTGTACAATAATCATTTCGCACGAGGACGACACTTTATACCCTGAAGAGGTTAAAATCAATAAAAACACAACAATATATAAATTTATATCTGTTTATAGAATCTTTATGCAAACTCTCTCTTTACTCTACACAGCATAAACGATATGAAACAAAGAGTTATACTTAACAAATCTTCCAGCATCACTCAATACAATATGTTTTTTTGTGTGTCGTTTTCTTATTTCATTCTGTTTTGCCTAGTTTTTGTTAAAGACATTATTTTAAATATATCTTTTTTCTGTTGCTTTTCACTTGCACTTGCCGAGATCACAGACAAAAATCAAATAAAACTGACATGGTTAAGCCACAACAAAAAAAAAACTCTTACCATCAATTTCAACATTGCTTGTTTTATGTGGTAGACACCTTCCCCCAAAAGCAAATCATTATTTATAGGCAAAATTAACCAAAACCAAAACAAGAAAAAAATCATCTTTAGAATTATGTGTCTGCGTCTGGGGATTAAAGTTGGGGTGCAGTTAAAAATAAATGCTTATGAAATTAAAATTAATTATTAGTGGCTTTGATTGAATGGTTTCAAATTAATATTTTTTTATGAGATTACGTTGGCTGGCATACTAAGTAATCGCTTGTAGCTCCATATACAATATTAATTTAACATTGGATCCGAAACAGCTTTGCTAAAAATCAAAATGGAACCTCTCAAAAGGAGAAACACATAAAGGCCAATATTTTAATTGAGATTCCAGAGACGGGACTTTTCACTGCCATGATTTGAACGCTTACAGAAAGCTTTATTCTTCAACTACTTTTACAATTCCAACAAGTTTTCAAAATACAATAACTTCAACAGCTCGTAACAGCTTCAAAAACTCTAAGTTTGCTGTATAAATGCGCTTGTAATAGCAGTTTGCAGCATTCTTCTCAAATTTTTAGCATAAATTATACTGTAGCCAAAAAAGTGACTCTGAGTGGTTCTACATAAAACAACATTAACTGCAATAAATATGAGTTAACTGGAGTCAGTTAAGGTCATAAACTGAAATTTGCAAGTCGAAAATAGAATCCGATTTTCGGTATTAAACTCATTCATTCTTTTAAATTATTATTGTTATGAATCTGCCCGTAATATTTTATAGTGAACGACTTTATGGATTACATTCGTCAGCTTTGGTAATAATATCTTTCGGATGTCGTCTATTAAATCAGGTGTTTTCATATTTGCATATATACATATAATAAAAAAACCATTCGAATCGATATTCTTAACCGCATGTTAAATTATACTTTTACATATATTTTAAGAGTTTGCACTTTTGTTAAGTTACACCTAGAGAGTTTTTTTTTTAATTTGAACGTCTGCCGGATGACTGCTAGCAGGGCTGATGTTAATGGTAGAAAATTTGTTTTCTTTTGTTACACTTTTTTTTTAATGGTTTTTCTTGTTCTTTATGTTAACGAATCTATGTGATAAATGATGAGAATGCAAAACTATGTAATAAAAACTCTTTGTATATAATGAAAATGAATATAATTTTGTGGGATATGTAAATTATATATTGCAATTGCAATAGATATAAACTTAGGCAAATTATGATTTACCACAATAAAAATGATTTTGTTAGTTATGGATTGCGAGCATTATTATAAATATTATTTTTTAGAATGGTTTTTTTTTTTTTAACATTAATGCGAATTACGGTCTGGACTTTTTAACCTTTATTCTGATTTTTTTTTTTAGATTTCTCTGATTTAGAATTTCTGTTTTTTTTTTTTTTTTGTTATGGCGGATAGTTTTTATATTTAATGGATCTAAAAATTCGCTGTATATAATAATTCACTGTGGAGAGTGATAATGGTTAAGAAAATGTGACATTATTGTAACCATTCCAGTCTCTGGTTAATCCGGAATCATAACTAGATGTACAAAAATAATTTGAATTTCTATATACATAGTGAATTCAATGGGAATTCATTGTACACCCGAACTTTCCAAATCAAATTTAAAGCGAAAAAAGTCTTTTGTACACCCCAGTCGATAGTCTCATCATTCCTGCAGAATATTCGATTCATCACACATTTATAAGTTTTCTTTTTCCATGAGATAACGTTCCAGGTACTTAAACCTTTTCTTACTGATTAATTCCACTAATTCTCACCAATTTTGTGAATGCCTTCAATTTTGAATTTTTAGAATTTTAAACAATTCCAAATTCCAAGAGCATTTAATATAGACTTAACTAGTATAACTCTTCAAATATAGTCAAGGTCACTAAATTGTATTTGAATAATTTTAATGTAATTTATATTAATTTTTTATAATTTGTATCAAAATTTCATAAATAATAAGTAATAAATGGAGGAAGCTATCAAGAAATTAAATGTTTAAAAATTATTTACAAAATTATTGAAAATTATCCAGCAATAAATTTATTTTGTCATTGAAACAATTTTTCAATTATATAATATTTATATTTATAATAAAGAAGATAATACAGTAGCGGCAAAATAAAAGTTACAATTCTGAATAATTTTTAAATAAATAAAATATTTTAACGAATTTAATATTTCAAATGAAGCTACTACTTTTATATTAATTGCGAACCATGAGATTCTTCGTATTTTATATTTTTTTTTTCAAACAAGTTATAGTGACATCTGACGTTATGCTTTGCACCATTAATTTTACAGAACCCAACACCAACGTCCTTTCTATTTCGAAAACTTGATAACTATACTAATAACAAAATATTAGCCATTTTGTGACACCTACGTTAGTTATTTCAGTGGCACGCCGATCAATGGCGAAATATGGTCGTTGGCTTACCGAAAAAAGTTATTTTAAATATTAGATACGAAAGTGGCAGGACTACATCATTTATATTTTTGAAAAATGAACTGAACAATTACTGATTTTAAATCCCTGACTCAATATTTCTGACAAAAAGCAAATGAATTCAAGAGAAATAAAACCTAACAAAAAATTGGTAATGTAATTTAGAATACGGGGTGCCATAAGTAATGCTTTCATTACAATTTTCTTTTCTCTTTTGGTTAAGGTTTATAATATATAAATATTATTTTTAATGTTCCTAAAATCTTCAAAGCTTATCAACAAGCAAAAACTAATTCAAAATTTCAATATTTTTTTTTTTTTTTGCAACTTTTTTATTGCATGCGAGTTATTTATATTTCATGCGAATAAAAACTTAACCGTGTTAATTTGATAGCAATTTACATTTATATATTTTATTATTGTATTTCAATTAAATGAAATTTGTTCGAATTCCAAACGTAAAAATTCATAATTTCAAAATTTTCATAAGATTTTTATGATTTTTTCAATATAATTTCATAAAAATCTTATTATAAATTATGGAAATTAAATCTTAAAATGTTTGAAATTGACTTAAAAAAAAATATTGCAAATTTTAAAAGTGCCAATTATCTCAGTATGGTCATTAAGATTAAAGTTATTTGTTGTTTTTGTAAATATATCTTTAATACGAAGATCGAAGCCAAAGTCGGTGACTAAAATAAAATCAACTGATTTTACCATTTTCATATATAGATAAAAATTCGCTGATGCAAAACTTTTATAACTGTTTTGAAGAGTGCACTTTGTCAGTCGGTGGATTTTTTTTTTTTCATAAATTTTTTTAATCATTCTTTAATTTATATATCTTTTTATTGTTATTAATTCGTGCTGCTTTCTTTTTTTTTTTACTGTAAATTGACGTGTTGCACGCAAATTACATAGTTTTTTTTTTGCAAACATAAAAATATGAATAATTTATAGGTTTTTTTTAAAGAAGAAGAAGAAGAAATTATGTTCAAGTGAAATTCTTAACTCTGAGAAAATGAAAAGTTAAAAAAACTTACAAATATTTTGAATTAATTATTTTTCCAAATGAACTTATATAAATATGATCTATAAAAATTATGATTATATGGATTGAAGATTAGAATTTACAAGATGGAAATTGTCGAGTGTAGTTTCTATTTCTAATGTTGTTTCCCAGACGGGATATAAATTGTGATATAAATTGGTTCGATGATAACGTACATTCAGGGAAAAATGATTCAGTGTAAGAAGGATTTAAGTTTAACTGAAGTAGATTAAACTGAATTTAATTAATACTCGTATATAATTAGAAATTAAAAGCTAATCGTCATTAGAGTTGTAATGAAGACAACATTTTAAAATCAAGTTTCTCATATATTAAAGTTGAAAATCAGGTACCTACTCAAAATCAGGTAGAGGTTAACATTTATATTCATCTTTTTCCCTTTTTTCACAGAATCTTAACTTAGGCTTCCCCTTTCTATAATAAGGTTTTTCATATCTGGTTCTATTGCGAATTTCCGAAATATTTTGGTTTCTTTATAGTGAAGCAACTATATAATTGTCACAAGCTATGACTTTTAATAAATATTTAGATATGGTTGTCATCCGAAGAAGAATAGCTTCCATTCTTATCAGTTTTCCAAGTCTTAAAATCATAATATGTTTAACGGCAGGTATTCATTTTAATTTGTTCCAATTTTAGAGCAATATTGATAGATATCACCATGTAGAATTGAACTATAACAACATAATTTATTACAGAATGTTACCATAAATTGGCAACAAATTAAAAATTCTTCTAGACTGGTAAAAAGTGAATGGAGAGGACTTTAAGAATAGTCTGATCAATTTCGGTAATTGGAAATTAGTAGAAAAAACTTAATATACCTAGAACTTTATACGGAATCTTCTCATTCCGGTTCACAATAAAATTGTTTGATTTATCATAAATTTAACATGTTTTCGTTACAGCAAGAAAGAATTATTACCCAAATTTTGCTAAATCTACGGTAGCTTAACAAAACCTTAAGAAGTGGAATAAATTTATGAAAATTTCGTAAGTTTAGTTCGTCCCACAGCGTGTATAGTAGAAAAACTTGAAGAATAATTGTAAAAGTATTTATTTCTAAAATCAATTCAAAACTAAATGATAAATTTTGGCTATTAATCTAACTATAACTAGTCATAGTCAATTTTGATACATTAATCATTTTTATATAAATTAACAAACAATTTATTCCGGTAACAAAACTATAACTCACATAAGACTAATTACAATTAAATCCACAAAATATAATTTCTAAGATTGTACAACAACAGCAAAAAAATACAGCCTTGACTCATCTAGATAGAATTATGTATTATTAGTTGCTGAAAGAATTCACAACTCCACTCCACAGATATAAACATAATATTTATGGAATTATATGAATTATTAAATAAATTATTGAAATGTATTACGTTTTGTTAATGCGGTATAGTTTTTTGCGCAATGTAAAATTATGTTATTTTCCTTAATTTGATGATAAATAGTCGAATAATAAAAAAATTTACTATAAATAAATATCCAGGGCCGGATTTAACTAGATACCTAGATCTAGGATGTCAAAATTTCAAGTAAATATAAATTTAAATTATACAAAATTGTATACAAAAATCAACAATTTCCGACAACATTTTGAAAATTTTTAGTAATATGGAAATTTAAGAGTTTTTCAAAAATTTTTGTTGCAGGTTGTTTTTGTCAATTTCACAAAATTATGTCAAATTCCAGCATTTTTTCCCTCTTAACAAAATCTGCTAATAATTCCTTAACATAAACTAGACTTTTAGTTTGATTTACCATCAAATAACTACAAATCTAAATATAAAAATAATTATTTCTCAAAATTTGCTAAAAAATCAGAATTCTAGAATATTTTGATTGATGTTTGTAATGATAACCGCCTGTAATAATTTTAATAGATAAATGAGAATTACTAGTTTAATAAATTTTTAATGAATTAACATTTTTTTATTTAAAATTATAAATATTTTACATTTTCATACAGAAATAAATTTATGGTTACGTTCTTTGTTCCGGTATTAAATTCTTATGTTAAATCATCTATAAATAATCATAAATGACCATTACATTTTTTTTAAAAAAAAGTATTTATAATAAAAAAGTCTTCTTAAATTAATTACTTTTGACATAATTTTTAATAAATTTCAATATTATGTAATTGCAAAATTTATTTATGTAATATATTTATATTAAAATTTATTAACCTATCAAAAGTTTTAGCAAATAAAATTGATCGTTTCAGTAAAATACAAACACCTGGGACGTAACACGTAAAGTATTATAATAACAACTTCAGATTTATTCGTTTAGAAAATAATTAGTTATTTAATAGGGAACGAGTTGTGACAGTTGACAGACAATATAGAAAATCATTATAAATAATTTTAAAAATATACAATCGTTAAATTAATAAATAAATTTTTGTAAAACGAATTATGTCAAACTATACAAATGATTTTTATAAAATACAGTAGCGGTCAAATAATTTATTTGTCATTCATATAATAATTTCGAAATTTTAATTTTTTTTAAGTATTTTGAATTTTACAGAACCAATAACTATTACTACACCTTTTCCAATTGTAATTCAGAAATCATCAGTTGTAATTCAGATTAGTTAATTGTATTTCAGAACGTATCAATTGTAATTCAGATTAGTCAATTGTAATTCAGATTAGTCAATTGTAATTCAAAACATTTCAACATTCGTCGAATTGCATTTTCCACAACAAACATTTTATGTATGGAACGTAGAAGATGTTAATTTACTTCATAGTTAGCGAATCTTAGGTAAAATCACTTGCAAAAAATGGGTAATCAATTGGAAAATTTTTTAGAGATTGCGGCAGATAACACAACTTACCATCAGATAACGACAGTATGTGTGTTGCGGTTAGGAGGATATTTATTTCGTAATGAAAGATCCAATTGAAATGTTAAAATGTTCTGAATTACTATTAACTAATCTGAATTACAATTGATACTTTCTGAATTCAAATTGATACTTTCTGAATTACAATTGGAAAAGGTGTAGATTAATAATTATATTACAATTTAGAGCTAAGAATTTTTATATAAATATTAGACATCAATATTTCGGTCCGATAACATAATACGGTACGATATTACACTATCATTGATGTCGTTTCTATATTTTTTTTTGTAGAGAACATTATTATGGAGGCAATTTAAGGTCCAAATTTCTGACTATTTATATTTGGCCCTTATGATTTGAGTTTCGATACATTTCTTATTATTAAACATTAATTTGCAAAGAAATATGAATAATAATATAATTTTTCCAGTAAGAAATAACTAACAGCCGGATTCTTTAAAGGTTGATATTGCGTATATAATCTTATAAATTACTAATTATATACAATTAATCTTATATATCATATTTAAATACCATTAAAACAATTCTGGAATATTATTCACCACATCATAAAACATTATGGTAAACACTAAACAATTATTATATATTAAAACTCATCATCACAACATTATATACAAATATAAAAATATCATTTGTCATCATCATCATTAATAATTGTATATTTCATAAAAAAAAGCAACATAAAATCATAATTTATAATCATTGTCATTAGTGTAACATAAAAAAATTTTATATAGTAAATTATATTTCTTTTATTTCTTAAATATATATCGGTCTTATTGACCGAAAACAATTTACCAATAGTAAAAATTTTCAATTTTGACTTATTGACCGAATTCACAAAAACAAATTGACAATTGAACAAATGCACAAATAACAAAATATCGAATAAATTATTAATAGAATCGAGTTTATGTCTTATGTCTTATGAGTTTATTTAAAAATAAGGCTTTCTTCAAAAATTGTAAAAAAATACTTAAGTGCTCTTGGCCACAAGGGTTTGCATTATATTAACTGAATATGTTTTCGAAAATTGGATTAAAATTAATTAAGTAAAATAAAACAGAAAAATAAAATTAGAAAAATAAAATTAAATTAAAAACTTTAAATATAAAATGTCACATCGAATTTTCATTCGGCAAACTTAAATTTATTCAGTTTAATGATGTATTCGGTCAATTGTGCATTTAGTCAATTTGGAATTTGTTCATTTGTGCATTTCATGAATACAATTTGGTTTAAAAAAAATTTTAAATTATTCATTTTGTACAAAATATTTATTTTTCATCATATTATTTTTATTTTTGCACTTTTTGTAAATTTTACATTTTATTTATATAATAAAAATAAAAAAAAAAAAAAACATATTATTTTTATCTATATTACACACTCGTTTTGTATGCGCAGATCGAGTTGCACTTGTTTCAGCGGCACCGCCACCAACTTATACACGTATGTACCATTATTTTCCAGCACATATGACGCATCCATTTTGTTTTTATCCACAACAACCACCACCCACACAATTAACACAACCACCATTACCGCCATTGCCACAATTAAAAGCAATTGGAAGTTCACTAGCATCAACACCAGCACAAATAGCACAAACATTGAGGTATCCAGGTAAGGTTTGTATATGATTTTATTTGTTGTTGTTTGTTTGTTTGTTATTTGATTTATGTTTGAAGTTTAGTGTTTTTTTATTATATATAATAATGTCATTGTAAATAAAACATTTAATATTAATTGAATTTTGAAACCAAATTGATATGGTAACTAACAATTTAAACAACACACCACATACCAAAATGCAATTTAAAATTATAATAGAAAACGTTCGTCTGAAAACATTTTGTTTGGTTTGGGGGACTAATCTTAAAACGGATTTTGGTTTATGTCATATTTTGTCAAGCTGTTAAACTTTCTTGAGGATGTTTAGGGTTATCAATTCAACAATATTTACATAGTCATAGAAACAACAAGAATGGATATAGTGAAGAGAGCGACATGGTAATAATAATAAAGGTATACCCAATAATAGGGACAAATGTGTTAGGAATCATCTGGAACTTGCATATAAGCTCTAACTCACTAAATTAAATTAAACCTAAATCTTTTATATGATTTCCTCTCTTATCTTTTCTTTGTTGTGGTCCATTTAAGCAAATTTTGGGGGCATTTAGTTGAGTTTTAGTCAATTTAGTCGAATCGAGATCGAGGAGGCGGTCCACTTAGTTAATATTGTTAGAATTATTAGATTTTAAACTTAAGACACATTTTTCTAACTTTATCAATTAAAACAACTATTAGTAATTTGAGTTTGAGTTATTGAAGTTTGATTAGTTTCGCAAAAGCGAAACTTGCTTAATATTATCGAATTTTATAAATTTTGCTAATTATTGTTCAGACAATTTTATTTTACGAATAAATGCAAAATAAATTCCGATTTCGATACCTCCAGAATTCAATAAATCAGTATTATTTTATGAAAATTCTTTCTAATTATACTTTCGATCGTTTTTTGATTAATTCCGAGTGGATAGAAGTATCATTAACATACGAACGAATATTATTGAATAATTTACTATTGCAGAAACCAAAATAATTTGAGCGATATCACCATAAAAAGTGATTTTGTTAATTTTTATTATAATTTATTAAATGCAGTTTTTTTTTGTAATTAAGGTCTTTTCATGCGTCCCGATGAAGCTAACCTATATACAACATTGGAACCAACATTAAGTAGCAATCCAAATGTATTTTTTCAACGTAGTGGAGGTGTTCATCCAGGAATGATGTATTAATTTTATAAGATTTCATTTTAAATTCATTTATATATAATATTTAAGTCAAGGTCCAGCTCCAGAATATAATTAAGAATTTTACTAAATAAGAACTAATATTGTACGAATCTCCAGAGTATTCAATTTTATATAATTATTATAAAAAAAAACTTTTAGTATTTTTATGTGATTTTTTTAAGTAAAATTAATAAAAAATTTTAAATTTTGTGTAATTATTTTTATTAAGCTTAAGAAATTTTGTATATGCTCCTAGGGAGTTTAAATATATATTTCGTAATTACGATCGAAATTTAATTTTTTTTTTTAATTATTTGATTTGATTTGTTCAGTGTTTTTTATTATAAGTTATCTAGTTTTAAAATAAATACAAAAATAAATAAATTAAGTAAAAAGCAATATAAAAAAGAAACAAACGATTAATTAAATTACGAATTTCACAACATGTAAATAATTAATAATTTAAATTTACACCTATTTTTTTTAGTTAGCCTAAATCCCCCTTGATTTACACGGTACAATTTTTTCACGGTTTCGTTTTACATGACAGTATCGTTATTAATATTGACAGACATCAGACATGAATTATTATGCTTTTTGAATTTTATATAGTGTAAAATGAATCATCAATTTCCAATTATTATATCAAATTTTCGTAAACATTTTCACGGTTTGGGAATTAAACGGTTGTGATTTACAGGATTTTGGTTTACACGGGAACGGATAATCTCATGAATCAATATTATCGTGTAAATCGAACGGAGATAGGTAAATATTATATAGTTAAGTAAATTGAAATATAATTTTTTTATAATTAAGTTGAATTTTATTCAAAAATAATTTCAATTTTATGGAGTTCTTTCCTATTTTTATACATTTGAGGATAATATCATTTAAAAATATATTAATTTTCTATTATAAGGAATATTATAAATAAAAAACTGTATGTAAATATAAATAATAAATATGGCAAATAAAAAAAAAAAAAACATAAAATACACGGCATTTAATATCAGTCAATGAACAATTATTTTAAATGCTTGCATCACTATCTCAAAAAAGCTGAAAATAATTAACTAACTGCCGATATAAATTTTGAGTACAATACTATGACGAAATAACTTAATGCTTGAAAACTGGGCCATGGATTCATTTTGATGTATTGATGACTGGTTATAACATTCTTATCAGTATTTATTTTTAAAGTTACCCTAAAGGATAAGTATAAATTATTAATTTTTATAGACATTATTTTATTGACCACCATTTGGATAAGTTAATGAATATCACAAAATTTCTACAGGACACATGATCAGCTCATCTAATTCTATATAGTGCTAATAAGTGGCCTTCAAAAGTTAGTTGATGATATAAATGAAGATACATAATTGGAAAATTTAGATATTACGTAAGTTATATTATCAAGGTAGTAAAAGCAAATCATAATTTGTTTTTAATAAAACCTGGAGATATTCTCGAAAATATTTATGTTAAATTGTTCAAAAAGAAAGATCGCGTGTAAAGCTATCTTGTCACAAAGACCTAGAAGTGATTAATATATAGGCATTAGTTGAAAAAGATCATTTAATTTTTATAATTTATCCCTGTTTTTACACTTTTGCAAAACCTTGGTTAATGGCAAATCCCTAATTTAAGGGAAACCCCACAAAAAATTTTGTTATAATTTTTTTCTGATCTGATCTACAAATGTTCACACCATATTTCTATTAGCCCAATTCAGTAAAGGTTTAACTAAATATTTGTAAAATAATTATTTGTACTCTATACAGAATAAATCAAAAACAATCCCAGAGACCTCGAGATATTCACACAACTATAAAATTAAATTGAATTTTTATTCTATTTCATTTTTCATACATAAAATTTAATTTAATATTTTCTTGTACTAAAATTTTGATGGATTTTGTTATTTTATATTCTTTTTAATTTTAACATAATAAAAACTGGCGTTAATATTTATAAATAAAATATGGTATTTTAAAAATATAATATCAAAAATTGCGCTTTCATAAATTAATATCTCTTAGAGGTGTAAGCATTAAAATATTTTATGTACAAAACAAGAAACCGAGTCCCTTTAACCAGGGCCGCCAGTAAATTGGAGTTATTTTGCTTTTGTTGTTACAAAATATAATTTTTAATTTATTTTTATATTTTATTACAAAGCTATATAAAAATGAAGATACGTATAACCACCAACTACACAATTGTTTACTGGTGTAATGCGTGCACCATTCTACAATTTGAATTCATAAATTTCTTGTGCATTTCAATTTTAATATTGAAATTGATAATATTTTATTGTTATATTGCAGAATTTTATAATTGAATTTAAATTTATACGCATAATAATAAATTATTTTATATATTTTTTTTAAAAAATATTTAACCGCATAAAAATATTTTAACAACAATACTCAATTTCGCGGTTCAACCTGATTTTTTTTTTGTTAATAAAAATATAATCCAATTATTTTTAATATCCAAATTGGTTTAAGATATAAAATTGATAAAGTATAATTTTTGAATTGTATTCATTTAAAAGAAATAGCTCTTGATTGGCTTTGGGTTATACAAATTATATAAGAATTTACAAAAGGTTTTCATCAATATAAATTCTGTTGTACTCTGTGTATGATGACAACCATAATTTTATCGTACAACTGAGTCTATTCCATATGTTAATCTGAATATTAGAGTATTAAAATAATTTAAAATCTATATTGAAACAACTCAATTTAGTCTTGCGTCATCCAGAAGCCACTGAGCTAACTAAAATTAAAATATCACCTGAACCTGAACAAAATTGGAAAACTGCTGAACATATAATTTGGGAATATGAAAGTTAATGTCTGGAAAAACTGAAATACTTAACTATAACCAAGCAATTACTAATCCAGGCTCTAATCTCTTTAGTAATATTTTAAGCTAGGATATTTATCAACTGTAAACTAAAAGGTTTCGGAGGAAGACTCGTGCTTTAACAATTTTTATACTATATTAAATGAAACTGAATCCAGTAAAACATTTCCGCAGTTCGGTACAATTAATTGCATTTTATTTTTACACCAGTAATGTATACATATTTAATGAACTTCTTTGAGAGCACTAGTCATGGGAGAGAGTTTAAACATATTTGATGTATAATACAGAACTATACAACCATTTCGACTGCAATAATTATGAAACTTCAGTATAACTATAACAATTCTAATCTGAACTAATCTACTTTAGCACACATAAAGTATTACATTGAAGCAAAAAGAATTTGAAACTAAATCCACCCCCAATCGAATACATTTAATTTAAATCCACGGAATTATTGTCTTTGCCGTTCCCATTATTTTAATAAGGATTCCGAATCATGATTTAATTATAATGTATAAGCGTATAAAGTTAAATTATTCCAATCTCTAAATTTGCTTTTTTTCATACATCTTACAGACAGCAATTAGCATTGTGGGATTATTTACTGAATAAAAAAAATGTAAATTAGAAGTTACAATGTAAATTAGAGTTTTGTAAAATGTAATGAAAATTATAGTCACCAGTCAAACTTCATTTTGTTAGAAATGATGCCACATCATTACATAAAGTATAAATTTATTGTATTTTTTTTATATATTATTTATTCGCCAACAAGTTGAACTTTATATTTGCTAAAATAAATAAATAGAATGAAAAGAATGGTTTGGCTGAGATGGGTAAAAAGTTCTTTCGTAAATATAGTAATTGTTTAACAAGTGCTTCTTAAGTAAAAGTAAATATTTATACAATGTCTGCGTGCATTTTGCATAGTCGTGATAAAAAATATCATCGTTATTTATTTTGCGTCATTCAACAATAATTTTGAAATGGTAATAAAAGAAAATTATTATTATTATTTTGTAAAATAAATATAATTTTTATACATTTTCCATCATTATTTGCAGACATTTGTTTTGGCACCAAACGAAAATTTCTTTAAATTACTTTTAAAAAAAAAGGAAAATGATAAAATTACAATAAATGTTACAAAAATATTTTGTACACCGCTTAATATTTACAAAATAAATTGCAAGTAGTTCACATATTTATTTGTTATAATGGTATACAGACATTTGCAGACATAGTTTAACAATTTAAAGCCATTTAGAAGTAAAAATGAGTTCTGGTATATAAATAAATGTCTTTTAGCCATTCGCATTTTTTTGAATCGTATATTATTATAACAAATATAAATAAGGATATAGAGTATAAATTTGTCTACACTTTAAAGAGTAAACAATTGTGTAGCTCTCAAAATAAAATTTACATAGTTTGTATACCACTTGGATTCTATAGCACACCATATTTTATAGGATCTACATTTGCCTTAGTATCATTAACTCGACTAATAGCTAATATTATTAATTAATATGACTGCAATTTCAGTTAAACTTCAAAAGCTTAATTCCATTTAAGATAACTGTTATTATCACAAGATTTTCAAGTAACCTGCAATGGAAAACATTTGAAACTAATTTTAAAAAAAACTAATTACTAGATTCCACTTACATTTAATGAAGTATACTAGAATTCAAAACCTAACCTTTTAAATGCAGTATTTCCTAACATATAGTAAATATTGTGAGGGGTTAAGACGGATAGTGTTTAGAGTTAAATCCATAATATAGAAAATTGTCATTCTATATATGTGGATGGTAATGGCGACATGGCAATATTCCTGGAATATAATAACAAAGTAATAAAGAACATGTGTAAAACATAACTTTCTTTTGGATAACACTAATGCTCATTTATTTGAAAGCTACATATATCAAAAGAATATGATCAAGGAACTTAAGGTATAATAGGATAAGTACATGTTCAGATAATTCTAAAATATTTGGCCAATATCTCAACATATTCAAAATTAGTAAATTATAATTTAAAACTAATTATAATTTATTAACAAACCGCAACATCTTAAAGCTTCTATATGTAACCCAGTCATTGTATGATCGAAGGAAATGAGAAACGAGATGATCTACCAAGGAAATGTGCTAATGATGTGTCTTTACATCCAGTACAAATTAAAAGGTCAATAATTAATTGGGCTAATTGGAATGAGCATAATAGTTGTGTGTATACAAAAGGATTCCAGCACATTCCTGACCAAAGTAAATCCAAGAAAATTCCGAAAATTAATAAATCAATGAATCTAGTCGTCACGGGACATGCAATTCATAAGAAGCATGCAATGAGATTAGGTACAACATCTCCCAAAATGTCCTTCGTACGATGTAATCTCGAAGTTCCTACTCCTTTTAAACCAACCAACCACACAGAAAGAACTATTTTATTAATTTTATGAACCTATAATTATATCTTTGGTATTCCAAAAATATACAGACCACAATTAAGTCGAATTATAAAAAAAAATGTATCAGAACTTATGTATATAATTTATTCAGTCTTCTAATAACTATTATTAGTATATATATGTAGGTGTTAAAGTAATTAACGATTAACATTTAAATAATCACTTATTTAATATATAAAAATTATCAATTTAAAAACCATACGAAAACAGAAAAAGGAGGTATAAAAAATAACAAATCACAAAATTTAACAATAGAGTAACTAGAGGCGACGACCAATTAATAGCTATATACAGCATCACGTTGTTTTTCTTCAGAAATAGTGTATTCAAACATATTGTAACAAAAAAAAAAACAGAGTAAATCCATAAAATACTTAGAAAGAGATTAATTCTTGAAATAACGTAAAATCAAGAAGCAAAAAATTACAATAACAGAGAATAATTTTTATTCATATATATCTAAAACATAATTCATACCACAAACAAAAAAAAAATAAGGTCGAAATTACGTGGCGAGCTACTCATTAGGTTCAATGACTCCTACACACATTTTACTTTATGTGTTCTTCTATACGTCAGACAACATATTTTGAATAGCTATGAACTAAAGGTGGGAGAAAATTGTAACAAACAGATTTTACGTGTGCAATTAAAATGCGAACACTTTTTTTTATTTATGCGGTGTAGTGTAATGCTATGTAAACAAACAAAAAAATATATTGTATTCAAGTTAAGCCTATCCAGTGGACTGATAACTTGGACTGATGTGTAACCAAATAAAAATTATCCTAAAAATATAAGAAAAACAACAGAATAAAATATTCAACATTTAAAATCTATGAATAATTAGCTGAAGCGTATTACCGAAGGATTTATGAATCCAGGCTATAGAAATAGGTACGTTGTCCTTCAAAAAATTCTTTATAATGTATAATTTTTGAATCACGAATCTTTTATCAGGTCGGAACTGTATCGGCCAAATAGTTTATGAAATATTAACCAAATCATTGTGACACGGATAGTAACTATATCGTCTCATATTCACCTTCACACGATCTTTACAGATATTTACCTAGGATCTCCGTATCGTATATATGATTAATTATAATTATTGCTCGTGTTGCAGCTTTGACATAGTGATCGTAGTGCACTAGTTACAATCGTACTAATATAAAAACATGAATTGATTATTAAGATTGTTATCGTATTCAGATTTTTCAAAATAAATACTTTTGTGGTGTCAAAGTATATACAAAATTATAGATGTCCACAGACGAAATTATGATAAGAACTTATACTAAACTTACCGACTTGCAGAACTAAGGGTATCAACTTAAAAATCACGAAGACTATTAATTACAATTACGGTGCACAAAAAACAGTCCATAACTCGATCTCTTAAATTATAAATAAGAAAACTGAAAATTTTTCTAAAAATCCATATTTCATTTTACATGGTTACATTGTAAACTATTTTGACGTTGACGTAAATTCTTGGAATATATAGAAATAAATAAAAAATAGTGAAACTTAAAGATAATAAATTTAACTATTTCATTTTTAATCAGAGAACATCTCCGAGGCAATCGTGTGTAACCACTTAACATAAAAATTACAAATCCTTATAAATTTTATTGTTCCAAATTGAAATAAATATAAGAAAAGTATAAATTATAAAATCGGACGAAATATCGGAAATTGTTACTTTACCAATCCTCTTTCTATGTTTGCCATCACATTAAAAACGCTTATAGCAAAATTGTATAGTACATATATAGATACTCTTAATTTTGATTGAAATAATGTAAATGCCCTCTAAGCATTAATTACTTTGAGTAGAACATTAAAAAAAATGACATATTCTGTAACTATATAACATGTTATCAATTTTATACATTTTTCTATATATAAATAGAAATGATTTATAATACAAAAACTGGTTAATTAGAGTATTTCAAAAGCTGCTTAAAGGGTCTAATTTTTATCAAATAATGTAAAGAATTAACAAAATTAAATTACATATATACAAAATCAATCATTTCTTAGAAGCCATAGAGAAATGTTTAATATGTAAAGTTAAATTACCAATAACAAGCTAATTCTTGTTATTATGTAATTAATTTCTTCAATTGAATTTCTTATATATATATCATATAGAATAAAGTAATTTAACACGCAAACCAATAAATTGGCATCAAAGAATTATACAAACGATTGATTACAAAATTCAAAATACGCCATTAGCTATGCGAATCAAATTATATAATTTCATATTCATTTTATATATTTTTCATGTCCATTTCAAATTATATAATTGAAAGTTTTGAAATCTTTAGGCAAACATTGAAACTATATTAATATAGAAATTCCAAATAGAATAGTTTTAGTATAATATCTAAAATGATCTTTTGAATTTAAATTGATTAGTTTTGTGTTTTTCTGAAAATCTTTAATTTAATAGAAAAACATGAAAATTTAGATTCATTAAAAATATAATTATACTAAAAAATGACCTAAAGGTTTACATAGTTTTCTGAAAATTCATAAAATTATTTTGCTATAAAAGATTTATTGCCGTATTCAATTTGGTATATGAATAATTTCTATAGGTCACTTAAAAATATTCTGACAATTTTTGTATATTTTAAATATATTTAAAAATGACAATTTATGAAAACGAACAAATAACTTAAGCTCCATGGAGCTATCTAGTTTAACTTAACTTATTAAACATTATTGTAATTGGTAACATGAAAAGCGTAATTTACTTGGAGCCATAAATAAAGAATTGTGTTAAAGAATTATTATTTGTAAGTTCTCAGCGGTAGCTAGTGCCGTAAGTTACTCTCTTGTTAAATACCCACGTTAACCAGTTAAACGATATAGCCAGTAAACGACCTACATTTCCTTAACGCAAACCATAATCTGAAACAGTGCTAAAGTGCTACTCGAAGTCCTGGACAGTTTTATATCGAACCAATTAGTTTGGATCCATTTATCTAATTTCTTTCAATATACTAAAGAAAAACGAAATTGGTTAGGTTTTTATGGAGATTGTAAATTTACGGGAATATTAAGTAATTTATTGAAAACTGTGCATCACAAAATATCATTTCCTTAGAATGAGAAGATCACTTTTTTCAATAGTATTTTTGTTTTGTTTTGTAAATACTTTCCTAATTACTTATTCTATACAAAACATAATTCTAGTTATATCATTTTCACTTTTATCTAAAATATTCCATTTATATATTATTTTCAAACTGCCAATGCATGCCACTTGGCTTACTGCCTTGGCAATTGAAAAATTTATCCAATAAAATCAATTAAATTGTATAATAATATTTGTAATTCAAATACAAATGTTTCATATAGTTTTGATCCGTATACGGATATTAATAAAAAAAAAATCTCATTTTAATCTAAAAATAGTTACGTTACCAAAGTATTCTGTCGTTCGTCTGTGTATATATAAATTTCTTGTTTGTCATCATATTTTTCCTTGCAAAGATGTTTCTATCATTTCTGTTGTTCAATTTGTCAAACACTGTTTTTCTTATACAATATTTTTATCTATATCTTTTATATATAGAAAAATTTTTACTTAACATTTTCTTTAAAGTTCTATGCTGTCTGGTTTATAAATATATATAAAAAACAAAATCTATGGAAAAGGCGCCCCCTATACTTGTTTTTTACCTATATAGTTACAACAAACATTATATTTTTATCTTCACTAAATGGTTTAGAAAAGATAAAAAAAAACAAAAAAAATTATATATGAAAACAAGTTTTCAAGCAAAAAGTTTCATATCTTAGAGAGGTCTTAAGCATATGCGGAAATCTAACATTAACGTACAACTTAATATCAATTTTACGATTTTATAGTTACTTTTTTTTTGTTGGCGAATATTTTTTCCTTCTCTTTCAGATTATTTCATTTTAAAACTAAGTACCGTGTGACAGAAATTTTGTATTTCGAATTAATTCTAGATTTTTTTATTTTTAATAAAAAATATAAATTAAATTAAATCTTATAAATAAACTAAGCAAAAAAAAAAATAATATAAATAACATTAATAAAATTAAATAAAATCAAATTAAAATAAAATTCATTGCAACTTTTATAAGGAACAGATGGAAATTATAAAAATATTCTGGAGGATTTTAATATTTTTGGTAATCTTCTAAATTGTGTTGGTGCAATTGATTAGAACCACATAGTTTCAACTGAAATTGATTATTTTTATAGAAATTTGTTAATATTTTATAAGAACATTTTTGACTAATAAAAGCAATTTTCAATAATTTATGAAATAAACTAAGAGTTTCAATAATTAATTAGAAATAGAGTGAGAGTTAACGATACAACTCAACTATTTGATTCCTTGGTAGATCATCAACAACTTGTGGATAAAGTTAAGCAATAAAGCAAGCAATTTAGCTTGAATATACAAAAAAAACTTCAGCAATTATGCCAATTGCGATCTTAACATCAAACTTCGGTCAATATTGCTAAATATAACAACCATGAAAAAGCTTGAAAAGCATTCGAGACATGATGTTATCGTCGTCGAAAAAATGCTGCTAATTTTGGTCATGTAATGAGAGGTTCTAAGCTAAGCTATTATAATTTATTGTGCAAGGAAAAATTTAAAAATAAACGTTCAATCAGTTAAAAGCAAATCGAAGGTAAATGTGTAATAGGAAATAAAGAAAGAAACTGGACATTTTTTTATAACAATTGGTGAACTAATACAAGCCGCAAGAAATAGTAAGGTTTACGTTTGCCAATATACGATAACTATGTAATTGCCAACAACCAGAAGTGGTTAGGTACCAGCAGATAAAGAAGAGAGAAAATCATAGAATATCAAAATTTTGCATTTAGAACCACCCTGCATCAAATTCATGGACAGGTAACATCAACTAGTATTTGAAAAAGAATTTAACTTTTTAAAATAATGAAATAATGAAAGTATTTTGCGATATTTCCTTTTTAAATTAATTTGTTGTTTTTTTTTAAGTTTTATTTATTACATAAAACTTGATTTCATTTTATAAATATGAAGCCCATGAAAATTATAACACAAACTTGATTTTATTTACTATGTACGTATGAGAAACGGAAGCAATTTGCTATTAAAATTAACTCTGAAGTTAATTTAAAACTTTTATCGTTTTGCAATTTATTATAATATATTTTGTAATAGAATTTAACTACATATATAATAGTTAGCTGCTAAAATATATTTTAGTTTAGAAGCTAATATATAATAGCGAATGATTAAGAAATGAAAATGCTCATATACTTAATCTATAAACATGGCGTATAATAATGAATTACTCTGGGAATAAACATAAATTATCTGTAATGCATATATTTAGTATATATAATTTTAATTTTATTAAATTATTTTGATTATATGCTCATTTCGTGGACTGTTAAACAAACAAATAATATAAATTTACTATAGTTTAATTTTATATTAAATTAAATTGTAAAAGTTTTTGTGTAATTCGATTGTAAAATGAATTTAATTCAAAGTATTAATCATAAATTGTATTTAAAATCGTTAATGATTTTATATCTTATTACAAAGAATAAATTTATCAAGCATTAAATCACTGACCAGCTAACAAATTCATCTTGGTAAATAGTTGGAACTCATCGAAACTTCTAAAGCATATTAATTTTATTTACAGTATTATTCTATTTCACAATTCTACGATATTATTTCTGTACAAACATTTTCAGCATACATTAAAACTAACCGATCACACAGCGTTTCAAAACCGCCGTCGTAATCTGAAAAGAGTTCGTACTCTAAAAATCTCGATATAACCTCTGCGAGTGCTGGACAGTGGATAATGGAATTGTTATTCTATATCCAGTCTCGGTTCCATACAGGTTTTAAGAGTTCCAGACAGTTATATAATAGTTGTTCCAATCGGTTTTACTGCCACAGTTTCATGCTGTTTCGGTTCTTCCTGTCCCTGTTTCTATCTTGGTTTATATACAGTCTATATACAGTTTTTTCCTGTCAAGATGACATATTATGAGTGCAAATTGTGCTAGAAATTCCCGCTGAAACAAGTTAAACATATAAGTTACCATAAATAAGTGAACTAAAAAAAAATCATATCGATCTTAACGAAAGGATCAAATTATTTTCAAGATAAATCATTAAAGATAAAACTATTTTAAATTAATATTATAATTTGTTTCGAAAACTATTAATCTAATATTATTTTGTTAAAGACCAGTTGCAGTTGAATTTAGGTAATAAAAATAATTTATACGCCGATGAAATTTAAACTAGCCAATTATGTAAAAAAGTATTACGTACAAATTATATAAGCAAGTTTGTCTTCTCATCCGAGTATACTATCTCATATATGATGCCCTTCTGATTCCTAAATCAGTGTAAAAAAATTTTTTTAATCATTTTCACGCAATCTATACATTCGATACGCTCAACTCTCGCTAATATTTATTATCTATAACTGAAGAAGATGACTTTACAAGTTAGAAGTTTTACTGGTTTATTCAATTACACGTTTTACAGGTGGAAAAATTATATTTATAATAGTTTTAAATAGTTTATAGAAGAAAATATTCAAGAATAAATATTGAGTTCATTTTTTATTTATTTCAGTTATTCAAAAAGCCAGCCACCGATTACACTTCAAAACTCAATTAATCATGAACCAAATAAATGGAATTCAAAATAATTAATCCAAATTCAAGTTAATTAAAAATGTAAAATCAATTTAAAAAGTCTTTAAAATTATCTTTTGCATAAATTTTAAAATAATTGATTTCTTTTATTCAAAAACCACCTCGAATAGGTCGAGTTATTATTGTCACCTTTATGTCAACCATTCTGATGGAAACTATTTCCTCTTGTGGACGAATTGCTTTGGGACAAGTTACTTTTACATTAATTTTGTGTTTTGGATTACAATTCCGTAATATAATATCAAAAAATCGATTTAATTTCAAATAAAGATTTAAATTTTATGTATTAAAAATTTGCTTTCTTATATCTTGTTCACGTTGTGCGGAGTGGAGTGGACTAAATTTGTGTATCCTCCACCTGAACAAGATATTAATTTGCTTTCTTAATACTTTCTTAATTATTTGGCGGTACAGCTTCTATTAGTATGGGGTAATGATAAGAGTTCCTCCTTTCATAGAGTATTGAGCAGCAATTCTCCATTTCTCAAATCTACTTTGACATCATCGGAGATTTGCCTTCCTTCTTCAGCACCTACACTCAGGTGTAGAAACAAAGCTAAGTTTGATTGGAATCGTATCTTCAATTCACGCAATCCTAAGAAATTGTATTACATAAATTTATTTTTATTCAAATATTTTTAAATGAATAAAATTAAAATGTCAAATAAATAATATAAATAATTAATTTTATTTTTATTATATTTATTTATTTGAAAACTCATTGACCTCTGAAATAATATATTGAAAATAAAAAATCATCAAAAAAATTATGTAAACTCGTGCGGTTTATGTAATAATAATATGTATAATAATTGATCACGTGCCTATAAATCAAAAACATAATAAAAATTCTGGGAAATTTTTTGCAAAATGAAGAACACCAGCCCATAATTTAATTCTCAATATTATGAATTCAAAAAATTGGACTTAAGTTTACTTTTTCTCGATGCACAAAATTTTAAATCCTTCTGGGCAAATTCATATTTTTACAAGGAGTTAAATATGAATAACAATGAAGTGTTGTGATAGAACGAGAAGTTTTTTAAAAAAAATTCAAACCTATGGAATTTATGTGTCCGTTTCCGAAGCAATATTTTAACACAATTAATTAATTAATTGCTTGCTATATGGTTTTTAATTTAAAGTAATCCCAGAATAGTCAATACTTAACCGAGTTAGTTTTCAATCCCACAAAAGTTACCAGCAAATCAAAGTTCTAACATGCTAGCCTTAAATTTGAAACATCGCTTATTTTCATCTATCTCTAAATGTTATGTAAAGTTCGGGCAGCTTCAGTGTGTAAATGAGTCCACATGGTAATATTCCTGAAATTTTTAGCATAAATCTCTTTTTTAACCGACGCTATGTTTTCGACTAACCCTTAAGTTAGCATAAAAGAATTTGGAATGTTGATTTTATTCTGGATATTTCATGGGGGCATATCGAATATCATTTTAACAAGAAATTATTGAAAGTAAATTTAAAACTTGTACTTTTTATAATATTTTTGTTTGTTTCTTGAAGAGGATGAAATTATTTTTGTTTTTGGTGGCATGATATTTCAACGAAAAATATTATGTTATCGCATTAGAGAAAATATATTGAAAGAAATGAAAAATATCGTGAGTTTTTAATATTAAGTGCGAGTCACGCATAACGAGGGGGAGTTATTTGTGATGGAAATAATATATTGCAATTTGTTACGTTTTGCTGTTTACAATCTAAAACCAATAACTTTTTACGTTGGTTTTCATTTCAACTATAAATAGTATCTTAAAAAGTTTTGTAATTTGAATATATTATCATATTTAAAATTTACAAATTACAAAGGAAATCTTGGAAAAGTTATCTTTCGAACATGAAACTTGAGAACGAAATCAAATATTCAATATTTTGAAAATTGGGAAATTGAAGATTTAAATACTTCAATTATTACAAAGCATTTTTAAAATATTTCAGTAATTTTTGAGATATACTATATATTTTAGCAAGAAAATACGCTGTACAATTAACTTAAATGGCTCATTGTTAATAACGTTATTAAAACGAAATTTACAAAGCTGTTACTCTATAGATGGTCTTATATTAATTAATATAGATAAAAATGCCATGAGTGATATGAACTTTATAGTAATAGTGTATTAATAAATAGTGAGTTTTACAAACGCTACTCATCATTATTTTGTAGACTTTGAATTGGTGTTATAAACAAATCCATATGCTCATTTATCCAAAATATAGTTTTGGTATTTTAAAAGCGGCTATTTTGATTGATTGATTAATTCTATAAAAGTTGTCACTAGCGATATACACTTGGCCCGTTACACATTGGTATCCAAGCCAGAACCCCTTCTTCATACAGTTCATATATATATAGTTCATACATTTAGTAGGAAGCAAAATATCTGCGTTGGTGGTGCAGGAGACAGGGACAGTGACAGAAATAGTATTCAATAGTCTCATGTACGATACTGCACCTTGTATATAAAATGTAGATCTTAAAGCCATGATACTTTAGTATTGAGTGAGCTTTTGGTAACAGGTACTAGCGACAATTTTATGTAAAAAAAAATTAAATGGAAAAAATATAAACCAATAAAATATCGAAAATTCTTAAATTTAATTACAGAAATTCTAATAAATCACACATTTTTCAAAAGATCTGGACATTTTCAAAAGATTGATGAGGTTTTTCGAATCTGTCATGTATTTCGATTCATGGCCATTCTCATTTTTCAGGAATATATTCCAGAATGTTTACTTACTTGCACACTTTTAGAGACACATGAAAATACTATATAAATCTTACAAAGCCATTTCAGTTAATGGAAACGTCGAAAAAATAAAAATGACTTGTGTATTTTTATGAACCAGGGGAAAATGCTTTAAATATTGTGGACTATTGACACAGAAAACTTGAAATATAAATTAGATACTTAATTAGAATAGAACAATAAATTGAATGCATTAATTAATGTTTGTTAAATATGTTAAGTTATGATAACTTTTTGAGTTAACTTTACAAAACTTTATTTATAAATATCAAAGTTTATTTTATATTTAATAAAATATAATGTTTATTATGCGAATTAGATCACAAGCTGATGATGCTCTGCTATACGTTTAGCATAAATATACCAGAAAAAGAACCCTGAAATATTATAAATTATTTTTTTATTATATTAATTGAGAAAATATTTATAACAATATTGTTAACAACAATAAAAAACTTATGTTAAAATTATAAAATATATTTCAATAAATTTTCATATGATAACATACTATACGAATAAAACGTATATAAAAGGAATTTTATGTATTTAGATATTTTTAATGTCTTTGGTTGATTGCAGAATATTAATTTTTCTTTTAGTATGTAATTTATTGGAAATTGTTAGTTAACTGAAACGTGATCATAAAATGTAAACGTGTTATGTTAAGTAACGTCTCTGTTATAAAAAAAGAAATATCAATCTTAAGAATAAATACTCAATAATATTCGATTCACCTTTCTTAAGTACATATTTTGACTCTGTGAAAATGAAGTTCAAGAATAACATCAGCAATTTGTGGCAATACTGTTCTCCAATTGGAATTTCGTTATTTGGTAAACACACTTTTCAATATTATCCATTCATCGTGGTCTTAAACGACCTCAATCTAGGGTTTGATTTAGTTTTAGCGTTTAATATTTGATGTTGCTCATGAAAATGTTTTTAAGAAGCTTGTTCTGCATGAAAATAATTAAATATGCCTTATGACTAAATCTTAACAGAATTGGCTGACGACTTAACTATCAGTGAAAACCTATGAACAGATATAATGTTATAATTTAAAAATTCATCTTAACGCAACTCTATGAGTTAGTGCCGTACCTATATAAACGTATTTCCGAAGTGAACAATGGAGCATTTCCGAATGTATTTCCGAAGTGAACAATGGAGCCTTTCTTCATTTCGTAAATACGTTTATATGTACGCCACTAACCCATAGAGCACAAATTAATACTAAGATAATATAATAAAAAAATGTACTTAGAGATATCTAATTTACTCCACAATTTCATTATAATTAAGCTTTGCTAACCGTATAGTGAATTGTAGTTAAGATTATAATGGATTAGTATCCATCTGGTACACTACTTCATTATATAGTTTTTCACTATTTTACTATATATATTTAACACTACAAAATTAAAAATAATTTATTTTTTTTGAATTTGTAATTTCCTTATCAAAAACATACCAAGTTGCGTTAACTAAAAGTAACAATTTCCAAGGCGTCGTCGTAGGAGTATTAAAAATTATAATAAAAAATCGTTTGTAATAAAAACACGAAGTAAATAATATAACAAAAATTCAATTTATTTCTTTTCTTTACAAAATTATATATGGCTATCATTTTCATATTAATTTTTTTTTCATATATACTATTTTGATTGGCATTCAATAATAATAATGATCTATTATCACTACACGATCTTTTCAAGAGTCTATCCATTTTAGAAATAAATTTCTAGAAGATAAAGCTATAATAAAAATAAAAAAAAAAAACTTATTGAAATATGTACAAAAATTCTAGTTAGCATAGAAGTAGAAGAATTTTATTTGTGAATAATGTTTATTGAAATTAAGAATAACTTTTTTTTTTTTTTTTTGAAAGAAATACCAGACCATTACATCTTATGAGAGATGTCTTACAAGTCCTATAGAAAGTAATATAATCAAAAAATCAGTATATTATTCGTTACCAATATTCAAAAATTTAATAAAACTGTACTTTTTAGCATATTTTATTTATAGTTAGATAAATGAATAGTTTTCGAAGATATAACCCAAAATAAAAAATATGTTTTATAGAAATTGGTTCTTCATTCTAAATTTTGACGACATGGCTTCATTTAAAAAGATTACATATTTCAAAAATAAATTATTTATATACAAACTAATTATTCATAAATTTTTTAGCAAATCTTCATTCCGAAATCCCTTACCCCAGGTGTGTTAGCCTTTTTTGAGCTACAGCCTCGCCAATCAAATTCTACATAATAATATATCTCAATAAAGTGTTTAAAAAATATTATAGAATTATAAAGTATCATTAGGAACAACCATTAAACACGGTTTGTTGTATACTAAGAGCCTCTAGAATGTCCAGAATTAAGTTGTTATTTAAAAAGTACCTGGCGTGCTGGCGATTTATTAAAAACTTGGTTGGTTGGTTGGTTTAAGAAAGGGGGAAAGGAAGTGACCAAACCACGTACCTAGACCGTACGGCCCGTTGTACCCCCTTACGAAACGTTGACCATTCTCACCACGAATCGTGCCATCCCACTTCCTTCATAAAGTTTGTCAACTTCGCAGGTTTTAACCGTTTGTTACACAGATAAGGACAGATAAGGTCATCCTCAAAACAGCCTCTACAAGCTGTTTCAGTTATCATTCTGAGTCATTCTGATTAAAAATTCAGTTTATTTCAATCTCATCAAAGTATATGTCAATAACTTGCTCAATACTTAATCCTTAATATGTACAAAGGTTTTCCCTTATTTTTTCATTAAGGTATTGTAAATGTTTGCTACTTCTTGGATGACTGCGTCTATATTCAAGATTTTTTGTGGTTTAAAAGTTAATAGAAATATTTAAAAAATATTGTTTGAGTAACTGCCGATTCGTAACTATAAATAAGTATTATATACTATGCCCAGATATTATAAAGAAACGGCCTTTAGACGAAGGTTAAAATTAAAATCTTTTGAATTAAAACATATTTTTTTTAAATTGATTATTTTCCGCATAATCATTTTTCAAAATAAAAAAACCGCAATTATCTATACACGATATAATCAAAAAAATACGATATATTTTATGAACTACATTTCCTAGAAATTCATTTTATAGTTTTCTATTGATATTTATCTTTTATTTTCGTATTTTCATAATTTGAAAATTATACTAAATTATTTGACAAAAAAAAAAACAATATTATATTAAATTATAATAATATTATCCGATGAATCTCTAAGATTTCCCATAATTTCTGAAATATTCTAACCATATACTTCTTCTATATTTTAATTTTATTTCAAAACTCGATTTACGAATAAAATTCGTCCCAGAAAATTCAGTTCATCACATAAAAATTGATCACAAGAAAATTCATCGCAAAAAAATTCATCGCAAGATAAATTCACCGCATGGATAATTCATCGCAAGGAGAATTTTAATTTTACCATCGAATAATATCACGAAACATTTTTAAAATATGCGATAATTTTTCTATTTATGGCAATGATTTTTTCTGTATGTTGATGAATTTTTCTTGCACTATTAAATTTCCCATGAAGAATTTTCCCTGCGATTAATTTTCTTACAACGAATTTTTCTTATGATATATTTTATACTTGCGATGAATTTTCCGAACACATTAAAAACTCTTATTCTTTTATATAATAAAAATACAATATAATCATCATTGCTCGCTTCTCCGCCCACCATAATTTTAAAATTATGACCTCCATATTTCCACGTACCATGATATAATTTATATGAAACAATATCCACCTAATTGCCAACATCATTATAATTTGTCTATAATATTACTAATATATAATAACTCATATTAAATTTAATCTTTTCGACCTTAAATCAATTTAACGTAAAGGAAATTATTTCATCTTGCACTCTCTGGGTATATAATATTATTCCTTGGCTACTAACTCATCACTTACAAAAAAAAAACTTCTCTGCTCAGAAACAGACAAGATGTGTAATTCCATCTTTAAAAATACATCTTAATTAAGCTACCAAAAAATTGAATGTATATAATACCACAAAAACATTGAATCAAAACCCAACCAAACATAAAATTATTATATAGTTAGTTAGTGATCTACAAAAAAAAAATACATTGGCTACAGATCATATTTTAATCAAGTTTTCTTCTATATAAATAATTCTTTAAAAAAAATATATAATGTAAGGGGATAATTAACTCTAATGAGTTTAATGTTACACCAATGGTTACAACATATTAAACGGTTTTATCTTTATACAAAATCACTATCATCGCAAAAAACGCGCCCGCTATATTAACCATATACCAAATGAGATTTATATTTTAGATATATGATATTTTTGTGTAGCAGGGACAAGAATTGTAATACCCGATAACGTTATAATAACGATTCAAATTCGATGTTTCCAAATAACTTTATTTCTTAGTTATATATAAATGGTATACAAGGACGTTTAGATGATTCCAATATTATTTTCCAGCTTGTTCTATCATTGATTTCTACTCTCCAGTTTCAAATGTTGAATTTCTTCATGTCACTATTAGCTATATGTTGCTAGTAGCTACACGATATTAATACCGAATTCAATAACATTTTATAACGATGTACAATTTCGTTATTTCGTTTTTAATAGCGATAATATCGCTCACATCGTTAATAAATGTCTTACATCATTGGTGTATATAAAAAAGCTGTTAAGATATTTTAATTTTAATGAAGATTACTTACAATATTTAAGCATTATTTTATTCGTTGTTTAATGAAATTAAATTTTTCGTAACGTTACTGAATAACATATAGAATCGTAGCGTTCCCTTCTATATATAAAAAATTCTCGTACCAAGTTTTGCTTTTACTGGTGTTTTTTTTAGATAATCTTGATGCTGTAGCTATTTTATTCTTGTAAGATTTACGTGCCCATGAAAAATATATTCTGTATAACTATGTTAGCTATATTTATTTGGAAAATATTTTGGAAATTATGTGAATAATAATAAAGATATAAACACTGAAAAAAATATTTGTGGTATAATTGTTTTTTTTTTTTAATTTTAACCACTGATCATATTATTAGAGAAGAGTGCAGCTCTGGTTCTTTTACGTAATATTAGCTTACTTGAAGGATTTTTTGTTTGAGCCCATCCATTATACATTTACAGTTGAAACAGACGTGGATTCGTAGATGAATCAATTTAATTTTACTTCCAGTTAGAAAAAAATATTGACTCTTAAGAGCTTGATTTTATTTGATATGTGAACTATCTTAGTCGTATGTGATTAACGTAGGATTTATATTAAGTAATTCTTCTATTTTAATATTATCTTTATATCTATGAATTAATTACTAACCATTTTAAGTTTTTTAAATTGTGATTGTTTTGTAATTTAAGTAATCCTATAAGATTTCATTTTACTCTAATATAAGATATTTTTTAATTTTGCAATATTTGTTATTTGAAACGTCCTGAACTACTTCTTATGTGCTTTTAAGATAATTGTAAAAAAATTAATACATTTTTTATTAATTGTTTTATTTGTATTAAGTAAATTATGTTCATCCTGTGCATAAAGATAATAAATAAGTTTTTACTATAGAACCATTTCAGATACAACAAAATTAAGGATCATGGAAATTATTTATATACGAAATACATTGTTTTATGTAGAATTTATTTAGGATTATTTACAAAGAAACTGCACCCCTTCGTACAAATTATTATATCACGCATTTACGCACCTACGCAAGATTTTAACTGATTATAATGCTAAGAACCTGTGCCACCTTTGCAAATACAATAAACTAAGTTGTACTTATATTTTTGTTGAAATCAAAGTATATTTATATTTTTTAAGCATCTTGTCAAAACTATGTTCTCGGAAGGTGGTTATCGATGTGTCATCATGCTTTGTAATCAAACTAATGCGCATACAATTTACTTGGCACAAGATAATGTGCATAATATTTGGCTGTGAATTAATCACTTCAATAGAAAAACTGCATTATAAAAATATTTGTTACAAATCCTTGAAGATTTTCTGTATAACTGGTGTCCTACTGATGGTTATACTCTAACCTCTAAGGCAACATAAAAATTCCATTTTTTACAATTCATATTGTTATCAATTATCATGTTGCGTTTAATTATAATTGTAATCTGAGCATTTTGTTAGTAAACATTTTAATATTTTACCAATTGAATCAAGTTTCTATAGCATTTGAAGACATTATAATTCCTTCATACTGTCTACGTTTGCGGAAACAAAACTTACTTCAACTTAATTAAAAATAAATATTGTTCAAGTTTTTATTTGTAACAAATTAAAGATCTGTAGTTCACTCTAGTTCTCTCTATATATAGTTCCGCCAAAATAACTATATAAACACTAAAAATATTTCAAAAATCTATGTTTCGAATTTTAAATCCATTTATTTATAAGCTATGTAAAAAAAAAAAAAATACAAAATATTTTATGTATATCATATTTTAAAAATATGTAATAAATTTTATAATTATGTTGCCTTTTTATTTTTTTCTGTAAAGTTATATTGTACTTGATTGTAAATTTACGTTTTAGTCATAAACAATAATCCATGTTTTAACTATTTTTATATATATATATTTATACTTTTATTTAGTTTATGGTGAAATAAAATAACTTATAAAAATATCTTTAACACTCTTGGCGTTTATATATGTATTTGTATAGCTCATCCAGGACACATTAATACAATAAACAAAAAAAAAAGAAACAAATCCAACCAATGCCATAAAATTAAAATCATTAAAATACCTATAGATTCCGTATATAAAAATTTAATGCTTTTTTAGCCAGCTCACGCAGATTTTCAACGACAGACAACAACAATACTGGGACATTTGGACACAACAAAATTGTTTGGACAAAAACTACCTTAAAGCTAGAGAAATACAATAATAACATAAAAAAAATCGTTATAATACCATAAGATTAGAGATATTGTAGAAAAAATAGCTTTTGTTAAAGATTAATATTCTTGTAGGTGCAAAATATGTTACATGATTGAAATTTTTCTTATATATATGTATATAATAATGTGGTATTTGTATATATCGTCGGCTGAATATTAGCTTGTACCATGTCCATATTTATGGTTTAAAGATTGTTTGTAATTAAAACGAGTTTGAATCTATAAAACCATCAATGAGTTAAATTTTTATTCCGAGTCCCTTCATTTACGAATTTCTTATTATTTGTTTTAACTCATATGTCCTAATGTAAGATGAAACTTCTTATATAAATTTTAAAATTTCATTTACTACGGGTACGGACTAGCAATCTGTAAGACTTCGTAAAAAAACATTGAAATTACTATAAAAGTTGCGACTTTACGAAATAATCCAATCATATAGGATGAGAAAGAAAAAGTTATTAAATCAAAGCTGAAATATATACTAGAATTCGATCAGATAAAATAAAAATAGATTTTAAAAGTTATGCTACTGATTTATTGTATGAGTAATATTTTATAAATTCCCAATTTTGCCTGTTCCTAATTGGACATGGTACAGTATTGTATGTATTTTATTTGATTTTGTAATGTACCAAGTCAATTGGTGCATCTAACAACTCCGAAATTAAAAGTTATAGAAAACTAAAAATTGTTCTGAAGATATAAACACTATAAACTCTTAAATACTCCAAACTATAGAAAATGGGCATATAGTACAAACCATTATTCAGACGACGATATATAATATACCAATAAAACTAATCTTTTGCAAGTTTTAACATAATAAAATATCACATTTGTCTGACATTAATGGCCACTAATTCGTATATTTTGGCATACCACCATAGTTTATAGTTATACTATATACAGCATAGGGGACTGCATGATTTAAACAAATATCTTTCATATATAGTTGATTTATGTTAAATATATTATGTAAAACTGCTTATTTAGAATTTATATTCCTTAGGCAAATTTTAAAAACAACAAAAATAATAAAATAAAAATGCAATTTTAAAAATTAAATTATGAAATTTTTGTTTTGTATATTACCAACGATAATGATGATTTTTATGTTCATAAGGTATATAAACATTTATAATAGTTTTCAATAACTGAAAACCCCTGTTTTTCTATATATACGTAAGAAACGTATATATAAGAAACATTTTCATAATTATATATTAACATTCTTTAAATCAATATTATTTTTATATATTTTAATTAAATTCAAAATAAAATTAAATACTCCATTCCATCCGCCCAATATTACTGGATAATATTAACAATTTAACAATATATGTTTTATTGTAATTTCATATTAAGTACTTTATGTTTTCATTCTTTTATGTTTTGTAATTAAAAATGTGATATTGGATTGACGAGTCAATCTTTAATCTGGACAAATTTTCTACTTTTTTTAAATGAAAAGTAAATATTTTAATTAAATTCAAACGAAGCTATACAAATATAAAGTTTATTTAATATATTAATACCATATTGTATGCGTTTGTTGAACTGGACTTGGAGTTTACAATGATGCTAATAATTTACCAAAGATTCGGAGAGGATCAGTTAGAAATTTCTATGTAGACAAAGTGAAACGTTATAACATTTTGTAATAAGTATTACAAAACTATGGAACCTTACCAAGTTTTTTGTATACAGTTTGTAAAACATTTTCGATGTTAACAATTGGAAACTGGTAAAAGTTAACAATTGCACAGACGAATAGACTGACAGAAAAGTATTTACTTACTTTTTTAATTCTCTCATAAATTTTGCGCAAAATCGGCCAGTGAACTTTAAATTATTTATTTTGGGCAAAGGTAGAACAACAAATACACCGAAACATTAAGATTACAAAATCTAATTAAGTCTAGAGAGAAAGAACTAAAGGAAGAATGAAAATTTTAGTTTACGAACTTTTTACCTGATGTGCAACCAATTTTCATTATTGTATTTCGCGATAAACTTTACTTTGAAATTATATATATGTATACAAAAGGTGCATATAAGCCGGTTTAAGATTTGCATCTTGTCACGTTCCAAAATGAGGATGGTCCTTTATGTAAAATTATGTTTTCGTAAATAACAATCAGTTTTTTCTTTTTTTTTTTGGGTCTGGGGAACTTAAATGCTTATTATTTAAGAAAAATAAAAAAATAACAAATTTACATGAAACACGTGATAAGACGAAATTTATGCAAGCAAAAGAATTTTTATGCAGAATAATAAAAGCATCAGAGTTCATTTACCTTTCTGCATAAATATTGATAAAACTAATTCCGCGTTTTCTTCGAATATTGGAGAAAGTGTTTGCATATTATAAAGTATTTATTTTCACTACTTTTCTATATGCTGGAAGTTTTCAATTAGTAAAAATCAATCATGGAAAACGGATTCAAATTCATATTAATTTCCTCAAATATCAATAAAATAATGATAATATCCATCTCGAAATTGAGAAAATTGCCTTTAATAATGACTTACTGTATCCGTTTGCTGACACTCGCGAATAGATCATTAAGTGTGTTGAGATATAGGCGCATAATCTGGTCATATGGCCAGCGCTAAACACTTGCAGATGAAATAAGATCTTTTCTATTTTTGTGCAGTTCTTTATGTCTACGGCATGATTGATTTTATATTGAATACCTCAGCCTGAATACATGTTCTCCGATTGACCACTGCCCTGGGTATGTCCTTGAAATATAATTTTAAAAGGTTATTCGTTTGACTCTTTCCATACGACGGAGAAGATTTCTTGGTCATATTGACTAAAGATAGAAAGTACAGATATTTGTATGTCCTTTTTTTGCCATTTTCAATTTGGTATAATTTGAGTTTTAATTATCTTCATTTTCATTACAAAATTGTTTCTCATATATTTATATGATAAATTGAGGAATGTATTAATAATAAAAATTTCTTGGTTATAAATAACACAAGTGTAAACTAATCAATAAAATAATATTTTTGTTACGATCCTCTTATAAAAACCTATAAGATTTCAAATTAAAAATTTTAAAATATCTTTTCAAAATTAGTAAGTAAAGTAATCGTTTTTTATGTTTTTTTTTTTTCATAAACCTAAATGCGTATTTAATATATTTTTCATTTATATTGTAATGTAGTCAGAAATAGAATATAAAATACTGAAATACTTTTATTCTTAAAAGAATTCCAAACAGTTTGATTGACAGTTCCTGCCTATATAGAAGAATTTTATGTTATTGCATTTATATATACATAATAATGCCATGCTATTTCAATAGTATGTATTTTTTTATATCAAAATGTTAACTTTAGGTAACAGAGCTGCAAATTTTATTTAATTAAGTGGTTGTTTATTTATTTTGTTTCTGCATATATGGATGATTGATTGGTTTAAAAGAAATGGGACTCACTATACTCATATACGAATTTCACATATTAGACCGTTGTACACTCTAGTCGTGTTAGATAAGACGGTCACATTTATTAGAACAAAGATGCATTTTGTAAAATTAATTACCAAAAAGTGCTTCTGGCAGTTTAGGAAATGTAAATTTAAAAAACTATAACGTGTATGTAGCTCAAAAGCTTCAAACAATATTAAACATACGATTTGAGCATATTAAAGCTATTCAAATTTAATTTTTTATGTGCCATTTCATTTGGAAACTCAATGGATTCAATAAATTTCGGTAATTGACTGACTATTTTATCTACTTTTTTGCTTATACTCGTTTGCTTATTATTTTTAACATATAATATTCATTATCGTTATCCTTTGCTTAGCGAGAAAATAGTCAACGCTGTAGTAGAAATTCGATTTTTTTAGTATATATGGAGAAAATTATAAAATATCGAAAATACAAAACTTAATTCAACAATTATTCTAAATAGTCAATTATCAAATCTTACAAAAATACGTACTTTACAAGATTGGTTGATTCGTTAAAGTGGTATCTGTATCGGACACCTCACACCAAGACTAGAATTATATTATTCATTTAGCACTATTTTGATACCACTTACACTCGTGAAGGGTTGCTACAAAGAAGTGTTTCTTGGTGTTATTTAGATACTGGCATTCAGTAACTCTAACTCTCTCCTACTAAAGTCTAGATCTATATATAGAATAATTTATTAAAATCGACCTTAACGATCGGTCCAACAAAAACCCAGCTGGACCGCTCGTTAAGGTCGATTTTAATAAACTATTCTATATAGATCTAGACTTAAAAATTAACAAAATAGATATAAAAAATTAAAAAGAAAATTTTTCTTGCAATTATTGTAAGTTATAAAGTAATTCCAATTTACAGCTCTATTTTTTGCCAACCAACTTAAAATCTATATAATAATAATAATCCTTTTGAACACCCATCTCTTTAAAACTCTCTTGGGGCTAAAAACGACCATAAAAACAAGTACAATAATATATTATATATTTATTTTTTTGAAAAGCATGCGTTAATTACACTTGACGCTGAGATGCCGTTTGGGCAGTTTTACAAAATGCGAAAACATGAAAAATAGTAATAATAATAAAATTCACAATAAAATCAGCTACAAAAAAAATTATATACATATATTTATATTTATGTATTTACAATTGCTTATAGAGGACGTATACATAAATATGTATGTATAAAAGCTAAAAGTAATCCATACAAAAGATAAACGTCCGTCATGTCCCGCTGTGTGTATTGTAGCTAAAGGAATATATATCCAGAAAAAAGAAATAGTTTTATTTCAAATATGAACACATCTATCTATATGTAGGGAAATATCATAAATGGTTAAGGATGTAATTTAACACAACAACAACAAAAAAAAACTTTATATATTTTTTTTTTTTTAATATTATTATTCTTTAACTAATTTCGGTTTTTGTTCATCGCGACTAACAGAAGAAGATGTGTCATTCATTTGAGCGTTACGATTGGCATTTAAAATTCAAGGACAACTTGTTATTTTAGTATATAAGTTATAAAATTTATAGCTAAATAAGAAAAGAAGAAAAAAACTTTGAAAAAAATGTGTAATGGGGCGCTACAAATAAATCGAAGAGAATTTTAACTTTTCTATATTTATATTTTATTTTTCATATTATCCATAACAATTTTTAGGCCTGTGATAACAAGGATCCTGATAGAAAATCTGATAAACCAACTTCGAAGTTTTAATAAGAAACGTTTTATGGATTACAGTTCATACAGAATTCGTATACGTACCAATAATAAATACCAAATTTATGTGTATGCAAAATTTGGATTAAATTTCAACGACTTTAGTTATAGTATAATAGAGCAGATGAAAACCGTGCTTCAGTACAAAATCTTTAATAATAATCCAGCAGAAAGTCATCCAATAAGTAACGTTAAAACGTTCTTAATATTATCAGTTACTAATATTATCATAAGAAATTGTAGACACAGTGGAAAAGATGTGCCCAGCATTGATGAAATGTTGGGCACATAATTAAAAAAGCCTCAAAATTTCTTTTGTGCTAATTTGCTCGTATATTTTATATTAAACTTTATCAATAAATAATTACATATATACGTTTTTATTCAAAAAATCAAATCGCAGACGGTTTATAGACATTTTATGTATAATGTCATCCTCGTCTTCAACCGCAGTCAAAGGTGAAGAGATGCGTGAAATTTATATGAACAAAAAACAAAAAAAAAATCTTAAACATTTTTCTATGTCGCCGCGCAACATGCGGTAAAATTTGCAGTTTAATTTTCCTTGAAGTTTTTTATTTTGATGTTCAAATGTTTATTAAATGATTTCTATTGGAAGACAACTCCGTAAACGGACAGATCCGTGGTTAAAAAGATGTCTAGTTTTATATATCTATATATATACTTGTTAGATTGATGCTTAAAATTCATTTATTTTATATTTAATGTTTTTTAGTTTAATTCAGCCAGATATTTTTAAACTGATAGATCAATATTCTGACTATAAAATATATTCGATTCGATGATATGGAAACACACAGATTGCCAGTAATTTATATAAGAATTATTGGCGCTAAATTCCTTTGATTTCAAATAAGTTTTAATATAATGACATTTTATATATAATAAAAGCAAAAATTTAAATATATTATGCAAATAAAATTTATCATGCATTTTAGTTAAATGATCAATAAATTTTTAGAAGTGCATATCAAAATAATGTAGTTCACTTTGTTCGTATAAGGAATAATGTACTAAACTATGCGATAATGTCTACACGTCATGACCGTGAGCCACACGCCGATTTACCATTGGAAATAGGAGGCTTAAATTATTTTTTTTTTGCAAAATTTTATAAAACATAATATTTTTTAACAAAATCAAAATTAAAGAAATTTAATAAATCTATAATTAAATTATTGTAATTAAAAATAAACATTAAAAATATAATTTCATTATAATCATTTCATGGACGCTCCATTAAAATCTTCGTACATGATTAGTAATCAATAACTCACCCAAGCGTCAGATAGCTTCTACAGAACCTTGCACACTGACTGACTTTAAATTAGTAGAGTATATGCAGAATCTTGTTTTTGGGCATACCCAAAGATGATTCACCCATCATAAGCAACAGTAGCAACTTTATCCAAACCCAACCAAACATGTAACAATACCAATTAATGAAAAATTAATGAATAATTAATATATAAATACTTTATAATTTACAATTTTAATTATTTTAACAAATATTTCTTGTCATTTTAGTATCGAAGTCGAAGCCATGGATATTTTTCAACTTGATTTTTCATTTTATTTCCATTGATAATAATATCCTAAAATATTTTTGTTTTCTATGTCATTCTTTCAAAACTTTTAGCAAAAATTTGAAACTTATACGTTTGACGTCATATTAAAAACCAGTTACCACACTAAATAAATATAAAAATATATAAAAAATAAATAAATAAAATCAAGTTTAAAATTGTATGATTATAAAAATAATTTTAAAAAAAAATAACGAATATTTTTACTTACAATAAAGTTGGGGTAATGTTAGGACTGGAATTAATTAAATCTAACTATTTATTTCACCAACTGTTGAATTCATTGACATAAGATTACTTATTTTTAAACTTTAGTTGATATAGTTTTGCTTGTAGTGGGAGATAATTTTATCATACTGACACACTCTCCGTTGCAGTTTTAAAAGGAAATTATACATTTCATTTGAAATTATATTATATATCAGCGACTTATGTCAAAAATCAACACCGAAAATTGGCAAAATGTTGAAATCAATTATATTTTCTTGTACATATTTCAATATATCTTAATATTGATTTTTCAAAACTTCAATAGCACGAGCGTCACAATAACAGCGAAATATTATCCTTTATTAAACTAATCCCAAAATTCAGAAACTAATACCCGTGCCGTGAAGACATAAACGACACAATAACTCGAATATCAAACTGCCTGACAGACTAATAACCAAAATGTATAGTTCATCATGAGTCAATAATCAAGTCTATCCCATGGTACCAATAACTATAACTATTTCCGATTCTTAATAATAAAATGTAGAGTTTTATGGTCGCAATTTTATTTTTGGTAAAAATTAAAATGATGCCACGAAATTCGGACCAAAAAGGACAAAATAAAAAACAAAAGTTTGTTGATAGAAATATGATATTATTTTTGACACATTAATTTTTATCTTCGTAAGACAATTTTTTTTTTATATATTTCGCATTATAATCTTTACTTTAAAAAAAAAATCAAATATTTTCGTTAAATCAAATTTTTTTATACGCAAATATTATTTCAAGTTTCAAGTGAATTATTATAGGAACATATCCGATATCCCACCTGTAAAATTGAAACTGATGAAAGGATTAACTAGAATTACCATGGAAATATTATGATTATAGTTGAATACCATGAAAAAGTTAAATACAACTTCAAACTACAATTCTATCATATTTACTGTCACTAAATAATTTTTTTTCGGAAGTCCTGCACGTGTAGGATTCTAACCAATTCCTAAAAAGAAAAATGTATTGTTTTCCCTCCGACCAATACTTTCGTATAGCCCAAGCCTCATCTCCATACCATGTAAATAAGGACTTGAGTCTGTCGAATTTGTAACGATTTGTAATGTAATGTTTCATTCATTTTGCAACAATTCGATTTATAATTATTAATGTTCTTGTACTATAAACTTTTAAGGATGTGGTTGAAAAATCAAAAATTTTGAAATGGCTGGTCATAATATGAGATTTCATGACAGACTAAATCAACTACTGAATGCAGATTCCAAAAAAGTACACAAGAAAAGTTGACAGACAGCTGAAGATGTGGATAGAGATTGACCTAGAAAATTTACAAGAAAACTGGAAGAAATTGATCTTTGGAGATCAATTATAGATACTTAAGTACGTGAACAAAATTTACATTAAGGTGAATTAAAGCTAATAAGAAAACTTTGAAATTTTACGATCTGTAACAGAAATTTGTACTGTAACATGATCAAATTATTGAGAATATTAAAATCAAATACTTCAGAAATTTATTAAGAAGAAAAATGACTCTAAAGAATTTCCTAGTTTAATTTTCTTTCTTAACATTATTTCTAAAATTTTGTTAATCAGATTTCGAAGAATTTCATTTTATAATATTTAAATATAAAATATAAATTATCACATTTTTCTAGTCAGTCTTTTTTTATATAATATAATATAAATAAAAATTTATAAAAAAAAAAATATTTACACATTTTTCCATTGCTTTTTGGTTTTAGTGGACGTTGTTTCTTTTTTATTTGATGATTTATTTCTTAATGGAAAATTTATCTTCGGATGCATAATATTAAAAAATTTAAAAACCAACGCACTTCAAAAATGACCAACTATTATTTTAAGTTTTATATATATAAGATTTTCAGGAAGAATTCTATCAGAACAAATATATCACATGCTGTGTAAAAAAATAAGAAAAATGGAAAATATTTTATAAAAATTCTATCGTAAAACGCGAAAATGGCTTTTCTTATCAATTTTTTTTTATGTTATTTTTATTTTTTAAGAAAACATTAACACTTCTTTTACTGGCAGGTTTCGAGGTCAATTTTTGATTGGTAAAATACGATAAAAATTTGTTTTTTGTATATATAGTAATGTTCTTTCACAACAGCCCGAAATATTCTGTACATAAAACAAAACTTCTATAGAGACAGTAGTGGCCAGGGAAAAAATTGAGAACTCTCAAAACACAGAACTAATAATTATAGCTAAACTAATAATTCTATTATAGAAATTGGACTTTTTACAATTATATGTGCGTTTTAATAAATCAAAAGTTTATTTAATAATTTTATAGTATTAACTTACTTCCGTACTAGTACTATCACTTTGCCAATCTGTCAGTTACATAGGTTAATCTATGAAATCTTTATAAGAACTAAACATTTCCAATTATATAATCGAATCCTTGCTACTTTTTTATATATGATAACTACGCAATTAGTACTTCTACATATATTTTATGACAATAATTTGCAGGTGGTAACATTTAGTTGATCATTAGTGTAAAGATCTATATACAAAATGTTACAATGTTGCTAATTTTGGAGAAAAAAAAATATTACTTTTATACATGCTGCTAGGTTTCGAGATTTCATTCTATATTTTATTTGATAAGGTTTGTTATTTATGTATTAACTTATCAAAAAAAAAATTGTAGCATTACTGAATATGACAAAGCATATATTTTGAATTATAGTCAATTTTATTTCTATGGTTTTATTTGCAGTAAAATAATTATATAATTTATGAATCCTTTCTCGGATTAATCGTTTGGAGTTCTGATTTTCAGATCAAGTTTTTAACTATACATTGAATTAATTGACATAAACTTTAACTATATATTTTTAATAACCTTTTATGTTCTTTTAAACTTTAAGAAGTTAAAATTTAAGTATGAAAAATATAATAATATTGAATATATTTTCTTCAATATTTATATTTAACATTAAACTACTATTTGACATATGATCCAACACAATATTTACTATATAGTGATTACTAAAACGATTTATCAAAAAAAAAAATGGATTTTTATTATAATTTTTCAAATCTAATCTGTTGACCCTTTAGGCTACACACGGTCCCACATAAAACAAAGTAAATACAGATTTAATTTTTTATATATTTATCTATTTCAACATATTTACAATAATGACGGCTCATGTGGTGTTTGAAACATATAAATAATAAGTTTTAAATAATTAAAACGCGACTATTTAAAAATGTAAAATTCACTCTTTTAAAGTTTTTATAAACGAATTGAGTAAAAATGATCAAGGAAACTGTGAAGGACTCTGTAAAATTATAAGTGCAAAGCATTAGTTAAGCGTTAATAACCATTTTTAAGGTTGGTACATGAGATGGGATATTTGAGTCCCGATCTCAATATTGAAAGGATGTATTGAATTGCATATTGCATCCCATCATCTCTGAGAATTTCTATATAGTAATTTCTATACCAAATTTAAACTACATATAGGAAAAGCGTAATTGTCAGATGGATGCTGCTGCGCATCTTAATTAATAATATTTTATTTTGTTGATTTTTGTATAGTATAAAACTTGTCCTTCATTATCATTTTACCAGCCATCAATCAATATCTCACTAATGATAATGAAATATGCCCGATATACAGCGATAACTGCAAAGGATGCATTAATATTCCGAATTTTAATCCGGCAGATTACGCTGATTTAACCGACTGACTGGGACAATTAATGTGCATTGTGCAGTCGCAGAAATCTTGAAATCAAATAATTATGACTTTAGTTGAATTTTGAACCGGTATTGAGTACCTGGGTTGTCTGAGTCTAATTATTGCCTATATATACTTCAATTATTAATATAATATAAATATAAAATAAATTTTTATATCTGAGCTAATTATAGTTTGTGTTATTACTCAAAGTTTCAATCAATTCTGCTCTATATCACAACGAGATTTATTATCAATATAAGAAATTCTTTTCAATTAAAATTTTTGTAAATATTTATATAGCCAGCAGCCATTCACATATATTTATATTGAATCCCTTACTTAAAGGAAAAATAAATATTTCTATATATAATTATTATTTATTTATATGGTTTTCATTTGCGTTATATATTTTTATAAATCTTGAGTTTGTATCTTTTACACTATTGGAGGAACAACTAAACAAAAAAAAAACTATTCTTTTTTATTTATACTATAAACTACTAACAATCAATTTACGGTTATATCACGCGATGCCGTCATCCTTTTATGGTCCAAGTTCAAATAACGTAAATTTTTTTCTAACACTCTGCGTGCATCATTATTATATAGCAGTAGCTATAGTAGCTATCGATATAAGTATAAAACTATTTATAACAAAAACCATTTATTTTGGGATCATGCAAATTCACTAAAGAAGTTTTTTGTTATAGAAAATAAATCCCTTAAGGAAATTTAGAAAAAAAATTATACTGCCGATACATTATGCAACCTATAAATTTCAATATGTTGTGAAACAAATTGTAAATTTTCACATTACAACTTAGTGTATAACTGATATTACTTTCAAACCGTATTTATACATAAGGCTAAATGAAATGTAGCCTATGGTCGCCATATATCCGAGCGTTCCTAAAAGCCAAGTAATGATGATTTATGTATGGTTATGTAAACTTTTGTTATTAATTATAGTTTTACAATTTTATTTTTCCATGTTCACCCCATTTGGGAACATATGGTTTCAATTTCATGACATTTTGATTGCAATTTTGTTCTACTATAATCTAATATTATAATGGATTCGGAATTCGGAACCATAAAGTTTCTTTATAGTGAAGACACTTTTGATTTCTACAAGCTATGGGCTTTTAATAGTCAAACATTTGTTGTCAGCAAATGGACGTTAGTATTTATGCCAGTTTTAAAGCTATAATTACTCATTTAAAGTTGAGTCAACTTAGAGCGACATCGATTGTGGAATTGAAATCAGGACCTAATTGATTGCGGTATAGCTACGACATTTCACTACGCCACCGCCGCTCTGTTTTACAATTTTACAATGTATATTTAAGTCCGTTTACAAATTTAAAAAACGTTTAAATTTTTACGATATTACCTAACCAAGTTGACAACATATTGATAAACATTTTGTATAATGTATGGGCAGCTTTAAAGATATATAATAAAATATTTACAAAATATAAACATAATCAGCTACCATATAAGATATTTCCTTTTTTTTTTTTTTTTTGATTATTTGCAAAAATCTATTGAATTAAAAATTTATGTACAAAAAATAGTAGTGACCATCGTGAGAATTTTTAATGTTTAATATTAATAACAAAAGAGGACAATTTAGATTAGTTTATTTTTAAAAAAAAGTCTACTTCTAAAATAAAATAAAAATAATGGTTAAAATTATAAAATGAATAATTGGACAAATATGAATGTACAAGAGATTCACTAAAATTCTATAATACAACAACAATCATATTTAAAATCACGATGACGGTTGACTAATGTTGCCTTTATTGCCGTAGCTGAAAATTAATTCCCATCCCTAAACTCGTGCAGTTCACTTAGATAAATAAGAACCAAAAACGATTTATACAAAGTAAAAATGTATATAGGTACTCAGAAAATGAAATGGTGCAATTTAATATGATGTACACAAAAAGTTACACACGCTCTGAAAATAGGTATCTACTATATAAAAAATGGAAATTCGTTATATAGAAAACGTGGACATTTGCAAAGGCATAGCGATTAAGGTCAGCTGGTTATGTATCAAGAATGCAATATAATATCATTCGCAACATAAAATATTTAATGTTAAGCCAAATGTAATAAATGCTAGAGGTAGTCCTTATTTAAAATCAAATATTTACAAATTAAAATTTCGGACGCTTTATTTAGATGTCAATTTTAATCTTTACCAACAGTAACTGTATTCATACTGGCCTTTTCACTTATTTAAAACTTGCGTGAACAGACGTTTCAGTAATTCGGTAGTGGAGAGATATAATTAAAGTGATAAAAAAATAATTTTTTAACTTCCTAAAACCTAAATGATATAATAAAATTATAAAATAAATGTTTTTGAATCATTTTCAATTAAAAAAATATTAAAAATCTTAAATTTTCCGAGTTATTCGCGTATATTGAAAGTCGTTTTAAAAATGTAAGATTGAAAATTTACAGGGAATATAAAGTACATAACATTAAAATTTTGTATATAATTTTTTTTAACATTTTCCAATTCTTTTTACAAGATTTTTATTATTTTTATAAATTTCCTTCATTTTTCGAAATATTTTCTATATAGTAAATTTAATTTGTTTTAATTGAAAACGATCATTTGTAATTAAAATGTGAAATTTTTATTAATAAATATTAATCGAAATATGCAAGCTATGGTAAATGAGCAGTAAGATATATTCTGTACGGACTTAATAGTAATTATCATAAATTTAACCCAATAACGAGCTCTTGTCTGTATGGTCATATAAATTACCCTTTTAAGTTTATTTTAACAAAAAAAAATCCCTTTTGATTATTTACAATAATAAATGATCCGGTTTGATTAACCATGGATACATGGATACGTGGATGATAATTATACTATAAATAATAAATTAATAATATACATAAAATGATCCAGCTACTTTTAATATTAAATTATATTTATATTCTCGCAAAACTATTTACCTAATAAAGTTCAATTAAAAAATTAAATAAAATTTATTATCATTATATAAAATATTAAATTATAAATTATCTTAAATTCAGGTTTAGTTTTTATTAAATTTTAAGTATAACAGAAGCAAAAAGCAAAATTATCATTTATAAAAAAAAGACACGCCAAAGCGTATGATGTTTATTTTCGAATACTTAGATAGCTTCTGTTAACTAGAAAGTATAATGACAACGAATGGTAATGCAGAGGAAGATGTTAACAGTAGACTTAAGCTTACACAACTGAAGAAAGGTCAGTTGACATATTTACTATTCATTAACGAAAACAGGATTCGGACAACTCAAACCTATATGGGGAACTGCCAGATATGCTGAACCACATTAAAGTATGATGAACCACAAGGACGTGAAACCGGTTATTTCAAACACCATCATACAGAAACTAACAAATGTCTAATAATATTATGTGCAATAATCTGGTCTAACAAGTAACGTGAATCTCTGGGGAATCGCATAGGTGGAACTTGAATATCATAAGAATGGATATAGCGTTAAATCACCACCAGAGAACAAATAGTTGAGTTAGCGAGAAATACCTGGAGACGATTAATAATCTTAGAACTAGGAAGGAGTAATCTTACATGGGAAAACCCTGAAACAATGAACCGGGTGAGATAGAAATGATAAGTGGAGAAGGAAAAAAGCTGTTTATTTTAAGAGAAATCTTTACGATTTGTAGAATAAAAGTATCACGCCAAATAGAGTTTCATAAATTGTTTTTTCTATATTTTAATGTTATTATAAATATTTTACATATTCTATACAAACATATAATTCACACTTAATAATTTTTTTTACAATTTTTTTTTTTAAATTAAGTCAATATTTAATAATTTATTATTATTATACTTTAGGTTTGTCCGATGTATTATTATCATCGATAACTTCTTCTTTCCAATTTGTACCCTCAAATATATTACTTATACCACCAATACTTGATGTACCACGCTGATAATTATTTGAAAAATATATAGCAACATAGCTTTCCCCACCAACCATATGCAATTTTTCTGGCATTGTTATTTGTTTTGTTGAATTTGGATTATTTGGATCTTCAATATGAATTTTAGCAGAACCACTTTGATTTGTATATTCATAACCAATATAATCGGATAAATTTGAAAAATCTTTTTTAAATAATCCAATCCAATCGCTATTGTTTTGCTTAAAATTATCTGGAAAATTTATTTCAATTTTATTTTCCTTTCCTATATACCATGCTTTTATATATGAAAATATAACTTTTGAAGAATACCACTGTTTATCTGCCATCTAAATGTAATAATATAAATAAAAATTAAATCATTCTTAAGATTATATTATTGTTAAGAAATAAAATAATAAAATAAATATTTAAGTTAAGAAAATCTAGTGAAAGTATTGACATAAACTATAAAATAAAGGAACGAGAAATCAATGTGATCAATACTCATAGAACTATGAAAATGCAATCTCACATCGATTAACACTAAAGCAACTAAAATTAACCGAGTGAAGTGAAGATACCAATTGGAAGCCTTAGGCTCCTAGAAAGTTTTTACAAAATCTGCTGATTGCATGATTTTTCATTCCATTCTGATTCTGACTCATTCAACATTAATTATATCCAGTTAAATTTACTTAATTATATGTGTCCGTTCTTTAATAGAATTTCATAGATACAATATATTAACTAGATTGACAACTAGACTCCTGTACAACTAATATCATAACTATAAATAGCATAGAATTAAAGCAAGAACTGCTACTATGCTCACATTGCAGGAAAGCTAAGTTGACATCCTTACTGGGCATTAAGCTCAGTTGACATAATTCCTGATGTCCTATTTACAATTTACTATAGCCTCTTAATTCGACCATAGTTTCTCAAAATTCAGCAAGTAAATGATTATTATAATACTGAATATTTACCTTTATCTCTATTTCAAATATACTTGTTACTGGTTTATGATCACTTAATGTATATTGTGGATGACTATCATATGTTAATTGTTTAATATTATACATTTTTTCGTTTTGCAATCTCCATAAAATTCGATCAGTCCATGCCGGGCGTCTTCTACATTTTTTTTTTTTAAATATTTTAATAAATCCATATAAATATATATAAAATATAATTATTTAATACTAACTTTAAATTATAATTATTGGTGCCCTCTTCATATTTAAATGTTGGTTGAAATGTTAATTCACTTTCTTCCATTTGATAAAATGCTTTACCTTGATTACGTACAATATTTAACTGATCACGTTCCAAAAGTTCGCCTATTTTATTTTTTTTAATTTTTTTTACAATACGATCTGGAGTAATATCATTTGTATATTGTATTCGAAAATTAAGGTCACCAAACCAAAAGACAACACTAAAATTAAATATAATTTAAAATTATAATCTCAAGCCGATTAAATAGCTAACTAAATATTCAATGAGTAGTTAGATTATTAATAACAGTAATTCCTGTTATTAGAAAACAACAACAACAACAACAAATTTACGTGTGGATCTTCTTAATTAACGATGGAACTAACTATATGGTTATTTAAACTATTTAGACTACCTTGTTTAGCTAATATTGAATATACTCAAATTTAATTATAAGGAATTATTATTAAAGGCAGACTCCAGAATCTCCAAATTAAAATCCAGTTCACAAAAATTTTGTTGAGAGGGAACAGGAGATTACCTCGATAGTTCAAAATTAAGTTTTGGAAAAACTAGGGATTTATTTTTATTCACATCGACATCCAATAAATTTGAAAATATAAACCGTAGAATATAAGAAAATACAAATTAACTAACTAAATACTTACCAATGATCAAAAATTTCACGAAATTTATTAACATGACTATGATGATTATCTAAAATTTGTCTATAGTCAGCAATACGTTCATTCAATTCACGATCATGTGCAGCCAAATGTGAATTTATAAATATTATACCACAGCCACGATATGTCATTCTAATGGTAACACCACCTTTATTACCCTAAATAAAAAATAAAACGTATTCATACCATAATTAAATATAATATTATATATATTTAAATATATTTACATAAATTCCACCAAATCCAGTTTTCACAAATTGAGTTTCAACATCATCCAAATATAATAAATGATGTCGTTTAGCATACATAAACATTATAATTCCTTGTAATTGTTCGATTTTAATAAGAACAAAATCAAGATTTTGTAAAACTTCTGTAAATTTCTTATCCCATTTTATATCACTACAACATTGTGCATTAACTTCTTGTAAACCAATTACATAAAAATCAGCTACTTTACAATTACATGTTTGTTTTGGTCTTAAACCAAGCAATTCATTAATTGATAATTTTTCAGAATATTTCGAAGCAACATTCCATGTAACAATATAAATACTATAATAAGCAAACCAAAAAAATAAATAATTTACATCAATTATTAATATTATAAAACTATAAATAATATACCGAATTGAATCAACATTAGCTTCATCAATTACTTCATCTTCGATTGATGATGGGGTATAGGAATTAACATATTTGCTAGAAGTAGGACTAAATTTACTGTTATACGGACTTAAATCATTTTTTTTGCCACTTTTACAACATGCGAAACGCTTACGAAAAGGTGAAATTTTGAAATTTTGTATAAATACCGAAAAAAAAAAAAAAAAAATGAATTATATTAAAATCTGAAATGTTATGATTGTATAAAAAATAGATAGAAAACTCATTACATACGTAATTAAAATATTTTTTTTTTTTTTAAAAAAATATAAAAAAAAACTGTTGTGCAATTTCATAAATTTCAGGATATTCGTGATCGTGGTTATATTTCATTGTCCAATTCGTCTTTAAAATCAGTTTCCAGTTTCCAAGTGGTTAGACAATGACATTTTTAATACAAAAATAAAGAATTTTTATGGCTAAAATTATAGGGATGCCATAAGCACAGGATAGATAGATACCATTAGGTCTCTAAAAAAGAGAAAATGGTCTATTTTTTCGTTTGGATATTTCTTTTTCTTTTTTTGTTTTGTTAGTCTCTTTTGGTCTCTTTTTTTTTTTAAAAAAAATGAAACTGCATCTACATTATGTTCGTTCATAGAAAAATTCACAGAATGCTGCGCTTGTCATTTTATTTATGCTATCAAACACAAACGCTCAGCGGTTTGTTCGACAAGCAATGTTTGACATTTTAATTTTACTTTACATATTCAGTTCAGATTCAGAAACGTGGAGAATTCTGTCATTTCTGTTACTCTGTTTTGTTTTCTTCATATTTTGAATTGGATTATCATTTCAATTGGTTTGTTTATTTTATTATTTTATATTTTAATTTATAACTTTCCGACTTTTTACAATATGCAGAGATTCACACCCCTAGACATAAAAAAGCTTTTTTACTCTTTTTGATCTCTTTATTTTTTTTCCTCAAAGTCTCTAGTTTTTGCTTTTTTAACTGACATTTACTCTTTTTCTGTTTTACCTTATGGCATGGGATCCCTAAAATTAACAACTTAGATTAACAATTGCAATTGCACTTATCGTTCCTTGGTTATTTTATTTATATATTTTTATTAAATTTTTGATTTATAATAGGATTATTGACGATGTTTGTCAAGATGCTGTTACGAAGGTTTAATGTACTGTTTACATATTGGCTAATTTCTAATTTTAGTTAAAATAAAAAGAGACGGCATGCTGAACTTCTCTAAATGAAAGAATGAAACGAAAAATATCGTTTCGTTTGGGGAAATTATAGGAAGTTTATGACATTTCAGAAACAAACAAAAAAAAACATTTTTATTTTGTGAAAGCTGTGTAAATTTTAAATTTTTAATAACATTAATAATTTTAATATAATAATTTATTTATGTCAAAAAAAAAAAAAAAAAAAAATTGAAGTAAAAAAAAACAAAAAAAATATTTGCTATAAAATGCTATAAAAATTACGTAGAAATTTTCTTTTCAAGATCTTTTCAAGACGTCGAATTATAGCACAAGACGAAGTCTGTCGTCTTGTGCTATAATTAGACACGGGGAAATTATGGCTAGACGATATTTCTCTCTCTACCGCACGTATGTAAAATATAATTACCTATCGATTTCTTTCTTGAGTTGCCAATTTTAGCCAGTTTGTAAACAGAGCATAAAATTACTTTAATTTTCGTCTATAGCGACATTTTACAAATAATGCGTCACACTATCAAACATGCCCATACATATCAAATCTGCATGACAACAGAGTTGTGGTTGTACAACAGGTCAACAGAACATAGGTGTTGAAAATAACATATTTGATCGTGGTCCTGCTGGTCCGCTGCTTTATATTATGTATTGTGATTTAATCATATCAAATATAATTTAAAAATACATAAAAAACTTATAAAAGAGTTTAATTTTTTTTTATAGTACACGCGGTACTTATTTGTTTTATAAATTTAAAATTAATTTATTTGATTATGGCGAAAGCGATGGGGATATGTAATTTATTACAAATAAATGATTCGATACTGGAAACTAAGGAATGCGATATTTGTAATATAAAATTTAATGATCCCGTTATTCTTGGTGATAAAATGAGCAAATCGAATATTACTGTTCATTATTATTGTTTGGTAAGGAAAAGGATATTAAACTTAATATTTTTGGTGTTTATTTCCAGATTATAAAAACATAATATATTTTATATTTTTTTTTATAAGTTTCTTAAATTATTTTTTAGTTGTTATCAACAAATTTACCACAAAAAGGGACCGACGGAACCGGAATTTTAGGGTTTCTATTACATGATATAAAAAAAGAAATTAAGGCAGCTAAAAAAAGAGTAAAATATTTAAAATACTAATATAATACAATATTTTTAACAAATTTTTTTTCTTTGTAAATAGTCCTGTATGTACTGTGACAAAAAAGGTGCATCTATCGCTTGCAACACATGTAATAAATATTTTCATATATCTTGTGGATCGGCAAGGTATTGTCAACATCAATTTATTAATGAATTTCATTCTTACTGTCATGCACATATAACAATAAAACATTTAAAGGTACATGGATTAGATAAAACATGTAGAATTTGTTATTTGAAAATGAATGAATTTAATCCAGTTAATTCAATCATGGCAAATTGCTGTGGATTTGGATGGGTACATAGTTTATGTTTAAAGAGATATGCATTAACAGCCGGTTATTATTTGAAATGTTTATGGTGTAGTAGTTTGTTATTTCGGGAACAGGTACGATACCAAGGTATATTTGTACCTGATCGTGATGCTATCTGTGAATTGGATAATCATAACTTTTCTGGATTATACGAAAATGATTGTCATTGTCATGCCGAAAAATGTGTGGCTCCGCATTGCCGAGATAATAAAAAAGGTGAAAAGTATAATAAAAATTGGAATATATTGTTATGTAATAGTTGTGGCTCATGTGGAGTTCATCAATTATGTTATAAAGAAGCTGATCAACAATATACATGTAATAGTTGTTTAAATGTATCCAATAACACAATTATACCAAATCCTATTCAATCATATAGAACAGTAGTAAATGATCATTTAGAATTATCTATGGATCATTTAGAAATATCAACGCCATTTGATTTAAATAATGATAAAGCTAATAAAACTTTATTTATGACAAAATCTAATGATAACGATATTTTGCAAGTTTTAGATGAAACACTAAATGATACAAATACCGCAACTTTAAAAAAATTGTACAAATATAATTTAAGTACACAAGAAGTTGAGTCTGTTGTATTGGCGTATGTTGATGATACAGAACGCAATAGATATAATGTAAACGAAATAAATATTTTACAGGAAGTTAATTATAATGAAGCTGAATTGAGCAGTGATTTTATATGGGAGTGTTATAGAGAAGTATTGGCAGAAGAAGAAGCTGAAAAACATTTAAATGATGGAATAGATATATATGTGGATAATGCTGATGATGACAACAAAAACTAAATCAGTTTTATTAAATGAAATAACAAATAAAATTGATATACAAGTTCCAAAGCCAATTAATTATTGAAAGTGCCAAAAAAAATTAAATATATTTAAGTACCTTTAAAAAAGTATTAAATAAAAACATTAATGAACATAAAGTTATTTTTTTTATTTGTGTTAAATGTCCAGGACGTTCAATCACATGTTCTACCTGTATTATTCCATATTAAAAATTTAAATAAAAAATAAACATAATAATTTTATTAAAAGTTAAAAATAAAAAAGCAAGTAAAAACAATAAAGACAATAATATTTCCGCTAATATTACAAAATCCAAAGATATTTTAAATGAGAATGCTTCAAATAATTCTTCTATTGTTGCTATAAAGTCTGATCCACCATTGCGGTCTTCTGAAATTAATTATGATCGCTCTACAACATTAACGGATTCTAATAATGTGGTTGATTTGGACAAATTTACTATAAAAGGTCCAAAATTAAACTGATACTGGATCACAAGAACAGGTAAATCTTAATAAGACTATAATTGATGTAGTTTCTCGAAAGAACATTGAGAACTCCTCAAGGATTATTGGAATTGATGTTTGCTCCGATACTGATAGTTTCGCAGGTTGTAGTCTGAAAAATAAATGGTTACACATTTCTCGATGTACTAAATCGACATCAGCTGATTGATTGTCCATTTTGAATGGAATGTTTTTTTTCTTGGAATTGTTATTGGTAATGTTGATGTGGAATATTTATCATTTGTTTTTTCAATTGTTTCATCAGTAATAATATTAGAAACTTCTGCTACATACAGGTGCTGTAATAGTAGCAGCTCGTATTGTTAATATTTCAATGGCCGTATTTTGAATAAAATCTCTTACTTTTTCCCAAAAAATCCATAAAGCTCTTTAATATTCGATTGTACTTTGCGATTCGATAAAATTTTATTAACCAAATTCAATTATAAGTCTAGTGTGCATATTTAAGAATTTAAGGGCTCTCAAACTGATAAATAATCCTTCCACTGAAATTTACATTACATTTTAAAAATGTTATTTAACTTATTTATATTAAATTTAACTTATGTATAATTATTATACAATTATGATTTAAATAAAATTCAAACAATATTTAAAAATTGTAATTTTTGCTTTCTTTATAAGATAATTTCGACATGAATTAAAATTATCGTTTTGCATATTTCCAGGCGTAAATATTGAAAATGATTATATTGTGAAAAAATCAACAACAATGCATAAGATGTAGGCGTATGTGGCGTAAGACAATGTTCTAATCTAAAGCCACATAAGAATGAATTTTTCAACAAATTATGAAAGCTATTGTTTCAATATATGAAATTTAAAGTAGATGTAGGAGTATGAATAATATGGCAATTTAGGTTATTATTAGGTTAGACTTTTATAGAACACAAAACAGCAACTTGCAGTATGCATATTTAATATAATGAATGAAATATAATAAAACAATTCATCATGAAGTCAAAACTCATCTCATAATTTTATTCCAATTAGTGAGGAAGTAATTTCCATGTTATTTAGATAATCATTTCTGAAAAGTTTAAACAGTCGACTAAAAATATACTGTGTCAAATTTATAATTTATCATAATTCAAATTTTCTTTTAAAGTTAAAGCAAATTTTATTCTCTCTTTAAAATTTACAAAACAAATAAAACAGCCACCATTTTATTTATGTAAGCTACAGAGGCAACATAATTATTTAATAAATTTGAAAATGTATATCAATCTATACATTTTGGAAATGTGTTTTTTTTTTTTCTTTTTCTTTTTTAAATTGATTTTACAATAATATAGAAACTATAATAATATTAATTTTATTTTTTATTTTTTGGTAATTAACTATTTAATAATATAAATTTTATTTTATTGTTTACCAAATCACATATTCTCTTAAAAACTGTATTTTACAATTTACACACACTAAAAAATTGTGAAGAATTATATTTTATTATTAACACTTTATATAAAGTATATATTTGTGTGTGTGTGCCTAAAAATCTAATAAGTCACTAGATATTTAAATGACTCTTTACAAAATTAAGAGTTATTTAAAAATTTCTATATAGTTTTTCAAATTTACGATTACGCATTTTTAATGCCAAGATTCCCTTTTTGAGTGACCTTAGACCTTACCCAGTTTTTTTAACTTGATTTTAACTTATTTTAATCCTTGGCAAAATAGGCAGGAAAAGAACATTTCAACATTTGTTACGGAACGAATAACTTTTGTGGGTACATAAACGCGATTCATTTTTGACACTGAGAAACCATAAAATATGTTAACCTAAATTTAAAATCTGTGTAAGATTTAAGTTCATTCTGTGAAACTTGGCATTCGGAATAAGTTATATTTGTTGTCTATTTCACAAAGAAAAAAAAAATTTAAAATAAAATTAATACATTTTTAATGAATTTTTAAAACATTTGAAAGCAAAGAATAATTATTTGACAAGGAAAATCGAGTTATATATATATGATTCATATAACGAACAAAATTGAAGGATCTATTTTAATTTGTAATATGTAAATTTAAAATATATTCCTTCGAAACGGTTTTGTTAAGCGATTTCCTCCTCTGGATCTACTTTTTTTAATTGAATGAAACATTCTAATAAAAAAAATATGAAAATTACAAAAATCTATTAAATACCGACAAACAAAGAATTTCTTTGACGTCAGAATTTATTTAGATCCTAACATTGTAGAATGAAATATTCTTTGTTTTCTTAAAATAAAATAAAATTTACGCTTAAATATTACTTTAAAAAGTATAAAATTATATAACAAAAAAAAATATATAAATGTAGATACAAATCAGAAACATTAAATAACAAAAAAATAAAATATTTCTTAAAATCTATAATTATAAAAATTTAACAAGAAAATAAAATTTAAATAAAAAAACTGATGTCGAAAAGTTAAAAAGGTAAAAACTTTTAATGTTCGATAAATAAAAAAATGAAAACTTTTTAAGACAAATCAAAATTTTGTGAAATAGACCATACTATCTAATCAACAGCTTCAAATCTTGGTGATGGTGGTCGTGATTCAGCTTTAAATACATTACTCATACCAGCAACACTAGTTATACCACGTAAACCAGTATTTGAAAAAAATATCATAATATAACTGAAACCATCAACTAAATCAATTGTTTCTGCAAATTCCATACGAATCTGTTTACGATTTGGATAATTTGGATGGTTATTAATTATTGTTTTTTTAGTACCAGCTTGATTTGTATACTCATATGCAACATATTCTTCTAAACCAGAAAAATCACTTTTATATATACCAATCCAATCACTATTCTCTTCATCAAAACCATCTGGTATTGTAAATTCAATAATATGCTCATCACCCAAATACCATATTGGTATATGTGTAAATTGTATTGTACGTTCAATTGGACTCTCAAATACCTGTGAAATAAATGAAGAATTATTATTACTTAATGTTACACCATCAATTGCATCAGAAAATTTTGATATTAGTTGATTATATTTATGACGACGACGATCATTAATTGGAATCTATTAATATAAATTGTTGTTATTGTGTAGTAAAATTCATCATGGATTTGTAGATCATGCAATTAAAATATTGTTTAGATTTAATTAGTAATAGTATTGATAATTTTAAATTCGAAAAAGACGAACATTTATGTATTATTTATACAATTTTTTCAACGATAAATACAAAAATTTAAATAATATTTTTTAAAGAGTATGTTTGAAACAATTTACATAAAAAATGTTGCCACACTAAACCAACAAAATAGTATTTTCGACACAATAAAGAAACAATAATTATTGTTGCCAGACTTTTAATGAAACTTATCTGTAATTATTTAGCATATAATCGATCACAATGAAATATGTTTTTCAATAAACAGAGAATTACATCACACAATAAAATGATTACGATCACAAGAACGAACATTTGTTTTTCAAAAATTAGAAAACATTATTAAAGAAATTCAACCAATTCAATTGTTAAGCATAAACAAAACATATATAAAACTTACCTTAATTATAAATTCACTTGATACTGGTTTATGATCACTTATATTATATCCTGGATGACTTTTATATGATAACTGTTCAACACCTAATTTAACAGTTGTATAACTATCGGTTTGTACCCTCCACAATATACTATCTGTCCAAGCAGGGCGTCGTCTATAAACACAAATTTTATTAAATTTTATTTTATTTTAAAAAAACCAAAAACATACTTCATATCATATTTAGATGTTCCTTTTTCAAATTTAAATGTTGGTGGAAATGATGGTTCACGTTCTTCCAATTGATAAAATGCTTTACCTTCACGCCGTACTAAATTCAATTGATCTCTGTCAATTAATTCTTTAATTTTATCCTTTTCAATTTTATATCGTACATCTTCAGGACTTGTATCGTCTTCATATTGTAACCGGAAATTAAGATCACCAAACCAAAAAACGTAACTGCAAATTTGCAAATTAAATATTTTTAACTTTTATATTTTATTATTATTATATTACAATATATATTTAAAATTTGGATAAAATGTTTAAGTAGAAAATTATATGTACCGAATATTCGTTCGCTTCGTCACAAACTTTTAAGATACAATTAGACTCGGTAAGAGACGATTCTCGCGTAATACCGAAATATTAATTTTATTAAAAAGAGCAATGGCGAACCAAACGTCAAACGTGGTCTAAAACTTATGCTGTTGACTATACACCGTAGGTTAGATTAGGTTATAGTGGCCACAAATCTTCACAGAGACCACACTGGGGCAATACTGGTACCACTTCTATGAATAACTAACTCTGACTGTATTGAGATGCTTTCCATTATGTAGAAGGATTTCGTAATTGCAGAAAACTTGAGGAGTTTCCTAATGTTATAATTCGACAATTATTTCAGAGCTGAAAAGAATGAGACCACTACATCTAGCGAATGCCGGACAATGGCATAGGGACTATACCGTAATGTAATGTAAATAATGAGTCGACAGTAGCTTCTGTAGAAATTATTCTCTATATGATTCTGTCGAATCGTAAAATCAGAATGATTATCGGGGCATTTCTAAATTGAACGATATATTCCAAATTGGATAAATTTAAAATATTAATTATACTTACTCATGGTCATAAATTTCACGAAATCTTTTAACATGGTAATGATGATTGTCTAATATTTGTTTATAATCAGCAATACGTTCATTTAATTCATGATCGTGTGCTGCCAAATGGGAATTTATAAATGTTATACCACAGCCATACAATGACATCCTAATACTAACACCACCTTTATTACCCTAAAAAATTTAATTTAATTAATTTTAATTATATATAATAATATTTAAAAATATATTTACCCATATTCCACCTAAACCTGTTCTAGTAAATTCTGCCTCAATATCACGTAAATGTAATAAATGTTTTCGTTTAGCAAATAATATTAATAAAATTCCTTGCATTTGTTCCGTTTTAATTGAAACATAATCACGATCCTTAAGTAATTCTTTAAATTTTGTTGTCCATGGATCATCTTTAAAAAAACCCAATACTTGATTTTGTGGTTGGGTATTTACTTCTTGTAAACCAATTACAAATAAATCTGGTTCTTGATGATTGTCACCATTTATTGGATTAGTAAAATCTAATCCAAGTAAATTATTTAATGATAAATTCTCTGGAAATTTTGAACTAACATTCCAGGTGATGACATAAACGCTACAAGCGAAAATTAAATGTAAAAATAATTAAATTAAAAAAAAATGTTTTATTTTGTGATCATAAAAATTTAAATAAACATAAATTTACATAGAAAAAAGGTGGAAATGCATAGAAAAATAAATATTTTCAAAATTAATAAAAATCTAATATAGTTTACATAAAAAATCTGTATTGTTTGAACAAAGCTTCTACGCTGGCGCATAAAAATAAGACTCCGTGGCGCAACGGTAGCGCGTCTGACTCCAGATCAGAAGGTTGCGTGTTCAAATCACGTCGGGGTCAAAATGGTTTTTTTTAAATCTTTTTTATTTATTTTTTTAAATTTAATACTATAGAAAATTCGTAAAAGTATTAGAGAAACAGATTACCTATTTTTTTATTGTATACTAATATTAATTGCAAGAAAAGTATTGCTTATTTAATATTAAAAAACTTCTAATAGATTCGGTAGTAGAGTATTAGTATCATAATACTATTAATAGGAAGAATAAAACTGAATATATTCTACGCAACCTAAAGCTATGCCAAAAACATTGCTTAATCGGTAAACATTCCATTAAGCTGGAACTGATCACATAAGACTAATTCAGGAAATGCAAAAAAAAAAAAATCTTCTGTGTTTAATTTAAAGAAGGTGGAGGAATAATGAATGAATCATCCTTCTCGCGAGCTCTTATATTTCAATGGGCTGTATACATGCCACTATAAAGTAATCTAACCAGTGTTAAATTATAACCAGACTGTTAAATATTACATTAATTTTGTACTACATTAGCGAAACATTACAGCAGTTCCAAATAATTAAAATTGAATTCGTTTACTGCATTACTTGTAATGGCAAACTTGAATAATTTAATTATTCATTACAAAACTGGTAATTAAGTAAAGCATTACACCAAATCAAAGGCACTCTAATGCATTACAAGTGTCTTTGACCAAATCTAATGAAATTTTTGAATTACTTTAATGCATTACAAATAATAAATTACATTTTTATGGTGAAATATTTTGAAATATTTTAAAATTCTTTTTACTACAAAGAATTACTTAGAAATACTTTAATAATAATTCAATTAAGTACCGTGAATTACTTTGAAGTAATAAAATGTATAATTTTATGTTGGTCTTTGTTTGACCAAAGAAAATTTATTACTTTTAGTATATTTAGTATATAGTTAATTTTCTATAATATTCTATAATTAGAATTACGTCTACTTAAAAAGTACTTAAAAATACTTTCATAAAAATGTGAAGTATTTGTAATGCTGTAAAACAATTCAAAAATATTAGTAATACTCGGTAATGAAAATGTATATTGATTTTTTAAGGCAACTCTGGATATAACAAGTGACAAACAGTTAAACAATTAAAATGAATTTACCAATTTATAAGTAATTTTGGTATTGCAGTATCAAAGCCCTTATTTTTCAAGCAATAGTCGATTCTAAAGTGATATTGAAATTCTTATGATTGATCATATATGTAAGTAGTGTAATAAATATGTATTTATCTAAGTACATAGTGGAAATAAATTTTACAATTATTTTTTCTTTTAATTTCTAATTATCTAAATTGAAGAAGAAAAAATACTCTGACATAGATTCATTAAAATTAAATTGAATATTAAAATTAAGCACTTAATAGATAATAAAATAGTATAGTATATTTTTAGTAGTTTGTTAAGTATATATAATTTCGTAGTTATTAAGAAAATTGTCTCATCATTTTATAAATGAAATTAATTATAATAATAACCACCCTCTGAATACAACATTTTTTGTTGTTATTTTATTCAAGGTTAATATTGAAATTTGCGACTAACTTTGACGTTTAGGGTATTACAAAATAAATAATATTCAAGGTTAATAAAATATCCACATAATAGAGGCTAACTAAAGTAGTATTATAATTCAAAAATTTATATATAGATTTCTTAAAGTTTTGATTTTCATTTTTGTGCTAAAGTTTATTATAGATAATTATATTTTGGAATTTTATATTGATATAAAATGTGGTGGTGCCTGCATATTAAAAAGAAAAAAATTCAAATAAATATCACAACTATGTAAATATCAGGACATGTAATAAACTAAGAAATTATTAGAAAAACTTATATTTATTATAACTGGCGCACAGAATAACAATAACTGAAGCTAATAAGTGGATTAAAGTTATCAAAATTTACAAGTGGTAACATATTTTGAATGTCACTCATATTAACTCAATCCATCAGACGAAAAGTTAAGGTAGAAATGATTACCAAGATAGTTTTTTATTTAACGAGACCAGCTGAAGATAATTTGAGTTACCATCTATCAACATATATTCGGTATTACTGAACATATATTGTCCAAAATATATTAGTTAGTTTAAAATCACCACATACCACTAATTCATAAGATAGATTCATTTAAGATATTATCAATTGCTTGACAAAAGCTGTGTTAGTTATAAATCATAATTAGAATTTGAAGGAATGTAACAACAAATTAAGAAACTTGATTTTGGAAACAAGTTTAATTTGAATTGATACGATTTCTATATGAAGAAATTGAGATAGCAATATCTCTTCACTGTTAAATATTGTTCTTATAATGGCGACTAATACACCTCCATCTTCAGATGTGGGTGTAAGAAAAGAAGTTAATATCGTAAATAACAAAAATAAATAAAAAACGATAAGAAGAAATATCAATTAAATTTGATGAAATTTGAATAATTTTTTAGTTAAATCGGAAATTATATGTTACAACATTTCTCTCAGTGTAAATCTATGTGTGTATATATATACATAGTATAGAATGTTTATACATATACATAATTAAAATTTAGTCTAACCATTTTCGCAATCAATGAGGTCACCTAAATATATACACAAAGAAAATCCAATTATTTTTTTAATATTTTTTTTTACATAATATTTCAAAGATGTTAAACTAAATTCATTTTTTTTTCATATATTAATTAATAACTTTTCAGTTTCAACATTTTGTACAACCCAAGTTCAATGTCATTTATTTTTATAACACAAAATAAAAATAAAAAAATAAAAACATTTATCATTTTTAAATTTAATAGTCGCAGAGGCGCCAAAAAAAATACTAAATATTAAATTTTTATAGAGTTCTTAAAAAAATACTGTTAGTATAGTAATTCATTAAGTATATCTTGACTGTTCAAACAACACTGTAGTATTAATACAGTGCTAATTAGTAATATTCATATTTTTCGTATTACTGATAGCTATATTAATAAACTTTTCATTAACTTGGTAAATTTAACTAACTAATCATTGAAGCGATAACACTATATAAAAAATGTAAGACTAACGAGTTGGATATATACCAAAAGTTTGGAAGAGTCACAATTAAGAATTTCGTACTATAAACGTGTATTTTTATCTGCACTTATATGAGATGCATATCGAAACGAGAGGGATATCGCTAACAAAAGGGTAATATTTTGTCTAACTAAAGTTGAACAATAACAATTTAAATTAATTTGAAAATTTTCTTATAGAAATTTTGAATTGGAAAAAGACTAATCTGATTAATTAAAAGATTAATCTGACACATAATAAAATACTAAGTTGCAAACCATAACTTGTAAAACTTCAAAACTGAATATTGTTAACAATCGTTGTGTGTTTAGTACCATAATTTCTATAATATACTTAATTTTAAATAAATCTTTAATCATTTTTTAGGAAGCATGACGACTATTCATGACTATTCCTCTACAATAAAATATCAGAAAATGATAAAATGATGCAACCATTAGTAGATTTATATTTAGAATTTAGATATAATAATACAATTATTTTTTTTCAATGTATATATGTACATAAATGTATGAATGAATAATCAATAAGTGTATAAAATTAGCCACAAAAACGGATGCAACTTTTTATAAATATTTAAGAATATATTTTGTTTAAAATATAAGATTTATTTAAGGGAAGGGAACTACTTGGCCCAAAAGAACAATCTTAAATTATCATTATTTATGCTTTTTCATGTAATTGTTTCACCGAAAAATGATTCAAAATGGCAAGTGAATATTTCTAACACATTATTATTGGATGAAGAAATAATATTTTAAATCCTATACCATTCGTAGCTATTTTGCACAAAACCGGAGTTCAAAGTCATTCTCCTGGAAACTGATGGTTTCTCTTGGAAACTGATTGACGAAATATAAGTATAAACTAGCTTTATATAAACACAACGATCTCTAGCTCGAACTCAGAATGTTAGAAATGATTGAGAACAAATGTAAATGTTAGTATAAAAAATACAACAAATCATTAACCTCGTGAAGGTATTTATGCAGTTGGGAGACACCCATAATAAGTTATTTAAACATATGTAAAATATAGGTCAATGTGTAGGTAAATAAGCACATATTCGAATGACGACAACGAATTGTACCCTTATTGATTATTCACCCGTATAAATATTATTGAATTTTCTTAATAAAAAGAAACAAAATTATATATAAATTCCATGTGGTAAATATTATTATGAAAATCTTTTCATATTTTTATGTTTACATATTCAAAATATAAATACATATTGCAAAAATACAAAAAAAAAATGTTACAAATTATTTAATTTATTATTATACTTATAATTATATAATACTCACTTGGTTGGAATTTTAAATATTGTTTTAAATAAATTTTCATAATGTAATGTTTAAATTGAATTTATTACTCATTAAAAGTATATTGTATGAAAAAAAGAAATTGTCTGGAAATTTATGTTTCCAAAAATCAAAACTAATACTTATTTATATTTACTAACATTATAAATATTCATACAGTTTTGTTATAAACAAATTACTTATAAATTATTCTTTTAAGCATAATAAAAATAAAAAGAAAATTATTATTTATATATAATATTTTAGTGATTTTATTTACAAAATTAAAAAGAAATTACAAAATTAATGAAAATTTCCAATTGAATAAATAATATTGAGAGTTAAAAAGTGTTTATTATATTACAGATGCAGCCCAACTAGAGTTCAATTCGAAAAAAATAATGCCATCCATTGTCTGAAAGCTAACAGCTGGAAGCACACAGTGCAATTATAATGGACATAACATAATTATTGGGAAACTATTACTTTTGAAACTGTGCGGGATATATTGTATAATCAAAGCTAAAGAATTAAATAAATAGGTCTGTTTTGTAGCACACTTAATTAAGCATGTTTTGAGTAGTATATTATTATTTATGATATATAGATCTAAATTTAGTCAATTTGTCGTCAAACAAATCCAAAGAATTCGACGAATGTGCTATACAGACAGGCCACCATCGAAATCGATATTGATTTCAAGTTATTTGACGCTTGACGGATAGATAAATAGACCGTGACAATATTTGAAAGAGACAATGTGTCATTGCCGTATTAATTTTCATGTTTTACAATTGATATTGCTCATTCCTTTTGTAAAACCGTTTAAAGTTTTAAAATTATATATGTATATATATGGTATATATTTTGAAAATTTAAATTATATATACTTATTATATTTAACAATAAAAGTTTTCTTATAATTTGTTGATTAAAAACAAATATAGAAATAGCTTCAACAAAAAACCTTCCACCTATTGATGCAAATACACAAATACACATTAAATTAATACCAATTTTTAAATTGGCAATATTTAGATGGAAAGAATGATTCTATATATTTTGGTTCGCTATTTTGAAATGACCCCTGGGTACTGTATTGTGGATCAAGTATTTAAAACTCACCCTGTAATACAATTAATAAAATTTATATCGTAAAAACTAGTTATTTTTAAAAGTGAATATTTTCTGTTGCACACTATACTCGATTTCTAGTTTTTTTTTGCTATACTATTTTTATGTATTATGTTATAAAATAAATATTGCGTGTATCGAACATGGTTTTCAATTAAGACGAGAGTATTACTACGATATGCTATGAACAAACAAAAAATTACTAAAATCATGTGTTGTTTATATATAATATTGCTCTGTTCAAAACCAAAGATTGATTCGAATTGATTACTTTCACCTTTTTTATTTTCTTAAATTGTCGTAATATATATTTCAAAATCAGCAATTTATAATTTTATTGTAGAAATCTGCAACTTAATTATATAGAATATTAAAAAAAACCTAATCATTTAAAGAAAATATCAAGTTAGAAATGATTTGCTTAGTATCTATTTATTTATTTATTTCACCAAAACAAAGTATTCAAGCTGGATAGATTTAAGGTCTTCAAAGGTGTATTTAAGTTAGGAACATAATTAAGCAAAAAGATTGTCGGTTAACGTGTATCTGTCAGTAGTTTTTCCTTGTCTTGATGGTCATTTAACAATTTTAATTTTTAAAGCAGTGGATTTTGTTGCATTTTATAGTGCTATGTAACGATGGCCATGGGTGATTTGTTAGGTAATTTTTTCATTATATATGTAAGATATAATTCTCTTTTACCATTGCCACATTTACAAACAAAACTAAATCTCAGACATTACGGAACAGGTAAATTGATTTCGTTGTTCTTAATTGGCTCATAATAAAAGCCCACAACTTTTAATGGAAAAAAGTATTTCATTTAGAGGTTAAAAATTTCAGGAGGAAGGTATATTTTTGAATTTTTTTTTTTTTTTGTTACTTATTATCAACTTTCCAAAGAACTTAGAAATCAGAAATCTTTTATAGTTCGTTTTGAAGAGAATTTAATTACCAATCTAATGACATGTAAAGCATATTTCTCTATTAACTCAATATGTAGATATGAACTCAAATATGATGCTACTTTTTTTAAGACCGAAACCGGGAATAAGATGTAACTCGAAATTGCCGAATTCGGGAAAGTTGCCATGCACTTTGTTGCTTCGAATATGTGGACTACTATTTAGTGTTCACTGTTTACTGTATTTAATAACAGTATTACTGTATATAATATTAATAAAAATTAAGTATACATATAATATATATATATAAACAAAATCACTCGATGGTTGCTTCATTCGCATTGACTTAAGTACCTATATATATTTCCGAAAAAAGTACCTACTACCGCAGTTTTTCAATATATAGGATTATACCATAAAAATTGGAATTTTGAAATAAAAACCTGATAATAATTTGATAACACTAAGTATATAATACTTAGTGTTCAACTAACTTAGGTGAAGATAAAGATATTTAAATGCTATTGAAGTTAATAGTTTTTAATGACATTTACCGTGAAACTTTAAATCGGTGCAAAGTCTAAATTTCGTTTATTTTTTCTACTTATAAACTATATGGATTACTAAATGCAATTCGATTTTTTTGCATTACTATAAACTGAAAGTATATATTCTGAAATTTTATGTGCAAAACTAAAATAATACCGTAAAATTTGAGTTTGCTGTATATATACAATATGTATAAATTTTCAAGTCAAAGCCGTAGTCGTCTATTATTTAGCGTTTACACTAAGTAATAAAAATTGTTATAATCCTTCAACATATTTCCTAGTAATTTAATCTATTAAATTATAATTTATTTAAGTTTCTATTATACATATAAAAATCATATTTTGTATAGTACGCATTTGGCTAGTTGCCTAGATTTGCCAATTAGAGTATTCATGACGTTGAATATAAATTAATGTATATATATATATATGATACCAACAAAAAGCGTTTTAATAATTTCTCATATGAAAACATTTGTACAAACAACTATGAATTTTGCAAACAAAACAAAAAACAAACCATATTTATACACTACTAAATTGTAAAATATAGTTAAATAAAATAATATACAGGGTGTTGCAGTAAGTATAATGTATTAATATACAAATACATGGTGTCGCATAGCATAAGTATAGGTCCAAAAATCTTAAAGGGATGAAAATTCAATTATGTTATTTTCAATGTTCATTTCTGACTATGAAATGTTTCTGGAATGAAATGAACCCTTCAAGAATATACAAATGCAGTGTTAGTGGACCTGCTTATGCAATACATTTCGAACGAGTATACATACTGGAACTGGAACACCCTATGTATGTAAATAATAAAGGAATGACAAAATCACAAAATTTAGCATCAAAAAAAAATTATAACCTTGACCCAAGAAAAATTACATAACAAAAAAATGCATATTTTTTATCTGTATAATACATATTTATAAAAATTTAGGTTTTTTTTTTATTTTACAAACAAAAAAAGTAACAAGCTAATTATAATTCAATATTATTAAACTTACTCAAATTTTGTAGATGAAGCTTTAATATTATTTCGTGCATTCATTTTTATTAAATTTGCGTATACTTATATTATTTTACTTTATAATTTATAGTAGACACTTAAAGGTAATTAAGTTAAACTATCTTTTTAAATATAGGATTTACGATATCTAGTATTATGTATAATCGCATCTACTAATAAATTATATATTAGGTTAAATGTCGTCATCGATTAATTAATTTATAATTGAAACTATAGAATATGGAAAAATTTATTGTTATTTGAAAGAAAGGTGTAGAGGTTTTTTTTTTTGTAACTTATTTTTGTTGTTAATTAAAATTACCACAAATGCTGTAATAGTGCCGAATACATTATAAGTTTTAATTATTATTTTCCAATCAAATTTTTAATGTAAATTTATTTTAGAAAGCACTTTTTATCACAAAAAACACTCTAAATGTATATTTAACAATCACTTAATCCGGTACGTTTGATATTTGTTTTATGATAGAAGGGCTTTAATTACTGTTGGGTATTCCCATTTAATTAATTATTCAATTTTTTTATTTTTTTTGTTAATGTCGCTACCATGCACAAATAATAAACTCACAAACTTTAAATGAAGTTGAAGTATGAATTATAAAATCAAAATTCGAAAAATCAAAACTTCAATTTTCTTCAAAATAATATTTTTATTCAATATCGAATACGTGTTACCATAGTTTGTTTAATTGCTGTCACATCACAGGCACAGTAGTATTTGTAGTAGATGTGTAGTAGTGAAAGGAAATTTAATTGTGCTAGATTTAAGATTGCAATTACGAATTCCGGAAAAATATGATTAACACAAATCTAAATAACACATTTGTGATTAAAATTAATTTTGTGAATGCTGCAGATGCATTTTTTCAATAACTTCCATATCAAATTATCATTTCCTGTACTTTCACGAGTCAGAAGTTTTATAGTGTTTGTTAGTCCGTAATAAATTAATTCTTCCGAATTAATACCCCAAACCCAAGCGATTGAACCAAGGTCAGCATTACCCCGACAGCGTGATACAAAAACAACGCTCATGTGTTAATTACACAAGGTATGTCCATTTACATTTAAGTAAAGCTGACGCGTCCTATTGCACTCTTCCGGCACCATCTTGAAGACTCGTGATCGTGAGTGAAGTTGGTCACTAGCAGTCCATATCTGTATAGTCAAATGGCCTGATGTATCTACTCCTACTGGCGTCTGGCGAGCTTATTGAGTTTCGTTGTCTTTGTCTTACATCATTTTTATCGTTTCATTGCCAACAAACTACGTACGCTGTGGGCTGTGCTGTTGCTGTTTTTAACGCGATGGGTTGGAGATACTTCACGGCGACAAATTTGAAGCAAACAATGTGGATGCGAAAAAAAATGTTAGAACTCGTTATTTTCATAATCAAAAGATAAAAGTCATAAGCAAAGCAAAGCAAAGTAAAGAAAGTATATCTCTTATCGTCAGTTTAACAAAACAAATCAGAAAAAAATTGGATTATTAAATAATGAATGAAATATTCCCGTATCAATGTGGTGAAATTTACGAAACTAGTCATCAAATATTTACAATTAAATGTACTTTTTGTGCCCAAGATTTTACATCTTTCTCAAATTTTGTTGATCACAAAACTCAAAGGGATTGTAGATCTCAACCAAAAGGTATTTAATAATCGAACAAATATTTATTCCGAAATATATTTCTCTTGATATCTCATATAGATGAAGCCAAACAGTTCTTGGAAATTAAGCTCGAAGAGCCAACAGCAGACTTTCAAAATTCAGATGACGATGATGATGAAAAAGACGATCCTTCATTTTCAGATAATCAAAATAAAGATCTTTTAAAACAAACATCTCGTACAACAAATGAAAGTGAAAAATGTAATGACTCAGATGATTGTTCTTCAAATCCACTTGATATAAAATTGAAATTGGAAATTAATGAAAATCAAAAAAATGAATCTACAACAAAATCTAAAAAAAAGCCAAGTAAAACATCAAAATCAAAAAAGAATTCGGTTAAAGAGAAAAAACCCAAAAAACAACATCAATGCGATATTTGTATGAAAATATTTGCGAAAAATTATCTTTTACTGGCACATAAAATGACACACACAGGTGAAAAACCACATCCATGTAGTGATTGTTCAAAGACATTTCGTACAAAATCACAATTAACCCAACATCAATTAATTCATACTGGTGAAAAGCGTTATCAGTGTACAGTTTGTCAAAAATGTTTCGGATTACGATCGGCTCTGGTACGGCATAATCGTGTTCATACAAAAGAGAAACCATACAAATGTGATACATGTGAAAAGGCCTTCTCATCTAGTGCTCATTTGGTGGTACATAAACGAAGTCATACAGGTGAAAAACCATACCGATGTGATGAATGTCCCAGAACATTTGCATTTAATACATGTTTAGTTATACATAAACGGACACATAGTGGTGAAAAATTATATCAATGCGATGAATGTGGTAGATCATTTTCACATACAACGGGTCTTCGAATACATAAAGCCACTCATACTGGTATTAAGCCATATTCATGTGATCAATGTGATAAAAAATTTTCACAATTACCTAATCTCTCACGACATAAATTAACACATACTGGCGAAAGGCCACATTATTGTGAAATATGCGGTGGTTATTTTCGTGATAGGACTATATTAAATTATCATAAACGTATTCATACTGGCTATAAACCACATAAATGTACAGTATGTAATAGAGAATTTATTAAAAAATCCGATTTAACGGTACATACACGTAGGCATACTGGTGAGAAGCCATTTAGTTGTGCAATTTGCCAGAAAACATTTATATGCAGTTCATATTTAGCAACACATAAACGTTGTCATATTAAAGATAATTTAGAATGTGATATTTGTGGTAAAATATTCGCTTGTGACAATTATTTACAAAAACATAAACTTACACATGACACACGTAAATCACATAATTGTGATGTTTGTGGTGAATCTTTTCGTATAGAATCACATTTACTAAGTCATAAATGTACTGGTGATAAGGATATGGCTTGTGAAATTTGTGGAAATAGATTTGCAAATTTGAAAACATTGAGAAGACATAGAAATACACATACAACAGATGAAACAATATTACCAACTTTTGAAACTTTTTAAAATAAACAGTAATTTATTTATATTCTTAGTGTTAAATATATTTTAAAATAAATACTATAATTATTCGAAACGATATCCACACGTTCCACACAATATTATTTTAAAAATGGATATTTGTACACTTTTATTCTCGGATATTGCTAGCTAATGTAAAATTGTTCAATCATTGATTAACTAGTAACACTAATAGAAATTAAATAAATTTTCTGAATATAAAATTAACATAAGTTTTCTGTTGTTCGTATACCTTAATATTAAGTATCACATTTATGAAGATATTAAATGTTTTCATAATTATGGATAATTTGTGTTGGACCAAAATAAAAACCACAACAAAATTGAAATTTTGTTATACGTAATTTTCTAAGCTTGATATTCAGTTAGGACATATAATTGTTTTAAATTTTATTTGAAATTATGACATTTTTTTTTTACATTTTTTGGTGTTGTTTCGTATTGTCCCAAGTTCTACTATTTTCGGTATTAGATTCTGAATGAAAATCTCTTATTAATCTGTCAAGTGCCAAATAGTTCAATTTATCCTTTATATTATTCTGTAAAACTTTCTTTCACAAAAAGAAAATTTATTGTGTTTACATAATCAGGGTATATATTATAAATTATACACATTTTTCTGTTGATTCTGAATATTATTGGATTTTTTTTAGTTATTAAATACAATTATAAGAAAATATATGATATAACAGCTATATAATTTAAGAATTAATTTTTAATATTATATTAAGTAAATTTAATAATTTCTGATTAAGATTTTAGTATATATATTATATTCGTAATCTTTGATTTATTTCTTTTATATATGTTACGAATATGTTTCAATTTTTTATGGGTTACATTTAATTGATAATTGTGTAATCTTTGTTTATATTATGGATTTTCTTCTGATTTTTTGCCAGTCATGTCGATTAATTCAACATCAGTTAATTGTGATGGTGGGTTACGTTGTTTATTCAATACTACTGGTGTAACGTCATGCGATCCTCGATCATGCCACCATCTAACAATAATATCTCTTCTATCACGTCCAATAATAAATATTAATAATATAAATAATCCTTGTAATCCATTAAGTATTTCCATAAATGCTAAATGATCACCAGATCCAGGTGAATAGAATGTTACAACTTCTAATATCCATGTTATTCCCATTATACATAAAAGTATTGCAATACATTTTGTACTAAATATATATAAACAAAATTTATGAATTTACAATCCACGTTCAATATAGAAATATTATATACTCACTCTTTTTTTGTTTCTGATAAAAATTCTTGATCTAAACCTGGACGATTAGTTATAAATCCATTTTGTCTAGTAATAGCAAGATACTCAATCTCAGATTTAACTTTAATAATATTATCTAGTTGACGGAAACCGAAATATGAACCAATTAGAAGGAAAAGTGATAATATAAGGCAACAGGAAACTGGTGGAATAAAATATTTTTGTGATGCCTGTACAGCTGGAAGTATATGTTATAAATAAGAAAATAATTATATAATTTTGTAAATATATAATTGTATAATAATTGTAAATTTATAAACGTTTGAACTTACATTCACTCCATCCTTGATAGAAATATGATGGCATACCAGGTAATTTCTTTCTGTATGTTAAAATAACTAATATTAGTGGAATGGTAAATGCTATCGATGAATATGTAGCTAAACGGCCGTATCGTATATGTCGGCTGATTGTAACATAGCGTGGTAAAAAATACCTATAAGAAAAATATATTAAAGAAATTACAAAAATAAATTTTTGTAATATAGTTTATAAGTTTACTTTTATAGTACTGTACCATTTAGTACAAAATTAAATAAAAGTTATTTAAAAACTGATTCGGCTTAAATATGGTTCATATAAAAGTACGAGAGTAATGCAGAATAAATTAATATTGAAATGGTAACAATAAATGAATTTACCTATATTAAGGTAAATCATTAAACGTAATATTAACATATTTACACAATTTATAGTTTATAAATGTAGTTTTGATGTAGTATATATAGTTTATTTATAATTAATAAATATAGGTATAACTATAACGAACGCAATTCTCTGAATAGTAAAAAAGTGTCTGTTAAATATTTGGAGGTTTTTGTTATTTATTTTTTTATGCTCGACAGCAACAAAACTTCGTATAGCTATAGTACCTATTGTTTTGTAGTGATATCTAAATATTTAATTTCTATACCTCTTTGACTATATACAATATAGCTATAGCTCGTATAGCTATACCTTTTTATTATTACTTTTGTATGAATTGAATGACATCTGACTTTGACATACAGAAATTTTATATTATTTATCTTGCAGAGTGGTGTAAATAAAAATTGAATTTGTTTATTGATTCCCTAATAAAATGGTATATTTTAAATAATAAATAAATATACTTATTATTAGTAATTAAAAAATCGTAAGTATGAGGAATAAATGTAATTTGAAACCTATACAAATTTAAGAATTTTGGAAAACTTTAAAGAATTTGTATAAATGTAAAAATTTATTAATAGCACCTAGGTCGTAGGCCTAGTCTATTAACAGAATTTTCATTAAAATTATAATTTCAATTGAACCAATAATATATACCAAAAATTTTTTATTGATAGTTTCAGTGATGTGATCCCTAAACTATTACACACTACAGCAACTTTTTAAAAGCAAATGTTCAATATTTTTATATATTATTAGATTGTGGAAAACTGACATGAAAATATGGAAGAATTTGAATTTAGGAGTATTGAAATAAAAAAGGAACCGTTAGATGAAAAATTAGAAGATATAACAGTTCCAATAATGAATAGTACCACAGAAATCTTAAAATATAAATGTGGTGAAATTTTTAGTACAAAAATTGGTGATTTTATGTTTATTTGTACTCTTTGCAATGAAAATTTTACAAATTTCCAATTATTATCTATGCACATTAAATCTTTTCATTATCCAATCAATTTTATAAACTCAACAGTTAAAGATAAAACAAATATTGATAAAAAATCAAATGAACTATTATCATCATCAATTAAATTAGAAAATGGTGACCAACAATCTAATTTAGAAGGGTTATTTAAATGTGAAAAAACAAATAATGAAGATTTATATAAATGTGAATATTGCCAAAAAGTATTTTATGAAATAAATAAACTGGAAAATCATTATATACAAATTCATAATAGTAATGAAAAATCATTAATTAATTATAATAAAAGATTACCTGAATTATCGTTAAATGATGTGAAGAAAGAGGAAACAGTAGTACTACAAACAATTGATTATTATGAATGTAATATTTGTGAAAGAAAATTCAAACATCGTTCAACTTATAAAAAACATCAGATAATCCATAAAGGGAAAATTCGTTTAAAATGTGATTTATGTGATAAAAGTTTTGTGAATAAAACATATTTGGCACATCATAAACGTACACATACAGATAACAAGAAATTTATATGTAATATTTGTGGTAAATCTTTTGTAATTGGTTCACATTTAATGGTACATCGACGAATACATTCTGGTGAAAAACCATATAGTTGTATTATATGTAAAAAATCATTTGGTTGTACATCATCATTAGCACGTCATAGACGAATACACAACAATGATAAACCTTTTGATTGTATTATTTGTAAAATGTCATTTCGTACTAAAGATAATTTAATTAAACATGAATCGTCACAGCGTCATGAATTAAATTTAGTAAAAATTGCTGATCAGCAATGGAATCAATTAGTATTGAACAAAATATATGTTTGTGAAAAATAGTTTTACAAGGAAATATTTATATTTTGTTCTAATTTATAAAAAAATTTATTAATATTACAAATATTTTATGATAAATTATAAGCTTTAAATCGTAAATTCTTCATTTGTTTTTTTTTTTTTAAATATGGTGTCTATAAGCTATAACCCATCAGATACTATTTCAATGCTTTTTAAAGCCTCGTCATTTATTTATTAAATCAAGGAATAACTATAGTATTTAAACATATACATCAAAATTGAATAATAGAAATTATCTCTAAAAAAGTAAGTTTTAAATTTAAAAGAATTCAAAATTAAAAACATTTATCGTTATAAATTTTAAACATACGCGACATAGAACAAGAAGAATTATAATTACACATATGATTTTTAATCATTAGCGGTTGAAAAACATCGACAGCACGATTTAGAACTCCAAATCTAACCTTAGATATCAAAATATAAAATACATAAATCTATAGTCAGATAGTCACGTCTTTTCCCAATGACGGTGAACCTAAAGACTTGCGTATTTAGTTTTATGAAATGCTGGTCACCTTTAATATTAATTTACGAATATAAATATAACTCAACAAATTCAAAAATATTTTTTTTGAATAATGTTCAGCTTTGATGAGTACAGTATAACACACCTTCAAAATTTTGGAAACATTATTGATTTTTATGTTAAATTATATTAAACTAATTATTATTTGTGAACATAATAAAAAAAGCAAAAAACGTAAAATAAAATAAACACAAATTTATGGTATTGAATAGTGAAGAGTTCTATTATAAAGTTAAGGAAAATTGAACAAACATATAATTTTCTTAATACTTACCATACAGTTAGCACAATATTAAAGCATAACATAACCATCCAAAAGAAATATGATAACATAAAATATTGTACAGCATATCCAACTTTTGATTTATGTATTTCAAATATTTGTGCATAAACATGCAATGTAAAACCAATTGCTAATGATAACGACATCATTCCTAATGATAATCCATGTACGGTTCTTAATTCTTTTATATCAAAATGTATATAAACTACAAATATTAAACATGGTATTGATACCACCATAAATACAGCAAATAAAATTGTTTGTGCTCGACTAATATGTTCATTAATTGATGAATAACAAACAACAGCAAGTAATTCACCAGTTAAATAATCATTATCTAAACAATAATTATTTGTAATTCCCATTGAATCATTACCAAATTGATCTAATATTAATAAACTGCCATTTTGAAGTATATATAACTGATCACCACTAGCTGGACCATAAATAAACGATCTATATATCAGAAGAAAAAAAAAATTATAAATATTATACATATATTGTTAATTTTCACTCAAAAATATGTTTAATTTCGAGAATTATCATATTATATACTTACACATTACATGGATTACCAGCAATTACTTCCAAACTAACAGGTTCTTCAGTATCCTCAATACAATTATCATACAGTACAGCATTTATTTGTTCAACATTAAATGGATGTTCGGTTGTATCACAATATTTTGCAGTTTGTGTATAATGTGAACTTTCACCTTCTGGACAGCATTTCCTTAAATATGATTCATCTGTTGGTATTGGTTGTTGTTTTAATTTTTTACGATTTATTTCTGAACATGTTTTTGGTCTTTCCATCATTACAATTTGTGTATTAGATTTATTTGTTGATATTAAATTATTGGTATCATTTAATTTTTTATTTGGATTTATTTCTAATTCAATATTAAATTTATTTTCATTTTCTGATGTTATATTATTATTAATATTATATGCTTCCATAGGAAGTAATGTTGTTAATTCATTTACATTATTATTATTTGTAAATATTTCATTTTCATGAAAATTATTATTATTTTTTATTTCATCATCATTTCTAGTTAAATTTATTAATTTGTCAGTTATATTTTGTGAATTAACAAATTGAATAAATATTAATATTAAAATTGTGATTTTTGTATTAAATATTATTAAAGTCATTTGTAAAAATGTTATAAAATCTTTGGTTCAATTATTGTAAATTTGTTTTTCGTTTCCTCACTTATTATACTTAAATATTGATTTCTTGAATATCATAAATCGATAAAAATATATTTTTTATATATAAATTTTTGTGTAGGTGATACTTTTGGTAAATTCTATTATGAATAATTATAATTTTTGGTGAATTCTACTTTGATTGGCCTTGAGAATATAATTTCCAATGATTAACAACATTATAAATAAGTTTTTATTGTAATTTAGATAGAGAAGTTTAAATCATAAATGTTTTATTGTTGAGGTATGTATAAATTCAAGCTGAAATTAAATATAAGAGTATTAAGGATTTTTAAGGAAAATTCTTATATGTATATTAAACAGATACAGCGTGTACAAAGTTGACCGATGGTATAACACTCTATTATTGATAGTATATTCGAAAAAAGAAAATGTGTGAGCACTTTCCAGGATTCAATCCCTATTTGGAGTTAACTTTGCTGGCTTGTAGTTTAAAAACAATGTAAATCAAGTAATCTTTAATAGCTTTCTGCATAGGGCATTTAATTACCAATCTAATGACATATGAATCATACTTTTCAATTGACCCATGTTGAAGCTATATTCCCAAATATGGTGCTATACATTTTTTTAAGATCGAACTCGAAAATAAGCTGAAACTCGAAATGGGACAAATCCGAGAAACTGTCCATTCATTTTTTTGCTTCGAATACTATCAGAAATGGCGTGGTATATTGTCGATCAACTATTTCGTATCCATCGTGTATAATATGTTAATAATGATTAAATATGTAAATAATAAATAGAAATATTTTCGGTATATATAAATATAAAAATATAATATAATTTAAAGAATTTATATTAATTATTAGAAAATAATAATAATAATATTTAATTATCGAATAAATATAATTGTAAATTGTAAGTAGCTGGCAATTAATTAAAATATTTTATTTATAACACAAAATTCGGGTCACGTTATTTTTTAATAAATTTGTGAATCACTTGTTCCAAGCTAAATTAGTAAATATATTATAATGATATGATATTATTAATCATTCTACGAAAATGAGGTATATTAAAATGGACTGAAATCCATTTAGTGAATCAAAGTTTGTAATTACATATTTTTTTGTTTGCTTTTTGTTTTTTTAAATTGAGAGAATCTTGTATGGTCCAGAATATTAAATTACTAATGGCGCGTAAATTAAAAAAAAACAATTTTCGAGCATTTAAGATCGTTTTAAAAATGCTGTAAAATTATTTATAGGGTTAGATGAATTTAGTTATAGGACTCTATCGTCCCCCCTTCTGAAATCAACCAACTTTACTCTCATTAACTTAAAATATATTGTCAACTAAATGATATTGTCAACTACAAAGTAAAATATTCATTGCCAAATTATCACACCTTAATTTGCTTATATATATATATATATATATATATATATATATATATGTTAAATTTAACAAATTTAAAAGAATTTATTAGATACACGTTTTGAGTGCATAAGAGCATAAGCCTCTGCTGTTTTTTTAATTCATATTTAAAAGTAATAAAAATATTTCAAATATCGATCGATCTAATCTTATCTTTCAGTAATCTAAAATTAAAATTATTTTTATGTCACATTAAATATTGTTAAAGTTAATTTCGATTATATTTATCTTCATAGAAATCATAAACTAGAATACGATTGTAAATTGTTTATATACTTTTAATATAATATGGATAATAAATAATGAATATTTAGGCATAAGAAAAATATAACATAAAATTAATATTTCCGATAATTTTATAACAAAATTATGGATATTCAAAAAGAATTTATATATCAAAAATGTTTTACAATGTTTCATTCACCTAAAAACTATAGTTTAACCAAAGCTTCCCGTCTGAATGGAACCCATAATTCCTACATTTATATATGTATTATTATCTGCGTTGTTTCTAAGCGCTAGCGGCTAGCGCAAATCACAATATTGTGAATTTAAGTTAGAAGTAATTATATTTACAATTTAATAACCAATTTAATTTAATTTAATTACTTCAACCTTTTCTAAGTTAAGTATACAAGTGATGAAAGCCTAATAAAATAGGGATCATAATAAATATGCAAAAATCAAAAAGTATGAAATTAAATTTCATAAATCTATATTAACTATTCAAACTTCGCTTTTCGTGTAGCTACTGGATTACATGGAAATGCTTACGACTTATAAAAGATTATAACTTTTTTACACAGCCCCGGTAAAATAAGCTACTATATTAGTTTAATCTATATTACATTCGCTAATATTCATAAAACATATCATGTTTCTTCATAATATGAATATGATATACCCACTAGTGATAACATATTGAGTCAATAAAACGCAATTTTATGGGTTTGTTAAACCAAAATATAATAAAATTACTATATTTTATAGTTAAATACCGAAATATGACCAATTTAATTTCACCAAATACCCATGTAATATAAGAGTACATTGCTTTGTTGGACTGCCTAGAAATACTGCAAGCACTTTGTATAGGCAAATGGAATATTATCCTGTGACATTTTGCGATATAAAAGATAATTAGCATACCAATATTTTAACCATAAGACAAAAGTGCTGAGACGTAAAACAGACACCGAACAAAAATATCACTCTGTACTGCCTCCAAACTGGAGATATATAAAATATATATGAAGAAACTAAACGAACGACTAATAATATAAGTGCCGGAAGTATTTTCTTGTTAGGTTAGTATAACCGAAAATTCATCCTATCATTAATAAAGACTAATTTATCATTTATGATTGGAGTCCAAATGGGTTTATTGCCAGGAGAATGAATCCATTTGATTGGATGAGATGAAGACATAAGGACTGCACATATTCAGGTAAAAGAGCCCAATAATGAAAATCTTTAAAAATTGTTAGGTAATCTGGATAGATTATTTAACACTAGTATAAGTTCATGTTTTTTATATTAAATCAGAAATACCTACAATCTACAATGTGTCAATTAATGGCCCAGTATTAACAATGCGGGTACTGTTTTTCAACATTGCAAAAAAAAAAATTAAGGCTATGTACAAATTTAAATGATATATATTTAAAAATGATTATCTATTTAGAAATTTTAAATTGTGACACAGTATAAAATTAATAAGCACATTTTATTATACATTTTAATCAAAATAAAATTACTGAATATTTTTTCGTAAAATGATTAATGTTTTTGAAATCTTAGCCAACTTTATAATCTCCATACCACGAGTCTCGAAAAATATACTTATTTTTAAGAGTAAATATTATGAGTAATAGATTTAATGAAGTTGTTTGTCAGTAAAATCAACAACTAGTCTTGCTTTAGTACCTTTATTAAATAACAATTTTGAACTACCTTTGCTACTATTTAACTTCTTTAGTCTCTCTTTACTATAGCACAATTGTAGATATAGATAGTAATAGTAGTAATAATCCAATTCTCTCAATATATTATCACTTCACTCTTGTATTTTTTGGATTTGTGTGATTTAGTCATTAAATTCAAACCTTTCAAACTCAATTCGTAGCTTTACAAAATAAATGTCAGATTAATAATTTTATTATTACACATTTTCTTTTTATTTAAGTACATAATTTAATTATCATTAATTTTAAAATTTAATTAAATTAATCATTAAAAAGCATAAAGATATTTACATATCTTATGTTTTTTTTTTTCATATACACTTTTATAAAACACACGTTTGTAAAAATTTATTACCGATTCCAAATTGTATAGCTAAATTATGTGTCAATCTGATCAACTTCACATTAAACGATAAACTAAAAACATAAATTCGAAGTTAAAATAATGTTGTAGTTGTTTTTTTTTCATAGTTATATGCTTTATATTATAATTATCTAGTTTCAGGTGGGCCTGGCGGATTGAATTGAATTAATACTAAAAACAAAATTTACTTAAGTAGATGTTTTTTTTTATTTATATTATAAAAATGTACTTACAACCGTAAAACGATGTATAGTAAAAAAAAAAACTTTAATCTATTTTTAATTTTATGATTTTATATATAGATAAAAAAATGTTATCAGTTTATTTATTTTAAATAAAAGTAACATTTTTTTTATTTATTTACTAAACGTAAAAATATTTCTTTTTACATACAAAATAAAAAAAATCGCAAATTCATTTGAAGTTTATACATAAAACAACATTTTTTTGTTATGTTATCATAAAATTTTTGGGACCGGCGATCGTTTTTTTATATAGTTAAATTTGTAATTTTATGAGATACAAAAAATTGCAATAATTTGTATTTTTTTTATAAGATTATTAATATTGCAAAAATTAATTGCTGATTAAATTTTGGTGTTATCCACTTCATCATATTCATTTATTGTGAGTTATATAAAATTCGGAAATTATAAATTTAATAATTATATATTTTATTTTTATTATATTTTATTTTTGATGATCATTATTTTCATTATACTATTTTAAAATATTATACTTTTTTTTTTAGAAGTCTATATCTATAAAAAGAATTACGAATTGAACAAATATTGTAGAAAATTTTATAGCGACAAATTTTGATAATTATTATTGTATATAATATTTCTAACTACGTAATTTAATTTTGAAATTATAAATTGGGGTTCAATTGTTGAAATTGGGGTTGAAATTAATTCTTAATATTATTGATTTCATTTCATTGCTTCCTTTACGCGTAGAAGTTAAATATCGGGTTTACTATGACCTACACTCATATATCAATCCTTTGAAAAATGATTTTAAAGATTTTAGAGTTGGTGGTCAATATTTAATCTAAGTTTATTTTTTGCCATCGGGAATGTGGAAAGTAAAAGTAAAAAACTGAGAATACAAATTTTATGCAGTATATTATAAATTAATAATGCAGTGTTCCATCACTGCCAAATGAAATTATATACTGCTAAATTATGTAGAAAACCGCATACACTTACTAACTTACTTGCCATTTCATTTACCTATCCAACTTGAGGTTTATCATCGAATTTGCTGAACATTTTACTATGTTTAATTGCAAATAAAACACGTTTTTTTAAATTTATTGGGTTAAGTAATTAAATATTTAATAGATAAGAGGACGGCGCGGGAATATATATCTGTATATTAACCGTCTAGTTTAGTAATCAATTAATTAGGTTTTAATATTTTAAATTGTTTTTAATTAACTTTTAATTAACTAATGAACTTAAATGTTATTCAAAACATTACGCATAAATTATAATATTATATAAAAAAAAAAATTCAAGTCATGTCTGAACATTGAAATTTCTTGGTTGCAACAAAATATCAAAAATATTAATTTTCTAATTTTTACGTACGATAATTCTATATATATTGTTTATAGTAACTCCTGACTCCTGAGGCATATCACAACTCCATTACCACTTCCGGTTCCAAAACAACATGTTGAAGCTACATTTTTTATATGTGGATTACATGATTAATGTAAAATGTTGCTGGTTGTTGTTGTTGGTGAAACATTTATTGTTGCCGAAACAATTACATTGAATATGTAAATATGTTTTTTTATAATATGTTCAATATATTTTTCAGTCTCTTGTTATTAGCTCTTCCAACAGGATTGAGCAATTGAGCTAATTTAATTAGACATACTGAACAAGAAGTTCTAGGTTCTATGGTTATGGTGCGTGCGTACAGACTTTTATTTTTGCGTACACGTACGGATACGTGGACTTTATTTTCATTTTCAAAATCTCTAATCTATAGAAAACGTAAAGAAAAATACATTTAAACAAAATCAATTTTTTTGGAGCCATATGTTTATTGAATTTGCGTGCGACACGCATAGTTGTCTGGCTGGTAGCTTAATCTTAGTGTGTTCAGCTCATGATCTACATATCAATGTTGGTCTAGGTTGTCTCCGATTTAAATTAGTAATAAAAAAATTACAAAATGTATAATTGTGATTTTAAGACGGTTGGGGGAAAAATGCTAATTGTTAAAAGCTATGTAACAGAAATTAAAAATTTCGTGGAACCTCTATAAAACTAATACTTATTGCTCTCAAGCGGAGTGAACAAGGAAACACTTAAAGTAAAATTTACTCGTAAAGTAAAATTACATTTATTAAAGTTTATATTACTTACTTTGTCTGTCAGCCAAAGAAATTTTATTAATTAATAAAATATTTTTGATACAATTTTAATATTTTTATGTTGACTTTATTTTTCACTTTTTTGGTTTAATTAATTAATTTTTTTTTTTCACAATTTGCCAGTTTTTCTCTTTGGTATTAAATTTAATAATTAAATTTTAAATGTTTTATTTAGAATTATTTTTCATTATTATTTGAATTTAATATTTTTATTTTATATTTATTTGCCGGTATAAAAAATTGATGTTGTAATTTGTATGATGGTCAAATTATAAATAACACAAATAAATTATTATTAATAATATTTTATAGCAAATAAAAAAAATTGTTTTTTTTATCAATTTTATGATATTTAATGAATTTTATCAATTTTATTGATATTAAAATTGTTATACCAAAAAAAATACGTACCGATAATAATGTAATTTATTAGTTAGTTCTAAAAATATTATTGGTTATCAGTTTTATCTATTCGTGTTGTGCCGGCATTTTATCTGAATTTTATTAATTTTTATATATAGAAAATATATTACCAAAAATAATGTTTTAAACAAAAATAAAAAATTTTGAAAATTTTGGTTAAAAAAAAAAAGTTAAGGAAAAATTTGACAATAATTTTTCTTCTAAAGTTTACGAATTTCTTTTATTCATAGAAATTATATTATAAATAATTGAATTATTTATTCCTTATCGATAAGATTAATTGTGTTTTTATTAAGAAAATATTTAACATAATAAATGTATTATAAATAATTATAAATGATTAATCAATTTATTTCCGCATTTTAATTCTTAATAATAATTCCACTGAAGTTTATAAAATATTTCTGGAATTTAAAATATTTACACTAATTCTAAGTAGCTCCAGATAGACTGACTATACATATATAAAAATAATTTTGTTTCACTATATACTTTTAATTATTTTACCGAATTTGGGCGGCATTATATTATAGATTGAGAGGTTTCACGAAAAATTATTACTTCTGTGGCAACTTTTTCGATGAATTGCTAAATTAATACTGACAATAAAAACAACATAAAAAGCTAAAAGCTACTGAAAAAATAAAAAAACATATTTCTTTACATTATTTTGTTTTAATTGAGAGAAATAATTATTTAACCTGTATAAACATATAAAATTACTGATGGAAAAATTTAATTATATATTACAGGTAACTTATGTATTTATCATAAATTAATGTAATAAATAAAAACACATTTACTTATACATATATTAAAAATCAAAATTTACTTACAAATAAATTTATTTGTTTGTCTCTGTTACAATATTCTGTTAATCAGAAGACCGAGAACTACTGAAAAAAATTAATTATAAAATTCAAAACGTCCATCATTTTTGGCGTAACCCCTAAAGCTAATATAATATCAAGTTGAGACTTATTGGGTCTGTACTGTTTGTATATAGGTGCAGTACGTGGTTCAACTAAATTGCTGCAACTCAATCGATATCTGAGGAACATTCTGCAAATTTTCGTGTAAAATTAAATATTAAATAAAGAATTGATCCGCAGAACAGGCCACGTGAAATATATATAGTTTGATTAGTAGTAAATTAGTCAAACGATCCTTAAAAGCGATAATTCTATTATGAAAAATGCAATGGAATCCACTTACCCAAAGAGGAAGAGAAAGAGTGTATACTCCTAGGTTAACGTGATCCATATTAGTCCTAGAGGAACTCCAGAAATTTAATAAAAGCTAGGGAAAATGTAGGGCAACAGTGGTGCGTGACACCATTGACAACAGTGGTGCGTAGGTGTGGTGCACGCCCTATTTCCACCGAGGGGATCTAAAAGGTTACTAAGTAAGTAAGTAAAGCGTTAAATATTTGAATATTAATATATATTTTGAATTTATATTATACGGATGTCATTCAATTGCATGTACAGCCAACCATTAAGGTAACACTATATCTCTGACTTAATCATGCACTGTAACTCAAGCATAATAGTTTACTTTAATATTTCAAATTGACCAAATAGTGAAAATATTTATTCATTTTTCTATATTAATTAAGGATAGATTTTTTTTACAATCTTTGGTTTAAGAAGATCTTTAAATTTAATTCTAACTTAATATTATGTATGTAAAATCTTAAAACATACCCCGGGATATGTTGTCAGGCGAATTATTTTTATTTTTAATTAAAAATTTCTTTTTGCTGATGGTGATGTCACGTTTCGTTGATTTTAACTATTTTAAAATTTAGAGAGAAAAAATGACAAATAATCTGAAATTTATATATTGACGGGTCAATCTCTAATCGGGGCACTTACATTTTTTTAAAAATCTCTAAATTCGACATGAATTTTTAAATTTGTTCTCCTTTTTCAGTCTTTATTTTCTCATGCATAAAATTATTTCATCACAATTGGATGGTAAGTATTGTTTAAATTCACTTATTAAAGTATTGTTTTAGGGAATCGGACTTATAAAATACCAAGAACTTGGTGACCAAAATCTTGGAGTATCAACTATATGAAGTTTCTAGTCTCTCTGTAGATGCGGAGAATAAGAGAAATAATAGTGAGATAGACAGACGAACAATTATAAAATTATAAAATACCAAGAACTTGGTGACCAAAATCTTGGAGTATCAACTATATGAAGTTTCTAGTCTCTCTGTAGATGCGGAGAATAAGAGAAATAATAGTGAGATAGACAGACGAACAATTTAACAGCATTTTGTACTAATACAAAATTGCCTAAAAACTGTGGTTGTTAATGACGTTAAAATAAACATACACGAAAATATTTCATATTTTTGTGAGACGGAAGTGTGACGTGTAATAATCATAAGTTTTTCACCGGTTGTAGACTAAATGCGGTATTTTATGTTTACAAGTGTGTAAAAAATTCATTATAAATATGACTAATATGAATATCGTATTATAATTTTTCGATTATTTCATATAAATATATAAATTAAAATCTAATAAAACTAATTACAATATTTCATCACGAGGTCTAACTTTTTTTAGATAATAATACCTACAAGTAAGATACGATTAAATGCCCTTTTTAGCAGTCTTACGTACTATAATTACAAATCTTTCAGTTATTTTATATGTATAAATTCAGAAATTTTGTGAAATTTTGCGACATTTCAAAGCAGGGTGAAATTTCTAAATGTTATTTAATGAAATTTAATAAAAACAGATTACAGAATTTAATAAAAATGTGTAAACATGAAATAAAAAACTGTTATTTATTGATGAAGTTACTGATGTTGATGTAATCCCTTCTTCTTAACGTTTCAGTCCTCGAACTTTGCAACAAATGCAAAATTTTGTTTTATTATTGATTATGTATATCTTCAATAATCTTCAATTCTTTTGCAATTTCTTTCATATATAATTGTACATTGATTCAAATTTGATATTATTGTTAAATGTATTGCTACACCAACTAAATCCGGCCCAAGTTAATATACTGATTAAATCATTAAATGAATAAATGGTATATCATAATAGAGACAATCATTCGGGATTGAATATTGAATTCTCACATTCATTTTACCAGTCTATTTTCTAGAACGCTATTCTCTAGTCTAGATCGTCTATTCTAGAATGATAAGCTTCATCCAGCTCCATATTTTGTAGCGATTCTAAGATTCAGGTTTGTTTCTAGATTATCTTTATATGTATACTCATTTTGCGCAACAACATATTTTCTTGGATTATGTATTTTAGAGTAATTTTCGCGCCAAAAAAAAATCTAATCAAGGTAATAATTGATTGTGTTGATTGTGAGTACGAAATTGATCGAACTTGGGCTATCTTGAAGAAAAATAAAATATATTTATTATCCATAGAAAATTATCTGAACAAGTTTACAAATATGAAGATGAAAAAATACGTAGATTACGAAAATCGTAGTGAAAAGAGATGGAAAGGAATAATATCTTGATACCATCATATTTGTGCTATCCGTTGGTTTATTATTCTATACACATTTAACAAGAGGTTTTTCACGCCCGCTATATTTTTCTGAAGAGCTATGAAATACTATAAAGGCTATTAACATTTCTCTGTTTTCTGTGATGGAAACATCTGAGCTTAGTCCATTGCGGATAGTAAAATTATTTATTGAGAAAGTTCAATCAAGCTTGGTTAAAAGAAATTCTTTTTGTTTATATGTTTCCTTTTAACATAGCTTAGCTATACTAACAATATGTATATCTTCTTAAACTGCTTTCGCTGATCGTAACAAATTATCGATTTCTTTCTCAAGTACCACTTTTTTGGCAACGGAAATATGGTGCTTGTGTCCGATATTGTTAAGCATTATATACTTAATTACGAATTACTAATTATTTAATTAATGTTATACTTACAATCTTTAACAAAAATTAAACTTTTATAAAATATATTTAATGATTATTTTTGTTGAAAGTTTTACTACAATTTATTTTTATTATATATATTATTATTATTATTTTAATCATAAAACTTATATTTATATAAATGATTTATAATGAACTCTTTTGTACTTCCATGCGTTAAAGTAAAAAAAGATCAACATGTTCATTTTAAAAATAAAATAAAAATTGATAATGACATAATAACTTGTGCAAATATGGAAAACTTAATTTTTAAATAATTTTTTTTTTTTGAAAATATTTGTATAATTATGATTTGAAAACATACAAATTTTATTTTTATAATATATTTTTCATTTGTATTACTTTAATTGTGTTTAAAAATCAAATTTTTAGTTTATTTTATTACAAAATCATTGAAAAACTTTATAAACAAGATAGTTAAATAAAAATAAAACTTTTTAGCTAACAAAATATTTAAAAGGGGTTTGAATTCTTGATCCATCAATGTGAAAATTAGAATTAAATACTTTACTCTGATTTCTTTTTTAAAATTATTTTTAATAATATTTAATTATTTCTGTTTTTTCTTTTTTTCTTCAAGCTATTTAATAAGATTATTAATGGCTGACCTAATTTTTGTTTGATGTTTTACAAAAATTCTCTGTTTAATTAATTTTCCATACGACTATTTCCGATTTCAAATGCCATTTATTGAGAAACCTTCATATTTTACAATTAAAACTCAATTATATTATTTCAACTTTTCATTACTCCAGTAGTAATGATGATCCACTGTACAAATATAAAGAAACACTGGTTTAATTTTTAGCAAACGGAAATAAATTAATCTCTTTCGACTGCCGAATTTAAAGAATATAATTTAATTTTATAAGAACTTCATATTTTCGAAATTAAATTTTAATGGTTAATCAAATTTCAGTTATTTGTAATGGTCAAGCTTAATCATTTCCTATAGAATAGACTTAAACGCATTCTTAATCAGCATTTAATATTTAGTTGTTGTATCAATTTAAAATATTACGTGAAATAATAGTTATGAATTACTGGTTAAATCGAATAATCAAGTTAAATTTTTGTGCATTTATTTTTATTTTATTAAAATTATCATTTAATTTTTGTAGTCTGAATATTTGCATTTTAAAATATCGAAATCAATTTTTTTCAATATTATATAAACTATAAAGACTTAATTATTTTATATATTTATTATTATTAGTTATATTTCAAACTTTTTTTTTATTAAATTCACATAAAACTGATATTTTCATCTAAATTTACTTATTTTTGTATTTAATATTTTGTTTTACTGTTTTTTTTAATGTGTTCACATTAAACAATTTTATCTTTATAATATTATTCTTTCTATATTTGAATTATGTTCATTTAAAATTACATCTAAAAAAAAGTTAGATTTTTTTTTAACACCTTAATTGTTAAACTCTCCCTTTCTTAACACAAAATTTCTAAGTTCTAAAAATTTAAAGATTAATCCAATAATAACGTATGTACAATATATAATGATATTATAATAATATATTTCTAATAGTTAAATAAAGATGATATTATTATAAACCTTATTTAATTTTAAAGGGAATATATTTTCAGAATTTTTTGTAAATATTTATACATTATTTAAAAAAAGAAATACACCAAAATTTGAAGTAATTTTCTAAAATTGTATAAAAAAAAACTAATTAGATTTCAGTTTTCTTAAAAGTTTTATGTGAAATTGTTTTTCTTTTGTATATTTACATAATTATACTTTGCAACGAAAAATATAACTAGATTATAATTTATTTAAACTTAAGTTAATTTTTTTTCCATATTTTCAAATTTACCTAAACAATTTGAGTGCCTGCCCCACACCAAAATTTACGAAATTAATAGAGATCAGTGTGGAAATTGTTAAAAAAATCGACGAAATACGGCGTAACTAGAATTATTTTGAAATATGTACTTGTATTAAGAGCGAATTAATTCAATAAAGTTATCTTTAATACAATAAAATGGTCTTCAATAAAAATGATTAAACTAAATTAGAAAAGATCAACTTTTAAACTGCTTTTTTTATATTATATAGTAAATTCCCTTTTTCAAATATTTAATCACAAATATGTATATAGAATTAGCTCAATAAAAAGATAAAAGAACTATCCAAATAAAATTCTCTTTTTTACGCGCGATTCATTTTATAGTTATATATAATACAATGTAATTAATTTCGCCAAGACTTCTTTCTCTATTCCTTCAGTAATAATTAATTTTAAAGTAGAAATTTGGGGATATTTTTTTTTCGTATTTAAAAACAGGTCACATTTTTGTGGTAATTTAATGTCTGCATAATTTTCACTGGTAAAATTTTAATGTAATACATTGCAATATGGCAATGTTACTTGTTGTAATACACAAAGTGTAGAATTTAAAATATAGTATTTTGTAATTTGCTCTTAGAAAATTGTACAAATAATAAAATTTTCTATTTTTATGATATTTTACAATCGATAACTATTGTGTTTCCCTATGATATCAAACATAATTATTTCCCTATTGTTAAAATTTTGGATATTTTCTTGCAGCTTCAATAATAAATTTTCATATTTAATCATGGCGTGAGTTTATGCATCTATGATATTCAAATTCAATCAATCAAAAATATTAACAATGTAATGCAATCACAAAAAAATTAATTAAAATTTGTGACACTGTGTGACAATCAAAATAACAATTTAGAAATTACATTTTAATTTGTGATAGATGATAGTTATGAAAATTTTATTTGAATAGTATTTAATAATAATGAATATATTTATACACAATTATTCATATTTTTATATTACTCATTATTGTAAAATAGAAATTGTGTGTTAATAAATAAAACTAAAATAATGGCTGGCAGAAAATAATATTTTTTGAGTTTGCATTTTAAAATTATAGAAATTTCCACTTTAAAGATGACTTGTAACATTATTTTAAAATTAAAAACACAAAATATAAAAAATTTCTAAACTATTTTTTTTTTTTTCATATATATATTATTTTTTTCAATTAAAAATATATATATATATAATATATTTATAAATTTATATATATATTTGTGTTGTATATATATGTATAAATTTGTAAATATATTTATGTTGACAATATTATTATTCTTATATTATCATAATATTTGTTTGTTTATTGATTAGCGCCATCAAATCGCCGAACTGTTGATCATTATGTATTATTGTTGCCCTTTAATATAAATACCTTCTTTACCAAAATGTTTTGATTTTTATGCTATAAATAGAGAAAAAGAAAATTTTCTATTTGCTCACCATGGAAAAATTTAAAATATTTGGTTTTTCATGTGTTTTTTGAATACTTTTTTTCTGTTTTTATTAAATTTCGACAATAAAAATTTCAATATTTATTATTTATAAATCAACCATTATATACGTATACGTAAAAATTATAAAAATTATTACTAAAAATGTAAAAAAAAAAATATCTCATACAAATTTATATATTTAAAACAAAAAAGAAAAAAAAAAGGAATAAACAATTCAAAAAAAGTAATAATTTTTAAACATTGTTTTTTTTTTTTATTTTTCTTACAAATTATATTGAAATATATATAAAATTGCAATATTAAAAAAAAGAAGAAATAAACAAGAATTTCACCAGAAGTTTTTTTTTAAAAAAAAAAATTTTTTGAAATAGAAACCAAAACAGAAAAATAATTATAAACTGTCTAATATCAAAAATTATCTATCTGCGAAACCGAAATGAAAGTTGAGGAATTACTTAAATGTATAGAAGAAAATGGTAAACTATGTTTAAAATAACTATATCCTTATAGACAAACAACTTAAAAAAAAATCAAAAATTCATTGATTTTATACTTTTTTCTTCGAAAGATTTCGCAGTTCGCCATACAATTGAACTATCTATATGTAAATAATTTTTGATAATTATGTATTATATATTAAAAAAAAAAAATTGTGTAATTATGTCGTTTCTAACTAGATATATGAATTATTTCTTCTTATTTCAAATTTAAACAATTTTATAAATATTTTATAGTATATTTTTTTGAGTTAATTAACGTATTTTATATTTTATATATATTATTAATGATATTTAAGTATTGTATATATATTTTTCAAGTGTTTTGAAAATGTTGACAAAAGAACTTAAAAATTATTTAAAAATTTTATACTAAATAAAAATTAAAAAAAAATATGCATTGTTATTTTTTAAAATAAAAATATGATCTAATAAAATAATAATTAATATTTGATAATATTTGGAAACTAACGATTCATAGCATTACTGAGTATACCACACGAATCAATTCGAAGTTGTATAAGTGATGAACAAAAGATTTGAGACTGATTGATCGCTCATAATTGAAGGGGTCCACAATTTTTCGCCAGCAATTCATACTTTCGTTTACAAAATCGATTCACAAATCACTACTTAAGTTTTGCTAAATATGATTATTTTAATATATGCTGGTAACTAATTGATCTATGGAGGCGACAAATTGTAGTACGACTATTAAACTGAACATTATTATCAATTTTTCGTTGTGCAAAACATATATTACAAATTAGAAATTTGCAAAGTCAGTAGTTAATTTGACATACATTAAACTTAAAAATGTTATTTTAATGAAATGAGGAAAATTCCCTTAATTATCTTTCTGTTAAATTTATTAATTAAAATTCCCAATTTTTTACATAAAAAAATTAATTTTTATTAAATATAAAAATTAATTTTATACCATTGCAAGTGTAAACTAATATCATATAAATTGTAATTTGACATATATATGTACAGTAATTATAAGAAATTCGTTTTTATAAATACGGAGCTCACACAAACAATGAGAGCAAAAATATATTTTAGAATTTAATACTATTTTCGACTGTAAGATTAAATTATCAAACTATTTTTTAACAAATTTCATTTCTTATATTTATTTGTTTTTAGTTAATCAATATTTATAATAACATAATGTTATGCATAATGCCTCAAATTTCTAAAATTATTAAATTTAAATTTAATAATTTTATTACAACTTATAATAATTATTAGTTTTACCAACACTGTATCATAAATGAATATGCGATGAATTTAAAAAAGAATAGTAAATATTATGCAGAAATATTAAAACTGTTAATTGATTTTTTTTAGTTTTTTTAGGTTAAAATTAAACCAAATTTTTGTAGGACGATAAGAAAATTGTCTTGTAAAAAAACTGAAGAAATGTAACTATGATTATAATATACACAGATTTAAAATTTGTGTGGCCACATAAGATGGAAATTTCGTTTTATTTTTAATGGTAATATTAATTATAAATAAACTAATTAATAAATTCATTTAAAATTTTAACTACCGCCTTATGTCAACACATGCAAAATAACAAAAATATAAAATAAAAATTTTTACCGAATTAATTTTTTTAAAAAAGCTAATTCAAATATTTATATTTATAATTTTGAATATTTTAAAATCTATAAACAAAATAATTCATATTTTTTAATTAAGCGAAAATTTTTATTATTATTATTTTTAATTTGCGCTACCATACCATACACACACACAAGATTTATGGCGCTTTTGAAACGTAATTATAAGAAAAAGAAATTAGGCAAGATCAATAAGCAAATAAACCACGACACAAAAGACTCAAGAAAAAAATTTCTAAGATATTTATTATTATTAGGATGTTTTAAAAATTATTATAATTTTTACTTTTAAAATTAGATTTTGTGTTAATTTTTTATTAAGATTTTATGTACATAATTATAATTGCACAATGTTAAATATACTACAATTAATTTGTCTTACGAATTATTAGATTATAAAAATATTGATCATATTTTAATGTTTAATCGGATAGAAAACTTTGTTAAACTATATATTATTATTGCAATACTAAAATTTATTATTATATGCAAAAAAAAAAACACTCGAGCAAAGCAGTATTGTTACTTTTTTAATTAACAAAAACTATTAATCAACATAAAAATTATAACAATCAATTAATAATGAATAAAGATGATATCAGAAAATGGATAAAGATAAAAAAGAACTTTGCTGAAAATCTATTTTTAAAGTTGTGTAATAATTTAACTATGAAATAAAAATATCAATGAAATACACAAAAAGAATTATCAACATAATTTTTTGAATTAAGTAAGAAAAAAACCATTTTTTTTACAAAATAACTTAAAAAAAAGAAAAAAAAATCTATCGCTCTCACTTTCACTCTCGTTTGCTTTTAACCCAACTTATTGCATTTCTATTACAATTAATTCAATGATTAAAATCATTGATATTCACCTGATTTAAATTTCCGAGTGTCAATTGGTGGCCTTGTAATGTCTGAACATGAGCTATAGAGAGCGAGGTAGTGCCATCTGTATTTTCAGTTTGTGTAACAATTTGTTGTTGTCCGTTACCACCAGTTGTTGTTATTTGTCCCGATTGATCTATTGTTGCAATTTGTTGTAATTGTTGAATTTGTTGTTGCTGTCCTTGGGCAACAGTAACTGTTACTGGTGTTCCAGCAATATTTGATGTTGTTGCAATTGAATCTGGTTCTTTTTTAACTTGTACACCTTGTAAAGTATGCATTGTTTGTACAGTTTGAATTTGGGGTACACCAACACTTTGATTATTTGTACTTGTATTATTATTATTGGCATTTGCATTATTGGTTCCAGAGGTTGTTCCTTTTTTAGTTGACGGAGCTGATGGATAAAATATTGTTTTTTTTTTTTGTAAATATTTAATTTTTGTTTTTAAATATATATGTATATTAAAGTTTTCTCAGTTAATTTAAGTTCTTTTTAGTGAATGTGTGGGCGCAAAATATAATTGATTAACTGATAATAATTGTTGATACCAAAAATACATATGTGATTACAAAAATATGTAAATAACAAAACTAAAAATAATTTAACGATGTTAGTTTTTGATCATACTAAAAACTATTGGAATGAATTAAAGAATAACGAAAGTAAAAAAGTAGATGTACTAATTATTTAAAACATCTGAATTAATTTAGTTATTACTAGCTACTTGTTGTTATTCTATGCTCCGGAAACAAAATAATCTATTCAGCTTTAAACGACGTAAAAATGCGTGGTTTAAAGCTATACTTAAAAACAAAACTATACTTAAAAAATATTCTCTGAGAACAAATTGGACATAATATAATATGTTATATTTTGACAGATTAATTATAATAATATTCTTACCTTTTCGTTCCTTTTTAACACCTGGTTTTGCAAAATGTCTCAATTCCAAATGGCGTCTCAAATTTCTTGACTGACGAATAACAGCATAGCAAATTGGACATGTAGCCGGTTGTTCAGATTGCGATCTTGATCGTGTTTCTAAAACAATAATGAAAAAATTAATTTTATATAATTTTAAAAAAAACACCATTTATACACTTACTATTATTTTCATTTTTTACTTTGCCTGTTGTAGTAATATTTGCTAAATTAGTTTGTATTGGTGATACAGTTGCATCAGTTACAGTTAAAATTGTTTCAGTTTGGGATTCAGTTTTAATTGGTGTAGTTACAATGTGTTGTTGTTGTGGTACAGATACAACAGGTTGAATAATTTGAGATTGAGTCACTATAGTTTGAATTTGTTGTTGCTGCTGTTGTTGCTGTTGCTGCTGTTGTTGTTGTTGCTGTTGTTGTTGTTGCTGTTGTTGTTGTTGCTGCTGCTGTTGTTGTTGTTGCTGCTGTTGTTGATGTAGATGTTGTTGTTGTTGTTGTGTATCAGTATCCGGTACAATAGTAGTAGTTGTTGTAGTCATAACATTATCCATTCCATCAGTGCGGGCAACTTTTACAGCTAAAAAACAAATATTAAATTTCAATTCTATTTTATTAAATATCAAATAAACTAACACGCACCACTTTGTTTTTTTGCGCGAGGTTTGCGTTTCCGAGCTGGTAAATATTGATTAATAATTTCCTTAACGTTAACATCTTGTGGTGCAGCAGTTACAACTGTTGTTGGAGCAGAAATTGTTTGAACAGTATTAATATCTTCAACAACTTGTGCATGTACAGTTTGTTGTGGTGTAGCAATGGTTGCGATTAATTGTTCCTGGTCCTGTTTATAAAGAAATGAAAAATATTCAAATAAAATTTGTTTTGCCTAAGAAATTAAAAAATAATATATTTTACATCTAGTACTGTCTTTACATGGTGTTGTGGCATCATTTGATGTAATTGAATTTGTGTTGTATAATCATCCTTCGTAACAGTTTGTGGTGCCAATCCTTGAATATTTAAACAATGAGCCGCTTGTAATAATGATGGTAACTGTGAGTGATCAACACTAACTTCACCACGATAAACAAATTCTAGAAGTGCTTCTAAATCGTTAGCATTAACACCAGCTAGCATAACAACTGGATGTTTACATGGTGTATTCTATGTGTGAAAATAAATTAAAATTATTCATTAGAATTGTAATTTCTTTTTTTTTTTCAGTTTAATTAATTGCGTAAAGCTTCTATTTTTGATAGTCAAAGTTATAGAATTATTCAACCATATTTTGGTTTCCGAGGGGAATTTCATTCAAACGAAATCATTTCTTCACTCGGAAAGGCTTGAGCTCTAAAAATTTTCAAAATTAAAAATTATTGTCAAAAAATATGTTACATATGTATATTTTTTTATTTTTTTTATTGCCTGCATTTTCTATATTATTCGTTATAATTTTTTTTTTCAAATTGTACGACTAGTGAAGACATTTAATTCGATTGAATATAATATGCATATTGCCTGTCCCCATAAATATCTAAAAACAATTTCATGACATTGTCGTAAATATCATCTAAAAACATTATGGTGAATAACAGTAATAAGAATTCCTTTGTTGTACATACATCCTAATACACTAATTTCTTCAAAATATCATATTTAAATAAAACTAATTTTAAAAAATGTATTGATTACCTTTAATAATTCAAATAAAAATGGACTAGCTGCGCATAGGACAATTTTATGCGCTGGGAAACTTCTACCACCAGCCGCTAGAGTGCAGTCAACCAAATCTCCATGACATCGAAGAAGTTGAATGGCCGACACAAGCGACGTACCATAATCTCCCCATGTTAATGAATACAAAGAGTTTATCGGCAACGCCATTATTTTGATTTTAAAATAAATATATTTATATTATTATTTATCAAATCGTTAATTTATCAAAAAAAAAAATTGTTATTTACTCAAATTTTTACATAAATTAAATATTGGTCGTCGACATTTATATAAAAACTTATGAGTTACTGATAGAAATAGTTATTTATATAAATAATTGATATCGATATCGAATCGTTATTTTATATTGTTTTTTGCATAAAATAAGAACTGCAAAGATAAGAACGGGAACATATTTCCTTTTTTAAAATAATACAATTTTTTATTATTTTTTGACGTTTTCGTATTTTTTTTTTTCACTTTTCCTTCCTCGTCATGAATCCCAGAAAAAATTATTCTAGAGTTCCAACCCAAACACACTGAATTTATATTATTACACACACTTATGAACTTTTCTCTTATACATTCACACTCCGAACAAGATCTCCAACACTTTAATACCCCAACGACAGCACAAAAAAATACTCTATCTACACTCTGTGCTCAAAAAAAAATTCTTTTAAAACTTTTTTTAGAAATCCTTTTTTCTAATAAAATACAATTTATTTCTTAAAAACTCAATGAAGAATTAATAAAATTTACAATATTTAATTAATTTTTGATAATAAGACTTATTTTTATATTAACTAAATTATGAAACTTTACAAATTTTAATTTCACTTTATCCAACTCGCTCGACTGTCAAACAAAAAAAAAATTTTGAGAAAAAAAATGGCGGTGAGAATATGCGTTGCTTTCCCTATAAGCAATGAAATTTTTTATTAACCAATTAGACAGTATTTAATTTTTGATGTGACTTGGAACGCACAATGTACCAATCAGTTAAGTATCAATTTAATAACTTCATATATTTAACATCTAAAAATTAGTATGCTGCTCGAATAAAATAAAATTTTCATATAAATTTAACATCGTAAAATCAGAAATGACAAATTTCGCTTATAATTACGCTCCGGTATGTTCTGAACATTATTACATTAATAAATTTTGATATTTAATTTTGTTTTGTTTATTTCGAAATCTTTATGGGATCAATCAGTATCCGATCATTAATAATAACGAGCACTACAAATTATTGCATCGTTTCGTAACAAATTTGATTGAAATAAATTACCGAAATATTTTACTTGAAATAATGTTCTGAACATTATTTCACTATGAAATATTTATATTTAATTTTTTTTTTTGTTTATTTCAATACAATTTGAAAAGTATAAAAAAATAGGATATAATTACTGTGTAAAATAGCATTATAATTAAAATGAATGAAGAAAATTAGCTTGACCTTTATGAATCCATTATTATTATTTTTTATATATATTGTTTATATTATTTCAAAATTATATTTGGTAGTTTGTTTAGCAAATTTTTTTATGTTGTATCTTTCATGACAAAATTTGATTAATATATAGAAATATTTCTCATTTTTTTTATTGCAGGGATTTGGAAAATATACGCATGTCGAATTTGGCGACCGAGTTCGTAGGGGCAAAATATCAGCGTGTCCGTGTATCCCTCTGTCCAAGATCTAATGACGTTTCTGTCTGTCTTGTCATTTATTGTAAATTTTTCGCATAAAATAAAAGTCGATAAACAATAAAATATATTATATTACGATAAAAAATTTTTTAGATATTAAAAGTAGAAAATGCAAAGTGTTTTCAATTCTGTAAAAGGTACAGCTCTAGGTGTAGCAGAATACCTTACACCCGTTTTAAAAGTAATATAATATTTCATATTTACCTTTATTTAATAAAAACTAAATATTTAAAGGAAAGTAAATTTCGTGAAACTGGAGTTTTAACACCTGAGGAATTCGTAGCAGCGGGTGATCATTTAGTTCATCACTGTCCAACATGGCAATGGGCTCAGGGAGATGAAGCAAAAGTAAAAACATATCTTCCTAAAGGTAAATTTCTAAAATAAAATAAAAATGAAATTATTTTTTATTTTATTTTCATACGGTAGATAAACAATTTTTAATAACACGTAACGTACCTTGTTATCGACGTTGTAAACAAATGGAATATGTTGGTGAAGAAAAATTAATTGAAAATGAAACTGGTGATGGCGAAGGATGGATAGAAACACATCATTTCGATAGTGATGGACAATCAAATGAATTGGAGGACAAAGTTTGTGAAATGACTTTAGATAATAGTATGGTAATATTAGTTAAATTTGAAGGAATAATAATTATTTATATTATCAATCAACATTCATAACATATTTATTTCCAATAAAGCCTGAAGAGAAAGAAGAAACAGATAAAACTTATAATGATGACGATGATGATCAAGATAACGATGAAGCAATTGATATGGAAGAATTTGAAGAAAGTGGAATGTTAGATTTAGTTGATCCAGTAAGTTAACCAAATTAAAAATTTGACTTTCTATTAGTAATTTTTGTTATTTTCAGGCTGTAGATACTACCACACGTAAATTTACTAGTGTAAAATCTGAAAACAGTGTAAAACGTGATGATGAAGATGTTGATTCAGTTGTACATACAAGAACATATGATTTACATATAACGTATGACAAATATTATCAAACTCCGAGATTATGGGTTGTAGGATACAATGAAGTATGTTCATTACAACTTGATAATATCACTATTATTCTGTTTTGCAATATATCTGATTTATTTTTTCATTTTAGAATCGGAAGCCATTAACTGTTGAACAAATGTATGAAGATGTTAGTCAAGATCATGCTAAAAAAACGGTCACAATGGAAACTCATCCTCATTTACCTGGTCCACATATGGCATCAGTTCATCCTTGCCGGTAATTTTTTTTAATATAGGTAATGTATAAAAATATTGATAAAATCATTTTATTTTAGACATGCCGACATTATGAAAAAAATTATACAAACAGTTGAGGAAGGTGGCGGCCAGTTACAAGTTCATATGTATTTAATAATATTTTTGAAATTTGTACAAACTGTAATTCCAACAATTGAATATGATTTTACTCAAAATTTTACAATTTAAAAAAATTTACAAAAAAAAAAAAAAAATAGCTTAATAAAATATAATAAATATTGTCATTATAAAAATGACCTGTTTATATTATATATAAGTGATGGTTTTCGTTGGTGCTGTCTAATGAAATCTATGCTACTATGCATGTATTATATATATTTACACTGTAATTTTCTGGTATTAGCCAAATCAAAAGGGGGTTCCCTATTTTTAGCCAATTATTTCGTATGCCAAATCAAATTACTACTTTCAAATTCTAATATGTATATTATATAATATAATGCTACCTTAGAAAACTTCAGTAATGAATGGCTTTCTTATAACCAGCTAGTGAAATCTAATAGATGCAATTAATTCATTTCCATTTATTTTGATTGATTTAATACACAATTTGATATATAAGTACAAAATCTGTTCTTTTCAGATTACATAGAAATTAATATTAGCTTCAGATAACCTTTTAAGATAACCTTTTTGTACTTCATTACGGGACTCCCAAAATTATTTAAGAAACAAGAAAATTTTATGATAATAATATTATTAAAATTTTTATTGAAGAAAGCAAATAAGAATTATCAAAATAAATTCGAAATAAAAAATATTCTAGTATTTTCTAATTTACTTCTTCATCACTATCAATATCTTCTCTTGTATTTTTTTTCTTGTTATCTGGTACAGGTTTTGATTGCTCCGAAATTTCATAACCAACACGTGGTTCAAATGGCTGCCATCCTTCGTTATTGCCCAATGGAATTATTTCACGCTTATCTTCATCGGTAAATGGAAAACTTGGTCCAAATGGATTATTTTTTGGTCCAAATGGAAATCTATCGCCGAAATTTAGATTGCCGGTTGTTAAAAATGATTTGCCTAAAACATTTTGTAAACTGTCTTGAACAGTTTGTAAAGTTTGTGTAACAGTTTTATGAACATGTTCTGCTATATGGCTTTGTAATTCTGGATTAGAGATATAACTACCACCAGAACCGGATTCGATACGTGTATTAATTATGTTATTTGGATCACCAGCAGCTATTAATTCACTTTGTTGAATCAAATTGTCTTCGCTATCGAAACATTTTTGACGGGTTATCAATTCCGCACTATTATTAGGATTATTTTTTTGTGTAATAATGCATCGCGATGTAATTGGACAAGTTAAACTTCCACAATGTAAAATATCTTTAGAAATAATTCTTTATGTTATTTTTTTTTTACATATATATTTAAAAATAAACTATTTACCATTTTGTGGATAGATATTCAATTTATCCGAATTAGTAATACCATTACTCATAATAATGATACCACAATTTGATTTACTAATAATAATTGTTAATAAACAAAATATCAAAGTAAATATAATTTTAATCATTTTATTAAAGTTGTATACTTTTGAAAATATTATCCGTACTAAATTTTGTAAACAGTTCGTTACAACCGACTGCGGTACAATAATCAGCCAATTAGAAATGTATATTTGTTTTTTTTGCAAGTTAAATTGATAATTTTAAATTGACATTTTTGTTTATTTAAAAAAGAAATAGAATAACATAACATTACAACTGTTTTGATAATAACATAATAATAATTTTAATTATACAACACAATATGCAAATAGTTTATAAACTTATAAATTGTCAGCTTTCAATAAAATTTATACCAATTTTTAATTCACACAGTGTTAACAATCCTAGATCTATTTGAAAATTTCATCCTGAATACATTTAAATTTGCAGCAATTGGCAATTGTCAAGAATAAAATTGATGTGATGTAGTTTGTCACTTTATGTACACTGTTTGTTAATAAAATAAAATAATATTTAATTTTGATTATGCTTTTGATAATTAGTCAATCATACGCGGCTTTATGGTAGCAACTAATAAAATTAAATTTCTCCTCTTTGCCAATAGTAATTTTAAGCGTGATTTTTCAGCTTCTTTATAGCATTGAGGATTAAGTTAACATTATTTTCAATTAATTTAAATTTAAAAATAAAAATTACTTTTAACAAACTCTTAAATTTCTTATTTTATATTTAATAAAAGCTTATTTTATATTGAATCTTTCGAATTTGTATAAAAAGATTAAATTAAAATTTATTATTCCATCTGTACTAGTTCTTGACATTATATATAACAAATACATACAATTGGATTTTGAATTTACTGATAATATTAATGATTATTTATTATAAAAAAATGGAGAATATAATTTTTTAACCTCTTTTTCAATGTTAAATTTATATTTTATTGAACTTTAATTATTAATTTCAACATCGACATCGACCTTTATATTATATTAATCTTGAAATAATTAGACTTCTTTATTATTATTATATTAAATAACGAGGAAAAATTAATAAAAACTATTAAAATTAGTAATATTTCAATCGTTTTTTTATATTAATATTTAAAATATTAACCCAGGTCGAGTAACAAGAGAGCTGACTGAAAACTTAGTTTTATGTAAATTTAAAACTAATAGGAATATGAAAAAGGTACAAATAATGTTTTTGTAACTTCAATCTAATTATTTAAAACTAATACTATAGGATTTATCGACTTACTTCAGATATTTATATTGTTCTCGATTATTCCATGAATGGATGGATATCGATATACATAAAACGAGATAGATATCTACATATATAAAAAATTCATATTGCAATGCTTGACCAAATATCTTTAAACGATCTAATCTCAGGTTAGTAACGCCTGTCCAGCTATCGCTCAGATATTTTACATATGCTCCATAATTATCTCACATTAATTGGATTTAATAGCACAAATTGTGCATATACTAATTCAAATATGTATAAATAAATTTTCAAAAAAAAAAAAATCTTTAAAAATCAAATAAAAATAGTATTTATATAAACGATAAACGTATATAATATATTTAAATTTCAAAAGAAAACTATATTTTATTTTATTTCCTATATATAAATATAATAATTTATATATAGAAAATAATATCATTAATATTGTGTTGCAAATTTTTAGTTACCTTCATCAACAAAATTAAATCATTAATTAATTATACATAGGAAATTCAATTCAAAAATTTAATTGATATTTGAACAATTATATTTAAATAGTCAGAACCTTTACAAACTTTAATCATTTTCAGTTTGAGTTTTCACAGCTAAAACAGATAGTTTTTAATTCAATAGTTCTCTTATATTGTTTATTAAAGAAAATTTTGAATTATATTTAAATAATAAAATGAAAATTAATTTAATAATTTCACTATTTTGTTTATTTTATTTAAATATTGTAATTTGTAATTCATATCCAAACGGTGATGGTAAATTGATTATAAATATAACATAATATTAAAATAAATTAAAATGATTTTTCTTCCAGGTAAACAAATACATTGTGATACATTGTATTGCAATGGGGATAATGTATGTCTTATAACGAAGAAAGTTAGTCGATATCGTAAATTTCGTATTGAAGTAATAAATCAATGTTTAGACAATACTGGAACTAATATATTAAATGAAGTTACGTACTTGAGATAATGACAATAATTGATTAGGTGTGTGGATAAAAAGCTTTACAGTAAAATGGACACTAAATGTTTTAAATAACAATATAATAAATATATATTTGTTTTTAAGAATATTCTTAATAAGTTATTATATATAATATTTAATAAATAAAAATAAGGACTAGCATTAATAAATAAATTATGTGTTGAATCCTGAAAATATACCATCACCTTAAGTTAAGTCTGCTCTATATGGAAAACAAATATTGATTATACTATCTTACTATTATAGCATTTTCAGGTCGAATTAACGATTTTAATGTTATCAAATATAATAATAATAATTTAATAATGATAGTTATTCGTTTGTTGTCCATTTTAACAACAAGTTGTTAAAGAAAAATAAAAACTGTATTATATTTGTTATTGCATAATAAATAGTTGTTGGTTGAATAGTTCCTGATCCTTCAAAACTTTTGTATATGTATTATTTTCAGCTCAAGGTAACGATTTTACAATTCAAATTAGCGATTTTACAATTTTAGAAAACGATTTTTCAAATTAACACGCAATTATTAATAATAATTACATACATATATAATTAATTAATAATGATTACTCAATAATCAATGATTAATGATTAAATAATAATAATTAATTAATAATGATTCATTATTAATTAATAATGAAATCGTTTTTTACAATTGTAAAATTGTTAATTTGACCTGAAAATGCTATAGTTTTTCGATTGGATAAAAGAATTTAGTAAAAACAATTAACAATTATATTGTGATAAATTAAATATATTTCTGTCTAATTTTAATGAGCTATGAAAAGCAAGCTTAGTTTTTTAAAACTTAAATTGCGAATGTTTCTTAAAATTTTTGTTGGGTTTTAAGGATACCTTTACAAATATTTTGTTTAAATTCTAAACTTTAACTTTATAATATTGTTTTTTTTTTCATATATTTATATATCCAGGTCACTGGTTCATATTCGGTTCGAAGGACCAAATGTACAAATAAAAACTATATTTATATAAACTTATATTTATATACCCTTTCTGTAATATTTATATTTAAGTAAATTTATGTAGTTTTTAAATTATTTTGAACTGTTTGTAAAGCTTGTGTAATAGTTTTATGAATATTTTGTTGTATTTGATTTTGTAATATTGCATTATTATTAATATTATTGTAGGTACCACTACCACTAGTTTCAATATTTGTACTAATTATATTATTTGGATCACCAGCTTCTATAAATTCATTTTGTTGAATTAAATTTCCAAAACTATCAAAACATTTTTCACGTGTAATCAGTTGTGCAGTATTACTTGGATTATTATTTTTTGTAACAACACATCGCTGTGAACCAGCAGGACAAATTAAACTACCGCATTGAACAATATCTTTGGGGGGAAAAAATACATATATAATTAACTAATAATTTAAAAAATTTATAAATTAAATATATTTACCATTTTTTGCCTGGATACTTATTGTTGGAGTAATACCATTTTCTGTATTAATAACACCACAATTTGATTTACCAATAGATAATGTTAAAAAACAAAATATGACAATAATGTATACAAATTTTGACATTTTAATTTTCCGCGTATAATATTAAATTTGCAGAAATGGATCGTTACAATCGACTGACGCTAGATAAAGAAATACAAGCTAATTTATAGAATAAAATATATAGAGCTATATGTTTTTATCGAATATTATGATAATTTTATTTGTTTTGAATATTTTGAATTTATTTAAAATCCGAAAATATGTTAGCATTATGAATAAATTGATACGTTAAAGTTAAATGTGGGCAATAATTAAAATGATATATGCAATTAAATCTAATATTGAAGAAAACAGAGCGGGTCTATCTACAGGGTTTTTTAAACACTATGCTACAGAGTCTTTTAAGAAGTTCTTCTGTAAGGTATATACTTACAGACAAATATTCAATTTTAACTTTTAAACTATTAATCCTATCTATATAGAGAGCAACCAAAATATGCACTTCCATATACAATTTTTAATTTAAAATGAACAAGCGAGTGACATCCCTTCTTAAAGTATGCCTTGTAAGTGCCAAACACCCTGTATATATTTTAAATTAAAAAATGAATATTTGAAAATTATTAAAAATGATTGTTTTTGGAATAAAACTTAGCATTTTTTGGAAAGTTAAAATTTATTTTATAATATATTTCTATATTATTGATTTGCCGTTTCGAATAATAACGAGAAATTCTGTTTTTATTTTCAAAGTTTCATTAGTTTATTGAACCAAAATACAAAATCACCAAAATTTATGTAATAAGGTCAAAATAATTTGTGCCAAAAAGAAAGTTTATTAAATTATGCTAATACTTATTTTAACAATTTTACTAAATTATAGAAAAAATAAATAAATTACACACAATAAATTAATACATAACATAAGTATACAAATAAAAATTTAATTTTTCATCAGTTGATTTAAAAAATAAAGTTAAAAACTACATAGCAAAACATTATAGCTTAGTACAAATAAAAATTGTTAGATTTTAAGTATGTAAAATTGTTAATTATTGCAAATAAATTTAAACTTGAAACTTGAACTTATAGAAAAAATATTTGCTTTTCCCAAAGTTTGTAAACTATTTTGGACAAGGCAGTAGTTTCATAAAAATCCTTTCTTTTGAACGCAAATTGCAAATAAAATTCAATAAAATTAGTCATTATATTTAACCTTTCAGAGCATTGGAAATTTAGAACAACGATTATCGAATTGCAATTAATTTCTCTAATTCCAAATACCACAAAAAATATATTGTTATTAATATAAATAATAAATTGATTATTAATATAAGTAATAAATTATTTTCTTGAATAGTAAATTAATTTAATTACTATTCTTATTATTTTCACTTCATATACTTTCACGTTAGGGAAATATTTTTTTTCTTGTACTAAATATTTTCTGTTATTAAATTTTAACAGCTTTGCTTTATTTCTTGAAAGAAATAATATAATACATATATAAATGCTTCTATTAATTTGTACAATTATAAAATCTATCAATAATCAGCAATGAAAATTATATTTATATATCATTGTTAAATTATTATTATTATATTTGATAACATTAACTTTGTTTCCGCAACCAATAAATATTTTCGAAAAAATTATCATGCAAATGTAAATGTACATTTTATTATGAAAATTTAAAACCACACTAGCAAACCCAATCCGTTTCATAATAAATAATTAAGCATAATTATTTCATTATATACTATATATGTATAATAAAAATTATAAAGTATAATCTTTGTATATAAATTAGTAGACCCATGAGAGTACTTAATAAGTACTTCTGATGATAATAATAATTCATTTAATATTTCTTCAATAGTTTGTTTGACTCTATATGTCTCTAACATTGATTTAATGTGGACTGACAATAATTGGAAGTTATAGTAAAATTTTCATTGTAAAAACTACAACTTCAAATGTTTATACTGAAAATTTCACATTTCAATTAATTTTTACCAAAATTATTATATTACAACGAAAAGTTTTTGATGACGATTTGCCAGTTCAACATGTCAAAATTTGGATTATAATTTAGTAAATTAAAATCTTAAATATTATCGTGAGATAAATATATTTGAGGAACATTGTGAGCGATTCTAAAATTACATTTTCGTGCCACTTTAATTAAGAACACATTCTTCATTTTTTTTTTTTGCATATTATATTTTTAATTCAATCATATTTTTCTTAAATCTTTTAATTATTATAATAAATTTATGTATATTTTGTAAAATCATGAATATTTTGTCTTTGAATTTTTGAAACATCACCAGATGATCCACCACCACTTGTTTGACCACTTGTGTCACTTTGTTCATTAAGATTGGATGTTTGGGATTCCTTCAACAGCTAAGAAATATATCAAAAATGGAAAAAAATTAAGACAAATAATTATTATATGAGATATACCTTTTGTCGTAAATTTTTAATTTTTCTCAGCCTTTCTAACCAATTTGATGCATATGGATTTTTAGTTTTTAAACTTTGATATACATTTGATGCTAACTATAAAGAAAAGAAATAATCAAAACACATTAAAATATAATAATGTTATTATACATTTGCATGTAACGCTAATTGTCTAGCTAATAATGGTGCACTACGATCTGAGACAATCATTGGTTCTGGATGACATAGCATACCAGCAATTTCCTTTCGTGCTTTGACAGTAACTCTATTTGTATTCAATTCCAGTGGTTGAACAACTATGCAAGCAAAATTAAATTGTCCCTATATGTGAAAAATATCAAAATTATTTATTGAAGACTACATATATAAATATTTATAAATATTTTAATTTACCTTAACCGTTTGTATATTATAATCCTCTCCGCTTTCATTATATACGATACTAACATAATTATTACCAATATTTTTCTTTTTTTCTGTAAAATTACGATCTGTTTCTAAATTTGGCATTAATGTTGCTACATTGAATGTAACATGTACGATATCATCTTTCCAAACGTATGTAAAAAAACCATCTTTACCATTTGTTTCCATATTTAAAAATAAATTATTATCTTTGGCATCTTTCAAACTAACTAAAGTACCAATATTTCTTAAAAACTCAACATATCTTGAACTACCATAACGATTTTTCAAAATTGCCATTTCATTATTACATTGTCCCGGTCCAACATACAAAACACTTATCGTATGTGTTTCAAATGGTGGTATATAATCGAAAAGTGCTAATGCGGTCATATTTTCTGGTGTAACGCGTATTGGCATTTCGATACATTGAAGCTGGCCGGTATGGAAAAGTTGTAAAAAAACAAAGCTTGGATTTATGCCAAGCCGAGAATTGGCAATTGGCGGATTTATGCTTCGTTGCCGAAAAGTTGGCGTTGTCCTAATAGTAGATTGATTATTTTTCACTTCACGTACAACAGAAATTGTTTTTGATCGGCCACGCATATCTCCATTATCGCTACCGTTCGAATGGCCGTTTCCATTATTACCACCAATATTTCCACCACCTGTACCAACAACATTTGGTGCAAATGAAGCAATTTTATTGGCTGCATTTTTAGCTAACAATCTTGGTGATAATGGTGCTGGCGATTGTGGAGGTTTTGTGGTAACTTTTTGTAAGTCTACAGGAATTTTAAGGCTAGTCGTTGATGATGAACCAGGTATATAATAATTTTGATTTGTAACATCATCAGCTGAATGTTGCTTAGGTGGTAAAATGGGATCCATTTCTTTTTGTGTGTCTACTATATTACGATCGTTAACCCTATTTTCTATTATTGCACTCTGTTTTTCAGTTTCAACTCCTACCCCTGTACTATTTTCATCTTTCAATGATTCTGATTGACTAGGTGGCGTTGAACCAGCTATTTCTTCTGGTATCGCTTCACAGCTAACACGTAAATCTTTTGAGTAACCACTACCACCAACACCACAAGTTTTCTTCTTTTGCTGTTGTTCTTCATCTAATACGGGTCCTATTATAACTTCAGGCTGTGAACTACTATCATGTTGTAGTTGTCCACTTGTATCAACATTTTTTTGTGCGCTGCTATTTTGTTTTCCTTGCATAAATGGACTTCGCCAACTAGAGCTCATTTCAGGACTGGAATTAACACGACGTACCGGGTTTCTAGAACGTACGCCATCTTCATTACAGCCGCCAAGATCATCTCCACCATTGCCATTACCACCACTATTATCTTCATCACAATCCTCACTTTCTAAATCACTAAAGCTACCAGCTAAAGTTGGATCTTTATTACAACGCAATTTAGTCATTTTAGGAATATCAATTGGACCCGAAGTAACAGCTGCCGATTGTGTATTATTTACTGACACTGATGTAATCTCTTCTTGACGTTTCAGTGCTCGAACTTTTGCCACAGCTGCTTTTGCTGATGTTGATTCTTTTTTTTGTTTATTTTCATTGTTTGTTTTGCTGTCGGAATTTTGTTTTGGATTGTGTAAATCTTCAATTGCTATTTCTTTCTTATATAAGGGACACTGATTTAAATTTGCTGCTGTTGATAAATGTGTTGCTTCACCAACAAAATCCGGTCCAAATACACCGCCATGTTGTACTGGTAAAAATAAACTGATTAAATCATTAAATGGCATATCGTTACCAAGACAATCATTAGAAATTGGATTTTGAATTCGCATTATCCATGATATATTACCAGTTGGTCTACGAACAAAAATTTCTGCCCAACCTGTACACGATCGAGCACAAATTTGTTGTTGTACACCGCATTGTGGTGATGTTGTTGCCGAAGGCAAAATATTTATTGGTACACCACCACCTTGCATTGAATTTGAAGATTCACGATTATCAATGGAATCAGGATTACTACCACGTCGTGACAAAGCTTCCAGGGATCCAGATGAACTGTTGGACGTTGTTTGCCGTAATAATTTTACGCCACCATCTAATGATGCATGTTGTTGTGATGATGATGAGGATGTTGTTAAATCTGTACTTCCTGAATCCGTACCACCACTGTATTGTAAGCTAGCTTTTGTATAACGACGATTCAATTGGAAATCTGGTGCTCCTCCATCAGATTTATTTAAACCTAACGCAATAATTTCTGGTGAATTTGGACCACCACCAAACGAACTAGGTGTACCACTATCACCTTTCAACAATGAGTGTGATCCACTAGAATTTTTATCTAATAAACAACAACGATCACACAAACCATTACGAGTTGGTGGTGAGGAACATCCATTTGTGGTAATCGTAATTAAATTTTGTCCAACTAACCAAGTTTGTGATGGTCCATCTTTAAGTAGATATTCAACTGCTGGCAATCGTTTCGGCAATGCCGAACAAGGTGAGAATGTATGACGAGCCAAAAAATCAATACAAGTTTCAGCTAATTCAGCATGAAAATTTTTTAAACTCTCATTCATTAGCGATGATCGGATATCTGATGATTGATTATCACTACCACGACTACGGCTACCACGTTCTGTTAAACTTGTACTTCGTTTACGATTTGAGGAATCTTCATTGAGTAAATTAAAATCAGTAGTACGAATATTTTTGTTATTGTCTTCGAAGAGTTTGGAATTTGTTTGAATTGACTGCAAAATAAAAAATGTTATATATAACTACTTTTATATGCCATATTTAAAAGGGTTTACAACAGTATTTTTACCTGTATAATGTACGTGACAAAATTTTTACGAAACTGTAGTTTACATTTGAGAAACCATCCAGCAATAACATGATGTGCCAATGAAACTGTATAATGATCATAACGTTGTGGTTTGGTGTACGGCAGTGTTATAGCAAATACGTACATATATTGTACTGGTACGAAATTTGCAAACAAATTATTAGGTAATCGGTTTAGAACTGAAAGCAAAAAATGTGAGATTAGATTAACGATATAATCCAAGCTCTTTTGTACTACTTTAAAATATTTAAATTCCCACATGAACCCCACCCCGAAAAATTTGTACACAAAAGCATTGTATTATTATAAAAATGCCGTAAAAAACAATATTAAATTAACAATACTAACTTGATAAAAACTCTAACACTGGTATGGCAACTTGTACTGTATCAGTCATTTTACTCATTTCCAATAATACATCTGGTAATTTTCTCATCAAAGCTTCAGGCATTTCCAATATCATAATTGTCAATGTATTTATACAAATATTGGCGACTCTTTGAAATACACCACATTTTAATGCTTCAATTATACATTGTTGTTGATATGTTGATAAATATTGATGATAAATTACAAGTGATGCTATTGCTGGCAATACTAATGCACTAAATTCATCTGATGATGGTTTTGCATTTTGAAAAAATTTACGGTCTTTCTTCGGTGAAAATACCGTAAATAAAGCTTGTGCCAATGATTCTATATCATTACCTTGAATTATTGCTTTATTTTGTAAGATATGTGGCAGTTCTCTGAGTACCAATTGAAAAATTGAATAATCTGAAAAAAAAATATTTAATAAAAATATTTAATATTATAATAAATTTATACCTTTTTCCTTTTCAATACATGTAACAATTAATTTACATGCATGTCTTATTGATATTGTAGTAAAATTAGCAGCCGGTATTGTTTCGGGATTACTTTGTGTAGAAACTTGATGTTGAAAAGTTACATCATGTAATGGCAGGCTTGCATCTATACCCAAATAATGACTATATTTGATATTATTTTTATAAGCTGGATCTGGATAACCAATATGAAATGAACTATTTGCTCTTGCTTTTAGCATCCAATCAAAAATCTACAAAATTATTTATATTTATAAGACAATTTTTATATTGTATATAAGAATATTTCAGTAAAAAATAAGTTTTAATTTTTATTATTATAAAGTTTTAAAAAAATATTTTAACTACAATCACATTTTAATGAAAAAAAAAAATTGTTTTATAAATCAATAATTACCGTATCCCTAATATTAACATAATATTCAAATACTTTTGGATTCTGATAATGTAATTCCAAATGTTCCACTAACATATTAAATATTCGAATAGCATGACATGATGGTAATCTGTATAATTTCACCATAAATACTTCAATTAAACCTTCAACTACAGTTAAAACATCTTGAAATTCTAATTCTTTTTCATTATTACCATATACTTCAAATGGCCTATTTAGTATTTTCTCCAATATATCCAACAATTCACCACAACGTTTTGTATCACAATGCCAAGCAAAATCTATTAATGCTTTGCCAACAGCTTTTCTAACATTTATATCATTTTCATATAATATATTTGAAAACTCTGGTATAACAACGCGTTCTAATATTTCTTCTTCATAACCAGCCCGATTCATATCCATTATTTTTAATAGAGCTTGTATTGTTTTTATTCGTATTTCAGTATTTTGTATTTTATAAAAACGTTGTACAAAACTACGTAAAATATGTAACCATTCTGGTTGTGTTGCAGTTAATTTTGATGAACGATATTCAATTAATGTTAGAACAGATATTTCTGGTCGACTTTCTGCAATCTTTTCAATTAAATTATATATTAATTCAGATTTAACAGATATTTCATCTTTTTGTAACATTTGTTCAATATTATCAATAGTTTCATGAAAATGTTTCTGAAGAACTAAATCTTTTGCTAAGCCATTTGATTCTAATAATTGGGAAAGAAACAAAAATAAAAATTATATATTCAATAAAAATAATACATTTTCTGTATTAATTTTTTTTTTACTGACCAAAATAATAAATATTATCAGCAATTGACATTAAGATGTCACAGATAATATCCCAAACATGTTCAACTAAATTTATACCATATTTTGGTATTAACATTTGTATACTGAGTATAACTTCATATGTTACTATTACTTTTCTACTATCCAAAGCCTAAAAATGTATTAATTATATATTAATAAAAAAAAAATTAATTGTGATAAATTTAATAGTATTTATTCTACTTACATGAAGAAAACTAACCAAAACTGTCGAAAAAGTTGGTAATTGTGAGACTGTACTTGAATTTGATCCAAATACACCCATATTAATATGAAAAACAGCACCACGTAATAAAGTTTCATCTTCTTGAAAATTTTTATCCTTTAATAAATTACACATAATCAACAATGACTCATAACCCAAATTTGTACACAACAGCATTTTCATATTCTGCATAAAGTTATATAGAAAATATTAAATTATAATTTTTTTTCTTGCGTATTTAAAAAAACTCACTTTCCATGAAGTCTGACAATATGGTACTAAATTTACAGTACGACAAAGTGTATAAACACATGGTGTTAATGTTTCATTTGGAAAAATTGTATAACAAATTACAGCATCTAACACTTTCAAGCATTGTAAACCTATTTCGGCTTGTTCAACTGTACAACTCAAATTACAAGCATGTCTATAATAAAATTAACAAAATTACTTTCCAGTTAATAAATTAGTTTTAAATTAAAATATTATTTACTGCACAATTCCAACAACTATTTCATTATCCAAATGTGCTGCATTAAATTTAATAATATTAACTAGCATTTCTAAATAAGGTTCTGTTAAATTAGATTTATCCATAATTGGTGCCCATTGTAGCATAAATTTACCAATCTAAAAAAAAATTTTGTGTTCAGTAAATTTTTAAATTATACATTATATTTTATTATTTTAAAAAAAAAACCTTTTCTTCAAAATTTGTTATATCTTTCCCATTTTCCGTTAATGCAATTAATAAATCTAAACGATGCCGTAAATCTTCTGCAACATCATGTTTCTAAAAAATGAATATAAATATAAATATTTTTTTTAAGTTATAGTTATAAAATTACAAATCTTATTGGCATTATATTTATACCTGAATTATTAAAAAGAAATGTTCTCGCATTAAAGATAAATTTGCATATTGACCTTGAATTAATTTCCTATAAAATGTTAAAGTAGTTTGACGATGTTCTATTGATTTATTATCAACAATTAAATCTTTCGTTAATTCCCATAATTTATTTATGGCAGACTAAAATTAATTAAATATATTTCATAAATCAAAACAGAGTAAATAAATAATAATAAAATATATTTTTGTTGATTTATATATGTATATAAAACTTCTTACATCTTCAAGTTTTGTTGATGACACCTGCAAAAAAATGTTATTCAATTTCATTATTTAGAAACATCTATAATTCACAAAGCGAAAGTTACCATATCGCCAAAATCTTTTAAAGTTTTACATCTTTGTGCAACAGGATTTTCAGGTCGTAATTCCCTTTCCAAATCGGCACCTAATTCACGTTCCTTAATAGCACCTAGAATTAGAATATAAGGTTTGATAAACAATCAGTTTTAAAAAAAAATTGAATATTTTTATAATAGTGTGATTAATTTACTTAAAAGTAAATGTTCATTAAATATTTCTAGCAAAATGCTTTTCTTTACTTGAAATAATTACACATATGCACAATATTCAACTTGCATGTGATATAAGTAAAGAGCATTTATAATTGTTAGCTTACCGCCAGATTTTTTAAAAAATGATCGTATTTTTAATAAAGGATTTTCTTTATCTTTAGAACTCATTATAGAATGATGTTCTATTTTTAAAATAAAATTTTAAACTTTCTTTTACTTTTATTTCTTCCTTCTCCAGCTTTTTACTTTTTTAAACTCTAAAAAATGTCATTAAAAATCTTATAAATTGTCAGCTGTTATGTAAACCAGGGTTGGCACGGCTGGTACTTTAGTACCAAATTTGATACTATTCAATTAGGTTCCGTATCCGTACCATGGTACGGTTTTGCAAAAAATCTAATTTTTTGATACTATTTATAGAATAAAGATTTATTTTTCTAATTACATACATATATCAAAAGTTCAAATTTATTCAGAAATTAGTTGTACTAAGATTTCCGTAAGTACTATTTAATCGTTTATGCAGGGGCAGGCAGACTATGCAATAATTACGCTTACTGGGATTTAATTCACCCAAAGTGATACTGATTAAAAGTTCCTTTAAATATTATTTTTATTTCTAATGTTGAATTTCTTTGACCAAAAAAATCAATCTTTTTTCAAAAAAATCAATTTTTTTTTTTTTTTTATCTAGATAAATTTTTAAATTTCTTTGACCAGAAAAATCATTTTTTTTTTATCTAGATCAATTTTAGCAAGATTTTCCCCCCATTTACCAATACCAATATACTTTTTCAATTGACAGGTAATTAGAAATTTCAATTGTCAGCTGGTAAAGTAAAAAAAAAAAAACTAAATTCATTTTGAAATTAGTTTTTGTCCAGAAAAGTATTGAATATTAAATTATAAATTAACTAATAAAGTTATGGAATATGCAGTAACTTAAATATTTGCATCTTCTTTAACTTAAATTCAACTGTCAAACTTCAACTTTAAATTGAGCTGTCCAACTACACATACAAACAAAAAAAAAATCAATCTCGTCGCAATTTTCTTTGAACACATAAAATCTCAATTTTTTTGATTTGGTCAAAGAAATTTTAACATAAAATTCCTGTAAAATAAATTTACTATTTTCTATTTTTTAATGTTAAGGTTTAATTTAATATTTCTATGTTTTATATTTTATTTAAAGTTATTAATACATATTACAATTTTAATAAATAAGTTTTGTAATACAAGTTAATTTGGTTTACTGTTATTATTTATTTTTTGGTACTATTTTTGAGATTTTGGTACGAATTTTTATCAGGTTGTGGTACATTTTCAAATATGCTCATGCCAACACTGATGTAAACAGCTGATTTTTTTCATCAAAAGAAATAGTGTAAAAAGTGTATCGATTAGTTCAGTACCGATTTTCGTTCAGTAGAATTTGGCGCCTTCATATATTTTGTATGGAAAATGGGATTGAGAGTGCACATATGTAGGTGCAATTGAAATCATGCGAATCCAAACTGAAGTAAATATTGAGGGAATAAAATTGGATAATGAAAAAAAATAAAACAAAATAATATGTGATTTAATCGATTGCATTCGGTAACTATTCTTAACTAGTTAAATCAAAACTGAACTGATCGGTATTATGTACATTAATTTTTTCGAGGAACATGATATTTTCTTTACGATCCGTTAGGTTTCAATTTTATTCATTAAACATTATTCTGAAACGAAGTTTTAAAACCAAGTACAGAATGTAGGTATCAAGTGAAATACCGTACAAATAATACCCAGATGTTAAACGATATATTTCAATTTTGTTACCTATTTTATGCAGAATCCCACTTGAAAACTCAGGCAAAACTGCTCTTAAATTAGTAAGTAATTATACAAAATTCCATATATTTCGTATAAGAAATTCGATAAGTAAAATAAATAAAAAAACACTCTGTTTAAATGCATCATATCTTTGGCTAAATGGCACCAATTTTTTTAAAATACATACCTCAAACTTCTTCTGTTGAATCTTTTTCTAATTGCTACATCTGAAAAGAAACATAAATTTATTGTAGTTAATTTTTCACCTCACACATGTGACACATTTCACCTAATGTGCGAGCAGTCTGCAGGTTTTTTTTCACAACCCTGTGAAAACTACATTTTTTGACTATATCTTTTTCTAATATTTGTTTTTTTTGGTTGGTATGAGCCTGCCGCTCTTATTGTGTGTTTATTTTTATTCTTATTTTATTTTTGTGAGTTGTGTTTGTGTCGTTTACTGTCTTGTTCCAAAAATATATTAAAATTAAATAAAAGTGTTTTTCAATTTTCTAGATATATAACTTATAACATAATATATTCTTAATAAAAGTTATTTGAAAATGTAAGTTAAAATAATAAAACAAAATAATTAATGGTATAAGATCCAGTTAAAAGTTTGATCTCAATAAATTAACTCGGGGGGGATTTAAAACCGTTAAAAGCTAAGCCAATAATTCATTATTTTCGTTCAAATTATAAAAAAAAATATATTAATTCTATAACGACCCTGTGAATAATATTTGCATTGTATATGGTACAGAAATTAGAAATATAAAAAAATATAAATGGGTGCACAACAATGGAGTCATGCGCCTTTCTCAATGTGCAAATCGCAATTACGTGAATAGTTAAATTTTGTTGTTTACATTCATACAATTTTCCATAACTTCATAATTATAATAGTATTAATTAATATTGGTACCCAGGTTAGTGTATTTTAAAATATCAAATTTATTATAAACTCTTGTATACCATTATAAACAAATTTATGTATTTTCGTAGTACTTTATGTATTCAACAATTATAGTAAAGATTATTTAAATGTGGTTATTAAGTTAGATCTGCACTGCATCAATGTCTCATTTTTTCTGATTAGTTTGCAGAAGGTTCAGAAGAAAAATTATTATAATATTTTTGCTGTAAACTTTGTTAGGTCAAGGGAATTAAAATATATTATAAGTACATATTATATAATATATAGCTTTAAAACAATCTACGGTTATTTAAACTATTATTGCATTTCTAAGCCAATTTGGTAATTTCTCTGGTTAAATTAGTCTATTCAAGCCAAATTTGTCTTGATTTTGAAATGGTTTATACTACTACTATTGGCATATTATTCGATTTATAAATGACAGTTCAATAATACCAATATAAAGAAAAAAAAATTAAACAAATATGAATACAAATTTTCATTCATTTAAATATATGTAAGTATACTTTTTATATTTCTATTATTTCAGCATTGTTTTATAACTTACTACAAAACGTAAAAACTATTTAACACTTTACATTGTAAAAAATGAGTTCAACCGAAGAAAGTACATCCATTTCAACACCAACACAAGAAGCAGAAGTAAGCAATACATTCATTATATTTTTTTAAACATTTAATAAAAAGAAATTTATTGTAGTCAAATCCTTGTGAACTAGAGAAGATCGAAGAAGAAAAATTGAAAGCAAAATATCCAACATCTGGTGGTATGCGTGGTCCTGGAGGACATTCAGCATTCTTACAAAAACGCTTACAAAAAGGGGTAAGAAATACTTTTAATTTATGAATTTTTCAACTTTTTCTATTTTTGTATCTTTTTTTTTTTAGCAAAAATATTTCGATTCTGGTGATTATCAAATGGCTAAACAAAAAGGTGGCGGTATAAAACAAGTATTTGCAAATAAAGTCCCAACTGGTGAAGCAATTCCAACACCAGAATCAGTTCCAGTACGTAAAACGTCAATTATTCAACAACCACATTGCAATAAATTTCAAACAACTAGTTGAATATTTTAGAGATTTGTATAATAACTACAAAGAAAATGTGAAAATTTAAGCGAAGACGCCGGTGTAAATTTTTGCATCTAGCTATTAATATAATTCTTTTATTACTATTTTATATAAACCATAATTTTTTTTATAATTTTTGTATTTGGTAAAAAATTATCAAATAAATTGTGAAGAGTGAAAACTATATAAAAAAAAACAACCAGATTTTATATAATTTAATTTGTATATTTGCAAATGAATAATTTTCCGTTTTTAACTTACATATTGCGATATTTCGTTTCTATAATTTTTTATATTAAAGACCGGACAACAATTAATATTTTTAACTAACACAATTTTCTTTAACTGCTTTATTTCGTATATATTTTGTTTACTTGAATATGTATTGTTAATAATAGTAATTGAAAATAATAAAAATGAGGACAAACGAAGATTATTTCTGTTTAATTTCTGCATATTAGTTGGAATTTTGAACGTATTTTTTTTTTATTTAATTATATAAAAATAAAATTGATTCTGAAAAATGGAACAAGTGACTTTGTAGGGAAATATAGTTAGTTATTAATTATTGGCTATTATGGTTACAGATATAAAAGTAAATATTTTGATCTTTGTTGAACAATTATATATCCACTTTATTCTTTATGATTAATTAGAGTGTAAGAGTGAATTTCAGATACATTTATATTAAAATTAGTAATATATATATATTAAAATTACTTATCAATTTCAAATTTCACGATCCAATATACTCGATTTTAATATTGCTGCTCTACTGCACAAAATTGTTGTTATTTAAAGACGACTGTTAATTTATTTACCTTTTTGTACTGACGTTTTTGTACATTTTGGTTTACTGCGAAATATACCCGTATCTAATTGTGTAATCGGTTGTTCAAATACAGCCTGTAGGATACGGCCACGTCTTTGATCATTGTCTTCCAAAAGATGAGGAGCCATCAGTAAAAATAGTTGCTTTAAAAACAAGAATGAAATAAATCTCTATAATATATTCACTAATGTTTGTCTCACCTCCGTCCATGATGGCAAACCAAAACTTGTAAAACACAATTCCCAATATGGTAAACCTAAATGTGCAATGGCCATACGTAAATATTCACTAAAAGTTTCTGCCAAAAATTGCCATTTAAATGTATTTAATTCAAGTAAATAAAGTTTTGGATTTCCCAATCCTGTCATTTCATAAATTAAGCAAACCTTTTATTTTATTAGATAAATTTAATTTATTTAAATATATTTAAAATATTACTTTTGCCATATCACAAACATTATTTATTTCAAAAATTTTAGTTTTTGCTGTAATAATAGGGCCAGGTAGTAACAAATTACCACTATTTTCCGATGAACGTCTTGATGTGTTCTCAGATAATGATTGTGATGATGAATTATTTAAAATTTCAACATTTTCTCGTAACAAAGTGATCTGAACTAAATGTGGAAAAGATATAAGACCTACACGTCTAATATCATTGGCTATATATAATTTTTAAAATAAATACATAATGAAAATATTTATTATATAGAAGCAAAAACCATTTATAAGAAGATATTTCTATAGTATTTATAGAAGATTTTTGATATATGTACTCAATACTTTGGATATAAAATATTGAGTTCTCTTTAATACAAAATTGTAATAAAGAATTGAAACTCCCAAATTTTTAAATCCATTTATTTTATCATAGTATTTTGAACAGTTAAGTTCTGGCCTAATAGAAATTTATAGAGGCTTGCTTTCTACGAATAGTTAATGTTCTTAATATTTTCTAAATGGATTATAAAATAAATTTAATCTGTCACGGAGAAAACAGTATGTTGTTGAGGATTTAGAGTTAATATTTTACACTAAATTTCGTTCACACAAGGAATATTCCGAATTAAGACTACGTTCTGTGAGCAAGACTTAAGAATTATTAGCCACATAGACATAATCTATGTTGTTATTTCAATATTTTTCTGTTTTTATTAACTAATTATGATTTTACAATATCAATATTTCTTTATTTTGAGCTTATATTTATATTGCTTTTGTATTTTTGAATAGCACTCTACCTGAAGTTGCAAAACCTTTATTTTTTCTCTAAGCCACAAGCACAACACTTCTCTGTTCTGTTCATTTTTTAAACAAAACTTACAAAAATTTTCATCAAAACTTTGTAAATAATTTTTGTTCTTTTTCCGGTCATTTTAAATTTACTATTTCACTGAAATATAATAATTCATTACAGTCGGTTATTTTTATATGATAGTCTATCTTTGATATGGTTATTAACAACATCATCAAGATGAGATACTTCATTTGCAAATCAATTACAATTTGGTATTCATTCTTTTTAAACTATAAACTATACACTTATACCATATGTAAACTATATATACATAAAACTATTAACTGAAGCTAAGCTATCAAAATGTTTTTCACATAAATATATTTACAAATTTTTTGGATACTCTACAAATTTTGATTCAGGATTTTAAATGTTTGTGTTTCCGCACTCAACAATATCATAAATATACCAAAAACATATTTTTTTCTTAGTAAATCCTCCACTTTCTTTTCTTATATATATTTTTCTCAAAAAGGTTCCAATGTTCCCGATAGAAATATCTAAGTATTATAAACGGTTTTTGATAGAATTAATTAAATTATATTTTACGAGCATATTGATAACTCCAATGTAAAACAAATCCATCAGCTGATAAATAAAATTTTTTCATATCTTCTGGTAAATAAACATTATGTCGTTGTTCCCAATTTGTTAATTGAGTTTTTTCACATGGCTGGCGTTTTTCACAAGTAACATTTGTTATACGTGGAACATTAGCTTTGTCGAATTATATATTTTTATTTCATTTCGGCATATACTTTAAAAAAATTGTTATTTATAATAAATACTTACATAGAGTTTTTGTTAGGCCAAGTGTTAAATTTTCATAGAAGGCATCATCTGGACTTTGTTTTTGAGCCATTTTTGGATAAACAATTGAAAATTTGAATTAAAGTATAATTTTAATTTAATAAAAGTGTGTTAAAAAATCTATTGACTTTCAATAAATTGTTTAGCAAATATAAAGTGGTAACTAAGGACAACTAAGTATATAAATAAAAATCAGGATTTATACAGCATTTTCAGAATAAGTGTGTATGTAGATGGATTGTGCGATTATGTGAATAAGTGTATTCGTGTAGGTACGCAGTATTATAGATTTTGTGATTAGAAAAATGTAACCTTAATTTAAATTTTTTTTTTGGTATAAATTTTAAATCTCTCGAGGTTTACGAGTAACTATTAGATTTCGAAATTGTTATAAGATATCTTCTGTGGAACAAAATATTATAAATAGTCATACTTTGCAGAATAGTATAGATAAATATACAGATTGCAGTGAGTCGTTTAAGGTGAATAATGTAATACCGTAGTGGGGAGATTAAACATTCAAATATTTTTTTTGTATTTGTTAATAAAATATTTCTGTAGACGTGGTCCATAATATCTAACATTAAAATTTTTGAAATTCTGTAATCTGAATTTTACGTTTAGTTTAAAAAATTTCGACAAGATTGACTATAGTTAATTGACGATGACGAATAACGATTTTCACACCTTTTATGATTTTCTGTTGAGAAGAAGGATATCTATCATCTAACTATTATATATTAAGAAATTTAAAACAATTATACATAATAAAATCGCTATATTTATTTCATTGATATTTACAGTTTTTTGCCATTCAAATGTCAATTAAATTTATTTAAATATAATACCTTAATTTTTTGTAGACATCAAAATAACATTTTTATTATTATATGATTTCAAAATAAATTGTATTTTTTTTAATTATACTTATTTTTTCCATTAATTCGGTTTTGATTTTTCTTTTTTATGTATTTCATTTTAAATATTTTATGATCTAATATTTCGTTATGTTTTTCACGTAAACGTACAATATTCTTTTTTTGTCTTTTGTCATGACATTTTAAAAGATGCGGAGCTAATATTAAAAATAATTGCTACATATTAAGATGAAATTTGTTTTAATATATTATATATAAAATATATAACAAAATGAATACCTCTACCCATGGTGGTAAACCAAAACTAGAAAATGATAATTCCCATTGTGGTATACCTAAATGTATAATAGCCATACGTAAATATTGTGAAAAATTATCAGCTAAAAATTGCCATTTGAATGTTTCCAATTCGAATAAATATATTTTTGGCTCTGCTTTTTCATTTTCGTAAATAAAACAAACCTTCGTTGAAATATATTTAAAAACAATAATTTATATAATTAATTTTTTTTTAATATAATATAATTTTGTTATTTTTATTATACTTTTGCTATATCACTAATTTCTGATAATTCGAAAATTTTCGAATTAACATTTAATTTTGGTTGTTGTAAATCGTTATCATTACTTTCTATTTGTTTGATTTTCGGTGACAATAATCCATCTAAAAAGTTTTGTGCTGATATACTTACAATATCATCATTTTCAATATGGAAAAGTTTAATATCAATAAGTTGTGGTATGCGTATGCAGCCGAGTGAACGTATTTCTGAATCTATAAATTATGTGGTAACGTAAATATAGGTAAAAATATTCATAAAAATAAAAATCACAGGAATTTAACATCACATATAAAATTTTTGGCGTATTCAAAAGAATAAATTCGTATTGAAAACGTTAATTCGTTTACGTATTCAAATTGAAATTAATTCGAATTTTGGTTGATGGTAATTCGTATTTAAATACGAATTATGGATTCCTGTGACCTTTTAATTTATAGACATAATTTACATATATATATGAAAACATTACCAGTATATTGAAAATTCCAAGTTATTAGTAAACCATTTGTAGCTAAATAAAAATTTTCCATATCTTTTGATAATTTAACATTATATTGTTGTTCCCAATTAGTTATTTCAATGTTTTTACATGATTTGTAATTTTCGAATTTAAAGTCTTTTATGTATGGATTATTGGCTAAAGCATATAATTTATATAAAAAATTAATTATATATTTTGGATAAATTTATTAACTTACGAATATTTTTAGTGAGACCTAATGTAATATTATCATAAAATTCATATTTTAATTTCTTGTGTTTTAATGCCATTTTAAGATTTTCCTAAATTTTTAAAATATATTTGTTTTAATTTATTTTTATAAATGTCACTATTACAAAATGCAAAGATTATTAGTATATTTTTTATATACGAGTATTTTAAATTGTATATAAATTGTTATAATATAATTAAAAAACCAAAAATTATATACGGTATACATAATATGAAATTAGTAAAATATATGTAAATTTGTCGACACAAGAATTTTGAATACTCAAGAATTATGCATAGAAACATTCTTGAGAATGAACAATACCTTCAGCTAGCAATAACAATAGATTCTATTCTGGTGCATTCCCCAATATATCAATCTACTTTTTGTTCTCTGCCAACATAAGATGGAAAAACATATGTCGTACGATAAAGAAAACATAGCCGTTTTAAAAAATAAAACAGAAAAACTATATTCAAACTATCCCGAAGGGACACGGGAGATAGCCAGTTGTTGAACATCTCATTCAACCAATTATGTCGTAGCTGAGGTAAACAGAATGAGAAAGAAACTTAAGCATACATCACCTAGAAGTGCCGAGGTCAGAAAGGATACCCTTAGTATAGCAAATACGAATTCAGCAACCTGAGCGATCAAGCGGATAAACGACTTATAGATATGGTACGGTTTGTTTGTGAATGCCACATGGTGTATCTAAAAGGTGGTCACATTAGTGGTAGCAAAACGATGCTAATGCGTTAATTGGGTCACAGTATTGTGTAGTATGAGACTCACCTACCAAGAATTATGTTGTCATACTTAATAATCAATTTATAGGGACATACAAACTACAATTTTATGGTTTGAAATTCCTTTTCGATTTTATAGGCGAAATATTCAATAGCAAATGCAAATTCAATTTATTCTTTATTTTGGAATTTTTTTAGAGTATAGCAGATAGCAAGCAGTCTTTATGTTTCGGTTAATTTACAACTAAAGGATTGTGTAAGTTTCATCAGTTTTTATATCATAGGTTTAGGTTCTCAATTCATTGTACGTTATTAATTTACAATAAATATAACTTTATATTATGTTAAATGTAATTTAACTTTTTTGTATATCTTATATTTATATTGTTCTATATTATTTTATTATAATTTTAAAAGTTAAAAATTATTAGATTTAGAGTATAATTTAATATTATATATTTTGTTTACAGTGATAGTAACATAATATCATCTTCATATTCCACGTATAGCTGCCATTAACAGAATGTACTAATTTTTTATTTACAAACATATTTTTTTTAATATTTATTTTGTTATTTGGTGCTAGGTATCCTCCCAAACGGTTGTTTCATTTGATCGTTTTTGTCTTGATGTAACTTCAATATGTGCATCCAAACCATCACTAAGACGACTTAATCGTCTAGCCCAACTACCACGATTACGGGTACCGCCTTGATTTGTATTATTATGTTGTTCACGTAAAATTGCTAATAAATCGATATTTTCATCTTGTTGAGCTTTTTTTAAACCATGTTGTAATTTTGCTTCTTTGGCTAGTAATTGTTCACGCTGGATTTGAGTACGTACTTCAGCTGGTATATCTGGTATAACAAATTGCATTATACCAGTTATAACGAAAACAACATGCTAAATTTATATAAAATTATTATGTATAAAGAAAATATAATATTTTAACATTTATACCTCGAAGACAACAACAAATGCTAATCTAGCTGCAAATACATGCCAATAATGTGGACTTAAATTATATGGATCTGAATCTGTTGGATCATTTCTAACAAAAATAATGTATATATAGAGACATACATATAAACTAATGTAATTATAATATAATTCTATCTATGTATATATACCTATATCCACGATATTTACACGTATCCGGATCTTTTTCATTGCTAACACCCCATTCTTCTTTATAATCGGATGTATTAAAAACAGATAATGAATGATCTAAATATCCACTTAATGTATTATCATTTGAATAAATTAATTTGTATACCATTCTCGGTATAAAATCACTTGTATATGCAATTACAAATGCATTTGATACAACAGCTGCATAAGTTATTATTCGTAATATACCGTACCATGCACCAATATCTTCAACACGTTCAGCAAGTGGACGTCTAGCCTGTGTAACCATTTTGAATGCATCCAAACGTATTTCAGCAATATTATTTAATAGAGCAAATAATGGTGCAAGAGGAAATGCGGCCACAAATAAAGTAACAAATCCATATTGAAGGACTTTAAAGAAAAAACAGAAATATTATTATTATTTAATTTAAAATATTACATTCGTATACTCATTTCTAAATATTCATCAAATAATGCTAATCTGCCTGGATCTTGCATATGATAATCTTGTTCCCATGACATATGTAAATGTGTTTCATCTTTTGTTGCAGCTTTATGTTTACGTTGTCGCCACCAATTATAAAATTTTGGAAATAAATATTCCATAAAATTATTCCAACATTGTTTTCCAACCATTATAATAGCTAATTGAATACATAATTCTGATAAACAGCCAGCTGGATCACATATATCATTTTTTAAACGAAAAAATTCATTACGTCTTGCACTTTTATCACCAGGATAATCAAAAAATCTACCCTTAAAAAATGCTATATATATTAAGGAACTATAAAAATTCATAAATTCAAAAAAAAATATTTTAAATGTATACGAATCTTCATATTCGGTATGTGTTCGTGGATTTTCCATATTAGTTAAATGTATAGCCAAACGGTGGTAAATCTTAAATAAAAAATTTAATTATTTTATAAAAGTTATATAGTTTATTTTTCAAATTATACTTTAGTTAATATCATTATAACAACTAAATTCATAAGGGCAGCCGTTACAGCTGTAAATAATTTGGCATGTTTTTTAACAAAAAATCCACCTCCACCATAAATTACAGACACTAAAGATATTCGATAAATTATTGTACCTAAAACAGCTGCTAAAACTATAGACATCTATATGGATATAAAATTTTAGAATTTTAAAGGTTATTCTAACTTTTTATTATCAAAAGAATTACCATAAATAGTACAGCTGCAGATGTAGCTGCAAAACGTATTGCTTTACTATATGTTGACATGTATGGTTCTTTTTCTCTTGTTACTGGATTTATTCGAAACTCTGTAGCATTTGTTTCAAATTCAGGACGATTTTCTTCATCTGATTCAATATTGTGAAGATCCCATTCCCAAACAATTACAGACTGTTTACGTTTCCATAGTTCTAGAAAAGTTGTTGCTGATATGGATGTATTATAATATAACGCATAATTAGAAAATAATAGTTTTTTTTTTGTTTTTGTTTTATAATATCCTTACCCCAAAAAGACATAAATATAGCAAAGAATACAGTTGATGGATTGTCAAATAAATAAGTAATTCGAGCAAATAAACATGAATCTGATAAACTTTGATAACTACATGCTTTATCGCACAGTGGACATAATGTTGTATTACCAACACCATTACTATCACAAATCTCTTTACTTGGTGTATTATCCTCAGAGTTTAATGATGCCAGCCCGTAAAGGAAACATAATGTACCAACAATTGATGGATATATTAACATTTCCGTATAAAAACCCAACCAACAAAAATATAATGCTATTTTATCACCAAAATATTTACGTATTAAGCAAAGCGGTTGCTTTTTATACCATTGGGATGGACGGGCCCATGTTAAATATAATTTACGTCGATCTAATTGTATACCATTTGATATATTTTGATCATATCGTCCTTCATGTAATGGAAAACATGCTAAATATGTTCTATCATTAAGAAGTCTTCGGATACCAAGACGTTCAGAATCCTCGAATTTTGTACGCAAAAGTATTTGAAATACCATTAAGCTGCGTTGAGCACAAGTATATGAAGTAGCACGATCCTTAACGATAAATCTTATAAAAATAAGAAATAATTTTTTTTATTTTTTTTATTTCGTTTATAAGTTAATTTTTACTGTTCTTCAGGATTTCCACCTGCGGTTGCTTTTCTAAATGTGGGCTCTTCTTCGGAAATTTGTCCATCTAATTGTATCAGTTTTCGAAATTTTGTGATTAAATTTGTCCAAACTTGTAATTTTTTAACAACAATATTTTCTTCATCCTATATATAGCAGAGAAGAAATTGAAAGAAATATCTGAGTGTAATGAAGTATTATAGAAAATTTATTAAGAGCAGGACTTACCCATGCTTTGACACTGATTGTAATAAAACGTTTTATGGGAAGTTTTAAATTTAATACTTCAGCATATCGAGTTTCTAATCGCCATGGCAAATGTATTTTTAAAAAATATGTTTTCTCATCAAATGATTGTGATTTATCTTCTAATTCTAATTCTAAACCTTCCTTAATCATATTTTCTTGGAAATTACGCCGATAATCACGTCGTTTTGCCTCCATTTCAGTCATAACACCTTCATTTTCTTCTTCCCATGCCAATACCATATCAATTCTTCTACGACCATCCCGAAACAGCAATGATTCTGGATCTAAACCCTATATATAAATAATGGCATAATCATACATCATAAAAATCATTATTATGTATTAATTTTGGAGGAACTATATACTTCTTTATCCTGTTTACTTATACGTCTTACATCCTGACTATCTCTTTTACTCGTTTTACTGAAAATACTATCATTTGTGCTACAACTTTCATCGAATTGACTTTGATTACTTGATTTATCTGAATTCTTTCGATTAAATTTATTTAAAGTATCTTGAATAATAGTTGACTGATTTGAATCTAATTGATATTGTTCTAAAGATGGTGGTAATTTTTGACATGTTGTTATCTTTTCATTATGTATCAGTTCTAAACCTATCATTGGTGTTCCTGGTATATTTTCATTACCAATTTTCGGACCAAATGCTCTAGATATCTGTGGACTACTACTATATAAGAAAATTTGTATATACTTAAAAATATTTTTTTTTTTTTTCAATTTATATATACCTTTTCAATGAAATATTTTCATTATTTGGAATTGGTAGTAAAGCTGCTGCCATTGTACTAGTAACTAACCATTTATCAGTTTCTGATTCTTTTTCCATTATTGAATCAATAATATTATTGTTATCTTCTTCAAATGATGTTGATAGAGTGAATTTTTGATTACCAATATTTGGATAGATTTGTATATTGTCGGTACTCTGACAAATTTGTGATATACCCGAATCAGTTGCAGACGTGTTAATGTTGAACTATATTTATGAAAACAAAGAAGTATTTGAATATAATATTGAATAGAAGTATTTGAATACTTACATGGCTATATAATTTTCCTGTAACAATTCCAGAATCTTGACTTAATCGTCTTGGTCGTAATTGTGATCCACCATCTTGATTATTATCAGATATTTGTTGTATCGTTAATGGTTTATATGTTGGACTTGATGATATGTTACGTTTTTGTTTATATTTATGAAAATTTTGATTTGTTGCTGATGATGATGTATTAATAATATTATTATCATAAAGATCATCTTGTAATTGTGGTACAGATAAAAATGTTCCAATTGAATTACGATGTCTATTTCGATTATATTTATCATGTGAAATACCATAAATAATATTTATATCATCATCATCATCTGTTGTTGTTGTTGTTGTATCATCAATATTTCTATTAGCTACAATTCCATCAACAGGTGGTATAATATTTTGGTTTTTTAAATGTTTATCATTGCTGTCGTAACTATCATAAAATTCAATAGTTTCGTTTAAATAATTTTTATTTACTTTTTCATTTCTAGTTGATAAATTATATTTTGGTTTTTCATATATTTCAGAATCACTACTCATCATTAATGAAATAATACCTTTTTAAATTCTTATTTTATGTTGGACCTATAAAATAATAAGATAGTATTAATAATAATAATTCATTTATTTATAATAATCAAATTGAAAGGTTTACAAGAAATAAAAAGAAAACAATAAAATAAATATTGAATATAAGCAATGGTAGAAAAAACCGTCTGTTGAATGAATGATAAGTCTTTCTCTATCTATAGTGTTGTACGTTGTTTTCGTTTAACTAATATGTAATTAATTTTCGATGTAATCTTTACGATACTGTAGCGCTTCTTTGCAGTAACCAGCTAAATTGTTCCAATTAGCTCTATTTAATATTTCTTTAGTTTCACTCAAGTTTAAACTTCTTTTCCCAAAGTAGATAAGTCTCAGCTCCTTGAGAATTGGACACATTAATATAAAATGATGAACATCTTCTCTGGCTATTCATATATAGAAATATTATTCATATTTCATATATATAGAAATGTAAACAACGCCAGGTTATTATTTTAAATATAGGAACATAATAAATTGTCAAATGAGTAAATTTAGGTCAATTTTTTGTATATTATATAAAAATTACGAAAATTGATTACATAATGAATACTTAATTTTTTATTTAATCAACACAACCCATAGTCGGTTTTTTTTATGTATACTATATACATATTACATATAGTAAGTTTTAGGCGGACATTATATACATAATTATTATCTATTTTATTTGTAAATACATTTCATTTATTTTTTATGAAATAAAAATAATGAAATAATTGAAATAATATATCTCCACATACAAATTAGCTATTACCAGCTGAATTTTTAATATATTATATTAAAACAAAATTTTATAACTTTTATAACTTTTACTATGTTAAAAAAGGACTCTTGAAAATAACTACACATATCAGAAATTTATTATAGAAAATACAATATAAATACCAAATAGAGAAGCTAAAATTAGATTTATGTCTATTTCTATTATATGAATTAATTTATTATTACATATCAATTAAATCTATTCATATAACAAGTGGCGTAGCTAAGAATTTTGAGCCCTAATGCAACCAACAAAAATTGGCCCCTATTAATTTATTTATAACTAAAAATACATATTTTTAATTTTAATAGCATTTATTCCTTTTAATAATGGTAACAAATAGGAAAATTTAAAATTAATTTTTTCTTGCTTTCTCATTAGCAAAATTGTGAATTAAATCACATAAGTCCTTTTTTGCAGCTTCTGCTGATTCAATAGCTAGCAAAGCAAGATCTTTAAGTCTAGTTTTTGAGCTATTGAATTTCTTTTCTATTATTTGATTATTTTAAGTTTACTTAAAGATCGTTCAACACTAGAAACTGTTACTGGAAGTGTAAAAAATATAAAAATAGTATATATACTTCAGTCAATTCGCTTTCTCGGACACTATACTTTTCAAGCAAAAAATCTAAAAAAAAATTGCATTGATATTTCTTCTCTAAGTTCGTTTTTGATCATTGAAACCAAATTATATAAATTGGTTAGGAAAATTTGGAGATATTACTTTTCCATATTTTTTTTAATAAATTATTGCATTTATTTAAAATGTCTGCTTCTTTCATTATAAGGAGTCTTTTTGGCAGCAAAACGGTTTCTTATTTGAGAGCTCATTTGGTCAACAACATAATTGAATACATTAGTTTTGAAATGGGATTCTCTATTGTCAAATACATGTTCCGTTGATATTGTCTTTTAACGATCCTCTGACGTTTTGAACTTTCATAGGTTAATAAATATGAATTTGGACCAAGTTTTTCCATAAAATGTGTGATTCAGAATTATAGTACTCCAACCAAATTAAGATTTCGAGATAATTAGATTTTAAAATGCTATTAAATTGTTTATTTTGAACGTATCGATTCCAACAAAAACATATTTAACATTTATATAGATTTTTCAGTACTATAATATTTTAAAAAAGCTGCTAACTAGGGGGAGCAGATAACTCATAGTATGTTGTTTAACAGCGATTTATGTCCAAAATTTTTTGTAATTAACATTATCTTTGTAACAAACAGTGGTTTCTTCAAAAATTGCTCATCTTTATTATTTATTGATTTAATTTTATATTTTTATTTGTTTAATAATAAATAATATTATTAAAATAACTATAATAAGTATAAATATGCGTAATCACGAATCCAACCTGTGTACAAAATTTCATTGAAATTGAATAATATTTACCATATGTTCTAGAACATATGAAATATTAATCGGAAATTTTAGCATGGACCCCCTCAGGCTACTAACTTCTACCTTAGTCTACACATGCGTAATCACGAATCCAACCTGTGTACAAAATTTCATTGAAATTGAATAATATTTACCATATGTTCTAGAACATATGAAATATTAATCGGAAATTTTAGCATGGACCCCCTCAGGCTACTAACTTCTACCTTAGTCTACACATGCGTAATCACGAATCCAACCTGTGTACAAAATTTCATTGAAATTGAATAATATTTACCATATGTTCTAGAACATATGAAATATTAATCGGAAATTTTAGCATGGACCCCCTCAGGCTACTAACTTCTACCTTAGTCTACACATGCGTAATCACGAATCCAACCTGTGTACAAAATTTCATTGAAATTGAATAATATTTACCATATGTTCTAGAACATATGAAATATTAATCGGAAATTTTAGCATGGACCCCCTCAGGCTACTAACTTCTACCTTAGTCTACACATGCGTAATCACGAATCCAACCTGTGTATAAAATTTCATTGAAATTGAATAATATTTACCATATGTTCTAGAACATATGAAATATTAATCGGAAATTTTAGCATGGACCCCCTGAAGGTATTAACTTCTAACATGGCCAACACATGCATTATCAGAAGGTCTACCTTTGTGCCAAATTTCATTAAAATCAGATAATAATTACATGCTATAAAACACGTAATTATATAAAATTCGGAAACTAAAACTGTTTTCTAGGAACCCCCTGAAGGTCTCCAAATTTCAGGAGAGCCAACTAGATCCCAAAATTAGCCTATATATAAAATATCTTTGAAATCGGTTAACAATTACTATATGCTGTAGAACATATGAAAAAAAAAAAATTAAAAATTAAATCGGAAATTTAACATGGACCCCCTAATCCTACTAACCTGTAATTTGGTCAACCAATGTAGAATCATGAACTCAACCTGTGTACCAAATTTCATTGAAATCGGATAATAATTACAAGCTGTAGAGTATAAAGAAAATATTCTTCGGAAACTAAGTTGCTCATATATTAGTTTCCCATGAACGTACTGTACCTACCAACTACAAATTTGTGGAGTATCAAATAGATAACTAAATGAAACTGTGTGTTCAATATCATTGAAATTGGGTGAAAGGTACGGTAGATATAGATAGTTGAACTTATGAAAAGTAATTACGGATTTTTACATGGACCCACTGAAGTATTGACTTCAAATTTTACAGACACCAAGTACATACGGAAACTATCATATGTACCAAAATTTATGCTAATTAGATAAAAATTACTATATGCTCTAGAGTATACGAAATTTTAATCGGAAATTTTACCAGGGACCCCCTGAAGTTACAGACCTGTATCTTGGTAGGCTTGTGGACAATCATGATACCAACCTATGTTTTAAATTTCATCCAAATCTGAGACATGAAATTTTTTTTTACATTTTCCCGTAGAACAAAAACACGTAGGTTGGCACATAAATGGGGAAATCTAACATGGTCCCACTGAAAGGATCGATCTCATCTTGTACCGGCACCTGCGCGAGGTATGTTAGAGCCTGTGTGCCAAATTTCATTAAAATCGGACAAGCGGTTCTAGGAGATGTTGCTGCGCACATAAAAAGCGTACGCGTACGCGTACGCGTACGCGTCCCCCGGACACTTTTTTTTTTTTGCATTTTCGGACTCCCCGACCTCGGAAACGCCTAGAAAAAAATTTTGAGCGAACTTTTTTTTTTGACCATCCAACCCATCACCAGACTTCATAGTATTTCATACTATTCGTAAAATCATATTATCCGAACTTCATTCAAAAGGACATTTATTGTGGGTTGTTGTGCCACTTTCGTATGGAACATAAATTGAAAAGTTAATAAAACAAGTTCATGAATTTTTATTAAATAACTGTTTTAGATAATTAAATATTACTGAAAAAAATACTTTTTCGGATTTTCGGAATATTTATTATAAGTTTATGGATTTCTTATACTTTTTCTTTGTTTTGTATTCTTATTAATAGTTTCCACACTATTACCATTATTATTAGTATGGCCATTAATCATTATTGCTCTTAAATCATATTTATTATATAACACTAACTGCATGTAAAAGTTAGCTTGAATTAAAATAATTGATAATATTCATTGTATAATATTACTGATAATATTCCTTGTATTGGCGCAACACACCAAATCGAGACTTGGCTTCCCAAAAAAGATTCGTGACATTTTATTGCAATTTGGACCTACTATAGTTTTATATGAATTCCGAACCATAAGTTTCTTTGTAGTGAAGAAAAATTTAATTGCAATAAGCTAATGGCTTTTAATAGTGAGACATTTGTTGTCAGCAAATGATCTCAACCGTTAGAATTTATGTTTTCCGGTCTTAAAATTTAAAACTAAGTCAACTTAGAACGAGATCGATGTCTTAGTATGTCTAGAGTTGAACCCGGAATATAATTTAAATAACAGAGAAAATATATTTGTATATAATACATTCAGAGGACGAAAAACTAGAATTATTTTTAAAATTATTAATCTCAAAAATATTTAAATTACAAAAATTATAAATAACAAAAAATTTATTAATATCACACAAACTGAAATTTAACCACTAACTTGAATTACGTTAACAACCAATTAATTTATAATAAATAATTTATTAGATTATTGCGATTGTTGCAATATAAGCAATTAAAAATATAATTCGGGTTTGGCCACTCTGGTTATGACAAAAATAGATAAATTATTCCGAGCCAAAACAATTTTTTCAATAAAAAATATAGAAAAAACTGTTTAAGAAAGTCATAATCAGTATAATTAGCTGATAATAAAGCTGTATCATCGATTAAGCTACAAAAGCAAAAACACCACTATATTTCTGAGCCCCTCATGATATATTTATGCTTATATATTTATCTATTGACCTAAAGAAAACTAAAAAGGGTTGAATTTGAATCTAAGCTACGAGTAGATATAGAACAGATATAAAGTTATAATGTATAATAATTTTCTTTTCATTTGGAAAATATAATAATATATGTATACTTTCTGAAACTTTATTAATAATTTAGATTAATATCGATTTTAAAATCTATATAGCAGCAAAATCTATGTGCATATGGTAAATCTGAGAAATTTTCATTTATTTGGTTTTTCATTTCAGAATATTGTTAAACATCGTTCCCCAAAACATTTATACTCGTCATTTTTATAAAAATTTTAAGGTTTCTACAATTTCTATAATTAAATTATTTATTGTCAGCGGTACGACAACATTAATAGAAGGATCATTTATGAAACAGAGCTGGATTTACCTGTAAGTTAAAATAACGCTAAACCACAAATAAATTATACATTACGCTGTGCAGAAACTATAGCACGCTGAACAAAAAAATGATGCCACTTTATTTTAAGCTCTTTTATTAACCGACAAGTTTCTGTCTTTAGCTTTATTTGTTCGAAAAGTTTTATTGCTTTACATATTTTGTAAATTCTCCTCTTATTGTTTTTAAGTATTGAAACAAGGATATTTTCTAAGAAGTAGTTTAGAAAATATAAGGAATTTTATCAAACCAATTTTATCAAACAATTTTGACCAACAAATCCATCACCATCAAACTTCGTAGTTATTCCATAACTACTCGTAATATTTTTTAATGGCATAGTGATTTAAAATCAATCAGAAAATAAAATAATTTTTTTGTAATTTATTAATAATAAGGAATTATTATTAATAATAATAAATAAAAATTGAATATTTATTTCAATAAATTATAATGGTAAATATTATATAAAAGAGGATCACCTCATACTATAATGTTACCATTTATATTTGTAAATTTAACAGAAAATTATATTTGCTTAATATATATTAATTATAATATTAATATGTAAAAAGGAAAATAATTAAAATTAATTCAGATTTTATAGAAAATTATGTATGAAAAAATTGGAAAAAAGGATTAATTCATTTCATTATTTATCATTTTGGGAAGACTTTGGGTTCTTGTATATAGAATGATTATTCTTGTTCTTCTCAGCTGGATGATGATCAAATACAAATGATCTATCAGGCAATTCCTTTCATCCGTTTACTATTTATTAATATATCAATGGACACTGTCATCAGGTATGCGTGTATTTCTATTTTAAAAATCTCTTCCTTCGGAAGTGACTGCTCCAGAAATTACCGATTTTGGAGTTATTTAAACGTAATCCAGTTGAAGTTTTCATGTGGTTTTTTTTTTTGTGTGTGATGGAAAAATTTATGTTTCAAACAAATTTATATAATAAAAAATATGGAAAACTTTTTATATATAGTGTTAATTATAAAAAAAATATATATTTTTAATTTAATATTAAAATATTGTAAATTATAAATAATTATTTTATATGTAAAGTGAGAGGTTTTTTTTAGTGGTTGTAAAAATGAAATTTAAGATTTTTTCTTTATTTTGCAGCCATTTTGAATCAGTTTGTTTGTCATATCAGGTAAAATTATATTAAAAATAAGTAAATATCACATATTAAATAATTTACAAAGTGGGCTAAACACTATCAATAAATACTTTATAAAATGGAAAATAAAAATTAATGCTGGAAAAACACAAGCTGTATTTTTTACCAGAAAAAGAAAAAATATTTTTGTTCCACAGCAGAATCTAAAAATTGAAAATACAGATATAGTGTGGAACAATGAAGTTAAATATCTAGGGGTTTGGTTAGATAAGAAATTAACTTTTAAAACCCATATATCAGCCACTATGCACAAAGCCAATTTAACCATAAGAATATTATATCCTTTCATCAATAGAAATTCTTTGCTAAGTACTGAAAATAAAATGCTGATATTGAAAGTAGTTTTTCATGCTATTATGTTTTACGCTGCCCCCGTTTGGTTTACAGCTGCGAACTGCCACATAAAAAAAATACAAATTTTACAAAATAAGCTTTTGAAAATGATATTAAATTTACCAAAATATTATCGTACAGTTGAACTTCATGACAGAGCTAATATCAATTTTGTTCACAACATTTTAGAGACGACTAGTCAAAAATTTTTTGAAAAATGTAGTCGGTCAGAAAATCCACTGATTAATAGTGATGTGCAAAAATTGAGTACCGAATACCAAAGTATTCGTTACTTGAAGAATGAATGAGTACTGATTACTTATACTCAAAAGTATTCGATCCTTGTATGATTACTTTTCATTTAATATGAAACCCAAATTAAAATTGTAGTATTGTAGTTAACCAAATTTCCAAACCTACAGAAAATTATTCATTTCATTTTTCATTATACTACCGAGAAAAAAAGATTGCATATGAATATGAGTATGAGTACTGAGACCGAGGAATGATTTGATTACTTTTTCAAAATTCAAAATGAGTGTGAGTATTGAGTAAATTTTTCGTTTCTTCATACGTGTATTGTGTGTAACTGAAGTTGTAGTCAGTCACGCCACAATACAAAACACATATGATTACTTTTCATGTATGGATAATTTCAAATGTCATCTGAAATGAAAAGTAATCATAAAGTAACGAATACTTCTTATTGATTACTTATGAAAAAAGTATCGAGTACCGATGATTACCTGAAAGTAACGAATTCGCACATCACTACTGATTAACCAATTAGTTTTAGTATAGTTTATAAGTTTTATCTAGTCTTAATATAGGTTGTAAGTTTCATAAAAGGTTTTTATGTAAAATTTTCCTTTAAAAATTAAAAAAATATTAAATAAAATAAAAATAAATTCAAATTAACTATAAGATAATACAGTAGGAAAAGTTAAATTAATACTTAAACTCTGTAAATTTGAAATAAATTAGATTAAGAAAATTATGTTAAAAAATGAAATAAATAAATTCTAAATTCTAAATAAGTAAATATTTTACATTTTTTTTATCATTTTCTAAGAGTTTCTTAATTTTTCCAGTTTTTTGTTATAAAATTCTTAAAAAATATTCTTAGATATATTTTTAAATTGCTTAAGTTTTTGCAATTTTTACTTAAACTGATTTTCGAAATAATAATGTTTAATTTAATATTTCGTGGCTCTAGCCCGTAAATGTTAAAACGTCTGTGTAAGGGATTTCTAATTTCTCTGGAAAAAAAGAAGATTCTGGTTTCTACGGAAGCCTGAATAAGTGTACGCGGTGTAGAGAGGTGGGGTTTATACCTGTTACTTTAACCACCCCATATTAATCAATCAATCCATGTATTTGAAACGAAATTTTGCAGTAAAACGGTTTTGAAAAAAAATTGGTTTTTAGACCATTTACTTTGGTAAAATAAATTATCTTGGCTTTATTTCTATAAAGACTTTTAAAATCATTTTAGTACCATTGTAGTTAGATTAGTTAGATTGTATTAATCATTTCTAATGATGTTACCAAAAATTTTTGTAAAATATTGTCATTGGGTGGCCCACAATTTGTGCAATATATACATAACGTATTTTTCCATGTTAATTAAGTATAAAAAACAAAGTAATATTCAGGTGACAATTTTGTTTTTTTGTACACATAATATTGAATAATTAATAAATATACACTACCTTTATATATAAATTTAACAATATTCATATAACCTACGATATGGATTAATATTATAATAAATGCAAAAGGAATAAATTCTTTGTATGATAATTATTTATAATATCTTTTGTATATTTACCATATACAAATATGTAATATGTTTATTAATTTTTTTTTTTTAAATATATTTATATAACCTTGATATATTTATTATTATTATCGATAAAATTATTGTAATAATAAAAAAAAAATTACACTTTTATAACATAAAAATATGTTAATGTATAATTTCTGTTATTTTTCTTTTGAATTGATATGGAAAATGCACAAGTTTATAATATTTTTTTATAATAATTTAATAACCAATCCCCACGCATATAATAGTAAAAACCATTAAAACATAAAATGCAATGTTCTTTGTCATAATTAAAATTGATTTCAAATATCCTTTTTACAAATGATTTTCGTTTTCGTTGTTGTTATTATTAACCACTAAATTCAAAATTCATAATTTATAAATAAAAAATTTAATTAAAAATTATTGGCAATTAATTATTGTTATATTTATAAGAAACATAATAAATGCAATAATCACTTTATTATTATTAATTTTGATAGTTTTGTTAAATATAGTTTGGTTTTTTGAGTTAACATTAATATTAATTATTATATTTATTAGATTTTTTCATTAAAAAACATTTACGAATAATTTCTTTTGACAAAATTTTACATGTACTATATTCATTTCAATAATTACATTATAACAAAGTATATTTATTACTATACGGACAAACTTCGAATATCTTAACCGTTTAGTATAAAATACTATTTCAAACTGAACTGAAAAGTTAACTAAATATTATTGTATTAGTAAATAAAAAAATAATAATAAAATATAAAGTTATTTAATTGTATTTAGATATATGGAAAAGAGATTACAAATAACTCATCAGAATATTTATAATTGTGTAAAACTTGATCGTTGTATCATAGCCCGAGCAGGATCAACGCAGAATATATAAGAATACATAATAATAGCCCGAGCAGAATCAACGCAACCAACGTAAGAAAAAATATTTATCGAACCCAATTAAAAGTAGTTTTGCTGCGATGAAATTTTTCTACCTACCAATTTACACTTACAATATTTTTCTACCTGCGATATTAATGTGACATTTACCAGCGTTTCTTACCGAAAAAGTTAAAAGTTAACTTTTTTTCTCGATTCTGCGACGAGGCTGCGTTTGTTGTAATCGGTTTCATATATTTTCATACATTTTAACTTTTTTTGACATTTCTTATGTATGCTGCGTTATGTATTCTGCGTTGATTCTGATCGGGCTATCACGTTGTCAGTCTACTATAGAGATAGATTTATGCGTCTCTAGATCAACATAGTGAAATTTATAACTAAAAACGATTATTAACTTGAAATATTAGTAAGGAAACTTATTTACTATGTAATTTTTAGTTATAATATTTCTTTCAATTTTGGTTTCAGAAGTGTATTTTTTTTGCAATTTTTATTATATTGGAATTAGGAGATAGCTTACTTTACACAATAATTAAACAATTTAATTTCTTTTTATTATAATTTTTTGTCTATCTTTGAAATATTTTTCTTCTCGCTACAAATATAATTTCAATGAAACTTTTGTAATGTCCTGTTTTATATTTCCTTAAAGGTATAATTAATTGTTCATGATGAGTTAGTCGTATGACATAAAAAGGATATTAAATGCATGTCTATATTTATAATTATCTATATATAGAGTATATGAATGTGGTATGTAGAGACATACAAGTTGGTGGTTTTTTTTTTTTTTAAATTATTAATTTATTGTTTCCAATTTTGTTTACTTACATACATAGATTTCTTTTTTTTTAATTCAAATTGATTTTATATCAATTAATTAAAACCAGATGGTTTTGTCAGTTATGTTGCGGTATTAAAAGGACGATAATAATTGTATTTCTTATAAAAATTTTAGGCAATGCGAAAACAACAGCAAATTGTCATATTTACTAAAGGGGATAATAATGACAGAGATATTTATAAATATTTAAAAATGTTTAAAAATTAATAAATCATAAAAATTATAATTAATGGTTTTACCTTACATGAATTACTAATAGAAATAAGAAATTCATAAATTTAAAAGGAGTTTTGATTAATTTTTATAATTGTTATATAATTTACGAGATATTTGAGATCATAATTTATGTTTGCTTGTAATATTTTATAAAAGAAGCAGAGTTCGTTTTGATTCATCATCATGCTTTTAGTGCTACATCCCGGGGTGGGCCTTGACCTCCTTTACAATCTGTCTCCAACGGTGTCTATCTTGTGCTGCTGATTTCTAATTTCGTACTCCAATAATTCTTAGGTCTTGTTCAACACTATCTAGCCATCTTTGTCTAGGACGTTCTCTATATCTATTAAAAATAGATTTTTGAGTTCTTTTTGATTGAGGCCATAAATGTTCTGATGTAAATTTTGAATTAAATTTTCGAATATATTTTAAATTAAATTTTGCAGTATTTGGATGCAATTTTCTTTTATACGTTAAAAATTTTCTTATTATATATACATATTTATATATGTATACTGAATATGAAAACCTACATATTAATTTAATAACTTTGTCCTTTAAGTTTTCCAATTTTTGTTATAACAACAATTATACTTATTTACTACCTACACGCTACGTAGTAATATTAGTGCATTAATAATGCATAAAAAAGAATGATAAAAACTTATACCTTAGTAGAAAATTTGATATTTATGTGTGTACATGTACTGAATAGTCCGGAAAGAATTTGACATAAAATAAAATTGTTATGTTAAAAAATATTTAGAATTCAATAAGTTTTGGATCATGTGAATTTAAAAATATGTTGTTTTTTTATTATTGATTTGATTTATCGATTCTATTTTTTTCTTTTAAATAATGTGTTGGTTAAAAATATTTACTATTCCTTTGCTTTACATTCTTTTCATTTGACCTATTTTTCATAAACATTATAATTTTATGATTATTAATTATTATATGTATTAATTATTATGTATATGTTTTGTGATATTTGTGATACTTAATCATAAAAATATACTTAAGATTATAATAAACTAACTAAAAAATATTTCTTTATTATTCATATGCAGACCCTGAGAGATCTGGAAGAACAGATATCTTTGGGACAAGTGATGGTAGGGTTTAGGGCGAAAAGTAAAAAAAAAAATGTTGTACATCTCGTTGGGTAATGTTTCAGGTAAAGAGGGCCATATGGGGCACCCAAAAACAATTATATCATATGTCTTACTAACTAAGTTTTGTTGAATTCATTTAAATGCAGATTTTATTTTAACTATGGCTACAATATTTATCGTATAAGCTCGAAAGCAAATACTTCATATCTTTCAATTAAATTTAATTCGATAGCAAAAAGCAATTTGGTAAATTGATGTGACGCTATTTATTAATTGTTAGTAAACGTATTTTATATCTACAATTGACATATCTATAGTTTCCTTAAATATATTTTGTAAAGTAAATTATGAATACTACATTACCTATATTTGACCATTTTTCGAAATGGATTTGTCTGTTTGTATACTCCATAATTTGATATAATTTGATTTGATAGAGTGGTCTAAATTATATTATAAATATCAAATGCAAAAAAAAAAAAATAAGTTTATTAACTTCTTATTAAATCTGTATTCTAAAATTTTACAAAGATTCAATTATCTATATGTCAATGTGAGATTTTTTTTAATAAGATTTCGTAACAAAAAGATGCATAAGCTTTTTATTTTTATCTGATAATATTTAAGTATATTGGAAGTTATTTGTGATATTCTTGCTGATCGACTTGCAACATCCAACAATACAATTATAATAAAAAGTAACGTAAAGAACTAGAATTATTTACTATGGTGTCAGTTTGCGGCTCTTGTTTTTGTTTATAATCAACACCTAAAAAGATTCTTTTTCAGTCGACATGAAAAAATACTCATGACACAGAAACAAGGATGTTACATGTCATTTTAGTGGTGACTCCATGAGCTTTTATTGTTTTAAAAAATGTGTATCTCATGAGTCTTGTATGAAAAAGAATCTTCAAAATAACTTACGCTGGAACCAATGATCATGTGTTTAGGAGTTTAGATAGACATATCATCAATGCATAATATTCTAGCTAAAACCATGAAACACCTCGGTTTCCACTGCCTGACTCGCTAGACCCAAGTCTATATATATCTCGATTTGCAGTACTACAAAAATGCAATTACGAAATCCTTCTTATTACTAGAAAGCAGCTTACAATTCCTAGTCAATATTCATAAAAGTGGTATCACTGTGGATCCAGTGTGCTCTATGTGAGGCTTTACCGACGTTATGTTAGTTAAGTTTTGGGTTTATTAATCAGATATAAAATAAAAATGAAGTAGTTTTTTTTTTTTGTCAAGGAATGATATTTATTATTTCCATCATCTTTAAAAATGTAACAAATATGAATTGTTACTAAAAAATAAAAATAAAAAATCTTCCAATATTTTGACTTTAAATATATATTTGTCAGAATATCAATATTTTTCTTCTTAATACATAACAATATTTTGGTTTTTATTAGGTGCATAATATTGTATATGCTCTTACAATATATAATTTTAATTTTTAAATATTTTCTCAATTCTATTTACTAATAAATATATATGTTTTTTTTTATCTTATTTAGGCCATTTGTTTTTAACATTTTGTTTTTATTTTTTTGAATAATTTTACTTTTGCAATTATATTAGTATACTATTTACGATTTTTAAGATACTTTTTATATTATTAAATGATTTTTGTATGCATATTTCGCAGAACTTTAAAAAATAATTTACATTAACATTTATATTAACTTTGTATTAAACTTTCTTGTTTTTATCATATAGAAAACTTCAGGAGTCAAAAGAAATTTATACTCCGGTTTTATATAATGTATAAAATGCCAAATCTTGATGAAATAAATAATATAATTAAAATAATGTAACATAGTTGGTTTCATTAAAAACAATATTGTTATCTATGATATGTCTGTCCTCTGTCAAAAATAACTTTGATAAATTTGGATTAATTTCAATTATTCACTAACAGTCAAATAAAAGTTACAATCAGCAAATTATGATTATAGAAACTTTAGTAAAATGTGTTTTTTTGAAAACACTTACATTTTTCTTTCTTCATTCTTGACTATATGTCACAAAATCTGTAATAATTTGTTCTGATTCTGATAGTAAAATGCCAAGTTTTCGTAATAGAAAGGGTGTCCAGATGAGTAATGGAACTCAAAATCCGTATATTGGTTATGTCATTTGTAGATATTATCACCGTTTCTATATCCATAACGCAACATTGTATCTCAATAAGTTTATACAGTTTTACATAAAGTATGGATAATGGTAATGATTGTGATTTTGGGACTGAGTATAATATTGAAAAGTCAAAGGATAACAATTATTAGCTAATTGTAATGAAAAGTTATTCTATATAAAGAATTCATGTAATATGTTCTATGTAAAACTATTAAAAAGAATATAAATATTTTTTTGTTAATTTTATTTATTAAAAGTTATGTTATATCCAGAGATGGTAACTTTTTTAAGACTGATACTGTATTTATGTTAAATATCCTCAAAAGAGGATGATTTGTTTCTGAAGATATTTCGTTGATAAATTATGGATAAATTAGGAATGTTTATATTATAATACAAAATTATTTATATATGTAAGAAATAAATTATTATAATTTCTCATACATCAAATAATTTTTGATAATATGTATACAAATTTTAATATTGTTTTTCTTAAATCTATAATTCTCTAAAAGGTTTTTTATTTTTTATTTAAAATATTAGGCATTTTTTTTTAATGTAAATTGTATAAATAATTTTTATGATTTATTGCTTTTGATTAAAACCATTTTGATTTTGTTATATTTTAATAAATTCCTCTTACCAACAATTATAATTATGTTCCCATCGTGGTACTATAAATTTTTTTTTATTTATTTTTATATGTTTGTTGTTCGTTAATTTCGTTTATATTATAAATTAATTATGGTTCTCATTAGACTTAATATTATATAGATAATTTGTGTTAAACACTTAAGTTAGTTTTACTATAGAAAGCTATTACCCATAAATTAATTAATCAAATATTATTCAAATTTATGTATACTATTTTATTTTGCAAAAACATTGTATAGAAGAAATATATATTCAATTAAATAATATAATCTTCATTTAAATATTGAAGTAGATATAATCATTCCTAACTAAATTTAAGGTTTAGTTTAACTAAATTTTTGATAGTTATTTGTCATTTATATAGTAATAAACATAAGACAACTTTGTAGAGCTGTAGTATATATATAATAAATAAGTTTGTAATGCGGTGGCTAATTTCAATAAACAACTTTAAACTTTGGAATAATTCTACTTAAGTCTTCTAAATTTTCATTATTTACTTAATTTATATAAATTTTAATATATACGTTAATTATTATTACTTTAAGAATATTAAGTATGAATGAATTATTCTGATTTAAATGTGTTATAAAGCTGTCTGTATTTAGCACTTATATTTGTTTTTTTTTGTCCTTAATATGTACTCAATAATTTTAAAATTAAATTCCACAATTAAAATTTATTATATTAATGAATACTCGTACGTTTTGCGTTCATTTCTAGGTTACAAAGTCGAAATATTTTTAAGTACATATTATTGAGTTTATTTTGTATAATCAATAAAGCTAATTTCCTACCAGATATAAGTACGAGATAATGGATATAATAAGTGGTGATTTTACTATATTTTGTAGCTTTCTGTTAGGACATGCAGAGGCATGTGCGGATAACTTTTGTTAATATTCAAATTATTTAGCTAAAATTGGCTGGAAGTTGAGCAGTGGATTTGCAATCAGGGGAGGATTTGGGAATTATCAATCGAAATCTTTAAATTTAGGCTTTAGTTTTCAAAAATAGAAAATTACGCTCGACGCATGTAAATAAAATTAATTAATGATTTTTTTTAACTAATATTAGGACTAAATCTAAAATCTCGTATCTAATATCTCGCAGCCCGTGTGCAATGCACCTATTGTACATATATTTTGGTATGCACCTGAATGCATGACTTGAATTCTAAGTGTAAATCATTATATGGATTCTGCTTTAGGTATTACCAAATCTTAAGGTTCTAGTTCACATACAAATAGTGGCAAATTTTTGGGTTAATTTTTGCAGATATTGTGCTCTATTATTATTTTGTACACTAAATATGGCTACAAGAAATAACTATATGCATTTCCTGCTCACGATGACACAAAATCATTATAAAAGATATTTATTAACATGGGAATCCCTTATTTTATTATATAAACGATTCGATATCATGTTTTTGTCAAGGAGTAAAATTAATAGTGAAGTAAGATTAATAGTCGCATTATGTAGTATCTTTGCGATTTTTTCTGAAGACTAAAACGATTTTTGAGTGATTAACGTATGTTGAATATAAGAAGAATTTACACTACAATTTAAAATTTTTGTTACGTTCATTATTTTCGCGCCAGTGTAAATACATTAAAAATAAACAGTGATTTAAAATTATTTAATATAAAAATACATATGAAAATCCTTATATACATATATGGTTTTTAATTAAATTATATTTTTTATCAATTAATTTATTTGTATATATATATATATATATATATTGGAAATAATTTTATTTAATTATTTCATTTTCTTTAAAAAATATTATTAATAATTTTATTAATAAAAATAGCAAGTCTTTTTTTATGCTTAACTTAAAATGTGTAAATCAAATTTATTGTGCCAATATTTCACATTTTTATTAAAAAAAAAAAATTAAATTAATTTCTTGTTATTAATACAATAATAAACTATTAATTTTGTACTACATAATAATATTTATTTTATATTAAAGTTACTTTAGAAATTATTTTACGCTTCATTTTAATGGAATTGTCATTATAAATGTTATAATATAGTGGAAATGGAATGATGGCTTGTAAAATTTTACTAAAGTAAGATATAAGTTTTACTCGGGCCATTCATTTCCTTTTAACATAATATTACATGTAAACAATAAAATACTAAATTTTTACATTAATAAATTCGTGTACGGACAATTCTGCCACAACAATTAGGTATACACGATGCAAAAAATGTAACAAATTGTCTTAATCTTAATTACCAATTGGAAAAAATCAAGAAAATTATAGTTTTATAAAAATTAATATGGAATTTTTATACAAAACATATTAGAAATTCTTGTTATTGATTATATACAAGAAATTTTATCGACAGTTTTTAATAGTTTCTAGTTTCTATATAATATGAAATATTCTAAAACTACTACTAAATATGAATATTAATTTTCTTATTCTTCTAACTATTTTCACTACTATTTGTGTCTTAAATCCTTAATATTAATTAGTCCATCAGGAATACTAACAGACGTCGATGTCGTCGGATATTATATTTGATTAATTGGTACAAGTAGCAAACTTAAAAGTTGTTATTTTTGCGATGGAATTCTTTTATTTTGCAATGTTTGAGATATCACGAAAGTTTATTATTCCTCAAATTAGAAAATGAATTATTGGACTATAATTGAGGAAATGAATTTTTATATTATAGATTAAAAAGAAATTGTGTTATTAAAAGAAATTCGATAGTAGAATAATTATACATGTATTTAAAGAATATTTATTTAATTTTTGATTTTAATCTCGATATCGAATTTGACAGAAAATATTTATGGGCATATTTTAAAATATTCTAAATTTGAATATTTCGATTCTTCGTATAGCAAATTATAGAAAATATTGAAAAATAGTTTTTTTTATCCATTACGGTTGCAAATTTACCTTGTACCAACGACATTCAATGTGTTAATTTGTAAAATAATCTTGTATCTTTCTAAATATTATTTGTATATGTATAATTAGATACATTACATAATAAAAAATTCAAAGTAAGACTAAATTGTTTTAAAAATATCATTCAAATTCGTTTAACCATAAAATTTAATTAAAAATTTATCTGCTTTCAAATTTATGATTTACAGAGTTTAATTTCTTTGAAGGATTTACTTTTAAAATATTCAATAAAATTTCTTTTGTCATAGTTTATGACGTGCGGTCTAAATCCATTAAGTTTATACATAAATTCTCCGTTAAAATTACATATTTTTCCATTAAATTTACATAATTTATATTTAAATTTTTCAAAATATAATTTATATTATTTTATTGCTTAAAAAATATGACGACTAATTATTGCTCAATCAGTAAAGTAGTTTTGATTGATTGATTATTTGTTCAATTTTTTTGGTAAATTGTTTCTAAATATTTTATAAGTTTCGAAATATAAATTTTTTTTAATTATTGTTTGTGTTTTAAATATTCATTTTACTAAATTTTTATATATAATTTTAATAAGCTTTTCCCCTTTTTTATAACTTAGCACATTTTTTTTATATTTTGTGAAATTTTGTTTTTTATTTCTTAAATTTGATTAATATTATTATTATTATTTTTTACAAATTTTAGCTTTGATTAAAGATCTAGCAAAATGTTTCGGTAAGTTCTTTTAAATGTCTATTTGTATTCTATGTAATATTGAATTAACAATATTTGGTAAGGATCTACTACTACTACTACTACTACTACTACAATTATTATTATTAAATCAAACATCACTTTGTTGGTTCATTAGAATTTTAGTTATTAAAGTATTTGATGGAACACTGCCGCCATGACTAGTTACAACCGAATTCGATGCTGCTAATTTCGGTGGTAATTGTTGATTGGGACTTGTGGGTGGTGTTATTGATGATTGTGATGATATATTTTGATGCCAATTAATACTATTTTGTGAAGTTATATTACGTGATTTAACCAATGGCGGATTTTTAATTGTTCCAGAAAATGCCATTCCACGTCGTAACGTTGCTCTATATATATATATATAAAATAAATTGAATTATAATTAAATATGTCGAAAATAAAATATGGAAATTTAATATTATACCTAGTAGGACTTGGTGGAGGGTGAGACATACCACGATGACATGGTGACAATAATAAATTACCAGAAATACTGCTAATGTGGTCGGGTACAAGTAATGTATTGTTACTATATAAGAATGATAAAAATTATAATTATTTTTAATATTTTTTGATTATTTGATTTTGATATAGCTTATTATGTAGTTCGAATGAAATTAAATTTTCATATAAATTTATCAGAAATTGAAAATTTTGCTTATAAAGTACGAAGCTCACGTGAAAATGAAAGTCATCAAGATGCTGCGAAAAATATCTACAAATATTTTTAAAATGAAGTTCTGAACATTAATGCTTCAGGTTTCAAGTTAAAATTTTGACATTTGATTTTTTTTTGTTTATTTCCAAAGAAATTTGTTACTTTACACTGAATTTTAAATCAGTGTACATTAAAAATATATACCGCAAAATTTAAAATGTCGAAAACTTCTCTAATTTCATTACAAAATATTTTTCACAATTTTTTCACGGCACGGCTATTTCATCGGAAAATTTGGAGAGCATTAAAGATCGCGTTAAAATTTCATTACATTCGAGCTACATAGATATTGAGTTTATATATAATTGAAATAAAATTGTGTTTTTTAAAGACCGCACTTGTGACCAGCATTTGTGATTTATTTTATATTTGTGTGTTCATTTTGAAGCATTTTTAAAGACCCCAAATTTAGGATTCCTGATTATGTGTAAGGATCTTCCAAACAGGATACAAAATCCTACCTCCTATTCTAACTGTTATCAATTTTATGGGCAAAATTTTGATTATTCCGGATTTCTCAACCTTCTCAAATAGAGTGGGTTAAAGGATATACGACTTCCTGAATAATTGTATTTTGAAAAAAAGTATTTCTCATCTTTTTTATATCTGACATCCTGCAGCAAATATGAAGCTCTTTTTACAAAAGCCAGCCACTATATCATCAGTGGAGAGTATAATTCCGAAAAACACTAACCTATATAATTATATTGCACTTACCTAGCTTGACATTGATGTATATTTAAATTTGGTAAACTCTGTCCTAAATTATTAACTGGATGAATTTTTAATGTATTTGATGTTATTGATTTTTGTTGATGTGGACTTGTTGCTAATAATGTTTTTTGATTTTGCGAAATTTGGTTACCTATATAACACACAAAAATAAGAATTTAATGTGTATTCATTATTATTATTAAATATTATAAATATACTCATTAATGATCCTTCGTCACTTGATAATGAATTTGCTTTTTCAAAATCAACAGAAATATTTCTTGAATCATTTAATTCAATTGAACCACTATGACTATTATTTAAACTTGATACACGACTACCAAATGAACTATTTAATGGTGATTTTTTAACACCTAACATATTATTAGAATTATCATTACCACCAATACTGGCTAATCGATAATTATTATATACATCCCAATTAGATCCTTGTTTCAACCTTGAATAAATATGTTTTGCTTTTGTAATACCATCAAGCCAATTTTTTGCTTCTGCACATTGTAATATAAATGCAGCTACACCAACTTGAAATTCATTTAAATATACACAATATAATGAATTCTCTTTATGTTTGACAATTAAACGATCTGTCATATATGGTTGTCGTATTACTTTTAAAATTCCTTGGCCTTTTTTTGCAATTGTTTTGCATATTAATAATATATCAGTTAATAGAAAACAATGTACATCTGTTTTACTAATATTATCTTTTAATTTCAAATCGCCTTCCATAAATAAATGACGACATTGTGTTGGTGAACAACCATTCATCGGTGCACATAAATCAAACATTTGATTATATTGTTTTACAACTTTTTCTAATTGTTCATTGCTTGCATCCTTTCAATTAAAATTATATATAAATATATAAATATTTAGTAAATTATATATAAGTAAAGAAAGTATAATTTAATAGGTCAATTAACAGCTGCGTAACTTACCACAACATCATATGCTTCAATCCTAGCCATAATACCCTTAAGACGTTCATTTTCTTGACGTGTTGTCAGATGAGTATTTACGCTATATACGAAATTTTCAACAGAATGAATCTAAAAAAAAACAATTTTAAATAGCAAAATAAATTAACCTTTACATAAAATCATGTAATTATACCATTGAATCAATATTATCTGCATCATTTTCATCACATATATGTTTTCGTATAGCTGTTAATAATAAACTATATTTGGTCAGTCTTTGCATTGGCCGTACAAGGATATCAGCTAATCGTAATCGATTACACATTTTTTGTGATTCACACCATGCTAAATATGATGTAAATACAGAATTATTTTGATTTAATTCTTTACAATAAAATTGACATGTACTCTGTTCTGCACAATATTTTTTATATGAACCGAAATTCGTTGCAAATGTTAAAAAACCAGATTGAAAATAATTAATACATAATGGATTTTGTGTTTTAATACTATTTGCAACCATTGGATATAAATAATGTATCCAAAATTTTAAATTTGCCTCACAAATATCACGTATATTTGAAAATAATTTCATTTGATCGACATCAATTAAAATACGTTCCTTTTGGATTGCTTCAAGACAAGCCAGGAATAGCTATAAAAAATGTTATTTTTATTATTTTTCTTTTCATAATTCATATGGAAATTTAATATACTTACGTCTGTAACTGTTTGCAGAGCGTGTATATAATCTACTTCAGTAGTTACCAGTTCCCAAATAGCAGATTGTATTTTAATTTCATTTTCTGGCATTTTATCATGTAATACAAATTCTTGCCAACTTGAATGCATTTTATCTAAATATTCAAAAGCCAAATCAAATTCGGGATGATCAAAATTAACAGAAGACAATTTCTGTGGTACACCAAATTTAGCATAACGATTTAATAGTTCACATAATTGTGCTTGTTGGGGATTTTTAATGCCAAATAAACCAGACCATCGTTGTTTTAATTGTTTACCAGGTATAATTTTTTGTTCCGATTCAGATGTTGTTTCTTCAGTGGATGCAGATGAGAGTAATCTTGGTGGTCGAACTTTTGAACCCTAAAAAAAATAAAGTAGAAAAAGTTTTTTGGAATTGTCCTGTAATGAAAATTCCAGTTAATTAAATGACTTACAAATGATGCAGCTTTTTGCAATGAATCATTTTTTCTATTAATATAAAAATCATCTTTTTCTGTAACAATTAAATGTTTACCAGCTAATCGTTCAATATTGGTATTTTCATCCAATGCTATTGAATAAGGTGGGCTCTCTATATTTATATAACCTAAATAAATAATAATTTAAAATAGTAAATTAAAATAAGTTATTTGTTTTGTAATCTCTTCTACCACACTAGAATACTTACCAGATTCACAGAAATTTTGTAAATTATTGTCTGTTATTATTATTTGTGAAAAATTTAAATTTCTCATTTTAAGGGCACTACTAATCGCTTCTCTGAAAAATTTAAAATGTATACATTTGATTTGAAATTAGTATAGTCAATTTTACACTTACGATAATGTAACTCCTTTACTGACTGGAATAAATTCTTCAACATCATAACCAATCTCTGTACAAAAACTTACAGAAAAATATTCCGAACTGGAAACCTAAAATTGTTAAAAATTAATTCTAATTAGTTTTAGTATTAAATAGTTTATTGATTAATTAAGGTACATGATATTAAATATTGTTCCTTTTGATTAAATTTGGCAATTATTTTTTTGGTAAAATATTTTATTACAGACGTATTCATTAAGTTTGAATCTCTGTGAGATTTTACATTTCTATTATTAAATAGCCTAGTTTTTCTGTATCATATAATTCTGGATTTAGTCATTAGTTATTATATAATGATTCTAGATGGTAGAAGAGGTTGGGTCTGGTGCCAAACGACCAATGTAAAAACTACATAGAACCAGATAGAAATACTGGAACAATTTTTGTGCCACCGGTAAGCGTTTACTAAGATGAAACATCCTTCTCAAAACTAGACGATGTCGCTAAATGCAGTCTGTATGAGTTGATACTTAAATTGGTAATTGTATCATGAGGATAATGTATGTAACAGTTACAGTTACAGTATAGCTATAACAGTAACAGTAACAGTAACAGTAACAGTAACAGTAACAGTAACATTCAATGTCAGTTCCAGTATAAAAGTAAAGGAATAAATTTTCTTTGAAATTTAAATACATTTTTATTATTCTATTATTATGTAACACAAAAAGGAATTGTTTTGAAATTTGAGCTAAATTCTGTTGAGGATAATAATTACAGGTAACGATAAAAGTTTATCTTTCGTATATAAGAAGTTTAGTCATTCTAAATAGTATAAATACATACAATATACCCAATTCTGTTCTTACACGGTTTCGATTTAACATGGTCTAGAAAAAAAATTGATTCCGTTTTTTATACGATTTCATTCGGTATTGCACGATTAAAAAAATGCTGGGAATTCCCCTTTCTAAATTATTTTCAATTTCATACACTTGTACCAGTTTTTAGTTCCTGAACTGTAATAATTTAATATTTATGTTACTTATTTTAAAATTTGAATTGCCGTTTGTTTTTATGAAATAAACTGAGCATTAATGAACATACAAATTTAATTTCGCTTAATTTAATTTAATTTCGCTTATAAAGACAATTAATAGTTTTTTTTTGTATGAATAATTTTATTTTAATTATTTTTTTACAGGGTTGAAGGATATGGAACTAATCCCTTTTTATACGTGCATAATTACAACAATAAAAATTCGTTGCTTTGTATTTGATTATATATATATAATATACGGTGACGGTCACTAAATACAAGTACACGAATCTAACAATTTGAACTGGTCTCCTTCGAATTTCAGAAATTTTTAATGCAGGTAACAAGGTATCCGGGAAATTAAAGATTGAAATGAAAATAGTTCCAATTTTTTAGACAACTATTTCTGTCCACTGATATTACTATAAAATTTTTAAATTGCAATGATATTAATATAGATAGATTATTTTTTTTAAAACTGATCTGATAGAGGCGCATTGCGGACCTGACGTTTAGCAATATAGTAATATAAAGTGTAACTTTTGGGAAATACTTACCGTACTTCTAGTTAAAATTGGTTTTTTTCGATTGATAAATGACGATTTCTTTTTAAAACTGCCATGTTGTGATGATTGTTGTTGATTTTTATATTGCGATAAATTCAATTGTGATTGTAATTGTTGTATATTTGTTGTGGATAAACCAACTGGATGTATTGATGCAGCGTTTAGCGTTGCAGCTAAAGCACCACTTGATGTATTTGTCGCAAAATTACAAAATTCATTATCAGCAGAACGTAATGGTGGTGATATTGAGCCAACAACAATTGATCCAATACTTGTTTGTTGACCAATACAGCAAATTTTATTACATGAATTTGTTGTAGTAGTTGTTGCTGCTGATGAAATTGATTGATTGTTATGTGTATTATATTGTGATGGTTGGTATATACAAGTTGAGTTACCCGAACCACAACTACTACTAACTGTTGGTAAAATTGTTTGCGGTAATTGTTTATCAATAATTTCTGTTTGATGTAATGAAATATCCATTTGTTCAGACTTGTAAGTTTTTTAGGTAATCGATAAAAAATATACTTAAACGTGGGATATAACAATTTTCTACATTTTCTAATCAAAGTATTTCTAATATTCACGCAAATAATATAAAAATATAATTGCATTCCTTAACATTGTGCTTATAATAATAATTAAATTAGAATTAAAAAAATATTCAATACTTACAACATCTTTTGGTGATTGTGTCCGATTACAAGAAACCATTGAATCTAAAACATCCAAATGAGTAAGACTCTTTGATTTTAACTGAAAATATAGAAAGGAAAACCATTAAATGTAAAATTCAAAGTTCATATTTTTTTTTATAATTTAAGTTTAATAATCTTACATAATTGTGTCTAGTATACAAAATAATAAATAATATTATAAAATAAATTCATTGAGAAATAATTTTTAGTATGTTTCGTAGGAAGTCTTGAGATCCGTTTCATATTTCCTTATAACTTAAATAAAGGACTTGAGTTTATAAGTTTCTTCCGGGAAAGACAAAAAAAAAACAATTTTTTGTAAACTTATTCAATGTATAAGTAACAAAATGTCTACGTATCCTTAGTCCAATACTATAAAATTTATGGCCACAAAAATTTCATCTATAATACTTATTTATCATCGACAGTTATTATTCCAATATCATTTTAACAAATGTTTTCCAGAAGTTTGATATTAACTAAACTGAAGGGTGCTGCACATTACTGTGTTTGTTATCCAATATGTGGAAAGACATAATCTGAAAAGTGATTAAGGTGAAGGCTAGGTAAAATTTATAGCTTTTTTGACATTCCGAATTTATATAACCTGAAAATTTCTTTGAAATCTATTATAATTTTTTAAATTACTATAGCTCAATTTTTGATTATTATTCTTTACATTTTGTTTGATTACTTAATGAGTCACTGAACTATTTTATTTCAGAAGTTTGATTAGAAAATTAAAATTCTAGACAAATATTTGTCATTGAGTTTTTAATTTTAGTTGATGTTTAAAAACAACGTTCAATAGTAATTCAATACAAATTTTTTATGGAAAGATCTTTTTAGTAAAAATTATGTACAACATTTTTCATTTACATTTATACAAAAGTAGACAATTTCAAACTTTGAATTTTGAATCTGTACTTTTTTGAAGGAAATTCAAAAGGAAATAATTTATATATGTCAGTAAGTAGTATTAATTTTATAACGTCTATTTTTGTATTTTTCTGTAATTTCCTGTCAGGTTATCCTATATAATTTTATACAAACTTTTCATTCATTTTATTTCTTCAATTCGGTTTTTTCAATTAACACGTTTGCGGGCACCAACTGCAATATCAGTGAGCTGATCATTGATCTATTGTTTCAGCTATAGCTGAATCACGTGAACAAAATTGTGTCCGTCAAAGCGTTAAAACTGCAAAGTACCGAACGAAAAAGATACAATTCATATATCATCGTGTGCTAGTTAGGACCAGGTATTATTCTCTTGTGATACACAAATTAAACGCTATTAACGATCGAACCAGCAAACAACCCATAGAAAGGTTACAGTTCCAGAACGCCACGAAAAATCAGATTGATATTATATATAAATAACGTAATTCGTAAGCACACTTTTAACGACCATTATAATATATCAGTAGCCGAGCTATTTTAGGGAAGTACTGGAAAATATATTCAGATGTGTGCTAATAAATATTATCTATTTATTCTTTGCACTTTAACACTTAATACTCGTTCACACCAAACTAAAATGAAATTAAATTTAAATTTTAAATTTTCAGGATGAAGTTTACATCTCTAATCTGAATAACCAATTCATTAAATTTAATGTGAAATTCATGAGAATACATTTGGAAATTAATTATGTAAATTTTGGTTATCGTTAAATAAAATTTTTATCACATAGGTTTTTCTTTTTATTCACTATTGTCAAAATTTTTAGAACATTTCATTTACAATGTTGTGCTTTAAATGTTTAAATTTTGGAATTTAATATAATTATTGATGTTTATTAAGGTAATAACTTTAAATCAACAAATGCACCCATATTGAACTAGAAACATTCTTCAACAACTTGCAAAAAGAAGGAACTTGGTCATTTTCAAAACATATTGGAAAACTCTTGCCGGGCTGAGTCACTCAAACATGAAACCATCAAAAAGTCGAACAACAGAACGAACTTGCAGAACTATGGTTCCTTTGACTGCACCCACGTATATTCTATTGGCCAGGTATGGATATAATATAAAATAATAAAATAGTAAAATAATACAAAAAGAAAATGTTTAATTATGTCAAAAAAAAGTAAACAAATACAAATTTTATGTTTTCTCAATTTTTTTTTTTTACTCACCTGTAATTTACTAGATGGCGGTGATACAACCAAACATATCTTCATAGTTGCTTTTAGGAATTCTTCTCGTTTTGCATTTAAATTTGATTGTTGTTCTTGTTGGTTCAGCTGTTCTTGATTATTGTGTCTTAAAAATGGATTAAAACTTCTTTTAATTGATGACTGTGGTGAATATTTTTTTTTATCATTTGATTCTGATGTAGGTGATATTAATGAAAAGAATTTTGATTTTCGTGATGGTACACTTTTAACACATTCTGTAATATGATGATCATCATGCAAACTATTAATGTCTTCTTCAACTTTAATTATATTTAATTCTTGACCTTTACAACCAACCTTTGTTATAATATCAAATTGTTTGTTATTTTCTGAAATAGGCGAGAAACCAGAATTTATGAAATAATTCATATTTTCATGACCATCACTATATTCATTAATACATTCATCTTGTTCATTGTGATTATGATGAATATTTTGATTTAAATTATTATATTTATTGGTTTCTTCATTGCCATAATTATTTTTTGCCATTATATCTGGTAAAAATGGATTATTTTGTGATGTAGTTTGATAATAAAAAGATTCATCTACAGCTGAATTTACAAAATTATCATTTTGTATTGTCGTTGTTATATCACTATTTGTAAAATTTATAATTGCCGTATTACTTTTTGTATTCCGTTCAATTAATTTTGGTGATAATGGATTAGAACTCTGACCATTATTACTAATACTAGTACCAATTTCAAATGATTTCGTTGAATCATTTGACTTATTAAATAAAATTCTTTGTAATCTGGTTAATGGTGGCGGTGGTGCATCTAAACTATTACCAAAGCCACCACTTATACTACTTTCGCCGCTTAAACTAGTATTACCGCTTGTTAATTTTGCACTAGCTGCTGATGTACTTAAATCACTGCCCATTATACTATTATCATCACAATCAACATAACGTATTGGACTTTCACGTAAATATTTTGTATTATTTAAAATTAAAATATTCTCACCACAACTTCTGCTAGAATTACGTCTACTGCAGCTAGTATAACTATCAGTAAATGTTAACTCACTAGTTGTATCAATATTTAAATTATTTAAAATTGATAATTCATGTTCATAATCATCACTGTTGTTACATACAAATTTATGTCTATTTTTATATTCACTAATATAATCATCAGTTTTATTATTACTAATATATTCACTACTATCAATTTCAATTCTATGCTGTGAATTAGAAGCTGTATCCTTATTGTTGTAATCTTGATTTATTAAATTTTCGGCAATTATATTTTGTAATGATGTACTACTTTTTAGTGGTATTGTATGAATATTACTATTATTACTTGGATTTACATTGAAATCAAGTAAAATACTACTATTAGGTATTAAAAGTCCATCATCTCTACTACCACCCATAACTTCTGTTACTGTGGCAGCTACTGTTGCTACAATTGAGCCCGAAATATCACATACAGATACTTTACTAGGTGATGATGATGATGATTGAATTAAATTTCGTTGTGTTTTTATTTGTTCATTAAAGTTTTTACTATTATTGGTTGATCTTTGTTCTGTATTCTGATTGCTACTGTCCAACAAAATCGCTTTCGTTCTTTCTTGTGAATATTTTAATTTTTTCTCTTTACTTATTTCACTTATTTTATTAGTATTATCCATAATCTATAGAATTCCATACACTGCAAAATAAGATATCTGGTATGTATATAGCGATTCAAAAAATTATAACAATAATTTCTTTTTTTGAATATCCTGTTGCTCCTTTAAAAAATATCCCAAGATAAAAATTTCAGAATATAAAATCAAGATATATTTAGAAATTTATACGGTTTTTGATCCAACTTGTTAATACTTTGTGATCAAATTAAAAAAGTTAATTATGTTAATTTCCTAATTAAATATTCTTGGAAATTTTACAAAACACTTAAAGCACTTTAATCGCGGGGTATCTTTTGCAAAATTATGATATTTGTTTTATTGTATAATTTTATAACTCATACCAAATTTTAAATTAAAGTTTATGTTTTAAGCAATCTTGTCTTGGATTGATTTTGAGATTTTTTTTTATTCAATTTTAAACAAAACTTCAATTGGTCAATGAATATGAGTTTTATAAGTTATTGTATTAGTACTTAAATATCCTTTCAAACAAGTAAAAATATTTGGCCTTAAACTATTTTGAATTTACAATCAATTTTGTGTAGCAGTTGTATTTTAAAAGATGCATCGCGCCCTATTTTATATAAAATCCTTTACAATAATAAAAAAAATTCTTATTTTAAGACCGAATATAATTTTTATTAAGCAAGATTTCGTTTCCATTCCAGTAGAATAAATGATTAAATGATTAAAATTTTATCATTTTAAAAGAGTACGCAAGGAAAATTTATAAAACACTAGTTATTGGCTTGATTATTTAACTAAAAGAATAAATTTTATAGATTAATTTAAAGTAAATAAATACAATTTTAAAATATGCTTCCTTAATGCAGATATTTTAGGGATGCCTTCTATTTAAAGAGCAATGATTTGTATATACAAAATATTTTTCATTTGATAATTGAAATTATAAATCTAATAAAATCCATTCTCTAGAACAGTTTATCATAACTTTTTATCGATCGGGCCACATTACAAAACTTATATTTATGTGGGGGCCGGGGCCTTAAAAATTTAGTTCGCTTAGATAATTAAACTTACGTTAATTAAATTGATTAAATAGATTGTACACCTAAAATATTTATATTTTATAAAATGAAAAATTAAAATTAATACATTTTCCTGATGGCAGTATAGAACCTAAAATAATACAAATAAATTTTAATTTTATTTAAAATTTATTTTTATTTGGTTACAGTTGGACAAATTATAGATTTTTGCATATCTTTAGGAGTTCGATATACTATAAATCGAAATGATAGAAGAAAAAGATGAAAACGCTTATCGAGCTGTAATATAGCAAAAACACCAAATTTAATATGTATGAACAAAAAAAAACACTAAATCGTATTATGTTCATTATGAAATATAAAAAATTTGGAATTAATAACTTTATATTTAATGATTAAATTTTTTTTTGTAATATATTCTGCATCACAGCGTGGGCCAAATTGATTTCTGTCGAGGGCCACTTATGGTCAGCGGGCCATAGTTTCCCCATCACTGCTCTAGAACAATACAGACATAAATTTATACTATGAATAAAACGAAATTTATTATCATTACAAATCTGAATCTGAAACAATAAATCAGAATTTTCATTTATAATATTTTTTCTTTATTTTCTTGTAATAATGTAGAAAATTTCTTTTTGAATTCTTATATACATACTAACTTATGTAATATATGAAAAATAACAATGAAAAATTTCTTTTACGGATTCTAAATCGTAAATTAAAAAACTTATTCCCAAAACTAATTTATATGCGAATGTTTACAATTGTTTTTTAATAGAATATACAAACAAATAAAATTTTTTTTTTTTATATTAATGCTCAAAAAGAAGAAAATGGTAAAGAAAACCTAAATATGAAAATTATTTTAATTTTGTTTCTCGGATTTTTTGGTTATCTGATTATGATTTGATACTTTAATAATATAATTTTTATGATTAACTTATATTTTTCTACATTTAATAATTGATAATTTTGAGAACCTGTAAGGAAATTTCTAATTTATTAAAGCGATCTTATAGGCTAACAAAAGAATCTATATTAAATTAATGCTACCTAATGATTTGGGTTGGGTTGATATACCACATAGAATTAATAGTAGTGAGATGGATGGTAATGTAAAACAAGCTACTCCTTTATCGTAGTGGTTCATATTTAAAAAAAATAGAAATTACTTTCATTTGAAAAAGGTGAGATACATTCAATCACGCATATATTTTAGATATTCGGAAAGTTATAGAAATTAATGTTAAATATTTATATCAATAATCATGTGTACACAATGAAGATATGAAATACTAATTTTGCTATTGTTGTTTTGAAGTGGAATGATCGAAGAGTTAGTAAACAAATCATAATTAGTATATAATTTTATTACATTTTGTAGAGGTAATAACTTAGTTCTTTAGTGTTTATAAAACATGTATAGTTCTCTGAAATTTATTTATTTAGTTGAGCAAAATCAGTATAACAACGCTTGTAAAGAAATTTAATATTCCTATATAATTTATATTAAGACATAAAAAATTATCGTTTACTTTTACAGCTTTTACTAATTTTTGTCATAAATAAATTTATTATTTAATTGTACATAACATTAAATAAGTATATACCAACATTAATATAAATATATAATATGTTTTTTCAAATGTAAAACTCTTACATCATCACCATGACTATCAATTTTTAATGTCCACAACATTGAAAAGTATCCGTTTAAATGTCAATTATAATATATTTTAATAAATTTATTATATATTTTTATTATACACTTTTCTAATATATGGAAGAGCATTTTTAATGGTCATTGGCGAAAAGGATATTATTAATTTATTACAAATATTTTCGGTAAGAATTTATATCTGGTGCTAAGTGCTAACATATTTTATTCAATTTTTATTCAAGTTTTATACCAAAAACTTTATAAATTTCTAATTTATAGAAACATAAAAAAAAAACTTAGCAATAATTTTTTTTTAACATTTTTTAACAATTATTGTAATTCACTCAAATATTAAAAAACAATATTAAATTAATATTTTGGAGTCTTACCCCTCAAACAAGCTCGACGCGACGCACGCAACGGAGACGGATTCAAATGTCGAAAAAAAGTTTAAATGTATAGGAATATATGAAAGTGAGCAAACGACGGACGCAACATGCAAAAGTTCAATCGATTTCAACTTTCGACGGACACGACGGATGTAAAATAGGTACTTTTCAAAATTTTGAATTAAAATAAATTTATTTGACATTCCAAAAATTTTTTGAGTGAATTATAAGTGTGAAAAATTAATTTAAAGTATATGTACATAATTTTGTTTACAAAAAAAAATTATTTATAAACTGTCATTGAAGAATATGTAGTCCGTCTCAACCGTCGAGTTTGCTCCATCGAAAATTCTTATGCGTTTATTGTCCGTCCTTTGCGTCCGTCGTCAGTCGAGCTTGTTTGAACCATTAAATATAAAAAATAACAAAAAAATGTCTTTCCTCGTCCTTTCATATACCATGGATTTTCCATGTCAGTTGTGGTTTCTCATTAAGGGGAAATGTATATTAAATTTTACTTAATGACAATAATTGTATTATCTAAATAGAGAAAATGTTTTTTTTTCTATATAATATGTGATGATGACAAAGATATTATTTATGCATGCGCCATCCTTCTTAGGAGGACCAAGTACATTTAAGAAACTATATTCAGTGGTTGTATATTAAGATGAAAACCATTTTATTACTTATTATAATATTGTAATCATCATTATTCATTTTTTCTGTATTAGATTTACAAAAACGACACAATGAACATATAATTTATTACAACGAGTTATGGAATAAAGAAAATGTGTTGTGCATTTGATAGATTTGCCTTCAATATAAAAGATTTAGGGAATTTAGAAGTTTAGCTCCAGAAAATCTTGAAGATGTGGGTAAAGCCGGCCTAAGTGGATTCCATTTATTAAAAAAATGGGAAGGGTGATAATGATACAGCATTCCACTGGAATTTACAACGGATTCACTAATATGTAACCTATGTACGTGGGAGTCTCAAATATACGCTACTTTAAAACTAAATAACCAGCCAATGTAACATTTATATATGAGTAAACAAACTAAATGTTACCATAACATTTTCGACATATGTAAATAAAACTCTTAAATCAATTGGTTAAAAAGGATTTGATTTTAAATTACCGCAGTAATGTGTTAAAATAAAATTTTCCTGGATTATATAGTTAGAAATAATTAATGTAATAAAACTATTAGTAATTAGTTATACTAGAATAGTATTTGGTATATAGATATATGTTTACCTTAAATAATTTACAATGTATGTCACAAAAAAATTATTGATACACGTGGTGCGGAGTGGAGTGGACTGGATTTTTAAATCCGGTCGTATTATGATTGTTCACCTGGGTGTGGATCGTAGTAAATCTACCATAACGCATCTAGTGAAGACATGTTTAACTATTTTTTTTGACAAAGGATTTTCTGAAATTCTGAAATTGTTCAAAATTAATTAAAAAATCGTTTTTGTGAAGTATTCTTTAATTAAAAAATTGTTTTTGTGCTGTTCGTTTGCAATTTCAATTTGAAACAATAGAACAAATGTCAAAATCCACCCTACTTCACTACGCTAGTGTTCACGTGTTACGGATTTGCAAATCCACTACACATCACTCCTCACATTTTGAGCGGAGTTGATGATCCACTCCATACTACATTTTTCGGTGTTCACGTGGTGGATCCAGTCCACTCCACTCCGCACCACGTGAACAAGATATAATATTATCAAATATATTGTTAAAATTATTATTAGCAATATGTAAATTTGACATTTGAATTGATTGAAAAATATAATTGAACAAATGTATTTTGAAATAAATATAATATTAAAATTAAAAGTAATTTTTCCTATATTAATATTTATTTAAACATAATTCATTATACGTGACACAAATACAAAATTATATAAAATACAATATTTAATTTATTTATTGAAAAAGTATATGATATTTAACCATTTTATATTTCTAACAATTTTAAAATAGGTATACAATTACGACGCATATTGTAAATACTGGAATCATGGCTTGAATTATTTGCTATATTCCTTCAAAATTGCAAAATAAAATAAAAATTTCTTTCTAAATATAAATAATATTAATTCACCTATAAAGAAAAATGAAAATACTTAAACCTATATTCAAATAAAATTAGTATTTTTTATTGTTTGATTAATACTAAACACGCAACAAAAATATAGAATTAAATTAAAATTTATCATTCAATTATGGAATTATATATTTTATTTTGTTATTATTAACCGACAGATATTTTATATTTTATGTTATTATCATGTCAACACACAAATCTAATTGTTTCAGCATAATTCTTAATGAAATGATGTCAACATAATATTCTGAATTTAAATATAATAGAATATTTAATTTTGATATTTAATGCTAATTCATATGTTAAATGTTTACACCCCTAAAACATTTATGAAACAATATTATTATTATAAATATATAGGAACGATATCCTATATTAATTATATGTTAAAATACTATACAAAGTTTTCCCTCTAAGATATTTCTATCCTATATAAAATCAACATTTTACGTAGTAAGAACATTTATGGTCGCTGCTATGTAACAGTACCATGCTTTTTAACCAAATGTATCATTAGTGTTTCATTTAATGAAGTACCTGTCCTCTGATTTACATGGAAGATCGGTTCCACAGAATTTCGTGTAAATCGAAAACATAATTTTTATATGAAAAACCGTGTATGTAAATCGAAAATAATAATATTATGACTACTAAATTTCATACAAAACAAGTTCATAACAAAAAAAAAATTAATATAAAAACAAAATAATAAAAATATAATTTAATTACTGTCACCACTATCATGAATAGTTACTAATCTGATTGGTGAGATTTCACTTTCCTGACTCGAGATTTCAATTTCATCGATAGTATGAATCGATTCTGTTTAATAGTCTTTAGATCGGAGAAACTTTGCAGTGACATCGGTAATGAATGTATGTGTTTTGGTTTTTGGTTAAATTATTATAAACCTCCTCATATTTTGATTAATATCTCGTTGGAACACAATCGTTCTACATTAGGAGCATTTTTGAGGAAATGATTACCAAGTTTTTGACTTCCCGTTAAAAAAATACAATTCTAAATACTACGTAAATTTGTTCTTTTAAAAAACCGTGTAAAAGTGAAATCGTGTAAATCGGGGGATAGGATATTACCCTCACAGTCACAATACATTACGTTACGTCCATATATTTGAATAAACCACCTTGTATTATTAAGTATAATCTAAAGGTATATAAATTATTTGTAGTACGCGTGCATTTCATGTGAAAAACAAATCCAATTTATACAAATTATGCAAATGAAATGGTTTATTTAAGTATATACATTATATAATTTCACTCAAAATATTCTAAAGTTCAGTAATATAATTTAGCTATTTATAGAATTATAAAAAGCTGGAAAATATAAAAAGCTCAAAAATTATGGTTCATAATTTCAGAATTTACTAGACATAATAGAATGAGGGATGAAGTTATGTAACAATGCAACGTCGTGGGTTGCGGATTAAAATTAATAGCAAACTGATTAAATACAAACAATTGTAAAATTTTTAATAAGCCGGATAGTCACAGATATTTTCATAAAGCTTACTTTTTACACTTTGATAGTTCAGTATTTTCAAAGTTCACATTTTTAACAAGACAGAGTAACACAGTAACTAACCAACCAAGTTCACACAAAATTATTTATTAGTCCAGATATTATCAAACAACATTATGTAACCCCCACCGATAATAAGATCAGTTTTAGAATATTGTAGACATTCAGTTTCAATTGAATGGAACAGCTCTTCTCCCCATTATAGTATGTGTAAACAATAATTATTTGGGATGTCAATAATTCACCTTAATGACTCTGTTTTTTAAAAAATTATAATTTAATTTATTTTCTATAACTTATAATTGCTATATGCCAGACGAACCATTGCACATATGAGTAAAATCTTTAATATAAAAATATGCTATGCTTTTTTAATAACAATTTCTAATGGGGTAAAAATATTGATTAATTTTTGTATAAATTAATTATTCAATCTTTTCATAATCGCTTTTCTTGAAGAAGATATATTATATATACCTATTTAATTTATTATGTTCAACCAGAAAAATTGATTAAATATTTATTTTTACACTGTTTAGCATGATAATTTATTATAGTAACTTGTAATTCATATAATTATCCACAGCGCATAAACCAACTAAACTCAAATTGAATTTAAATTAATTTTCTGCATTAGCTTTTTGCCAATTACTGTTTAAAAAAATATACAATTATTCATTTACGTAATTATACTGTTTTTATTATTAACATTCTAACCATAAACTAAATTAAATTTCATTAATAATTATACAACCCCCAGTAGCATCTGTGTAAAAACTAAAAAATAAAATGAAAAGTCATTATCTTATACACCGTGGAATGGTATACTACAGCACGATTTAAAAAATAAACTATAAATGTTATGTAAATGAAGCATAAAAATGATATCATAAGCATAATTTAATAAAATATGAAACCGTAAAAAGGGGCCTTTAATTGTTTTTAAGCACTTTTTAGAATTTATAAATAAGTATTTAAAGTTTTGTCTATTAGTCTGTGAGAAGTATAGTATTACCAGAAATAGTTCCGCCCGACCATGGTGATTAAAATTTAATATCTTTAAATATTACATAAAATTCTATTTTGAACCGAAAAGCCAATCCAGTGTACTACACCAATTCATTATAGACAATCTCTGTCAGGGCTGACTGTGGGGATTTAACAATGTGCCGAAATTTAAACTTTTAAATTTCGTCGTTCCGGTTTAAGCAAAGAGTTGATATTTCGTTCAGAGTGGGTATGCAATATTTTTATATTGAAACCTTTTCTATTATAACTTCATATAGTTAATTATGGCCTCGAACTTCTATAAATTGCCAACAATAAATTTTCCATAATGAACTTAACGTAGTGAATTGTCAAGACAGAGAAAGTGGTAAAAATTCATTGGTAATAAAAATTCACTGTGCGGAAATGTGTACTGTGATATATTTAATTAGCCTAGACAAATTTTAAAAGCTGGTTCACAACGATTACATTTGTAATGAGTTGAAGATATTTTTTTTTTTGTTATATCATACTCGTAAAACATGATTGATACGTTATATATAAACATGATTTAATAAATTACTTCGGCAATATCTTCAAAGGGTTAACCATAATAAATATTTCCCATAATATAGTAAATTGTTACTTGTGTAAGTGTTACAATGTTGTTATGGCCCCTAAGAGAAATCTTATGTTTTTATGATAGCTTCATAAAAATTTATATTATTTAACTAAATTCATTCGACATACAAAATATTACTTTCATATAAAATGAATGATAAAATGATAAACGATTATGGTTTACTGATCCCTTATCCAAAGATATCTACAATCTATAATTATAATTGACACAATTTACGTTTTAAATTATAACTTTACGTATAATGTAAATGTTTTCCCATCTTAACTACTTTACTAAATTGTATGTCCTTTACTTATATTCAAAATAGTATAATTGTATGCAGGCAAAAGAACCTTAAACAGAAAATTCATAACCATATTGTTAATAGCTCTGTGCTCTAGTTTACAGAATAGATTTAGGAATAGATTTAGGAAATAGTATAATTGTATGCAGGCAAAAGAACCTTAAACAGAAAATTCATAACCATATTGTTAATAGCTCTGTGCTCTAGTTTACAGAATAGATTTAGGAAGAAGGAATAGGGTAACACTATACTGGATTCCAGCCAAATTATATTCAAAAGTACACAATTGACAATATTACAATATTGTACAATATTCGTTTTTTTCATTACATAGAAATAGAAAGAACATCATAATAAGCAATATTAGCCTGCAATGATTTTTACGCCTTGTGAACAAAATAAACTTGATGGTTTCAATTTTAAATTATCTTTCAGACAATAAATTTATGTATCAAATTTTTGCGTCCTAATTTATGCTATACAACATATTATATTGACATATTGACAACATACTAAATCATATTTGTATAGAGCTATTTATAATAATGGGGTTTGGAGAATTCGCTTTGATCACGAGCTATTATGTATGTATGAGGAGGCTGACCTAGTCAAAAAATGCCGCATACAAAGACTATGTTATGCGAATGGATGATACATCTCCAGCCAAACTAAGCTTTGACTGCAAACCTGAGGGTAGGTGTAGAAGAGGCAGACCCAGACCATATCTTCGGAGGAATGCTGTGCAGAGCTAGAGGAATGCTGTGCAGGACAGAGTCCTATGGAAACATAATCTTTCCTGGACCTGGCTCACTAGAGCTGTATATTTCATAAATTATTCAATCACTAGCTGACAGACGAATGACATAAAATTTAAATGTTTTTTTTTAAAAACACAATAGTTTTTATAAAAAAATATATAATTTTCATAGAATTCTGCATTAAATAAAAGCCACATCTATTTGTCGAGTCATTCAGCAAAAAAAAAAAATCCATTATGGCATTGAATTATTGATTTTAATTTACTTTTTTTTTTGTTTTCCAACAATTTATTATATGCCAATTTTTTGATAGAATTTAAGGTGTAATTTAGTATTTTTTTAGTTGAAAGAATTATGTTTTAAAATCATTTGCGAGATTCATGATTGTAAAATTTTGACGAATTGTGCTGCTATTCATATAAATTGGTTTAACTTTATTTAACCTAATCTATAAAATAATTAAATTATTTTGTTTTAAGATTAGTACATTAAATAAAAAGGTAAAAGGTAATATTTTTTAAACCATTAGAACAATTATAGCCAAATTATTTCATTCTGGTACATGTGAAAAACTTTGGTATTTTTCCTATAATTTTTCTGTAAATTTCAATTGATGTTGGTTGGTATTGGTATGTATTCAAGTTCCCTGCTAAATGTTTTAATAGACTGAATCAATTTCTAAAATATTCGAGGCAAAGGGGAAAAACCAATGAACAAAATAAATGATTGTAGTTAAAGGGGTTTTAAGAGCCCAATATTAAATAAATAATACATTAACCTTTGACCAGACCATAAATTTGATACTACATTTAATAAATTTGAAGGTATCCGGCTAGTTTATCGCAATAACAAATTCATGAATTGATTACGATGAATTGCTTACGATGAATTGCTTGCGATGAATTCCTTAGCAATTAATTGCTTGCGATAAACGAGCCTAGAATCAATTTGAAACTATTGGATAAAAAAAATTCGAATTTTTTCAATTTTAATTGGTTTGGTGATCGATGGATAATTTGGCAATAAAAAAAATCAATTACATTTTCTTAATAAATCTTTCAAAATGGCCAAGATTTCTATTAATCTTGACAACTAGACAACTTCTATTAAAATTTCCCGTATTAAGGCTCATAAATATGAAAATAATACTATGGTATATCAACTGTGCTTCCTTTTTTAAATATTTATGTACAACTTTAAAATTATATATTTATCTTATCTTGTTAAATTGTCAAATTTTATATATCGTCATGATAGGCAAATATATTTGAATCATCCCATAATATCTGTATACATTTTATCTACATTAGCGTATATGAGTAAATATGTAAAAAAAAAATCTATATTATATTTAATACTCTTTGATAAATCATTTTACTCCCCATTCCATAATTTTATCATAATTATGTTGACATAGCACAAAATATAAAGGAATATAATATAGTAAATCATTTTCCCCTTTAGCTATATTTTCTTTATAATATTATTTCATCATTAAATCTTTCTTAACTGAAATAATTTAACCCCAGAAAAATGTTATTTAATCCCTTTTATTTAACACCATGCTGATAAATGTCAAATTATTTTATGACATTAATATATTTAATTAACATTTTTTCTTATAATAATCATTAGCTTTTAGCTGTTTCTTTTTTTTGTGAAATATAGTGCTAATAAAATTTACTCAAACTAATAAGTTTATGTATATCGACTGTATATAAACTTACAAAGTTTGACTTAATTTATAGGAACTCATGGTTGTCATTAATCAAATTGAATGTTTATCCAACAAACTCTTATTATATTATTATTTATTTATTATCTTTTACTAATGGACTATGATGTAGTAGTGTTCCTCGCTAAATCATAAAGAAAAGATGGATTATGTTACAGGCTATATAAAATATTTCACACCTGTGATCCCATCTTAACTACTTTAAAAATAGAGGGGGGCTAGGAGGGCCCCACAATACATGGGGCCACCAGATTTGTATATTTTTCTTTAAATTTAAACTTCAAATTTTTTATTTTTTAAAGTTATTAAAATTTTGGTTTTTGTTTTGTAGTTCATATTTTAGCATTTCGCTGTAGCTCTTAACTTTTTTATATTTTATATATTTTAAAATAAATAGATGAGTTTGGGCCGGGTCACATTGAAGCTATCTCAGGTCCTGCCTATGATAATAATTCTATATTCTAGCAATATAATTGAATATTAATTAGATTGGATTTATATACACTGTAAATAAAATGTAATATATAAATATGTATATAAATAAAATAAGTTATTTTAATTTTTTTTCAAAATAATGACGTTTGACAGGACAAATAAAATAAATAAGATAAATATTTACATATATGTAAAATTTAGTAAATTCGATTGAATTTAAATTTTTAGTTTCCGAATTTATTATTTAATTTTAGTTAACATTATTTCCATAAATTTCCTATACAATTTTTATTCAATAATTAGTATAAATCTTCCTGGTCATCGAAGTAACTTGCAAGCTTGTTTTCATTTAAAATTCACACAGTGGTAAAGTTCGTTTTTCGGTTTTTTTACCATAGTAAAAAGCTCGTTTTTTAGATGTTCTAATAATGAAAAGTCGGTTTTTAGGTCGTTTTCCCAGTGTAAAGCCTTTAGAAAATCGTTCTTAGGTTGTTTCTAAAAACGATAGATTTAATTTTCCAGATGTTCACAACAGTGGAAGAAAGTCCATTTTTTGGTTGTTCTCACAGTGAAAAGCATTTTTTTTTTATATAATTTAAAGTCTAACTTGCTACTTTTCGGTATTAATAAATGAATTTTAATGGCATAATAATAGTAATATTAATTGGAATTAATATTTTTGTATAAATTAATGATTATTTAATACTAATCAATTATATAAACTTGAAATAAAATATTTATTTATTTACATTTGATGTAATTATTATAAATCCATGGAAAATATTATAAATAATTTGGAGTTTTAGTTTCCATTTTTTTTATTATTATTATTGATTTGTAAAACACGCACTAATCCTTAAATATTAATTGTATTCAAAACAATATTACGTACTGCATTACACAGGTTTCATTTGAGCAAGTAATTGTTACATAGTAATAAGAATTATTTTATTCTAAATTGTCGACTTAATAAAATGTTTAACAAAAATCTCAAAGAACAGGGCGTAATAAAATCGTATACTTTTAACTTATTCTTTTTTAAGCTGAAGCAGCGTTATTACGCTCATTATATTACTATTATTACGCTTATATATTGTCACAAATGATTTCGAATAAATATGATAATGATAAAGATTATTTATACACTAAATTAAAAATAATTCAATAAAATTAGGAAAAAAATAAGAATTATACAATTTATGTTCCTGGGAATTTATTTAAAACTTCGAAAATCAGTTACGTTAAGTCATACATAATATTCTAATAATTTTAAGACTATACAAAATTTAAAAGAATTTTACTTAATTCCATTTTCAATAAGGCTAATTAAATTTAACTGAATAAAATCGTTTAGGTGTCAGAAAATATAAATATTTAATAAAAAAAAATAATAAACAACCTTTATTTTTATATTCTATATTTAAGTTAATAAGAATTTATGAACCAATAAATCAAGTTTTAATAAAACTATATTACCACAAAATAGAATTTTACTTTGTACTGTACTCAATAAATTCAAAACTAACTAATGTTGAACGTTAAAAAACGTTATACATAAATGTATATATATAATTATGTATATGTGTGTATTTTATACATGCCACAAAAACTTGTAAACTTTATAACTAACATATCATTATATAGGCTATAGGGTCTCTGAAAGTTATGTGTAATTTTATATGTTTACAAACCGGCAAAATAAAACGATTTAAAAAACAATCAAGAATTTGTCAAAAGCATTTAAAAATTTGACAACATCATGATCTCTTATTTTCGTATTATCTGAAATTTAAAATGTTCAATCTGAATTCGTATAAATGTCTACAATATGCAGCTTTTATAGTAGTATAATGAATATAAAAAAGTTTCTGGAAAATTACGAAACAAACATGCTTTATATATCTGTATAAATATGGAATTTTTTTCTGAATCTTTGATTATTTCTTTACAAGCACGTCTTGTAAATCTTCATCAATTTTTTAATTATAATTTTATGTAATATTTTTTTGTACCTAAATTAAATATTTTATTTTGATATTGCTATACATCTGTCAATTTGAATAAGCGTTCAATATTAAACCTATCCATCGAAATACAAAAGAAGAATCCATCGAAATACACAATCGTTAAAAGAAATGTAAATGTAACAGATATTCAATAGAATCGACGAATAGGATTTTCTTAATCTGATTTTGATTTCGGATATATCAGCTAAACCCATGGTTTTCGTATTCGTTTTATCAGCATTTCAGAAATCCTAGTAAATATAAAAAATGTAACTATGGTAGCATATTTATATTTACATTTGATGGAGGTAAATTGCATTTTTAATGTTGGAAAAAAAATTTGCCAAGAAAATTTTCTTAAATATATGTATATACAATACATAAATATATAATACAATATCATTATTTTATATAGAGTTAGAGCCGTATTAAAAACTCAAATGGAGAAAAAATATATTGAAAAACAGTATTTTTTTTTTCTCCGTATTCACTCCCTTGGGGAGCATAAGGAATCCACAAAGCTTCGTCATATCCGAGGCTCTGTTTAAGTTTCTTGAATCGATTATGTTCACTAAGCTGATTAGATTAGCCTGCTGTAGCTAGTTGCATCGTTGTTGCCAACGTTAACATCAAGGCAGTGTGATTCCGTCATTGTGTTTTTTAATCTTAGCGTATTGGTAACTGGCTTACTCACAGTTGTCAGTGAAGAAGACAGTAAATCTGTCAGAACTATTTGTTATAGAACAGAACAGTATATAGAAAATTAAATAAAAAAGGTATTTTTTTTTGGAGGATGATATAACTATACATATAACTAAAGCATTGTTCGAGTAAACAGATAAGAAAAGTTATAAAATGTTCGCTTTTATTTTTCTGAAGGACATCAAACTTGGAAATAAAATAAATTTAACTATTTTGTTATATTTATATAATGTAAAATTTATATTTACATTAATTTGAAAAAGTTATAAGAAATTTCCAATAAAAAGGATAGAATTTTATTTTCCTTTACAAAATATTCAAGGATATTATTAAAATTATAATTTAGCACGGATAGATGAAATAGAAATATATATAGCACAATAATTTAGTTTGCATTATAGCTAAATACGATAACAAAAACCTAATATTTCTCTGCTTCTGTTACCTATTTCCTTATTATACAAATGCAATATATTTTTATACAAACAATTTTTGCGAGGAGTTACGAAATAAATATGAAATTGAGTGTGATGGAAATATGGGTTGAAAGAATCGAATTTGCTCAAATCAGTTTTTATTTATTATATTTCCAATGGTGATGGATATTCCAAAAATTAGAAAATACAAAAAACGCATTAGCGGTTTATTGCTTCCCTAACACAGAAATTATATTATATATTTAATATCTTTTAGAAATACACTAATTTTGTATTATCCAATTCAAATTTAATTCAGCAAGAATGTTACATCTGTAATCTAGTATTCTTTTCGATAATTTCAGTAGGATAAATATACCATTTCCAAATTAAATTCAACAATTTTCAAATTAAACTAAATGATTTAACTATAATAAATTGATATAAAATCGTTTGGTTTAATTTAAAAATTGTTGAATTTAATTTGAAAATGGTATATACAAGTTTCCATGTTGAGTAAACCAATTCCAGTTTCCTGGAACACAGGATTAAAATTTCCAATAATTCTTATTATTCTTATAAAATATTTTGTCATAATTACGAAAAAAATTCATTGCATTAAACTTGAACTATGTAACTAAATTGTACTCGGCATTAATTTAATTTAGGATCATTGCAATTAAAAATTCAATTAAATACAAAAAATGATTATTCCATAATTTTATATAAAAGTCACAATTGTGTGCACCACAGTATATTCATCTAAAATTGACTGATTCGACATTTATAAAAAAAACTCTATATGCAATTATGATGATGCTTATACGAACTGCAATTACAAATTAATAATTAAACAATCTGTGTTAATTATACCATAAACCTCCACTTTGGAATATTTTATAAACATAACATAAATTTTATCTACATCATAATTATATTAATAAATTATATCTTATCTGATAGAAAAATATTTTGCTATTTTGCAATCAATTTACTAAATGCTTTAGTTACTGATTGGCTTTTACAAAAACATAAATGCATAAAACTATAAAATTCCTTGAAAATAGAAACATATTTTATGTGTATATAAAGAAGTTATAATATCGTAATAATTGTAATATACAAAATGAAAAATTTTCGGTTTTCCGGTCGTTCTATTTAAAATGCAATACATTGTAAAATAAATTAAAGGCATTTTCCTTCTATACAGTTTTTGGTAACATTCAAAAAATTACAAAACTGTGCTATTCTGTGTCTTATTACATATATAAATATCATTTAATACACGAGTCCTGATAAAATGAATGTCTAAACTTCGAAGTAAAGTATATAATAAATATTTTCAAATTATATAAGATATATTCATTCCAAAAACAAAACAGGATTTCTTTTCAAGGAACTAAAAGTATTCTTCTGTCCTTATGAATGATTAAATATAGAAACTATTTTATTAATATGATATTTATATACCCACTAGCAGAAACAATACCAAATTTTCATAAAACTTTTACTAAACAATAATTGCACCTGGTGCAAATAAATCAAAAAAATTCGGGGAATATAAATTGGTTTCCATTTATATAGCTCCTGGGTTTTTCATATAAAACAATTATTCGTATCCATTTCTATTGGCAATTCGTTTCTTTCTCAAAGGACGACATTAAAAAATTAACATAACTTTGTCATCGTCGAAATAAAAAAAAAAGAAAATTGATAAAAATAGAACATTTTTTAATATTCAACCTTGTTTTTTTTAATATAATATTTGTATTAATGTGTTACCAACCACACTGATAATTTTCTACTTACTCTACATTTGCGGTGCAAAAGGAAAAATGAAAATAAAAGAAAAATTAAAAATATGAAAAGGAAATAAATTATTACAATAAATTATTTGTTATGGCTATATCTATAAATGCTATATATTATTAAAATACCAATTTTAATATAAAATTATTCAAATTGCTGACAAGAATTTAACAATTTTCTTTGTCGTATTCTGATAATATAAATTCTTATCTGGTTAACGAAAAAACTGGCAAAAATATTCAAATATAATTAATACAATTATTTTTTTTCCTCCTAACAATTTAGAGAAACAAATCACAAAATTTAAAAAAAATATTAATTATTATGCAAATATTAAGTATGACATCTAATTAAATATTTTAGTGTTGGAAGATAAACTTTTCCACAAAAATTATTTTTGTAAGCAAAACTATATAAAAATTAAATTTTATTGCTAGGTGGTTCATTTAATTTGTCATTTAACAGCTTACAATGTGAATGATTTTAAACGTAAACACAAACTGACAATTTAGTTAAATTAAATCTCATATTATAGCCTTACATTTCCAAATCCTAGTAAATTAGATAGACTTAAGAAAGAAATGAAAATGAGAAAAATGGAACAATTTGATAAATTTCATTAGTTTTATTATTTTTCTATTTTCCAGTTTTTGCTGTCCACGATTTTTTTATTAATTATAGATAGTCCGTAATTAGTCCTGAGAAACCTTTAATCGTATTTTTATATAATTTTAAATGAAAAATTATGAACATTTTACGCAGAATAAAATTTTGTTTCTAAAATCTTATTACAAGTGTATGCATACGTATAATATAAGTTACTTTTAATATTAAATAATTAATTATATTACGTATTTTTTTTTGTTTTTTGGAATTAAATTACACTAATTTAGATAGGTAACAAATTAGTATAATTTAGTTAGTTTCGAATCATCATTTTTAGTTAGTCTATAAGTGATGATTCGAAATGTTGTATTTAGTTACAAGTTACAACATATTATATGTATACAGATTTTAAATGTACAGAATTCATTAAGTATAATTTGTACAACAAATTTTGTTAATTGCTTTTGGTTTTTTTTTTTTTTTAAGAAATTAATAATAAATTTATTATTGTAGTTTTTAAATATGCTATTAAAGGATTATGTTACAGGTTACAGGTAAACTGTGTAAAATGAAATAATAAAATTTTCATTATTTGAATTAGAGTCTCAGCGAACAAGAAATTTTCATATATATACACGATACACCACAAAAATATAGCGCTATTTAGTCGATTCAAATTAAACATTAAAAGAGGATTTTATTTTTGGTGGAATTTCTACTATAGGGACATTTCTGACCAAATTGCTTAGGCTACAGACGAATGGAAATTTTTGCTTAAAAAATACAATATAAAATGTATAGATTTTGGTAAATAACATTTTTTGGTGGATTTTAAATGTAAGCATTTAGAATTTTGATTGGTAATTACACTTATTTATAATTAAATGTGCTGACATTACAATAATATTTGTATTTGAATTAAAATTTGGTTAGACTAAAGGCCCAATCGTAATGTGGTCGCAAACCTTTAGCGCAAATTTTGAAAATTGTTCAACATATGGAAATCAATGAAAGCAAACACAATGCTAGCGGTCACCGCTAAGGAAAAAAAGCTACAGCCAAGATTGAACAATTTTCAATATTAACCGCCAGCGCTAGAAAATTTTAATAAAGGAGGCGAATTTTAAATTTGACTGACATTTTTCATAGTGACATTTTAAATAAATAATAAAGATTTCACGCAAAAAATATAATAATATAATAAAATATAATTTTCTCAGCCACCGCCACCGCCAGCATTGCATTGGTACTGGATTTGTCTTGGTGGGGGAAAAAAATCTACAGCTACCGCTAAAGATTTGCGGCCACATTACGATTGGGCCTTAATAGTATTTTATTTTATTATATGTATATTTTTGTTACAATAAATAGGTGAAAATGAAAAACTTATATTCAATATTATTTCTAGATTACACAAAAAATTTAAATATTTTTGCAGTCTAATTCACAGTACATTATTATTCACTGTGCAAAATTCAATCTGCACAAAATTAACTTTAATTACAATTTGCTGTGGTCACAATGCAATGTGTAGAATTTCACTGTATGGATAATTTTACTTTGATCAATTCAATTATACACAGTGAAAATATTTTAAATATAGTGGGATTCTGATGCCAAAAGCACAGCAGTGAAGTTTATGGAGTTTACAGTTTACTTGATGGGCGACTGCATTGATACATAAACAATATCTTTTATGCAAGGAAAGGCTTTTTGTCCAAAATTTATTGTTATCACAGTGAATTGTCTATAGTGAATTGTGTACAATGAATTAGCTTTAATTAATAAAAAAAAGGCTTGAGCCCTTGAGCGACATAAATAATATAAATAACTCTATAATAAATAATGACAATTAGCTTTTAATATATATAATTATACACAAATAAAATAATTATTATTTTAGGTAAATGATCATAGGAAAAGAAAATTATAATGAAAGCAATTTAGTTTGCTTATTTATACAAATTACTTTATTAATATTCAAAATAATTTATTTATACATTTTTCGAATCACTTATAATTTAAAGTTTAAATTATTTTAAAATATATGCTCGGAATGCATATTATACTGCTCCATTCACATGCTCAGCCAGCCGCCACGTTGAAATTACTTTAATTTTGTCAGCTGCAGTGATAAACTACGTGAATTGTAACCCCACAGAAAAAAATTGTAATGGATTTAGATCTGGTGATCTTGGCGGTCATGGAACAGGACAGCCACGTCCTATCCATTTCTAATTGTATGTGTTGTTATTTCTAACTATCCGAAAACGGAGGGTGGGTAACCACATATTGTACAGAAGATTTAAAGTTGCATGCTCTTCGAATCTACCAAAGTATCCTCCAAAAACTCCAAATAATTCTGACCAATTACTGTTTGAGGAATAATAATTGGGCCTAAGACCATATTGTTGAACATTACGCTCCAAATATTTATTTTGAATGTTCTTTGGCTCATACTATGTAATGTTGTAAATAGTACAAGCCAAAGGATTTGTCGTATTCCAATGATGCAGGTTATGGAGATTAAATATTGCCTCATCTGAGGTATTTTTACCAAAATATGCAAAAATAAATTAAATTTTAAATTTGATATAGCTTTTATTTTCCAAACAACGTAGAAATCATAAATTCTTTAAAGCTTCTTTTAAAAAGCATGTAATTACCAATCTAAAGACATATGAATCATACTTCTCGATTGATCCATTTTAAAACTATATACCAAAATATGTTTAACATCGGGGGCCAACTTTAAAACTTCCAATACAATTATTTGGTCAGAATTATTGTATTGGTTATATAGGTGGAAAAGTCTGGCACGACGAACGATTTGTTGTATACTTTTTTGAATATGATATGTATTTTATACAAAACAAAGGTTCACAAATCTATTGTAACCAAGTCAGAGCGTTTGTTAAATGAAATAGAAAATTAATAGTGTTTTGAAATTATAATAATAAGAAAACAAATTTCGGACATGATATTTATTTTTATTATTATAATTTAGATTTGTTTCATTTTTCTTTTAATTTTTTGTTAAGAATTTAGAATTATAGGTACAAGTTTTATGATAATCACAAATTATTTTATGATTAATTAAACACGAAATGATTTTTTATTTTCTATTATTAAATTTTTTTACTTTATTGTATTTATTTATTATTTTGTACACGCACTTCAAAAAAGTGGTCTGTGAAAATTTCAGTTTTACAAAAAAAAAAAAAAAAATACTTTAGAAATCGTTGTACGTATAAGATTTTTCGCGTATACGGTGAAATTTCAAGTCCTGCCACAAACGAAAGTCTTTAAAGATGAAAAGTGAAAATCTGATGTGGGAAAAGAACTTACAAAACAAAACAAAAAAGAAAATGAGATTTAGAAAGACAGGAAAAATATTTTCTATTGATTTTTTAATTCTATATTTTATACAAATTTTCTTTTTTATTTTCTACATTTTTATATTTTATTTATTGTGGTTGCTAAAAATTTATTTTCTGGGAATTTTTTTTATTAACATATTGAATATTATTTTTCTATTTTTGCATTGGTCAACACGCAAATTTTATTTATTTTTTATCATTAAAAACGAATTTGTACATACATATATAAGACGGAATGGTTTTTTTTTGAATCGATATAATAATGGCTATAGTGAAATCGGGGGAGGTGGAAGGTTGTACGAAAAAAGACTTTATGTATTTATAATAAAATATGAAAAGCGGATTAAATTTGTTATTTGCATGTTGAACATCGTTTTTCTCTTTATGTTTTTTCATTTCACTGGTGAATGAATAAATCAAATCCTTTTTTTTTTAGTATATAACTTTTAAGGTATGATTTCTGAACTATTTTTAGAGTATATTTTTATTTCTGTTTAGGCTTCGGCATTCTTCCTACCCATATATACGCCCGTTATGAACTTTATCAAATCCATATACATATACCTATTAATTGTAAATTTTTACCTATAATATAGTTAATGAATTGGAAATATGTTTTGATTATTAGGTTACGGAAAGGGTATTATAAATGGAAGTCGAAAAGCTGACCGCACCGCCACCGCGTAATTCTGTTTTTTTCTAGAATATGTTAGCAATTTTAAACATAGTAAATATTGTAAAAATTGGCGATAGAACATAGACGATAAATAATTGGAAAGTATTGAACGGTTCGGTTATCCTGGGTTTCCGGTTTATCAAAGTAAATCTTTTCTTAAAATCGTTGTTTACGATTTTCAACAAATTTTAAATTCTAATTGTTATTGGAAATTAATTGTATATTAAAGTGAGTTTCAGTTGAACCATTTGTATAATTGGCTAAAGTTAGTTTATCACTTCTTAAACTTACATAAACTTCTTTATTTAATATAGAAGCCTATATCATGTCAACGAAACCACCAAATCCGAACCAAAATAATATAAAGAATCCAAATGGAAATAAAAACTAAAATTATCTTTGCTTGGTTTCCATCTCTAGCTATCTTGGACATATCTTTTTCTGTTATCAATTTTAAATTTAAAAATAATTGTATTTTGATTCGCATAATTTTAATAGTTTTTTATGTCACTGTGTCACAAGAAATATAACTACAAATTAAATTTCCCATTGGAAAAAAGTATTTCTTTATTTAAAATTAGTTAAATTAAACCTGAAATGTATTTTTATTGAACACACCAATCATAATTTAACCTTCAGTTTATTCTAAACAAAAAATGTTCTTAGTAAACGTACGTAAATAAGAGGTAAATTAAAATATTAAAATTTAAAAACAAAATATCTTAATTGATACAAAACGAATATTATTAATCAATTCAAGTATATTTTTTCAAGTATATTTTTTCAAGTATATTTTTTCAAGTATATTTTTTTTACGATTAAGCAAATTGCAATAAAAACCGAAAACCGAAACTGTAACCGCCGGTTCTTCAAAAATTTCTTCTTTTTTTTTTTGCAATGTCTATTGGAAAGGCATTGAATTTGAATAGTATAAAAGAGATTCTGCAGTAGTATTAATTAAGTTTTGAGAGTTATACATACCCAAAATATTTGAGCTATTCACTTTAATTTGGTAAATGCAGCGAGTTCTTTAACCGCGGGTTCTTTAATTTTAAAAACCAGAAACCTGGTTTGTGGTTTGAAAAAAAAAATAGTTTTTTTGTAATGTATATTGGAAAAGCATTGAATAGTATAAAAGATAATCGGCAGTAGTATTAATTAAGTTTTAAAGAGTTGTGTGTTGCGTAAATAAAATGATTTCAGCTTCATTTAAAGTTTAAATGACGTCAATTTTTAGTAAACTTGATGTTTCGAATGTTTATTAAAATATATATTCTATTTTAGACTATTCTATAAAGCTTTACTAGGAAAACATATAATATGCCATTCCACATTGTCTAAATACACGTCTATTAATTATTACTCAAGTTATTGACACATAGTATTCATAGTATGCCGCTGTGGGAATGAAACTAAAGAACCCACACTGGAACATCTAGTGTGTACTTGTGAAAGACTTGCGCGCATCAGGTATCATGCTTCGGGCGCGACGTACTGTACGGTTTGAAGTGTCTTTCAACACTACCTTAATGGAGAACCATTCTCTTCATAAAGATAAGTAGAATTTTTGTTAGGATTGGTGCTTAGTTTTTGAACCTTGCATAGGGACCACAATGGATCCATCGAGATCTCTCGTGATTCGTGTTGAACTAGTATTCGTGATTCGTGTTGAACTAGTATTTTACTCCATAAGACTTCCATTCTATATTATTGACCACCCCTAAATTAATATCATTACAAACACTTTTATCTAAGATATTTTACAATTCCTTAAAAATACACAAAAAAAATTAATTTCGTTGATTGCAACAGCAAAACTTCAAATGTATACCATACTAAAAGAGAAGGTAATTTACTTTATATCAGACTTCAAATTAAGTTTTCAGGGGACTACAATAAATTGGCATAATATCAATCAGGAGAAAATAACTTTTTTTTTATGTAGTTTGCCTTGTTCTATATAAGGTGGGTATAAATATGATAAAAATGGTTATTTTTCGTTGAAAAATATAAAGTTAGGAATTTTTATTATATACAAACTGCTAATAATATAAAAAAAAAATCGATTTTTATATATTCTTTGTATGTATGTTACCTGGGAAATTGTGGTGAACATAATATACATTTTTTTTTAATACTTTTGATAAATTATGAAATTATGTAGACAAAAAATATGACAAATTAAAGAAATTTAAATTTAAAATATATATTTTTTTCATGACAATCAATATTTTTTTAATTAAATTGAATTTCAATTTTTCCGCTGCGATGACATGTTATAGGTGATAATGAATTTATTGTTAAAAAAAAGAAGAATTATATTGTAAAAACCGCAATTTAATTTTAGTGAATCCTGGAATTAGTAATCGAGTATCTAATCCTCATTAATCTAAAACACAAGCCTCATCTTCCCGTTACCAAGAAAATTAAGACCTGGGGTAGCGATATATAATTTGTTTGGATCAGCGAAATCAAGAATAAGGAGAGATATTGTTGTAAGGCTATGTTAAAAGGAACATATAATTAAGGAAAATATCTGTTATTATTAATATTGATTTCTTGCACTTCCTGACATGCTGAGAAAAATTTTACTATCCGCAATGGATTAAGCACTGGTGTTACCATCACCGAACACAAACAAATATTAATTAGACACTAACTGCTTAACACAAGCAGTAAAATATAAACAAAAATATAAAATTAAGAAAACAAAACACTAAAGCTTGAACCAACTGCCCACCACAAACAGAAGAGTTCAAAGTTCTGGAAAGAACTCCTACCCCCTATATACGTAGCCGCCTGTTGGTTCAAGTCATTACAAATTGAACAATTAAGTTTTTGTATTAAAGTAGTATAAAAAAAGTATGATATGTACTACCAGTCCTCTACAAGTAAAATAATACGCTACGAAAAAACTGAAATTGTAGTTCTAGCGTCAGAAAAAACCCGAATTAACAGGTTACCACTAGCTTTAGGCTTCACAGTACTAAAAAGAATGCTACTACTTCCCTCGGCTGTCACCTGATAATTCGAGGCTAAAAATTTAGAAATTAATAAAAAAAATAAAAAAAATAAATGATACTAAAAACTAGAATTTATGCAAATGTAGGTAAATCGTCTGAATTTTGTGGAAACATTCAATTTTAATTCACAAATAATTATAAAATATAAAAATCTTTGACATACTCGTATCAATATTTAAATTTTTGAACAATAATAAACCTTAATTTATAATAAACAAAAACTATATTTTATTTAAAAATATAGTTACAAGGTCATGCAGTAAATGAGGTTAGTGCCAAAGGGCAAAAATTCTATTAAGAAACATAATTCTAAAATTAATTTAGAATTTTATATGAAGGGTAATTTTATAAAACATATTATACGAAAACAATGTAACTCTTAGAAGTCTACACATTAGATTTCTAATTTATTGATTAGTTTAGACGTTTAGAGAGATTTTAGTTATTTATTATTATTTATATAACTAACAGATATACTTAGTAGAAAATATTGGAGTAGAAATGGATAATTTATTATTTCCATATCAAAAATTACATTCTAACTATATAAAAAACTAATATTATTAGTGAAATTGTCACTCGAATTCGAATATTATGATATTAAATGTTAATTTTACAAAATTAATGTAAATTTATAATATTTCTCGTGTTTTCCATATTTTACTTAACATAATTTTGCATAAAATGTAATATAATTTTCAAGAATTAATTTGTAATTTAACAATATATAGAACAAAAAATATATCAATAAATAATAAGATTTACCGAATTTTAGTATTGCTACGAACAAATAGTTCACTTTAGGCTTTACCTGAGTAGCACTTCAGTTTATAAGCAAGAGTATTTGATAACCGTATAACAATTATTCGAAAAGCAGACTTCTTTGCTTGGTGTATATGTCAACTATATAAACAAATACACTTCCAGAACCGGCAGATATTTTGGTGTTTTTTAAGCAGAAAAACCAGATTTTGTTGTACCAACAAAATATTGTGGGTAATTGTGTGATTTGTTTTTTTAATTTTCAATAAATTTAGAATAAAATATAATTTACGGAAAACAATTTCGCATATGGTTCAAAACTTATAGCAAAAACAAATAAAATTAATTCTTAGGATACACTTTGTACAAGTTGCAACAATTTCAATATTTTTCAGAATCTTTAATTGTTACGTTTTTATCAATAATGTATTTTATAGTAGAAGTTCGGTTTTTGATAAAAACTCACTAAATCAGATATGGCCAACCAAAAACATTCCGCGGGCTATACATGAATCGTTTCACGATGTCTTTTAGTACAATGGTAGTTGGTAGAATGTTAATTTTGGGTTCTGTAATGAGTTTTCTATCATCTGAAACTTTTAATTTTTTTTAATTCATTCTGAAAAGCCCAATATAAATCTTAATATTAATGAATACATCTCAGATTTCATATGTAAAGAGGTCGGATAAAAATACAAATTAAGTTTATAGATTATGCAAATTAATATTATGTTTTGTCAAAATATTAAAATTAAAAATTATAATTAAATTTAAATTAAAAAAATTCTTTTGTAGGAAATTGAAGATACTGTTTATATTTACAATATACGTAAATTAATAAGAAATTACCAGTCAATTAAAAGTTACAATTTTTAAATGTTAAATATTTTATTAAAATTTGGTTTTTGTAATTGTATGTAAATCAAATTTGCATAAGAAAAGTTAAAAAATTTATATGATAATTTAAAAATTAATTAAATGTATGATAATAATTAAGGGTAGAACAAATAATTACTCTAAATATTATTTTATAATTAATTTACTTTATCTGAATCAGATTCAGATATTTGTTGTTTCGTCAAACCGGGCTAAATATATAAACACTTTCCAAAATTAACATAAAACTGTCAAGTTATAAATGTATAGGTATTTACATTTATAACTTGACAGTTTTATGTTAATTGGAAAGTGTTTGTATATTTAGCCCGGTTTGACGAAACAACAAATATCTGAATCTGATTAAGTATTTTTAATCACCGATTAGTACAAATATCGTTTCGAGTACGCGTGATTTAGATATTTAGATAAATTTTAGGTGATTAAATATTTAATCACAGATTCAGTACAATTTGTCAAAAAAAAGATCTCTAAATAGCAAAAGGTAAGCGTTGGCAAATCAATTACGTTCTTGAAACTTGAATTTTAATATGTACATATATCTATTTAACCATAATTGGTACTTAGTAATCTTCTAAAAATTTAAAGATTTTTAATGTAATTAATTAAACTTAAGTCAGATTACTATGAATTTTAGGAAATTAAGGAATTTTATCAATTTGTTTATGTTGTATTGGAAAAATAAATTAATAAATTTGACCGAGATTGATAACGAATTGCCAATTTTTGTGATTGAATATCTTAAGAAATACCGCCATATTTTAGTATAGACTCTGTAACAAAATAACCGAATAAAAACAGATTATGATTCTCTTTGATAGCTGTAACGGACGGATAGAAAACACAAAATCTCGAAAAACAAAAAAAAAAATTTTCGAAATTTCAAATCCATTAGAAAACTTGATATAGTAATGAAAAATGCACGAAAAATATCAAATGTGATTAAATAATTTTAATTAGTTTTTATGATTATAAAAGGAGAGTCTTTGGAAAATATAAAATTCAATATAAACTCTACGGATAAATGAATTGGTAATCAGGTTGCATTCAAAAGGGAGCATTGTTTTTATGACCCGGTTAGAAAAAAATATAGAAATATATAAAAAAAAAAAAATTTTCATTTTATAAAAATAATTAAAGACTATTCAAAAGAATGCAAGTAAAAAAACTATTTATAATTAAACTAAATTACAAAAATTTTACTGTGAAAGTTTACACGTTACTTTTAAAACCTTATAGAAATTATGTTAAATTAAAATTAATGGGATAAGAATTCGGTATAAAAGAAATTAATTGTCATACAAAATGGCACTTCAAAAGTGGAATAGTAAAATTATTGAATTATTGATAGAATACTAATTTTTTATTAATCATCAATAAATGATTATCACAATTTTGAGCAAATAATTTACTAAAATTACTACATTCCCTAAATTTAAATAAAACGAACAAAGAAAACAAATTGAAATTTAATTCTATATTTTTTTGAAATGAAGATTAATATTGGTTACATGGGCAATGTCTTTTACTGATAATGAGTTTCTAATTAATTAATTGTATTCTCACCAAAATTTTCAAATCCTCACACACATTATGAAGTCAGATATGGAATTACTTGAGTGGCGGTGGTCACGTGTTCGAATGTAATAAGCTGTGGTAACAGAAGCAGCAATGTCACTTAATGTAAAATTTGTTATTACTGGATTTAAAAGTGAGTCACAGTAATAAAAACATTTTCAAATTCTTTTAAATGCTAATAAATGGCAACCATTCGGTAGGTACAAATGTCTCACCTATTTAAAGAATATTAGTTAATTATAAATCTTTTCACTAGAGACAAAGATTCTTATGGTTCGGAATCCATATAAATTTAGTACAGGTCGAAATTGCAATATCAATGTCACAGAATCTTTACGACGGAGGCTAAATATCCACCCAGGACTATAAAAGCTTATGCATGATGATGAGGTGAAATTGCTTAAATTAAGGATTAGTTCCTGCTAGAGAAATTCATTAGGTTAGGTTTAAAATTAAGAAAAGATAACCTAATTCTAGCACAATATTTACTGTTCCTTATCTCAGATTTATTACTTACTATACAGTACAACAATCTTCAAACTCGTTACAACTATACAACGCAAATCATATCTTTATGATCAAAGTGTTTTAATTAAATATAATAAATTTTATTGTTTTGAATAATTTTGTTTTAATTTTATTTATATTTATAATTGCACAAATGAAAAAAATTAATATTCATTCAAATATTTTTATTCAATCGATTTATTTTTAAAGGATTATTTTCTTCATTTTTCCCAAATTGGTGATTTATCTATAGATAGATTATTTAATTTTATATAACAAAATATATTTTTCCTTTATAACCTTGATGCAAAAAATTATTATTCCAAATGTAAATACTCATTTAATATTTTGAACTCTTTGTCGAATAGACTGCAACTATGAAACCAATTTTCTATAAATTTTCTTGATTCTTATGTAAACTTATTTCTTATGTATTTATTTATCTTTCAATATCTTAAACTTTATTGCTTTCCTTATACAAAAACTATTTAAAACTAGACTATATATAACAAATACACCATCAAAACAATTTAAAATGCTAAAAAAAGGACTTATGTATATACAGCACAACAACAAAATATTTAGATCAAAACGGACGACGATTGGGGGTGGGGGTTAGATATAAATTTAAATAAATTAAACAGTATCACAAAAAAGAAAAAAAAATTGAATTGCACACCACAATTTTTTATACACTTACACTATAAAAATTAATTCAAAAAGGATTTTCTTTTTGCATAAAAAAAATAATAATAAACTTTGACAAATGAAAACAATGTGAACATAAAAATTTATATACAAACAAACAAAAATTATGATTTATCCTTTTTTTTTTTTGTTCAATATTTATTGTTTTAATGTATGCAGAATTTTTTGAATGAACAAAATTAAATTAAAAACACATTGAAAACATTCAAATTAGTAAAAAAATTAAATAAAATTATAAAAAACAAAAAAAAAAAACAAAATAAATAATTTTTAACACGCGTCCGGATAAAAATTTTGCGCGGAGAATTTTTTTTTTATATATATATTTATTATTTTAATATTATCCTTCCATCTAGCCCGATTCACGGTTCTTTTCGAACTGGACTTTTTTGTGAAACAAATAGAGAAAAACTTTTAAAATATATTTTATTATAGAAATATTTACAAGAGCAGCCATAGCTAGACAGTCAGTTTTGCAGGTCCTGGGGAGAAAGAGAGTATATGAGATAGCATGCATGACTGAAAGAAATTTTAAAAAAAGCTTTCAATATACATATGAATGGTTTGATGGCTTTCAATATGCATATACAAAAAGCTGACTGGAAGGAAACCATTGATTTATTAATATAACTGTCAAGGATATAAATCTTAAAGCTCATTCATTGTAAAATAACGAGAATTTTGCTCAAAACTAAGAGTGTGTGAAATGAAATATTAAAGTTGTATTAATTTTATTATATTTGAGGGCCTCAGAACCAGAGTGGCCTAACCCACAAAAATGTGATTAAATTATTATGGATGATAAAAATAGTATTCACCAATTTATAGTACAACTGTAAAACTATGTAGAATAATTTTTTGTTCGTAGTCAAAACAATTGTACTCATTATATTTACAGCCATTTGCAAATCTCGTATTTTTCAAAATGCGTTTTTGTCGCAAAAAATTGTTTGTGGGTTAGGCCACTCTGGTTCTGAGGCCCTCATTTATGAATATAATTATATTATAGGGGATTAGTTAATAAAGTTAATTTATTATTAATTAAGAAAATCTGATTTGTGCTTATTTTCTTGCGATTTACAAAAAAGAATCTTGTTTTTGTTGGATATAATATTTTCCTTAAAATTAATAATTTATAAGTAATTATTATAAATAAAGTTTCGTTACTAACGATAAGAGCTTGAAATTAAGACTGGAAAAAATGAAATTTACTAAAAAATATACATGATCCATTTAATTACTTAGAGTTAGTTAGTTAGTGAAAATGGCGGCTTATTTTTTTTTTTCCATCGAATACCACCAGACTAGACTATTATTTGGCATAAGAGGACACATATGTGTCCTCTTATATAGAACACAACAAGTATCATAATGTTGATAAATTCGCGGGAGCTTTCACTTGGACAGTCACATAACACATACTACATGACTGGCCCTATATGACCATCTTATCTAGTGCGAGTTTAGAAAAATTATTTTCGAATTCGAATTTTTACCACCGCTCAAAGTGAAAATCGGAAAAGATTTTGAGATTTTGAAAATAAAATTATATTTATGTTTTCACAGTCTACCTACCTACCCCCTACCCCTACTATGTAATACTAGTTTCGCTTATTTTTTTTTTGTTATTCAGTGGATTGGATATGTATACAGAATTATCCAATAAACACGATCAGTGACTTGTCATGAACTGAACATTCATGCTACAAGAAATTAGTACACTTTAATATCAGACAATATAGTTAATTAATTATTAAAGAATGGTACAACCTGTCATGCATTGATGTTTTTAGAGCGGCGAGTTCACGAGAAAAATCGAGAAATATGATGGCCAACCTCCATAGAGGAGTGGAACTATATAAGAAGAAGAATTATTAAAAATAAATAAACCTTTAATAAATATAATAAGTATTACAAATTACAATACAACATTAATCAAAAAAATATTTATATTAAATTAAATTATATAATGTGCCTTTATCATAGTGTCATTTTGAACTTTTTTCTAAGCAAGGTATAAGTTATGTTTAGATTAAACTATACTGCTACTGCTACTGTTTAAGCATTCATATAGTCATTTTAAATTGGAATGAAGTGATCAACACTACAGGATGCATCCATTTTTAAGTTGTTTTTAACAAAAAAATGTGTACATATTTAGAATGTACAGATAATGTAAATTACATACTAAACCCAGTCTAACATACAAATCTTACGAAGTATAGTAACATGATAGAGGTACAAGTTCACGAACTTAACAGATTAATTTTTGGAGTTATTTAAGTTTTAAGTGCTTTGCAAAATGTTTTATTTATAAATTTAAAGAAATAGAAATTAAAATTAATAATAAGTATTTTAATTCGAATTCTAAAAAATAAATAAAATAGTTTTTTTCATGGCTGCACTGTCACTATTTATATTAAAATTTTAATTTTTTTTTATATATAATTCTTCTCTCAATCAGCTTTTTAATAAGCACTGAGCGAGCCCGAATTTTTAATAAATTTTTTTTACTAATCACTTACTTCTCTCTTACTCTACAAACTTTCTATATCTAATTTCTGATTCTCTCAAAATTTTCGTTTCGTAAATTTTATAACTGATAGATACATTTCGCAAGCTATTTTATGTTTTTTTTTAATATTTTTCATTCATAAAAGCTTAATTTGATGTTCAATGTACATTTTATGAATTTTGTATTTATAAAATTATATTGAAAAGAATATATAAAACCAAAACAAATGAAACCACGCGACTTTTCACTTTCCTTCTTACACCACCCACAACAACCATTAAAAATACGTCATCAAAACCAACCACAAATCGTACTCCACAGAAATATACTCAGCATCCATAGTTATTTATTAATATCTGCGAATTTATAAATATAATCAGTTTTATTGATTAAAGAAAACTTAATTGTCATAAAACTTATGACCATTTTCGATAGATCCATAAATTGATAACATTAAAGAATAATTCAGTCATTTGCGAAAATATTAATGGAAACACAATTTAATTAACATTTTAAAATCACTAATATATTTTTTTTTATTCAGAAATAATTTAAAATATACAAACTTATAGTGGAGTTGTTAAACTCAACGGACGCAACGGACGGACGACTGATTGAAATGACAAAAAAAAGTTAAAATATATGAAAACATATGAAAGTAATTAAATTCGACGGAAAAACAACGCAACGACGGAACCGACGTATTAAAGTTGATTTAATTTTAATATTTTTATTTTACAACGGACTAAAATGTTATAAGCATCTGAGATGTGATAAATGTTTTTTTTTTTAAATAAGTAATTTTTGTGCGTATTTGTGAAAAAAAATTATGTAACACGTAACCATGGTACAATAAATTAGCTCTTATGTCTGGCCGTCAGGAAGATTCTGGGCTTCTATAGGAGCCTGGATATCAACTGCCTATCAATAGTTGGGTATGCACAATAGATCTGTCTAGGTTGCAGTGTAGGGAGGCGGTGGATTATTCTCTGCCTGAACGACCCCATTATTCCTAATCCTAATCCTAGCTCTAATGTCTCTCCAACTCCATAATTAGATACAAAAACTTCGATTTTTTTTTTATTATTATTTTTAAACTTCGAAAAAGTTAGGTTATCAAACAGTTCAAAATAAATAGCAACGACGGAAGAACGTATTCAGTTTGCCACCCTCATTTTGGGATTCTACGTTTTTGACATTTCAATCAGTCGTCCGTCCGTTGCGTTCGTCGAGTTTAACTCCACTATTAAAATAAAAATCATAATAAATATTTATTGATTCGAAATTATATTTGCATTTCAATATATTCATATATACATATACATAAATATGTTACAATGGATATATTTCTAGGATACATAATAATCTTTAGCTAAAAGGTAATAAAATATTTATGACATCGTTTAGTAATCATATTATTTTTTATGTATATTGCTTTAGTGTTACTTTAAATATAACTATACATACATATATAGGAACTATTCGTAGTACTAGTTGCGCATTAGGCAATTATTTGACAAGCCATATAGTATTTCTTAAGAGTTATATAAGATTATAAAAATATGTTTAATTAATGTTTAATTTTTTTGAGGAATATTTAATGTACAATTTCGCATTGTTTATAACCTAGGGGTAGCTAGTTAAAACTGGGAGCTTTATAAAAAAAAATTAGTATGTATACAAGATTTTATGGACTCTGGATATTAAAACAGAATTGAATATATTATCCTACAACTGAACTTAACGACCTAAATATTTTACAATCATCAAATATTTTGGTGAAAGCTCTAAAAGCTTTTCTTCTTATAAAAAAAAAGAACAATATAAAGTTACCTGAAAGGTAAAAGAAAGGCATAAATTATTAATATCAAATATAATTACATCATTTCTCAATTTAAATGGTTGTCTATACGTTGTCAATTATAATGGCGAAGAAAATGCCAAATATTAAAAATTCACAAGTAAATATAAAATTTAAAAATTCAATATTTTTTAACATGAAATCATGATATAGTAAAACGAAAGTGGACTCAGTTTCATTTTAGATAATTGAATATTTAAAGATACGAAAATACAAATTTTAAAATGATCACTAAATTAGCTATGTATTTTAAACAATTTTCAAGTAAATATATAAAATTCAGGATATTCAATACAGCATCATTAAGATTTCTTTGAAATTTTCCTTCATTTGTTTTAAAACAAAACAATTAAAAATAAAACAACAAGAGTGAAAACCTTTTCAAGAAATTAAAAGCAAAATGTTAAAAGGATTGGCACTCACGGGTCATTATTTTGAATGTGTCAAATAAAAGAACTTAAGTATTTTTGTATTTTGTATTTTTATTTACAAATTTCCCTTAAAAGCATGTATATTTATCTAGATATATTGAACGATTCTAAGATTTCTGGATGAGTTAAAGTTCAAATCGTATTTGTTTATACATTGTCAATTTTTGATCTAACTCAAGCGAAAGCTGGACATTGTGTGACGCCAGTTGTGTTGTGTGATGCCAGTATTAGTAGTTTGATACCAATTGTGCGCAAACAATTGGGGCTCGACAAATCAGTCGTTAATCAGCCAGACAAATATAATGATGGAATAGCGTTAAACATTTTTATTTTTGTTCTCAAAATTGCCCTAAAAAGTTAATTTACATAAAATAACATCACTTAAAAGGAACACAGATTTTGTTAAAATGTTTTTGTATTAAACTATATGTAATCCTTAATCAACAATAAATTAACATAGCTACAACTACATGAATGTCATCAAGAGTCTCAACAATTCCTTTCTTAAAGTATAAATGGTTATATCCTATTAAAAGATTAATGGATGGTTGGTAGTTTTATATTAATTAATTTGAAATGAAACCAAAATAAAACAAAGGAAAAGGTCCTTAAAGAAAAAAATAATAATATTAACATTAATGTTGCCTAATTACTTACCAAAAACCACTAATTATATACCAAACTCTATACAGCATTATAGGAAATATATAAAATATATTTAATATGATATATACTAAATATACAATAATAATACAAACCCGGAACGGAATCCATCAGAGGGTACTCAGATGTAGTAAAAATATAAAGGTGAAAAGGATTCAAATTTAGCTTGATAACAATGGTTTCTCCCTATGGAGTTCGAAATAGAATGTGGTATAAATAACAAATACACTTATTTCTGGGATCAAATAGAATGAAAAATATCATAATAATTCTCTTTGATAGATGCCTTGCATAGAATGCTTAGTTTAATGATCAAATACTCGAGTTATCTAATCCAAATCAATCTTTAGAGAAATAATAAGCTTATCTTAGTTAAGAGATATTGTAAATTATTTCTTATAGTTAACTTATGTCATGTAATTTTATTTCAAAAAACCATTTAAACATAATTTTAAATTAAATAATTTCTTTAATTATTTTGTATATAAATTTAAAATGAAGAACTCGTAAAGAATTTAACTTTGTGTTAAATATTTTGTTTTATTTAAAAGATTATTATCAATTTTTTTGAAGGGTATAGTATAAAGCTAAAACCCTTTTACACAAATTCACAAAAAAAATGTTATTTTTCATTTCTTTCAGCAACCTTTAAAAAAATATTAATAAAGCATAAAAAATAAACTAAACAAAAATATATAAAAGGTCACCAAATAACCCAGCCCAGCCGATATTTTGTTATACATATAACACCAGATATTATGTATATAACTATACAATTCTATATCATTTTTTTTAATAATTTAATACAGAAATATCCTCATAATAAAAAGAAATCACGTTTTTATATTATAGGCAGATTCTTTTTTCATATTAAAATTAAAAAAATTAAACTTTGCACTTCAAATATAAATTTAATACAAATTATCATAAAATTTTAAAAATTTATTTATTTAAATTTTTATCATAAAATTCTAGATTAAGAACATAATGATGACCTCCACGGGAGAAAATAAATTCACATATGCTGTCGAACTATACACGATAAAGATTGTTAGCTGATTGGATATATACGGTGTCCTGAAATTCGACTGAAGGAAAATCTACAAAAAATTTGTATTGTAGACTTAATACGTAACGAAATCGTTGAATTTCTACAACAAAAATAATAATTTTTTGGAAAATATAAAACTCGGCATTAAGGAGTATTTTAGTAGAGTTTCTTTTATTAGGTTTGCAAAAAAAAAACATTTTTCGTATCAAATTTTGATCTGATCATTTTTTTAATTCTATGATTCGATCACATTTGAGTTGAGCCCTCATTTGATCTAAATCAAATTTTATAGAATTCATTTGATTTATATAGTTAAAATTAGTTTGAAGCACTTAAACACTGCAATTCAATAATGTCACTTTCTTATTCAGTATCACAATCTTCCTAATTATAAATATAATCAATAAAATTGCAAATTAAAATTGAATATTTTATATTTATAGATTATATATTTAAGATTTGTATATTTAAAATTTTATAACGATATGAAAATTAACAAATGTTTGAATATGATGGAATTATTTGTTGAATCTAATACGGCAATTGCCGAGTAGCTCTGCTGTTGAAATGCTGTTTAGCATTGGGACATTAACAATCACTCCCAACCGTTGTAATTTAAAACATGACAATTTTGAAAAACATTTGTTGTTACATATAAAAAATTTTAAAAAAATATATAACTTAATATTTAAAACATTTTTTTTTATGATGGAATTATTTATATTTATCGGAATCAAAATTAGATCCATTCTAAAGATTCCCGCAACCTGATTAGATCATATTTTGATTCGATTTCCGAATTGAGTCCGCTCTTTTACAACCATGTCATTTAGTCGTTCTTTATTTGATAATCACTGTAAATTTCATCGAATTAAATTTGTGACTTTTTATATATATTTATTGGGTTTCATATTAAAATTCAACTACCGATGAAATATAGATCGAAGAATAGGGAACCGCAACCGCCGTATCCAATCTTTTTAATAATTCACCCCAACATAAAAACTTCAGCTAGTAAATGACAAAATAAAATATTGTATTTTGGGTAAATTCAATCCAAGTTTTAAACTCCATTTTGACTGACACATGCTTTTATTATGTACATAAACAAACAACCGCTGCTCATACAAGCTTAAAAGTTATAAAAACAAAAGCAATTTCATTTTTAACTGGTTATATGAGCTAAACTAAAGCTTTTAAAATTCACATATGGCATCGGAAATATTTATTAAGTTATTCACCTAGTTTTCTAATTACATATGCATATATGTAAAAAATATTTCTTATATATATTGAAAGTGACGTAATATTTATGCACATTATTCGATTGTCCATTACACTAAAATTTTTACGACTTTTTATTTCGAAAAATAAACTTATTTGTTTTTTTTTGTCTGAATTGTTGTCGATGACATCATAGATTTGGTATTAATTATATGACAATATTATTTAATTTAAGTTGTATTGGTATGATAAAATGATTCATTCAATATCATGATTATATATATTATAATATTGATTATAATATTTGGAAATATGTATACTAGAACTAGAATACAATAATACATTTCAAAATAATTGGATTTTTGAGTGGTAAATATTACCCGTCAAGACCACATCTATTATGAGTTATTGTCTTTTTTAATATTCATTGATGATTCAGTTGTCATATTTGTCTTTAAAACTAAGTAAATGGGAGTTTTATACTATGACACTATGGTGATACTTAAATGCTGGATAAAGAAATTTACAAATATTGAAAATATACGAGCAGGCTCTGAGAGAGCTTCAATGTGACCCGGGCCGGGCCAAACATATTTCGTGGCTCCATACCCACCTATTTATTTTAAATTAGGTGAAATATAAAAAAGTTAAGAGCTACAACAAAATGCTAAAATATGAACTATACAAAACAAAAAACAAAATTTTAATAGCTTTAAAAAATAAAAAATTAAAAGGTTAAATTTAAAGAAAAAAATATATAATAATCTGGGCGCTCCATGTATTGTGAGGCCCTTGTCATATGGCCCTCCTAGCCCCTTCTATTTGGGCCTGTAAACGAGTATTCTTTCAAATTATATATGTTTAGAAAATTGTTATTCATATTCTCCGCTATATTAGGAATAGTAATTTAAAATCAATGCCATTCGAAAGCTAGTTTATTCTTCCTGATTTTAGTTCCCGAATCCGTAGAACTTCAGGAGCCCGTGTACTTGGGATTAGGCTAAAGATTGATCCAAAGAAAAGAAATAAATTGAAATCCAAAAAAGAAATTATAATAATACATATTATGATATGTAGTAATAATTACTAAATAATTACACAATATAAACTATCTCGATGTGGATGTGACTCATAAGATTGTATTTCTAAATTTGGATAAATTAAAATAATTGTTTCGCAATTGAAATACATAGTAAAGTTTATTATAATTATCTATAATAAATGTTATTGGTAATTTAAAAATATATATGAATTGAAGCTTTTATATTAAATAGTTAGAATGCAAATATTTTACCCTTATTATAGATTGACCCATTAATCTAACCTCACATATATTATGTGAGGTTAGATTAATGGGTTAGTTATAATACATGATATCAAAATATATGAATAATTAAATTTTAAAATTTTAACAACTCAATATGGAATATTAATTTTGAAATGAATTAAAATTAGCCAATGAAAATTCCACTTATTTATACAAAATGTTATTCATCAAACTTTCGAAGAATTTTAATTGAATAATATACGACTACACGTGCATACATTATCTACCTATACCCTATAGTATAAATAATCAATTGAAATTACAGGTGTATTGTTATCCCTTAAAAATCATTCACGTTAGTACGCAGGTTTAAAATAAAAAACGTTATCTTATCGGTTCATATCCAATGGTTCACCTTATTACAGATAAACACATAAACCCATAATAGTGAAATGATTATTCAACAAAATATAATTTTAAATTATGTTTTTATACATAAACTAAACAATATTTTTTTATTTAGCAATAACATTTTTCTTATCTTATCTCTTTTTTCTATATTTTTATATTGATAACACAAAAAAAAAAATTTTTTAAAAAAACTTTTAAGTTGGTGTTAATCGTTAAACGATTTTGGAAAATTGTATTGTCGTGACTAAATCGAAACTAAACGCGCATTTATTGTGGAATAAGAACATAATTAATTCTTAATTTAAGAAATTTAATAATTATAATATCAATTTAATTTTGAAGAAACTACTATAACTAATTGTTCAATAAAATGGTGAATGTGGAAACAATTGCAACAATTTTTATTAAGATTTTCAAATTGGTATGTTTAATTTTATATAATTTAAAAGTAAATTATGTGAAAACTTTTAATTAATTAATTACTCATTATATTGAAATTAAATTAAAATAATAATTATAAAAACTGCTTAAAAATATTATAAATACAAAACTTATCAATTATTACTTCATATAAAACTTGTAATTAAAAATATATTATCTGAAATTGATAAAAAACAAACTTAATTCTACCAAAATCGTAATATTTTAAGTGATTACAAAAAGTTTTAAATGTTTTTTATAGGGAGTGGCACAGATAAATTTTATAAAATACGATTTAAAAGCCAGATTTCCAAAACTTAAACCAAAAAAATACATAGATTTCCATAAATATCAAAATTGCTTCAATTGGTATTTTTCAATCATATACAAATCTCTAAATGGGGCACCGAAATAACTTATATCGAAATAATTTATATGAGAAAACGAAATTACTTAAATGGCCAAAATACACTACATTAGTAGTGTATTTGAGTTGTTACGATTCGAACCCGAAATAACTTATATCATATAAGTTATTTCGTTTGTTCATATAAGTTATTTCGTGGTACCCTCTACTAAATTAACTGAATTTGAATTAAGACAATTATACGTCATCTATTGACAAGAACTATAAGGTCAGGCCGATATTCACATTGGTTATGTTATCAGTTAAAATTTATTTAGTTGACTTAAATTTTGTTATTAGTTATTATGTTTGTTGAAAAAGGATGCGTTCTAATAATATAATTATAATAATTAAAATTGTACAATTTATTTTTTTCAGATTCTTAATTTGATCATCATAATTTTATATAGAACAGGCGATGGTGGTTATTTTCTTGGTATTGGTGGTACATGGAATTTAAATGAGGAAAAAAGTGCTGATGCTGAAATTGTAGCATCTGGTGTATTCGTTGGTTATTTTATTTATACAGCAGTACAATTGATTACATTTACTTTCGGTACAACAAAACATAAAAGGTTTGATTTATATATTTATTTTTTTTAAATATTATTTTGTAATTTCTTTTTTCTTCATTTTTATTACAATATTTATAGAGAACTATCTGATACAATTATGAATTTTGTTGGAACTTTTATGTGGATTGGAGTTGGTGGTACAGCATTACATTATTGGCATGGATATATGTCAGATCATGATTTCTTATATGTAACAACTGAAAGACAAGTTGGTTTAGCAATGGGTTCATTATGTATTATATCAGCTGCAATATATTTACTTGACACAGTTCTAGCATTTGTACATTTTGCAAAAGATCAAAGTGAATAGGTTATAAATAAGTTGTAAAACATATAATTAACATTATTTTGATTTTTCATTTGAAAAATTTAAGAACAAATATGTAGCTATATCAATTATTAATTAAGTAATCATTTTTCTTTATGAAATCAAATAAATTTTTACACAATATTTTTTTTTTTTTTTTAATAACCTCAACAAGGTTTAAGCTAATTTATTTGCATATGAAAGGATAGAGAGCAAAACAAGGGATGATAATATTTTCAAGGCAATAAAACTTAAGCAGACCAGGCATGCTTAACCGAGTAATAAAAAAAGAGCCACAATCCTATATTTTTCATTGAAGTTAAATTTATTGTGTTAAGTTATTGAGTAATACTAGGTTATGTGAAATTGTATACATATTGTGCGAAGTATATTGAATGGCAAGGTGCAATAAGTCCACATGTAGTTAATTCTACATGGGAATTAACTCCACTTTAAGTGGAAATTAACTCCATCAAATCCATGTGGACTTAATACCCACTTGTGTGAGAAATAAAGTTGAGTAATACTAGGTTATGTGAAATTGTATTCATATTGTGCGAAGTATATTGAATGGCAAGGTGCAATAAGTCCACATGTAGTTAATTCTACATGGGAATTAACTCCACTTCAAGTGGAAATTAACTCCATCAAATCCATGTGGACTTAATACCCACTTGTGTGAGAAATAAAGTTGAGTAATACTAGGTTATGTGAAATTGTATTCATATTGTGCGAAGTATATTGAATGGCAAGGTGCAATAAGTCCACATGTAGTTAATTCTACATGGGAATTAACTCCACTTCAAGTGGAAATTAACTCCATCAAATCCATGTGGACTTAATACCCACTTGTGTGAGAAATAATTTCTCAAATTGACTTAAATTATGGGACTGCATAAAATTATCTGAAGAACCGCATTCCACTCATGAACCGCGAGTTAAGCATATATCTTTAGAGAGACAACAACATTTTTTCATAAATGCTAATTGTGTTTGTGGAAGACGAAACGTTTAAATATAAAATTATGAAATCAATTTTTTTACTTACCACTATATTTCCAGAATCTAATACATCTGTAGTACTATCAGCATCGGCAGATTGTAATCGTTTAAGCAATTGCATTGATTTATTAATTGAAGAATTTTTACCTGCTTCACAATTAATTTGATTTAAATGCAACAAATTATCATATTGCTGAAAGTCATTACCGTATAATTGTTTTAATTTCTGAATTTTCTTATCATCTAAACTATAACAACCGTCATTATTTTCAATATTTTCATTTTCTGGATTCTCCCGATCAAAAATCGTATCAACAGCCAAACTTATCGGTTCATTGTTAACAATACCGGTACGACCACGTTTCTCACGACGTACAACATCATTTATAGATTTTTGTGATGATGATGATGGCAATAATTGAATACGATTATTATCATCAGTTTGTAATATACGACGTTCGAGTGTTCGTTGATATTCATTAAACTTATCATAATCAATAAAACTTAAATTCTCATAACTGACCATATTATCAATTTCCTGTAAACTTTGTAACGAAGAACTCCATTTTGGATTTAAACTTTTCCTTCGATTATATTTCTCAATTGAAGCTGATGAATTGCTAAATGTACGTTTTAATGTATTAACAAGTGTTAATGATTTTTTTCGTTGATATTTTTGTTTTAAATCATTTTGTGTAATACTTGACGACGATATCAAATCTAATGGAGTTACTGTTGTTGTTGTTGTTACATTATCAATTGCAGGTTCTGGTGAATTAGATTTTTCTGCTTCTTCACATAATTGTTCGAGTTCTGGTTCAATAGCGCTTCGACGTTTTGATGGCCTTAACAAAATCATACTTCGACTGCGTGTAAATTTATATGGTAATTCTGTCTCATTTGATATTTTGTCACCATTAACTTCATTTTGATTTGTAGTTGTCGTTAAATTTTCTTTACTGCCAGTTAAAACATTAATAAATTTTGAAATTTTACGTGTTAAAAAGAAACTATTCGCTCTTTCCATTTTCTTAATTGGTGGTGAATATTTATTTTCATTACTATTCAATTTCCTTGAATCCATTATTGATGATTCTGGTGGTTTATTCGTTAAAATTAATGATTTCTTCACCATTGATGATAATTCCTCTGGTGATGATTTTTTAATTGATTTGGTTTGGTTTGTTATTTTGGGTTCAGCTGATAAATCTTTTGGATATTTAGAACTTTCATTTTTTGGAAAATTTGTTAGATCAGTTATGGATTCAGTTAAATTTTTACGATTTTTCTTTTTATTTTGATTTACTTTACTAGTAGCTGATGCTGTTATTGATTTATTATTGTTTTTGTTACGATTATTTATTGCAGTTTTATTCATTTTACACTCCTTTTTTTAATTATAATGTGATATTAAATTTTTTTTTTATATAAATTATAATATGTAAAAATATTTACTTAATAGATTAAAAAATAATAATTTGCTATTTAAAAGTTATGTGCACTAAATAAAAAACAAGTTTTGATAAATTCATAATTCCCTTATTTATTTCGGTATATGGATATAGAATTCAAGGTAATTTATTATAAAGCAAATTTAAAATAATGATTTAATCAGTTCAAAATTATCATTATCATATTTTTAATAAATTTCTGATTGAATAAAATAGTTCTTTTTTTTAGTTTTCGACCAAATAGATAAGAATTTATCTATGACAATTAATAAATTTTTATAAAAATAATAATTTAACAGTCCATTTTATTAGCCAATAATATAAATTTATACTTTGATAATTTCGTTGTAAAGTCTATTTGATAATAAAATTCTGTAAACTTTAGTTCAAGAGCCGCAATGCACATAAATTACACGTTTCTTGACTGATCTATAATTTATTTTATAACACTCGCAAGGCACATAAAAAAGTGAAACATGTTAAGAAACGTTATTCATACATAGAATAAATGAATATTTATAATGTGTTTTTGTAACATTCGAATGTTTAAAGCTGCAGTCACATACTTTTTCGACAAGTTAAGTAAAGTAGCCTTTCGATTCGTTAAGTAGACTGGTCACATCGATCGCAATCGCAAGTATCAGTCAAAAATATATTCACAGAAATTTCTTTTCTGTGAATATATTGTTTTCAATTCTTTAATTTAAAGTGAATTTTAATTTTTAATTTTAATTGTAAAAAAACTATTGTATGAAATTATTAAAAACCGAAACTATAAATTTTTTTGACAAAAGTCAAACTATCAAACTCAAAAGTTTGGAAAAGTGGAATCGCAAAAGTAGAAATCAATTCAACTCTTTCGATTCGATTTCAATCGAATCGTACTATGTGACCGACCAATCGATTTTTCATACAAATTATATGAAGACGTCAAAATGGCTACTTTATTTAACTTGTCGTAAGTATGTGACTCCCACTTAAAACTAAATTAACTTAAACTTGTAAAGGGAAAATATATTTAATTTGTTACAAATTGAAGGGTTCTTAATGAGGATCATTTTGTATCGATTCTTACGTCTTTTACATTTCTTAACATTCTTAACTCTCTTTAACTTTCGCGTGTGTTGCTTGCTTTCGAGGGTGTATAACGTATAAATTAAGTATATAAATAGGAAATTTTGCGATTAAGTTGATAAAAATGGTTTAAACTAAATATAATTCACGTTTTATGGAAATAACCGTAGAGATTGTAAAAAATTTAAATATTATCTTTGCTAAATATATTCACAACATCATCAAGACAATATAACTCTTTTGAAGTATCTTTTGTCCTTATTTCGTGCAAAATGATGAATTGATGTATTTAGTCAGACTAATTATCCTTCATTAAAAAAATTGTGGATAGTAGGTTAAATATGAGATTAAAAAAGCTCCTTTCTTTCAAAGTTCAACGAAAAATGCTAATATTAATAATTTATTTCTCTTTATGCCAAATACTTGCTTTTTAAATTGAAACTTGATTATACACCACGTGACGTATATAATAATTTTTAATTTTAATATTTAATAAATACAAAAATTCTCATATCTTATCTAAAAATTATTTTTTTAGTTAGTAAATTAATATTCACTAATTACTATATTTAACGCTTTTTTCATCGAGAAATTTTTATCTATACTAATACTAATTTTTATTAACTTGGCATTTTGAGCCAACGCAACACATAAATTTAATTATTTATAATAAATTAAATATTATTTTTTTTTTTAAATTTTTAGTATTTTATTTAATATAATTTTTTATTAACCATTTTTCATAATAGAATAATTTTATGTCATTATTTACATTTCTTTTATTTACACATTTAAATTTTTTATTATATACGTTTTTTTAAAACATTTATTTAATCAGCAGATAATAAATAACATAATATAATTAACTGAATATAATTTTTATGTATTATAATAATGTAATACTCTATAAATAAATTCATAAACTTGTCATAAGAAACAATATTATAATTAAAATTATTTTTATTATTTTTTTATAAATATATTTTTTATTAATAATTTAAATATAAATTATATACGCAAACTACAAAAAAACTGTAACACCAAACTGATCAAAAAAAATCTGACAACATAAAATTTTTAATTTTATGCAAAATATTTCACGAGTTTAGCTGGCAAACATTGAATTCGTATTTTTTTTATATTAAATTTCACGTTTTTTAACATACCAGATTTTCAATAAAATATTTATTTTTACACTATTAAAATATTAACTTTAACACTATATAAAATTATAGTAATAAACATTTTAATGATTTTATATGAACTTGAAAATATGTTTTATGTTATTACAACAATTTTTTTTAAATATGTATCACGAAACGAAATAGTAGCGCGCGGTTAAAATAATTGATCTATTTTAAAGCGATTGACATTTTAAAACGACAAAAAAAAAAATGATTTTGTTTATAAAGTTTTATATGTTTTGGTTATATTTTGACAGTATGACAGGCAGGTACGAATGACAGTTGAGCTTTTTTAAAGCTTTTTATTTTATATAATTATATTTAGCTATGATAGGATTTTGAATTTTATGTTTTTGGTTAATATGATGTAATGGTACGTATACTGGAAGCTGTATGAATAATATATATAAATAAAAGAGTTTAGAAATACATAGATACAAGTTTATAGAACTTGTAGCTATTTAGTGAAATTTTGTGGAAACTTAATTTTCATAAAAGATTTCTCAAATTTATGCGCGCGCATATTAAAAATATGTTAAAAAAAGCTTTGACGATGGTGTTTTTTCAATGACATAATAATTACGATTGTTTTTTTTAAATAAATTTTGAGCACATACTTTATATTCTAATAAATATATAGATACATTACATATATATATGTTACGTATTATTTTTAATTTGAAGGTTTGTGATAAAAATTATATATACAAAAGTTATTAGGCATTCCATATAAACTATTATGTTGTAGTTGTTAGGAGATAATTAAGCACTTCATTTGCAAGTGTCCAGTACTAGCCAGGGCCAGATATTGCTCTCTTGAATCTAAAATAACCTCATCCATGTTAGAGTTTATGAGAATGTATGATAGGAAAACGCTACTTGAAGACCTGGGGTAGACTGTCTGGAATTCACTACTAGAACCAACCAAAAAAAAACAAATTTAAATAATTTTATAATATGTTTTGTTTTGTAAAAGGCTATTTTATTTTAATAATTTTGCAATTTATTCTCAAAATCGTTAATAAAAAACTTTCTTATTGATTTGTATAGCCACAAATAAGTCATAATTGAAAACTATAACCAAAAACTAACAACTGGCAAATTAAATAGATATATATTCATATTCGTAGTTCATTCAGACTCACAATTTAGCTTTTCACAAACTTCTTTTTGATTGTATATTAGGAACAGAGGCCAACAGTTCTCTATTTAATAGATATTTACTGTATAATCATTTACATATTAACAATTTTTCAAAAATTACACACAAATTAATCAATATCAAATATAGTCGTTTTACATACATACTTATACTTCAAATATAATCCATAATAAATACCAGTGAATTTAAATTTCAAAATTCATAAACGATTTACAAAATTCAAAAGTCCAACAGCATAGATTATTATGTTATGTACTATACATAACGAAAATACACATAAACATAAAAATATTTAAAATTAATTTTTAACAAACTATTTGACTGATAAATATTTGTTGTTAAGTTTTAATTAAACTAATATTTCCAGCACAATAATTTCAATTTAAAGTAATTTGTTTTGTGCGTATAATATTTATATTAAACAGAATTATATTTTTAAAAAGCATTGATTTGAAATGAAAGCATAAATTATTATTATATTATTTAAATACAGCTTCGATGGTCGACTTGCATTAGCATTAAACAGTACCAGATGAACTAAAAGAAAATAAACTAATCCTCGAAAAAAGATGCTATAGACAGCAAGACAACAAAATTTCCAATGCCTTAAACAACGGTCAACTTTTAAGTATCTGATCCCATATAATTTTTTTTTGATAGTTCATAAACTGACGGCGATCAAGAGACTAACCAGTCTTCTAACAGCCTAACAGCTACATAAATTATAATTAAACAACGTAAAAATTACAATCAACAAAAAAAAAACATTGCATAACTTTAGGTATTTTTGAGCTTATGTACAATTTATTAATTATTAACGTATAATCTACGAATTATATATCAAAAAAATATATGGTAATATTATTGTACGGTTTTGCACTCCAAATTCAACCTTTTGCAAATCAATTCCAATGATTGGAATTGATTTGCAAAAGGTTTTGCAAATCAATTTAGATGATTTTTTAATATTTTAAGAATATGAAGACGCAACAGAAGATGACAAATATTTTATTTTTTTAATATAGGTACCAACTGAAATTTTGAAGAATGTGTAATGTATAATGAACAATAAACTTGGGCACCACACAATGTGCGATATGAAGTTTGCTATTATAGAAACAAAGTATCAAAATTATATTAATCCTTTAATAAGGTACAATACAACTTATTAAAGTTTGGTTTCCGTTTAATATATGATTAATAAAAACAAAATCAAAAAATAGTTAATTCAACTTCAAATATATTCGAAATTTATGTTTTTTATTTCAACAAAAATTGAATATTTGTCCTGGAAACAAACTTTAATTTAATTTTTTAGTTTTCTAACCGCGGTTGTTTAATTAAAGCTGCTTTACAATATGTAAATTCTGGATATCCACACCATTCTTCACGTTCATCCCAGTACATACCATTTGGACATGTCGTCAATGCTGGCATACCAGCAATACAAATATAATATTTTGTACAATCAGTTGGATGTGGTAAGAATTTTTGTTGTTTAGATGGACATTCTGGTAACTTTTCCACTATAATAGTAGATTGTTTTTCAGTTGTATGAATTTCTGGTGCTTGTACGTCTAAAGTTGTCCGACGATTTATTGTTGTTGGTGCTGGAGTTGGTGGTTTATGTATTTTTGTTGTTGATGTACTTTTACGCTTTTTAGTTGTCGATTTATTAACAATTTGATCATAATAATAACATTTAAAATTTTGTCGTAATTCACATTGTTCGTTTTCATAATTCCAATTAGTACCGTAGCCACATTGATGCAAATATAAAATATGATTTGAACAAATAAAATATTTCTCGCATTTAGCTGGATGTGGTAGAAAATATAAACCATTATGATAGCATTGTACATTTAATGGATTATATTTATCCAATGGATTTATTGAATTTCCTTTGTCATCTTTAGCACCAGTTGTTGAATTTGATGGTTTTTCTGTAGGCGTTGTTGTTACACAATTTATTTCAGTTGTAATTTCTGGATTTGGTGATGATGTTTTTGGCAAATCGGGTTTAATAGTTGTTTTAACTGATGGTATTAATTTCGTTGTTGGTAATTTTATTGTATCAGAAGAATTCCAATGTGGTGGATACTTAAGTATTTACAAAATGACACAAACAAAAAAGAGTATTTAGAGAAAAAGAAATTTTTTTTAGAAGAAATAAATTTATATACCTCGCCAAGTTTACAATGTGCATCTTCTTTCCAATTACAAACTTTATAACGTCGATCATAATGCAGATCATCTTCACATGTTACAATATCTGGATAACCATTATTACAAACAAAATATGAAGAACATAGCTCTGGATGAGGTATTTGAGTACCCTGTTTTAGTCCAGTACATATCTAATCAATTTTGGTTATATACAATAGAAATTCAATATAATTTTTATTTTTCAAATTTGGAATATATCAATATCTATACCCAAAATTCAGCTGGTTTATTAATTGTAATCTGCATAGATTTAACTATTACAACAGAAAATAAAAGTAATAAAAGAACTAATAATCTTTCCATAATGTTACAATAAATACTAATTATTTTTTCGGTTTACTCTTGAAAATGTTAGAATATAACTAAGGAAATATTTCATATAAGTATTCTTTTTTATACATAATATTTGTTTGCGAATGAACATATAAAATTGTTTTTGGTATTATATTTTGATAATTTTTTTTCTTCAAAATTAGCCGCAAAATTAAATATAATGTTAAGAGATAAAATCAAAGCAAAAAAAAAAACATACCGCATAAATTAGTTAATTGAATCTCTTCGAAAATACATTACTATGTATATTTCATGTAATACTAAATTATTTTATGATTACACGTGTTTTTTACTTTCACAAATAATATTCAAGTGTAAGTGAAAAATCTGATAAAGTATTTAGGAGTAAAATTGTCGTAAAAACTTAAAAATAAAAAACTAGCTATTAAAATTATTTACACATTTGCTTTATATCATACATTGCTGAATCATTCCATGGCAGATAAAACCTGATCCGGTTTTAAAAACGCTTAAACAGTAGACAGGTTTTGTAATTATATATTTGGTATATATATTTTTAATAAGGACAGTATTTAACTATATTTAATATTTAAAGCTATCAAAAATATAGAGTTTGTATACTTATTTAAATTTGTTTAACCGTCGTGGGTTACAAGTTACAAGTTACAAGATAAGAAAATGTATATGTACTAGATTTTGTCATTATTTCTTGTGTTCTATCAAACAAAGTAATTATCCTTAACAAAATAAAAGTTAATATTAGTTTTATAGTTTTGAGAAATTTCGGGCAATTCATTTTATACTTAGACGAAGAAATTTTCAATAAGAACCCATAATCAAGCAATAATTCTTTTTAATTATTATTAATAAATTGCGATATTAAATACAATATTTTATCTAATTTTTATTTTATTTAGTTTTTAATTCAATAAGTTTAATAAAATGAAAATGTTTCTGTATTGTTTAAAAAAGATTATATAATATATAAAATATGTTTCAATTAATAATTATCAATTTCATACATTTTTAAATTGACGCACAAACAAAATCTTCTTCTTTTACAATACAATGTTCACCATCAATATCAAATACTAAATTTTCTCCACATTTCTGTTTTCCACCATTAATATTTCCATTAAGACAGTTATAGTACTCTACGCATTCAGTACCTGGTGCTACTACAAATCCTTTTTGTTTATCTTCACAGCGATTTGCACATTTCTCTTCTGGTACTTTTATTGACCATTCGCATACTTCATTTTCTTCATCAAACCATTGACCTAAAATACATTTACCATTCGATACAGCTTCGTCTTTTACACATCTATACCACCCGGCACAAGTTTTTGGATCTTTAACAAATTTACCATCTGGTTTACCCTTGCATGATGGTTTCACATCATCTTCATCAATTTCACATTCAACTTCATCTTTTTTATCGCATGTTGCTGTTTTTAAATTAAAATAAGCATTTTCGGCACAATTAAATGTTTCAGATTTTCCGCCAAGACAACGATAATATTTAGCACAACTTTTTGAATCACGTACATACACATTATTTGGTATATTCTCACAAACATTAGATGGTGTTGTTTCTGAACCATCATCTGAACATGGGAAATCTTTTGGATAAACACATTGACGTGATTCTGGATTGAAATTTAATCCTTCTGGACATTCATCTTCAATAGCTTCACCATTTTTACAATAATAATAAGCAGCACATGAAGCCGGATTATTAACGAAACATTCATTTTCTACATTATCACATTGTCCTTTACATGGATCAGTTAATTCTTCTATTTTACAGTCAACTTCTGATTGATAATGACATCCACCACTGATTTTATCAAACCACAAATCACCAGGACAGTTTCCAGATTTTGCTGTACCATCAATACATTTAAAATATGCACTGCAGCTTGATGGATCATTTATGTATACACCATCCTGAACATGTTGACATGGATTTGTTGTTTTGGTTAAAACAGTTGAGATGAAAATTGTAGACAACAAAAAAAATGTTACAGAATAAAAACCTGAAAAATTATTCGCAATTTTGTTATTAAAATTAACCAACTGATAAACTTAAGTAATTAGGTTCAAAATTAAATCAATTAAGTTCAGATCAGATTTTACTAAATTTTTAAAAGATTTTTGTATTTTCGGATAACCTTAAATTATTTGTGGATTGTCTATGATTTGTGGATGGCTTTAGCAACGACATTAATATAAATTTTGTTTAACATATAACTGAAATAATATTTCAATAACTTGGAAGAAAATAACGAAAATTATCGCATTTTAGAACTATTATGGACTTTGCACATGATACGCGAACTGTGAATTGCGAATATTCGGAATTCCTGATATTTCTTTCACATGAAACTCGAACTGCGAATTGTGTATTGTGAATATTCCATACAAAAACAAATTTGAGGTTAAAAACGAGCGAATTTTTTATTCGCAAAAATGTGGATTGCGAGTGGATCGCGAATAATGATTGACAGTTCGCAACTAGATATTTCATTTCGCAGAAAAAATAAATAAAATAGTTTATTTTTATAAATTTCATAAAATAATTAAAAAAAATTTGATAACATTATGTGTATTAATTAATTTTAAGCATTTTATTTAAGAAATTTATTTAAAAAAAATTAATTAAACAGGGAATAATTGATTTGTTCGCAATTCGCAGTTCGCGTATCATGTGCAAAGTCCTTCAATGACAAACAGATTTAATACACATCCTTTTATATAATGCAATCATTTATTACATATAAATTTTCAGATAGACAAACTCAAGTATTTTATCTTCCTATCACTTTTACAAATAAATAATGTATTATATCTTCATATTTTACAAATAAATAATTATGCTTCATGCTTTATGCTTAATTATACATAATTAATTTTTTATTTATATTCAACACACCTTTCATTTTATATTTTATTATTTATAATAATAATATTCGTTATTTTGTTTATTATACAGTAACCTTTTAAAACACTGTTCGAAATAAAACTACAAAGATTTCATAGTTTTCGAATCTTTATAAATGCTTCTCTGGTGGCAAATTAATTAAAATGTTATCAAAAAATAAAAAATAACAAAATTTTTATTACATTATTATGGATTATCAATCACAAAACAATTAAAAATGTTTTTTTTTTATCAATAAACCCAAAAAAATACAAAAATGTTAATAAATATAAAATATCTATGAAAATTATGTAGTAATTAAAAAAATATGTTCACAAAAATTGTGTAGCACCTCCGGTTTTGATCTTTATCTTTTCATTTGAATTTTATTGTTTTTGTTACAGTGTCACATTTCTAGTTATTATTGTGCCTATCGTCCATTAAAAATTTATTTCACTACTTTTTTGAAATAAAATTGTCGATGCCAAAAATGAAATCGATAACTTAAATCAAATGAGATAGAATTGCTAATTGTCATATTAATACTGTTTTTAATACCATTATTTTCTACACGATTTTGAAAGTAAAATCAATTCCGTGTAATTTTGATTAAATACGGGTAAATAGAATAACGTTTTGCTTTTTTTAAAGACTGTTAACATTATGTTTCATGGGTTTTTTCAACACTTTTCTATTGTTTCATGGGTTTTTTCAAGACTTTTCTTCAAGATTTTTTTTTTATCCACAACAGCCTGAAACGTACCTACCGTGTAAAAACAGAATTGCATATTATATAACACTTATCAATTCTGTCTAATTAATACGCAGCTGTAACATATAAATTTGGAAATTATTGTTAATAAATTAAAGTTTCTCAGGCAATCCTTGTAAAAATTCAAATTAAAATAAAACCACTCTGTATAAAATCAATTAGGAAATTGTTTTTCAATAATTAATTATTTATTAAATACGAAAAATAAATTATTAATAATTACAATTCTATGTTACTAGGTTTTTAATTTTCGAATATTTTTCAACCGAATCATTAATTATTGTTTCATGTTTGTTTAATTTGAGTTTTTTTTTTATTTTTTAAATTAATTAAATTTCAATTAGTTAATTATACATTAAATAATTAAAATGTTAGGATCATCATATAAAAATATTTAAATAAAATGTTCTTATAGTTAATTCTGAGAGAAAAATTAAATTTTTTATACCAAGCGATCTGGTTTTATGTTGTATACAGTATAACTAGCCTAAAGCTAGTGGTAACGTGTTAATGGTAACCAAAATTAGGGAATTTTGAGAAATTGCAAGAAATGAAGCTTAAGGAAGGTAAAAGCAGCACTGCAAACCAATTTGTATTTTTAACTTTGTTTGATTTAAGGTTTTTCTGACCGATAAGATTTGGTTTCGGTTTTATAAAATTTTAAATCATGATTTTGGTTTTACAAATTTTTTTTAGGTTTTGATTCACTTGGTAACGACAAAGTGAAGATTATCACATTATTGGCCTACAGTTTTGGTAATTTTAATCTAAATAATTAAATTAATATTTAAATGATGACAAGAATAAAACTGTCGTAAATTATTTTAGGTATATGTGATGGAAAATAGTTGTTTAACCCGATAATAACTTTCTTTTGTAAAAGATATATAGATATAAAACATATTATGTACTAATTTAGGCTATTACATTATTGATCCACAATCAATATGAAATAGGAAACATATATCTCCTTATTAAGAAATGTCAAAATTACTAATATATTATTTATTTATTTATTTTAACCAAGCAAGTACATTACATTATATTAAATATTCCTTGTAGATTTTATAAATAAATTTACAAAAATTTTTATCAATTTGATAAGATTTTAAAAAATTTAACAATCAACTAATTGTAATCAATTCATATCTAAACTTTTCCACAAAATAAAAACAAATAATTATTATATTTAAACAAACAAGTAATCAACTTGTAATTGAAGAAGTATAATTTAATGAATTTCAAATAGTATTTGGATTATTAAACTAATGAATAATAAATTATTTTGTTCATTTGTTATTATCAATTATTATTCATTTAGTTTGTAGTTGAATAGGGATTACTTCTTGTTATCAGAATTTGATTATATAGAGTACAGTACAAGTGACGTAAGTAATTAAATAATAGTAAAGTTTATTGTACATTTACGTATGATATTGCTAATAATTAATAATTTATAAATTATTTAAAACAAAATTTTTATTATTTTATTTTAATATCAAGAACTATAAACCATTTTGAATTATTAATTGAAAATAATTAAATTTAAATTTTGTATAAAATCAAACTTTTACCTTAGCTATTGGGTGCATTTTGTATGTGGATGAGATATTAATATTCGTAGTGGTACAAATGATTAACTATTATTTAAACTTGCTTTTTAAAATTACATAGTATAGATAATGATATCAAAAAATTTGTATTACATATTAAGTTTTACTGATAAAAATTAATTATTTAATTTACAAATATAAAGTAATTAATTTCGAGTTGAGTATAGTTACCAACAGCTTATTAGCCATCAGTTATACTGGATCACCATTTGCTGTAGTTGATACATATTTGCTATAGTAATTATTATAAATTAATGCTGGTTACTATGAAGGAAAATATAGTTTTTCTTTGTATTGTTAATATTGTCTAAATATCATTAAATGTTACATTTTCGACATATTGTCAAAATTTTATCATCACTTTTTATTTCCTAATTTCAAATGTGCTGCCAAAACAATCCAGAATTTATTAATAAGCTAGTGTCATAATGATAGCTCATCATAAATGTTCTTTAGTATGACAAAATTAAATACATATAATTAAATAATTAAATTCTTAATTTTCAAATAAATATATATATACATTAGAAAGCCAAAAACATTATAAACAATGCCCCATTAAATTTAATATTAAAATACTAAATAATTTGTTAATCTTTTTCTGATTATTTTAGCTTAAAAAATAATTTGTAGCATTAAATTTTGAAAATATCTATTACTATAATTTTTGGATAACAACAACTCAAAATTTGAAGTTCTAAAAAAAAGGATCAATACAATTTATGAGCGATATCATTGATTGTTATTGGTTATCTTCAATTGTTTGATATCTGTGAATGAATATATTTATAGCCTCTCTACTAATATTCAACTCCAAAATTTAATTTATAACTATAAATTTATTAAATTATTACATACCGATTATTTGAAATTAATATTATATTAATCATCTTTGATATACAATACTTTAATTTCAGTTTAAATTATTTAATATCCGTGAGGTATTTGTTGTTATAATAATAAAAAGTAATTGTAAAACCGGATGTTATTTTAGTAATTAAAAACTTAATTAAGAATTTTAATCTTAACAAGAAATTGTATAGATTAAAAGTACAAAAGTTTATATTATATTTGATCAAAGATAATAACGAACCAACAATTATAATTTAATTTAAATCTGTGTTTCTAGACATATCTAATTATGATCATTTTTTATTATTAATATTATTTGAAAATATTATGTGGAATAATTATTCTTATCGTTAATATTGATTAATGTACTTGAGCAAAAATTTAAAAATAATAGCCCCATTATAATAAAGTTTGCTTTTGTCACTTTATCATATAGGAATTAACTAAAACCGTATCAAACCTCAATCTCAAATTCTAAAAAAAATCATCAGCATTTTAATATTTACTGATCTTAATATTTTCTTAAATATGTTTATATACTGTAGATATTGATGTGGCTAGTGGCTCTTAGTTGGATCAGCTTTAAATGAGTACCAGTAATTAATAAAAAAAATACAAAATTAATTTTGATTTTACGATTATAGAAAAAATACTAATGGTTAAGGCGATTTGCTGACATCAAAATTGTCTTACAATTTCAAACCAATAGCGTCTTCCAATTCGCTATAAAGAAACTTATGGTTCGAAAACATTCGGCTCATATTTATAATGAAATTTTAATATAAACTAACCTCATACATATATGAACCAGTACATTATCTAAAATTTGTTAAGTAATACATTCATTAAATATTAATAATAATATAGTGCCATTGCTTACTTAGAACATACCAAGTTTTCTTGATCTCTTCTTTGTATTTTTGTTTGACCAATATTTGCAGTCACATTATAATCACACGATTTACAAGATAATAGGCCATTTAAAACTTATTATTTTCTCTGCTGAAAGGATTAGTCGACGTTGTTATACGCTATCCTAATTTATTAAAAATTCTGAAGCACCCACTCTCTATATTTAAAATAATAAATAAAATTTATTATCTTAAGTATAAAACTTTATCATTGATAATATTCCGACTAAATTTTCATTAATACTTTTTTAATTTTTAAAAATTTCAATATAAACTGACCAGAACATTTGTCGAATCATCACTTCTGTCGAATCATTCAGTAAGGTTTCGCAAATTATTAATTGCATAATTATAGTAAAATTGAAAGAAAAAAAATAAGTTCAAACGTAATATTAACCAAATATAGAATGTTAAGTAAGTGTTTTTTATAAAATTACATACGTTAAACTGTGGTCACATAAGAAAATTATAATTTATGTGTTTAATTATAATTTCTGTGTTTATTTTTTCTCATAGAGTTTTTATTACTTTTTGTGATACTTACACCTGGTGCTTTGAGTTCAAGTTACGATAATTGTGCTGGAAAGCCAACTGGTTATCGATTGCAAGATCCTGAAGATTGCCATGGTTATTTATTGTGTCATGGCGATAAAATATACACACAATTATGTCCTTATGGAATGAAATTTGATGATATTAGTAAACGTTGCATAGCAGGAAAATGTCCACCATGCAATTGTTTACCGACACCAACTGATGAACCATTAACAACCACAACTGAAATGCCTATAACAACTAGTGAAGAACCAACAACGGAAGAACCAATATCAACAACTGAGGCACCAATATCAACAACTGAAGCACCAATATCAACAACTGAAGCACCAACAACAACGGAAGAACCGACAACAACAACTGAAGAACCAACAACGGAAGAACCAATATCAACAACGGAAGAACCAGTATCAACAACTGAAGAACCAATATCAACAACTGAAGCACCAATATCAACAACTGAAGCACCAACAACTACAACTGAAGAAGCAACAACAACACCTGAAAACCCAACAACGGAAGAACCAGTATCAACAACTGAAGCACCAATATCAACAACTGAAGCACCAATATCAACAACTGAAGCACCAATATCAACAACTGAAGCACCAACAACAACGGAAGAACCTACAACAACAACTGAAGAACCAACAACGGAAGAACCAATATCAACAACGGAAGACCCAGTATCAACAACTGAAGAACCAATATCAACAACTGAAGCACCAATATCAACAACTGAAGCACCAACAACTACAACTGAAGAAGCAACAACAACACCTGAAAACCCAACAACGGAAGAACCAGTATCAACAACTGAAGCACCAACAACGGAAGAACCAATATCAACAACGGAAGAACCAGTATCAACAACTGAAGCACCAACATCAACAACTGAAGCACCAACAACTACAACTGAAGAAGCAACAACAACACCTGAAAACCCAACAACGGAAGAACCAATATCAACAACTGAAGCACCAATATCAACAACTGAAGCCCCAATATCAACAACTGAAGCACCAACAACAACGGAAGAACCGACAACAACAACTGAAGAACCAACAACGGAAGAACCAATATCAACAACGGAAGAACCAATATCAACAACTGAAGCACCAATATCAACAACTGAAGCACCAATATCAACAACTGAAGCTCCAATATCAACAACTGAAGCACCAATATCAACAACTGAAGCTCCAATATCAACGACTGAAGCACCAACAACAACTGAAGAATCAACCACTGTAACTGAACTACCAATAACAACTGAAGAAACAACAACTGAAGTACCAACAACTGAAGCATCAACAACTCCTGAAATCACAACTGAAGAACCTATTATAACAACTACCCAAAATCCAAACCCAGTTAATTGTAAAAATTATCCACACGGTGCATTTGTATCTGATCCTTATCACTGTAACAAATATTGGGTTTGTATGCACCAAGTGGCTATTGAACATTATTGCCAACCTAAACTATGGTTTAACGATAAATATTATGTTTGTGATTATCCACAAAATGTTGATTGTCCAGCAGGCATTGATTAAAAAAGAATATTAATTAAATTAAATTAAAAAAAATTTGTATAGCTAATAAAATTTTTATTTATATTGTTTGTGAATAATCGTCACAAATAAATTTTATAAGTTTCTAATAAAATATTTATATTATTTATTATAATTTTAAAATAATATTCATTGTTAATATAGATACATGGATACATCATTCATCATACCTTTATAAATAAGAATGGAAAAGAAACATTGAAAAACTTATTATAAGTTACTAATTATTAGAAATAATATATTTTTGAAATTTTATCTTCAAAAAATTAGAAAATATTTATCTGATTTATAATCAAATTTATAAATAATTCTTCAAATAAATTAGTAATTGTATAAATTCATTCATTCATTCCCATCATAAATATTAGCTCTAAATTCTTAATGTTTATCTGCTATCAAATTCTAAACTTTTAATATTAATGGTATTAAAGATTAGGCATTTTTAGTTTCATAAATATTTATATATTTTTGTAGCAATATATGGTCAAAAACTGAGCTCAAAATAAAAATTTATGTTATAGCTATAGGAAATTGAATAAAGTAAATAAGTTTAATAAAATTTTGTAAAAGCATATTTTTGTAACAATTATAAAAAGTGCAATAATTCCAGTATTATATAAATTATACTATGCATCTTGTTTCATTCGTCGTTATTCAATTTATGAATGTAATTCTAATTCAAGAATTCAAAATATTAAAATAGCAATGGATCAGGACACATTACAAGAATTATAGACAATACTATAACGTCAAATTAGATTTCAAATATAGCAAAAGTAGAGAAGTTTAAGCTAATAATCAATAAAGCAATATTGCATAAAAGAAAAGTGACGAATGTATCAAAAACCAAGCTAACTCCAAAAAACAACACTGGAATTAATATGGGCGAAACTGTCGGTGGAGATTGTGACTAGGAACGCTGGCAGTCTCTGTACAAAAAAAAAAACTTTTTTAATCACATCTATCTACATGGCTCATGACAGAAACCTGTGACAAAAGAAATAATTTTCAAAAGAGACTTTCTATGATATTATACAGCCTATTTTAAAATTGCTGTCGCTAAAAAGATTTAATTATTTTAAATAATTCTATAAAATATATAATAAACAAATATTAATTACTGCTTTATAAATTATGTTAACGATATATGCGGTTTACGAGTAAAAACCAGAGCGCAGAAGACTAATTGCAAAAGCAAGATTACTGCAGGGCAGGTCCACAATTGGAAGTCGGCCTCATTAAAATAACAAAAAATAGTATATATATATATTTCATAAAATTAAAAAGAACAATAAATTAATAACAAATCTCAATTTAATTAATATTTCTTATTTTTTAAATCAGAATAACATATAGCTGTAGATTTTCTTTTACACTTTCTATCATTCATATCCCAATAATCAAATAAACCACATTGTTGTACCATTCTAATTCCATTCTGACAATACAAGAAATATTGACATTTTTCTGGATGTGGTAAAAAGAAATGTCCAAATGGCGGACATTTAGGATATGGATATGAATTAATCTACAAACAATAAATATATTATAATATTATAATTTTTGTGATAAAAATAAATGTTACATTGCATTCAGCTATTTCTGATGGTGTACATTTTTTCATTTTATCATTCCAATGAAATCCTAACCAACATTGAAATGGTAATGGTTTTGCATGATAACACATAAAATATTTTGTACAATCAGTTGGACTTTTAATAAACAGTACTTGTTCTGAATCCATACTAGGACATATTATAATTTTTGAATCTTTTGTTGTAGAAGTTCCAATTGGATTAGTAGTAGTAGTTACTTCTACAACTTCTTCTGTTATAGAAGTTCGAATTGGATTAGTAGTAGTAGTAGTAGTTAATGGCGAAATTACTGTTGTTGGTGTAGTTTTTTTCGTAATAATATCGGTTACCACAATAGTGCTTGTAACAAGATCATTTATTCTTGTGCTTTTATTATTATATTTTTTACATTTTTCACTAAAATAATTCGAATCACATTTTTATGTTGTCGGATTAAAATTCACATCATTTTCACAATTAAACATCATTGCATGTATTTCATCATTATTATTTCTACATTCTAAATAAACATTACATGTTTCTGGATGTGGTAAACGATAACCAGTTTGCATATCACTACATAATTCATCAACGCTTTCAATTGCTATTATTAAATATGATCGACATATTAATATTAATAACAAATTAATGTTAGCTAAAATTTAAATATATTCATATTATTTTAAAGAAATATTCAATTATAGTTTCAACAAGAAATTATAAAAAATTACCACTATTTAACATTTTATTTTTTTCGTCTAGTATTTTATTCTTTTAAAACTTCCTGAATGCTAAGAAAGTTTTTAAAGTACTGAGTTAATTAATAAAAACTTGTTGCTTTTTATTTCAGCATTTTAATATTTACTGATCTTAATATTTTCTTAAATATGTTTGTATACTGTAGATATTGATGTAAATAGTGGCTCTTAGTTGAATCAGCTTTAAATGAGTATCAGTAATTAATAAAAAATTACAATATTAATTTTGATTTTACGATTATAGGAAAAATACTAATGGTTAAGGCGATTTGCTGACACCAAAATTGTCTTACAATTTCAAACCAATAGCGTCTTCCAATTCGCTATAAAGAAACTTATGGTTCGAAAACATTCGGCTCATATTTATAATGAAATTTTAATATAAACTAACCTCATACATATATGAACCAGTACATTATCTAAAATTTGTTAAGTAATACATTCATTAAATATTAATAATAATATAGTGCCATTGCTTACTTAGAACATACCAAGTTTTCTTGATCTCTTCTTTGTATTTTTGTTTGACCAATATTTGCAGTCACATTATAATCACACGATTTACAAGATAATAGGCCATTTAAAACTTATTATTTTCTCTGCTGAAAGGATTAGTCGACGTTGTTATACGCTATCCTAATTTATTAAAACTTCTGAAGCACCCACTCTTTATATTTAAAATAATAAATAAAATTTATTATCTTAAGTATAAAACTTTATCATTGATAATATTCCGACTAAATTTTTATTAATACTTTTTTAATTTTTAAAAATTTCAATATAAACTGACCAGCACTTCTGTCGAATCATCACTTCTGTGGAATCATTCCGTAAGGTTTCGCAAATTATTAATTGCATAATAATTATAGTAAAATTGAAAGTAAAAAAAAAAGTTCAAACGTAATACATATTAGATAAATATAGAATGTTAAGTAAGTGTTTTTTGTAAAATTATATACGTTAAACTGTGGTCACATAAGAAAATTATAATTTATGTGTTTAATTATAATTTATGTGTTTATTTTTTCTCATAGAGTTTTTTTTACTTTTTGTGATACTTACACCTGGTGCTTTGAGTTCAAGTTACCATAAATGTGCTGGAAAGCCAACTGGTTATCGATTGCAAGATCCTGAAGATTGCCACGGTTATTTATTGTGTCATGGCAATAAAATATACATCAAACAATTATGTCCTTATGGAATGAAATTTGATGATATTAGTAAACGTTGCATAGCAGGAAAATGTCCACCATGCAATTGTTTACCGACACCAACTGATGAACCATTAACAACCACAACTGAAATGCCTATAACAACTAGTGACGAACCAACAACGGAAGAACCAATATCAACAACTGAAGCACCAACAACAACGGAAGAACCGACAACAACAACTGAAGCACTAACAACGGAAGAACCAATATCAACAACTGAAGCACCAATATCAACAACTGAAGCACCAACAACTGAAACACAAACAACTACAACTGAAGAAGCAACAACAACACCTGAAGCACCAACAACAACGGAAGAACCGACAACAACAACTGAAGCACCAACAACGGAAGAACCAATATCAACAACTGAAGCACCAATATCAACAACTGAAGCACCAACAACTGAAACACAAACAACTACAACTGAAGAAGCAACAACGGAAGAACCAATATTAACAACTGAAGCACCAACATCAACAACTGAAGCACCAATATCAACAACTGAAGCAGCAATATCAACAACTGAAGTACCAATATCAACAACGGAATCACCAATATCGACAACTGAAGCACCAACAACTGAAGAAGCAACAGCAACACCTGAAGCACCAACAACAACGGAAGAACCGACAATAACAACTGAAGCACCAACAACTGAAACACAAACCACTACAACTGAAGAAGCAACAACAACACCTGAAGCACCAACAACCGAAGAACCAACAACTGAGGCACAAACAACTACAACTGAAGGACCAACAACGGAAGAACCAACAACAACAACTGCAGAACCAACAACGGAAGAACCACCAACAACAACTGAACCACAGACAACTACAACTGAAGCACCAACAACTGAAACACAAACAACTACAACTGAAGCACAAACAACTACAACTGAACCACCACCAACAACTGAAGAATCAACTACGGAAAAACCCACAACTCAAGCACAAACAACCACTGAAGCTCCAACAACTATAACTGAGCCACCAACAACAACTGAAGAACAAACAACTGTAACTGAACTACCAATAACAACTGAAGCACCAACAACAAGTGAAGAACCAACAACTACAACTGAACCTTTAACAACAACTGAAGTACCAACAACTGAAGTATCAACAACTCCTGAAATCACAACTGAAGAACCTATTATAACAACTACCCAAAATCCAAACCCAGTTAATTGTAAAAATTATCCACATGGTGCATTTGTATCTGATCCTTATCACTGTAACAAATATTGGGTTTGTATGCACCAAGTGGCTATTAAACATTATTGCCCACCTAAACTATGGTTTAACGATATATATAATGTTTGTGATTATCCACAAAATGTTGATTGTCCAGCAGGCATTGATTAAAAAAGAATATTAATTAAATTAAATTAAAAAAAAATTGTATAGCTAATAAAACTTTATTTATATTGTTTGTGAATAATCGTCACAAATAAATTTTATAAGTTTCTAATAAAATATTTATATTATTTATTATAATTTTAAAATAATATTCATTGTTAGTATTAGAAGATACATCATTCATCATACCTTTATAAATAAGAATGGAAAAGAAACATTGAAAAACTTATTATATGTTACTAATTATTAGAAATAATAAATTTTTGAAATCTTATCTTCTAAAAATTAGAAAATATTTATATGATTTATAACCAAATTTATAAATAATTCTTCAAATAAATTAGTAATTGTATAAATTCATTCATTCATTCCCATCATAAATATTAGCTCTAAATTCTTAATGTTTATCTGCTATCAAATTCTAAACTTTTAATATTAATGGTATTAAAGATTAGGCATTTTTAGTTTCATAAATATTTATATATTTTTGTAGCAATATATGGTCAAAAACTGAGCTCAAAATAAAAATTTATGTTATAGCTATAGGAAATTGAATAAAGTAAATAAGTTTAATAAAATTTTGTAAAAGCATATTTTTGTAACAATTATAAAAAGTGCAATAATTCCAGTATTATATAAATTATACTATGCATCTTGTTTCATTCGTCGTTATTCAATTTATGAATGTAATTCTAATTCAAGAATTCAAAATATTAAAATAGCAATGGATCAGGACACATTACAAGAATTATAGACAATACTATAACGTCAAATTAGATTTCAAATATAGCAAAAGTAGAGAAGTTTAAGCTAATAATCAATAAAGCAATATTGCATAAAAGAAAAGTGACGAATGTATCAAAAACCAAGCTAACTCCAAAAAACAACACTGGAATTAATATGGGCGAAACTGTCGGTGGAGATTGTGACTAGGAACGCTGGCAGTCTCTGTACAAAAAAAAAACTTTTTTAATCACATCTATCTACATGGCTCATGACAGAAACCTGTGACAAAAGAAATAATTTTCAAAAGAGACTTTCTATGATATTATACAGCCTATTTTAAAATTGCTGTCGCTAAAAAGATTTAATTATTTTAAATAATTCTATAAAATATATAATAAACAAATATTAATTACTGCTTTATAAATTATGTTAACGATATATGCGGTTTACGAGTAAAAACCAGAGCGCAGAAGACTAATTGCAAAAGCAAGATTACTGCAGGGCAGGTCCACAATTGGAAGTCGGCCTCATTAAAATAACAAAAAATAGTATATTATATTTCATAAAATTAAAAAGAACAATAAATTAATAACAAATCTCAATTTAATTAATATTTCTTATTTTTTAAATCAGAATAACATATAGCTGTAGATTTTCTTTTACACTTTCTATCATTCATATCCCAATAATCAAATAAACCACATTGTTGTACCATTCTAATTCCATTCTGACAATACAAGAAATATTGACATTTTTCTGGATGTGGTAAAAAGAAATGTCCAAATGGCGGACATTTAGGATATGGATATGAATTAATCTACAAACAATAAATATATTATAATATTATAATTTTTGTGATAAAAATAAATGTTACATTGCATTCAGCTATTTCTGATGGTGTACATTTTTTCATTTTATCATTCCAATGAAATCCTAACCAACATTGAAATGGTAATGGTTTTGCATGATAACACATAAAATATTTTGTACAATCAGTTGGACTTTTAATAAACAGTACTTGTTCTGAATCCATACTAGGACATATTATAATTTTTGAATCTTTTGTTGTAGAAGTTCCAATTGGATTAGTAGTAGTAGTTACTTCTACAACTTCTTCTGTTATAGAAGTTCGAATTGGATTAGTAGTAGTAGTAGTAGTTAATGGCGAAATTACTGTTGTTGGTGTAGTTTTTTTCGTAATAATATCGGTTACCACAATAGTGCTTGTAACAAGATCATTTATTCTTGTGCTTTTATTATTATATTTTTTACATTTTTCACTAAAATAATTCGAATCACATTTTAATGTTGTCGGATTAAAATTCACATCATTTTCACAATTAAACATCATTGCATGTATTTCATCATTATTATTTCTACATTCTAAATAAACATTACATGTTTCTGGATGTGGTAAACGATAACCAGTTTGCATATCACTACATAATTCATCAACGCTTTCAATTGCTATTATTAAATATGATCGACATATTAATATTAATAACAAATTAATGTTAGCTAAAATTTAAATATATTCATATTATTTTAAAGAAATATTCAATTATAGTTTCAACAAGAAATTATAAAAAATTACCACTATTTAACATTTTATTTTTTTCGTCTAGTATTTTATTCTTTTAAAACTTCCTGAATGCTAAGAAAGTTTTTAAAGTACTGAGTTAATTAATAAAAACTTGTTGCTTTTTATTTCAAATAAAATTTAGTAAAAATATTTTTTATTTACCTCGTTATAAATTGGGAAATTGGAACAGTCATTGGTTCCTGTTTCCTGTTATCGTAAAAAAAAAAAAAGAAACACAAAAACAAAATAAATGGAAAACATTTCACATATTTGTAACAAAAAGATAAAAAGCTGATAACGAATGGTATCTTAAAACTAGGAGTAAGTTAGAAATACAGCATGACCCAATGAAGACGCGAGACCAACTAAACTACGATTTAATACAGAAAAGTACAACTAAATTCCCAGTTACATGTCTGACAATCCTCATTATAGGAATACTTAAAACCACTTCCAAGCTATCAAACCGATTTAATCAATTCCATTTTTAATCAATTTTTCCATGCATTCATAATATTATTTCATATAACTCTTCGTAATAATTATTCCAGATAAAAACATGTAAATTTTGTAAATATATTTTCTTTCTGATAATAATGAAATGATATTACTTACGTATATAATATATATATAAAGATTTAACAAATTGGATTTTTTTTTTATTTATAATGAATGTTAATAATTAATGATAATGGTTAAAAATTATTAATAAATTAAACCGGAAATAGTAGTAAAATAATTTAACTCTTATATATTTTTGTTTCCTAATTTAGTATATAATTAAAATAAACAATATTTAAAATATAATGAATAAATAGATGAATTAATCTTCGTTATTAAAGGTGGTCCCAATTGGTCCAGTTGCCCACATTATGACCATATACATATTTAGTATATTGTCTATGTGTTTTCTTTTAGATCCAAATATGACAAGAGATTTTGTCAATAAAATAAACCATTTTAAATGTATGTAAGAAACTTTCGATATAAGCAACCCCCGATATAAGCAATCCACTCAATATTACCGGAAAATAGTGCAAGTTTAACTGATATCATGGTCTGAGGCTGGCAGAGTAAATGAAAACAATCATGTTTATGATTTGAATTCAGCTATGGATGTTGGTAATGAGAACGAAGAAGAATTAAGTCAAGTTAATAATGTCGTAGGATCATTAAACATTAATACCGTTATTGATTCCTTTAATCTTACAATCAAGTGGTCAGTGAGTGTCCACCTTATTTGCTAAAGTACCCCTAATTAACAGCTTGTTCTTACCTTTGGTCATTTCGTTTCGAATCTGTTATGAAAACAAATACAATTATAGGAAATTTTATGGATTCGATCACACAAAAACTCTGGTCATACTTGAATAATCATTATAAAATATCTTCAGGAGATCTTACCAAAATACAATAATTTTAGAGGACAATACTTTGCTCGATCTCGATATGAATATGTTCTATTTTTCGTGATATATTATGTGTTTAGTTGGTGTCATAACCTTTACACAGTTTCCCAAATATATTTGTCATCTGTATTTTTTTTAGTCTACAAATTGGAAAAGCTTTCAACTTCATTTAACATAAATAAATTTTTATAATTTGGTCGTCAATTTAAAAATATGTCTAAAACAAAACAATCACAATTTGAAAACAAAAATATAAATCTTTTAACTTTTATCATCAAAAATATATTAATTAATTAAAGTTTAGTATCTATTGAGAAATCGAAAGAACAACATTAAAAAATTAAAAATGTTCTGTAATCAATTAAGTATATAGATAGTTTGATATTCAATCATAATTTATTTTAATTTAATAATTTAACGTTCTTTTTTTTATATTAATTACAGGAACAAGATTTATCATTATCATATGTGTAATAATTGTACATATTAATTGTGAAGAAATTGAATATTATGATTATGAACAATATTATGAAGAATTTGAATTAATTGAATTTTGTCATGATATTGAATTTGGTAAATATATACCAAGTCCACGTGATAATAAATATTATATATTTTGTGGCGAAACAGCTAATAAATCATATGAAGCAAAATGTCCTGATGATATACCAATTTTTAAAAATGGTATTTGTGATAAACCAAATACTATTACTACAACTATAATTATACCTACAACCATCACAAAATTCATTACTAAAACAAAATTATTAACATCAACTAAAAAAAAAACTACAATACCTTCAACAAAACCAACTACACCAACTCCAAGAAAAAAAAGTACCATTAAGTTAACGACACCGACTACTACTACTACCAAAAAATCAACAACTCTACATACTACAACAAAAATATCAAAACCAACAACAACTAATCATCCAGATTCTTGTCCACAAAATGATAATTCAAATTATGTAATATTTTTACCAAGTACAAAAAGTTGCTATGAATATTTTATTTGTTATCATGGAAATCCATTACCAATGTATTGTGCTAATAAATTACATTTTAATCCTGTTACTTATAAATGTGATTTTCCAGTAAAAGTTCAATGCAAGGTAAAATACATAAATTTATACAAGATTATTTTAAATATTAATATTATTTTATTTAGATAAACGAAACAGTTAAACGAATGCCAAAATGTCAAACTGTTACAAAAATTGAATTTTATGAACATCCGGAAAATTGTAATTATTTTTTATCCTGTATTTTTGGTAGCATGAGTGTACAACAATGTCCATATTTACAGCATTGGGATTTCATAACAAAATCATGTATACCAAAGCATATGTCAACATGTGAAAATAAAAAAAAAATTATATATTGAAATAAAAATATTATAATTACAAACAAAGAAAAATTACATTTAGTTTTTTTAATAAATTTTTGTGAAATTCTATTTTTAAACAACTTTTATGTACAGGACAATTTTCTTAAGGGGTTAATTATGAACTTCTATTTACCTGACAGATTATTATGATTTTAGCTTGTCAAATATCCAGTTCCAGTTGGGTAGTTTTTAGAATGATAATATAGTAAAAAAAAAGATTGCAATTTGAATGAATATATATACAGTTTTTACACTCCAAAATCAACCTTTTCACAATCGAATTCAACTTTTTCCAAATCAAATTCAACTTTTGTAAATCAAATTCAACTTTTCCCAAATTAAATTCAAATTTTTCCAAATCAAATTCAACTTTTTCCAAATCAAATTCGACTTTTGTAAATCAAATTCAACTTTTCCCAAATCAAATTCATCTTTTTCCAAATCAAATTCAACTTTTTCCAAATCAAATTTACCCTTTTTTAAAATAATTTGAAATAGTTATTAATTTTCAAATAATTTTAAAAGTATTATAATTTTTACTTGCTGAATGTTTAGATAACCAATTAATATTATTATTAATTTACATAGTTCGAGTAGGCTTGTTTAGATTTCTTCGTTGGTGACAATGTGAATATATGCTATAAGGGTTCTCCTGCCGCAGCTCTCGGCAATTACAGGCTACTAATACCCTTTTTCTATATTAATTTTTAAATTTGTTATGTAACAAAAAATATCTTTTATTTATATTTACTAATATTTAATTAAAAATTAACAATTTCAAATTATAATGATGGTATATTATTATGTGTTTAACAATTTCAAATTATTTAAAAAAAGGGTAAATTGAATTTGATATGGAAACCGTTGAATTTGATTAGGAAAGGTTGAATTTGATATATACAAAAGTTGAATTTGACTCCAAAAGTTTCTATTATATTAAATAAAGTCATATTGCTTCACTAATGCGATGGTTGGTTTTGATGCCCTGACTGAATTATTGTTCAGGCTATTTTAAGTTAATTCTAATCCGTCGTTGATTCTACTTCATTGAAAATACTTAAAATATAAAGGGTATGACAGAGAGACGAACGTAAAAAGTAAAATTTAAAAATCTAAAGTGTAACTTAATTATGATTCTAAAACCACATTATATGAGGAATTCTAAGCACTTAAGGTTAATTTGTTAACTCTGTTGGATATCTCGAATTTCTATTGATTTTTTAATCGAAAGCTCTGCAAAAACCTGTACGGAAATCAACGAATGATTCCGTCCACGAATAATTCCAGTAGAATACACTTTAAAATCATACTTATTAATTACAAAACATATAAATTGTAAATACCATAATATTTTTTAATAATATTAATTAATTTATCATTTACTATAAAAGAAAATGTAAAAGTGTTTTTCAGAAACTTACTACCAATTTCCATTAACTATCAAGTAAATATCTAAAAACATGTATAGTGGCGAATTTTGTTTTAATTAATTAAAATAATATTTTAAAATTGAGATAAAAGAAAAATATGTTTAAATTTAAGTAGGTATATATATATGACATTGAAATTAAAATTTTGAGGGTCCATATCACAGGTACCATAATTTAATGATTTTCAATTAAAAATATAATTGAATTATATAAAAATATTGAATTTCTTAATTCATAAATTTTATATAAAAATAGAAATTAATAAATTCTAATAATTTATTAATTAATTGAAAAATTTCAAATCAATAATATTAATAACATAAATTGCCTTATAAATTTTTTTACTAATAATCATGCTAAAAAATTAACCGGAAGTCGATATGATAATTAACAAAAAAAAAAAATATGAATTGACATAAAATTAAATATGTTTCGTAAAAATCAGTTTAGTTTTAAAATAAATTCAGAAGTTAAAAGTCTATAAAATAATTTTTTTTACGAGGTTCTAATTCTTCATCATCAACATGAGTATTTTGTGTCTTATCTATGGTATCTTATTATGTTAAAATATATTTATACATTGAATTATATAATTTTATAATTATTATTCTTGCATATACAATTTAATACAGTAATCATCTCATTCAATTTTATAATTATTGGACTCGAGGCACAAATATCAACTAATCAGTGTAATTCTGTACCAGAGGGTTCATTTGTTAAAGATCCATACGAATGTGAAAAATTCTATCAATGTCGTAATGGTATTGGTATATCTGTATCATGTCCAATTGGTATGTTTTTCGATCCAAATGCTGAAATTTGTGAAATATCTGATAAAGTTTTCTGTCAGCCAGAACTAATACCAACTGAACCACCAATCGAAAATATAATTTGTCCACAAACAGATGACAAAATACATGTTGTTTTTGTTGCTAGTAAATTGGATTGTCATCGATATTATATATGTTATCATGGTGTACCAATTAAACAAGAATGTATACCAGAATTACATTGGAATCAACGTATGAATAGATGTGATTTTCCAGAAAAATCAAAGTGTACGGTAAGTATACGAAATTATATAAATTATATAAAAAAAAAATATCAATAATTCAGTGCTAGCTTTTTTATTTAGATTAATCAATTACCAAAATGTCCTGAAAATGGTAGTACCATATATCCTCATCCAACAGAATGTGGTTATTATATTTATTGTATTGATGGTTATGCATCATTACAACAGTGTCCGTTTTATCATAATTGGGATGTTGTGAGTAGAAAATGCGTTTGGAAAAATGTTGCTAGATGTTTCAACAGAAATCGTGGCAATATAAATTATAAACAAAACAAAAAACAATAGTTACACAAAAAGTATTACATAATATTGAAATTATATTGATGTATAATAAAAATAAAAACATAAAATATAAAATTATTGTATAAATATATATTTTTTCATTAATATCAGTTAAGCGTCATCAATAACGTCATCATAGAATATTTACAGCGTAATTTATATCTAAATCACTTTTGCAACATAATTTACATATATTACTACACAAATTATATCGCTGCATAATGTTTATTTACAATATATAATTAACTAAATTAATTCCGATCGCTTAATGCGTAACCACAAAAATAAAATACAATTCTGAACAACTTCTAAAAATGTTTTTATGATATTACTCTTCATATTAATTTGCAAACTCTATAAAAAATACTGGATTAGAAGATTTTAGGAAAGTTAAAAAAGGAATTCTACGTTAATAGAAGCTCTGTGCGTACTATAATCTAATCTTAATATGCGTAGAGAATATAAGGAATTACTAAATCACTTCCTCGTTACTGCTCTACCGTATAAGATTTAAACACTTCGATCGTCATTTGTTGACCGATATCGAGTAGGCGGGCAGATTGATATAGGCTCGAAAAACTGCGGGAGATATTCTCTACGGTAGGTATAATAAACCATCATGCGGAGAGTACAACAGCCACTCTAGGTTCTTAACTAACAAACCAATCATAACCTATCCTTCCTCCAAATCATACAAGGACAGCTGTAAAATTTCTAAATCACACAAGGACAAGCTGTAAACCGGAAAAAAATATTTTTATACAATTTAAAATTAACTTTTTGTATAAAAAATTTTTTGTTGAAGACTTTCAAAATAGTTCTACACTTATTTCGAATTCTACACTTATAACTTCTACACTTATTTCGAATAAATTTTACTACTATCTGAATTATACCATACATAGCATACCCGTTTCAAACGGGCCATTTGAATTTTAAATAACTAATATGTGAATTTTTGTAATATAAATTTATTTGTTGCATTTAATTTAATATAATTTCTATTTAAATAATATTAATATATTTTTAGGTATAGTACAATGTTGGCAAAAATAAAAAGTTTAAATATACATTACACATAATTAATTATATATTAAAAATTCTTAAATAATAGTCTAATTAACCTCCACCATTAAAAAAAAAATATAAATTCTGTTAAACTCGACATTTAGTTGTATTTCGATCATAAATTAAACCAATTGAACACAACGAAACCACAGATTTATCATTTATTCAGTAGATACAGCGTTCAGCATTTGAATATATAGAATCTGGTAGAAAATATGATACTGTATGTAGACAGTTAATTGATGAATAAACTGCTTATTACTCGGAATTATAGAATGCTTTAGAACTTTTACCTAAAAAGTATACCATTAGAGCAAATAAAATATCTGAAGTTGTTTTATAAATAATAATTATTTACAAAATGTATTTAAAAAAAAATGTTATAAAACTTACTTGTTTCAATGCATCGTATCTGACTAGCTGTTAATTTTATATTTTTTGAATTATGTATTTTTAAACAAATATTTTTTGACAATCAAAATTTTCAGCAAAATCACAATTATGAATTATTTGCTTATAATAATTAATATAATGTGGACATTGAAAACCATTCTTTCTATTTGGTAAATCATATTATTAATCTTCAGCATTAAATATAAAGCTATCTGGGCATTTACCAAATATTTCTTTATTATTAATGCACAAATGCAATTACAGCTGCAATTCCATCAGAACAGTCAATTGGAATTAAAATAACTGATAAAAATGTACTGATAAAAATCATTAAATGAAGTACAATTAAATTTATCTTTTACATTTTCAAATTATGTAATTTATATATGAAGTATATCCAAATAAAACAAACTTACAAATATTAACAGTTTTAGATTATCTCTATATATACATTGACTTTAAACAATTTGTACTTGCCATATATAAAATAGTAAGGCAAGTACAAATTGTTTAAAATGAATTTAAAAATTTTAATACAATTGCTTTTATAGTTATAATAATTATTTTATCTTATCTTATTAAATGACTTAATTGTGATGTATATCAATATTTTTGCTATTAAATAATTGATTTTATTGAAAATAAGTTGCTTTTTATCTTATGCGTAAAACTTGTAGAAATTCTTATCATATCTGCATTGATTTTACAATTTTACAATATGGGACTGAAAGCCGAATACCGTACTGAACACTGTTTTATACTTATAAATTACAAATTTAGGTAGTCTATAAAGTAATGTAGTTTATAAAGTAATTTTTATATATTACTTATGCAATAACGTAATTTTTGTTAAAAACAAAAAAACCAAAATACATTTAGGAAAAAATAAAGTTGTGGGAAGAGAGATAAACGTGCATCCATAAATTAAATAAGAATCTTCAAACCAACCTTAATAGTAGTATACGATGGATCTAACGTTTGTGTTGGTTACGAATCCTTAAAAAAAAAATTAATTTTAAGCATTTTTTTATTAGTTTTTAACTTTAACCAAAAGTAAAATTGAAACTTTGCGACACTTTGCATTTTAAAAGTTGAGTCTTAAGTTATATTCTTTTAAAAATATTAGAAAAACTAATATTAAAATATAAAATCATTATGAAATATTTGTAAATCTTATGGTAGTAAAAAATACAATATATTTAATGTATAATTTCCCTGATGATGGAATGATAAAAAACCTGATTCAAATTGCCGAATTAATTACATAAAAAAAAATTCAAATTAACATTTACAACCGCGCATTATGAAAACTACTAATAATTATCACTTTCATATAAAACTATTTTTTATAATATTCAATATTTTAATATTTTTACAATTACTACACGCATTTTCTTATTTTATAAAACCAAATTTTCAATAAATAAATTTGCCCGCACAAAAAAAAAATACCTGTAAATTATCAATCTCAAAACAAAATATACAATCAAAATACACAATAGTAATCGAGTATCTAATCCTCATCAATCTAAAACACAAGCTCCATCTTGCCGTTACCAAGAAAATTAGGACCTGGGGTAGCGATATATAATTTGTTTGGATCAGCGAAATCAAGTATAAGGAGAGATATTGTTATAAGGCTATGTTAAAAGGAACATATAATTAAGGAAAATATCTGTTATTATTAATATTGATTTCTTGCACTTTATCACATGCTGAAAAATAATTTTATACTATCAGCAACGGATTAAGCTCTGATGTTACCATCACCGAACACAAACAAATGTTAATTAGACACTAACTGCTTAATACAAGCAGTTAAATAAAAATAAAATAATTAGAAAAACAAAATATTAAAGCTTGAACCAACAACCCACCACCTACACAAGGGTTCACAGTTATTAAAAGAACGCTACTCCCCCCTACGTAAGTCACCACCTGGTTATTCAAGCCATTAGAAATTGTTGAACTAGCAGGTATACAAGTAAAAATATTCGCTAAGGAAGAAACTGAAAGTATAATGCGTGTCACAAAACACATAAATTAACATGCTAGATGTTACCCACTAGCTTTACGCTTCACAGTTCTGAAAGGAACACTACTACTTCCTTCGTCTGCCACCTGTTTATTCAAGGCTTAAAAAAGCTAAGGAAAACACGAATATGTAGTTCCAGCGATAAAAAGACACAAATTAACAGGTTACCACTAGCTTTAAGCTTCGCAGTTCTGAAAAGAACGTTACTACTTCCCTAAGTTACTAAAAATTATATAAAAAATAAATTAAAAAAGCATGGTAATTAAAAATAGCAGCTTGTTATATAATTAATAATAAATAAATTTACATATAATTAATAATAAATAAATTAAATTTAATATAATTCTCATGATATGTCAATAATTTTATCATAAGATGGCGGTGGTGTATTTTCATCAAAGTCTTTATTATTTGTTGGTAATAAAATAGCAATTTGATATGGTGGTGGAGCACCAGCCGCAACAGCTAATAATGAATTATTTTGGTGATGTTGTAATTGTTCTAATGATTCAGAATTAGTATACTGCATATTATTTTCATTATTATTATTATTTGTATGCATTGATAATCCATAACCAATAAAATCATTTACTGTATAATCACCCATAATTATTGTTTCATTTATAAATTGACCATTTTCATTAAATTCATCACCAGGATTTATAACAGTTTCTAATTGATATTGTTGATAATGATTTTGTTGTTGCTGATGATACTGATGATGATTATTTGATCTGCTTCTCCTTCTACTAATTATACTACTATTACCGCTACCATTTCGTTGATGTTGTCCATTAAATTGATTTGGTGATGATAATGATGTATTATTATTTACACCTTTTCTTAAACTGCACAATGATAATAATAATGCAGCCATAAGTAATATTAAACCGCATACACAATAAATTAATATTTCAGATTTATTACCCAATACATAAAAACGTATCATTGTAACAAATATCGTAAATATTACTAGTACTTGCCATCGTAAATGTGGTTGTGATTCACCATTTAGATTTGTACTATCTAATCTACGTGAACGCATAACTTCATTTGGTGCCATTTTTTTTTATGTAACTACATATGTAATTGTGAAACGCTCAATTGGAAGATGTTTTCTAAAAATCAAATAAAAAATTTATATATTTAAACAAATAGTATAAAAATATAAAAGTAGTTATTATATGTTTATTTAAATAGTGTGTTTAAATGTTTAATGGAAACAAAATATCATCAATAACTATAAAATAAAATTAATATAATTCTTATATTTTCTTAATTACTTATAATTAGTGAAATAATTTTGCTGCAACAAAGAAAACGAATCTAATTGCCACTTTTTCTATATAAATAATTTTTGATGGACATGGAAATATTTGTACTGTATCCAAAAATTTGTTAAATTTTATGCTTTATAGTTTATACGATATATGAAAACCACCCCTAAAATATATTAATTAATTTATTAACTAATATCACATCTTAAACACGAAGCTGGCCATACATTATAAAAGATGTTTATCAACGTTTTGCAAATTAGAAATTGTATCAAGTTGTATCATCGTTTGTATATTTTGTTAGCTATTTTAATGGTTGACAAATAGAAAAAATATTAAATAAATATATGTATAAATATCTTATTTCAATTTGTTTGGTGATATTTGTAAGTGCACGA